>CM030369.1:147834356-148434356 GCA_003604175.2 Clonorchis sinensis | reverse complement strand
TCCAACTATCGAACGTACCCATCATACGAATGAGCTCCTAACCTGTCCCCAGCTGCCTCCATGTTATGTTCATTCTAAACTGCTGAACTTGTCGTCTGAATGTAGCCATTTCGGTGGACTTTCAGTCTGTGCTCCCCACAAAAATCGATAATGTTCTATACAGTTCACGATCTGGCTCGTGCGTTGCCACCATCTCACACTTCCAAGGAATTATTATGCCCGACTCCTCAACGGCGACACCAGTGGGTCTCTACAGTTCCACTGTACACCATGTTTCTGAGATTTCTGTTGCCGCTTTGCTAGTCTCTCTACTTCATCATTCCCACTTACGCTTTTTGTGTCCCTGGCCATGAGCCCAAAAGTCCAAAGCCACGAGGCCTCAGCGGTTGTTTTAGGTTTCAGTTCAATTTGACCGGCTGCGTGTCGCCAAATCTGCTGCTCCACCAGATCAGATGTTTTGGTTCAGCGTTTTCCGCAGTTTACATTTCTCTTGACATACGGCAAGCAGGAAGCCTCTTGTAATGCCCTCCCCCGTTTTTTTCTTGCCCGCCACCTTCAAATCCTCACGATATGAACTTGCTCGATGTTCTCTCCAGAAACAGAGCTTCCCTGCTCGTGCCGGTTTAGTGGTGACCACGTCTACATCGGCTAAACCCCATCGCCTATCATGCTGTCCCTTTTTCCAAAACCCCCGGTACCCACAATCCCCGCTAGTCATGCCTTTATTCTGAGTGCAACCTTACGATCATGCCTCCCACAAGTTGGAAATAAACATTATCATTATTAATAATTATTAATAATAATAACAAAAGAGAGTTACAACGTCAGGTGGCCAAATAAACTGACGCCTAGTGACATTAACGCTAGTCTTTATTATCTATTCGTTTTCCAACAATAATTTTGAGCAACTTCCTTACGGAATGTTTTCTTGGTCAGGGTTTGTGAATTAGGTAAAACAGCTTCTGAACGTCTCAAGTCGCGTTGGCAGGCTCCGCTTCTTGGCTCCTCTGGCTCGACTTGATTCCCAACCATCTAAACCGGATGTTTTGCCAGAAATGATACAGCCCTACAATTTAAAACCGGAGAACCAGAAGACTTTCTCACTTCCACACATGACGAACCTTTGACGACACTGCAAGCTTTGCACGGACACCTTCATTGCAACTTATGGAAGTTCACAAGCAGTCACATTATTGTAACGTGATTTCTCCTCCCCTGGTGGCCAATGAATGCTTAAAAGTTTTGAAACCGCTTGCCATGAATTCGCATGCCAGACATGACCGACATATATTACCCTGCTTTGCTTTACTATAGTTGAACGACTAATTACAGATACAGGCAAGCGTTTAAGAACTAAGTAATCTTTTGCCTTTCTAACGCATGCTTCAAAAAGCTTCTGTCAAATGTTCTAAAACTTCTTGAAGCTGGGCTTGTTTCAGCTGAATTGTTGGGGATGCGCGTTCTTTTGCTTTGTTGTAGACATTGTTATGCTTTTGGATGGGGGACCTCATGAGCAACTCTCGTCCAGTTTTTTCGCTTTTCTGAAGTCTGAGAGGACAAACAACGCGCCTTCAACTAAAAGACGCCTATTGTCAGCTTTGTGAAATCCATAAACGTTCGGATCTTTTATCGGGGCTCTTTAAACTGTTTGCCGATCACACGCCCAGTCTGCCGAACTCCAACTGCCTCTTGGATAATTATAGTGCGAAACCATAATATGATGTACACAAAATTGAGAATTAACTCCAGCAGAATTTGATTGCTGTTGATTAACGGTCTCTCAAACAAAAACTCACCACTGGCCTTCCTTCTTGTGCGTGGGCCAGGAGATGAGGAGGTCCAACCACTAATGTCTGATGATCTCCATTTTGCCGCAATGAGGCAGGGTATTCGGAACACTTAGTCGCCGATGAGGTAACGGTGGGAACCGGGTAGGCATAGTTATGCGGCATTGTTGCAGTTATGAGGAATTCCTGCCCTTCCGTTCTAGAGAACGGTTATATACATATATATATCTTGATGATTATTATTCACTTCTATTTCGCTCACCTGTTTTCAAGCAAAACGTGAGACAACAAAACATACCGATGACATTTGAAAGCAAACGAGGTCTCTACAGCGGGAGACGTGGCTACTTCGGTCGTGAGTGGAGAGATTTGTGATATCGTTCCTCACGTGACGTTAAATGGCAACGATGATATCCGGAACCGACGGGTGATGTGAAGTTTATAGAAAGGGTTGACCGATAGGTTGTCGATAACATCAGTTATGATTATCTCTTTGCAGGCGGATAATACCGCAGGCCAAATAGGAGCCATCCTCAAATCCTCACGGCCTGAACTTGCTTGATGTTCTCTCCAAAAAAAGCAAAGTAATTGTGTTTCCCTGCCCGTGCCGGTTTAGTGGTGACCACGTCTTTATCGGATAAAGCCCACCGCCTACGACGCCGCCTCTTTTCCCAAAGACCCCTGTACCCACAGTCCCCGCTAGTCATGTCTTGATTCTGACTGTAACCTGATGATCGTGCCTGACGGCACGCCACCAGGAATTTGTAAATAAACATTACTTTTATTATCACCAGTGCCCTTGAGCCATTGGTTCGCACCAATTGAGCCGGCAATAGGCGAGAAGCGCTACAAGAGAATGGGAAAAACTGTTTTGCTACAACTGACGGTAATGCTGTGTGTTACGGGGATCCGCATAATGACGAAACTCGCCACTGATAACTTAGTTTTATTCCTAGAGGATCTGCAAATTGGAGTAAAGAGGAAGCTCGCTGTTAGCATTATGGATAGGATAGGGTGGGAATTCATGAGGCAGGGCGCACAGTCCTCCGCCACAACCGCCATTTGTGTAAAACTCGCTCGATGCAGCTTCTAGAGTGACTTCTGAGCCAACCATATTCGTAGAAACGAACATTCAGTAAACGACAGTCAACGAACAACCCAAGAGGTTTTTCGCTCATGCTGGAGCAGTTTTGGCGGGCAAATCTCAGCTACCATTTTGTTATTTGTGCAACCGGCATACGGTGAGAGAAAAAGGGTGGAGTGTTTAGGTGCTTTGGCCAGTACAACGATATTGATATCAACGATTAGTGGGTTATGTCGAACGAAAAGATAAAGGACGGCAAATGATTTTGAGGCTGGGATTATCATGTACGACACAGAGAAAGCCGCGAAAAATGAAAGCCGTGGAACTAACAAGGGTTCAACGATGGGTTTTAGGCAAATCAAGCTGATACGTAATGGGTTGGTTTTCTGCGAAGGAGAGCTTCAGCGGCAGCTATGTAGATCTGACAAACGTAGACCAAGCCTACCAAACTCAAACGTCGTCCCGTTCCCAGACCAGATCGTAGTAGCCCTTACAACCCCACACAGCCCAATGAAATTTGCCAATGACAATCAGAAGCTTGGGGCTTCCTGAACAGTAAGACTGAGGGCCAACCCCGAGCAAAACAAGATGACGCACGCCGACCCATTCGTCACAAGCTCCAGGCACCTACGCTCTTGCACAAGACCCTTCAAATGACACGGTGTTGATCTAGTGTAGCAATTAAGGAGAACTCACTGAGTGGTTAGCTATCTTTTTTAAGTTGTTCGTTAACCCGGTAAACTACTCTCTTGACCCCACAAATTTCTTGCATTAATTATATGATACTTTTCAGCTCTACGCTCTCTGAATAGAACTGAATTTTGCGTACTCAATAAGGCCTATGAATTAGAGAATTGTGCAGCATCTTTCTAAATGGCCAGATGCCACCGCTTCAAATGAAGATAACGTCTCCCCACTTAATGATGGCATAGAATTCACACGCAAGTCAGCATCCTGATTAGCTAATGACCAGCTTGTTAGAAATTGCGCGTTCACTTCAAGTTTCCCCGCAGTCCAAGGCTGATTGTTGGAAGCATGCCTAGAACTTCTACGAAACGACGATTTTAATGAGGAAAAGTTAACACAAGGTTTCAGCGTTTGATGTTATTTATTCGAAACCATGAAATCTACCTAGACAGTCATAATTTTATCGACATTTGTTCAGGCATACTCAGTATCTACCTTGAGAATACAAACTCTTATTTCAATGTCTGGCAAAGTTCAGCGTGGTTTACCCGTGAAAGATTCTGTGGTCAGGATGGTTCTTCCAAGTTTTACCCCACTGTGCCTAAAAGTGCCCTGAAACAATACACGAAAAATAATAAAAATAGGTTTCCTCCCAGCTCGTAAGGAAAATACCAATTGGAGCATGATCGGACGGATACTGTCTGGACGTAGCGGGCAAAAACGCAACTGGAGGAAGGTAAAACCAAGAAGAAATTCTTACAACGTGATAAGTAATCGTTAAATGTGGAAAAACCGTAACAATGGGGCATGAGATTCGACTGGTCCAGTGACGAAGCCAGTTGACTTGAACTGAAAGTAAACCCCGTTGCCGAGCACGAATGATCCTGGACGGCTGGGCTAATGGCCAGGGTTACAAAAAGCTCAAACAAAGGTAAAGAGATGGGGGAATTTAAAATAGAGACAAATGGCGACGTTCTCTCAAAAAGGGTTGCACTGAAACTGAGTAGATTCACCAGTGTCGCTGCTATAGGGTAGTCACGAGTAGAACGTCTTTTGGAGAGAAAGTGCTATTGCATGGGTCTTTTTGGGCCGATAAATCGCGCAAACGACAGGTTTGCCCGGATCAACCAGCTCAGCATCCATGTGGAAGACAGTCTGGATTCAAAGTTAGAGGCCATGTTCGACACAGAGTTCAGAGACTTACCATCATACAAACGCTCCGCTTCGCAGGCTGACGAACAGGCATTATCTGTTGAAGAGTATTAACTGAGACTGGCGGATGGACGTTACGAAATTGCTCTGCCCTGGAAAGCGGGTTGCCCAAGCTTACCGTCAAATTACCTCAATGCTCGTCGAAGACTCATCTCCCTTGGTAAGAAAATTATCAAGGACAGGCACCTCCACGACCTCTATATGACAGTAATCAATGAGTATCTGATCAAAAGATGTGTCGAAACTGTCAATCATCACCCCGAGACCGAACGTACTGAACGAATTGGTTACTTGCCACATCATCCGGTGGTTCACTTTCACAAGCCAAATAAGGTGAGAGTTGTCTTCGATTGTGCATGTCAAGTACAAGGGAACTCCCTGAACTCGCAGCTGCCCACCGGTTCAGACATCGTGAATAGTCTACTTGGAGTCATTCTTCGTTTTCGCCAGTATAGGTACGTGGTTACGGCAGGTATTTAGTCAATGTTTCATCACCCGAATCCCACAGAGACGTGTTAGGTTTCCTATGGTGGGAACGTGACGACGTTGAGAAAGCCCCAAAGACTTACCTTATGACTGTACAATCCTTTGGCGCAACTTCGTCTCCCCGCTGCGCCAGTTTTGCCCTGAAGCATGCCATCAGGAGCCACGCTAGTGTGTCGAACCACGCTGAGTTATTAGCAGCGGAACGGGCGTTTTATGTAGACGATCTGATGTTTAGTGCTACTTCTCCAGAACGTCTTGCGACCGTCGCCTTTAATTTGAAGGTAGCCATGACAGCCCACGGATTTCAACTGACGAGGTGGTCGATAAAAAAAATAATCTATCCCCATAGCTAAAATCCTAGTTGAGGATCGTGCACAGCGAAACTTTGATGTAGATCTTCAACCGCCTTCGTGGCATCGAGCACTTGGTTTCAATGGGACATGTCGACTGATGAATTTCTGTTTCGAGTAGATGCCCAAGCGAAGAATATTGTCACTTATAGCCTCTCTGTAGGACCCATGAGATTTGTCTTCACGGCTCTGCTGTCTGGGAAGCTACTGTTCCAACAGCTTTGTAGGCTTCAAATTAGGTGGGATGAAGAAGTGGGCGTGAAATCGTGCAAGTTTTGCAAAAATGGAGACGATCCACGGTTGTTCTCACCGAATTGGAAATTCTGAGAGGCCTGTCCTCAAGGGGTGCTGTTCTCTAAGCTTACAAACTCCACTGTTTCTCGGATGCCACAGAAGGAGCCTACGGAGCAGTTCTTTATCTTCGGTCGCGGAATGAGGACCACCAATAATGTTACTTTGTGTGGGGCAAATCTCTGTTGCTCCTCTACAGGCCATCACGATTCCTCGTCTGGAGCTCGCGGCTGCTCTGCTGTCTGCAAGAATGGCCATGCAAGCGAGAGAAGAGTCGTCTCTGCGGATTACGTTGACTACGTTCTGAACGGACTCGATGGCCGTCCTTCAGACACTCTGCAACACAACTACGCGTTTCCAGGGTTTTTGTCGCGAACCGCAAGACCGCCATACACGAACTCACAGATGTGCGTCAGTGGAAGTACGTTGATGGTAGCAACAACCCAGCGGACATCGCATCACGAGGTGTCTCCAGCAGAATTTAGGCGCAGTTTCTGGATCCGAGGTCCGACATTTTTGCTGGACGAAGAGTCGTCATGGCCTGCAGAAACAAGTCTAAAAGCTCCGCTTCCTTCAGCATTGATGAAGAAAACCCAGATTTGCTCAGTTGCTCACGTACAGTCAACCACCTCTTCTTTGGAAAAGTTTAACCACTATGGGAGTTGGACGAAGCTCTTGAGGGCCCTTGCGTGGCTCAGACGGTTTCGCACTCTAATCGGAAAACGATCCCACTGCACGACCGACCCCATTCGTCATCTGACTCAACAAGAGATAATGAAATCATCAATCTACGTTTCAAAGCTAGTCCAGGAGACCGCGTTCTCTGGCGAGGTCCGCATACTGAGCAAGAAACCCGACGGTGACAAGCGTACATTGATCTCATCCGCCAGTCTGCAATCACGGTATAATTCGCGTAGGAGGTCGCCTCCAATCGAATGTCCTACCTTTCGAGACTAAGCATCCTATCATACTACATAGGAGACACTTCGTCACCACACTTATCATAAAACATTACCACAAAAGCTACGGCCATGTGGGCGTTGGACAAGTGCTGGCAGCAGTGCCTAACAGCTACTGGGTTGTGCAGGGACAAGCCGCCGTCAGGTGCGTCCTTTCGTCGAGTTATCGCTGCCGTCGAGGGTTTTCGCCGCCGTGCTACCAAATGATGCCCCCTCCCAACTGAACGAACCAACTGCAGTCGTAGACCATTCGCATTCGCCGGGGTGGACTATTTCGGGCCTCTGTTAGTCAAGCGAGGACGTGGCACCAAGAAACAATATGGGTATGTATTCACTTACATGATCGTCCGTGCCGTTCACCTCGAGGTGGCCCATACCTTGGACACGACTTCGTCCTTATGTATGTTCTCGAGATTTGTCGCCAGGCATGGCAGTCCATTAAAGCTTTGTAGTGACAACGGCACCAATTTCAGAGGGGCTGAAGCTGACGTGAAGAAATGTCTTCGTAGATGGGATCAGGATAAGCTGGCGACCAAGCGACTAGAGCACGAGTGCGACTGGATGTTCTCCATACCAAACGCCAGCCATCGTGGAGGTATTTGGGAGAGATTGCTACGGAATATCAGGCGGATTTCGCGGACCTTATTAGGAGATAGACTGGTAGACGACGAGACGCTGCATACAACCCTGACTGAGATCAAAAAACCCTCAGCGTCCGCTCGTTAGTAAAATCGACTTCGGACCCCAATGACTACGCAGCTGTAACGCCAAACCATTTGTTGCTCTTGAGCGTAAATCCTGCAGAGGCCAGTCATCGTGTCGATTCACAGAGTCTAACTAAAGCCTGGAGACACTCCAACCACGTAGCCGACCTGTTTTGGAATCGGTGGATAACGGAGTACCTGGCAACTTTGCAGACGATGTCAAAGCGGCTTAAGCAAGTGAAGGAGCCAGAACGAAGTTGACCTCGTTTTACTGGGCGATATCTCGACACCCAGAGGGCACTGGGAGAATGGCATTATCGAAAGAGCAGTTCAGTCGAGCGATGGTGCAGTTAGGGAAACGATCGTAAGAACCAGCCGGGGGGGGCATTACGTCGCGACGTTCGCCAACTCTGTTTACTAGAGGCCTGTGGCCAGGATGGTGTGTACTTCGAGGAGCGGAGAGACAAAGTGGCTGGTCAGTCTGCTGGCTTAACCCCACTTAAACCTATGGCTGAGGAGTGTTGATTCCCCATGTGAATCAACAGTGATCAGCGGTAATTTTCCTTGTGTTCTGACCACTAACGAGTAAGGTGACTTACGCCCGTTTATTATGACGCCGTTTTGTTTTCTTGCTACTGGCTCCCCCCCGTTTCGGTCCTACTTAAGGTCTGCTTATTCTTCAGTAACTGACGTCAATATTTGTTGTCCGTCCGTCATTGGTCGCAAGTTCGTCTCAGTTCTACCTATTCTCGAGCGTCAGCCCTAACAGAAAACTGGACCGACCGAGAATGGAACTCAGAGCCCCTCGCACTGCCCACTACGCCAAATTGGCGCCGGAAAGACCCTATTTTTGTATTACTTGTATACTGCATCTGCAAGATAGCTTTTGGTAAGATTTGTTTTAAGCAGCCCTAACCGCGCATTCTGATTTGTCACGTGGCACAAGCTACCGCGTCGCACCACAAACCGAAAGACGGTCCCTTTACCTCCCAACCGCGCTGATTGTTTCTGCGCCGTTATCACCCTATACGGCTAACTCACACTGACAGGCTGTCCGTATATACGTTTGTACATCGTTTAGGGCTTAATTGTTGTTGCTTCTAGAAAACCCTGCCGCTTCATTGACTATTTTCCGCTCCTGCTGATTGCGTCATTATTGATTGTTCGTTCGTTTAATATACGATGCTTACTAATCTGTTGTCTGTAGAACCAGTTCCTGTCAGTTCTCAATACATCGTCTGCTGCACTAGTCTGTCTGCTCCCATTGTCTACTGGCTACGAACCGCGTATACTCTACTAGTCGCAATCGTCCTGTGAGATCGATAGCCTCCCGGATCTTACAGCGGCTATTCAGGTTTTTCCCAAACATGGTGGCAACGTTCACTGCGTACCCTTCAGAAGAGCCAGAGGCATTTACTACGACCGTTTTTGTCGTTGCGGATGCCACAACCAGTGTTCCCCGCTGGAATGCGCGGACTTATATAGGTCAGGTCAACCAGTGAAAATAGGGAATCCGCCCTTATCTTTGATGCAAGTTGACCACTGAAAGCGTGCATAGTAGTGTAAATTGAGCGGTACAAACCTTTTGGGACTCTGGACAGAAATGGAAAATCAAAAGCTTGTGGCAATAGTGATATTCGTGGAAGGCCACTTGATGAATTGTGCAACAGCGACGCAAGTGTCATCTATGGGGATGATCACCATTCGCAGATATGCGCAACCAGTCAGTAGATGGTGAGATATCTGTGTATGAATTACCAATACAACGATATCTTTCACAATGGAAATAATCACACTCCTAAGCTGGAGTACGCCATAAAGTCAAACAATGCCGGTCATCTTGATAGCTGTCCAGTTAGCACCGGTGAAGAAATTTACGCAGCAGGTCTGCATCCGATTGCGGAAATTTTCGCACCATATCCACAGATTTCTGCATCCGGGTGCAGACACAGTACGGAAATAAAACAAGTTTCTGGCCCTAGTTCGCACCCGGGCACGGAAATAGTGTGGACGTTTCCGCACCCGCGTGCGGGACATCCGCACTCAGCGAAAATTGTCCAGCGCGCAACTTTAGCCCATTGTGGGAATATATTGCCCCCCTTAGTACAGTTCACAAACTTCCCAAACAGTGTGCTCCCGTGTCATGATGACCCGTCTGCCCCCACGGCTTTTCTCAGCATATTGCCCTCTTGGATAGAAATAAGTGGTCCAAAGCACAAACATCTATATGAACTGGGTAGAAAAATCTACGGAAGTTCATTTAATCGGTCATTCTTGGTAGCCATCTGCCGGTCTTTTTGGACTTTCTGTCGTTCGTTTTCCGGCCAGCAATGAACGATTCCATTGATTCGTCGTCCATTTATATTGGAAACTTTTTGTCTGACGCATGTGGAATGAAAAAAATATGGTTACGGAAGTTCCTCCGACAATCTGTTCAAATTAATCCAGCATAAAATAACCAATAAATACTTAAAAATTAGGCCTTTGACCAGCCTGGTTCACCCGAAGGCTCCTTTTCCATTTATTCCTCGCCAATTAAGGAGTATAGCGAGTCATTCGGAGCCAACTTGCGTGTGAATCTGTTCGTTATAAACTCATGTACATCACTAGCATCGTATACGAGTCACCTTTCCACCTTTGTGAAATCAGCTATCGTGACTCAGAACAAAACTTACCAATCGGGCATACCGTGGTCCATCTCTGAGGACTTCTTGTACCTGTCCAGTTCGTCGTTGGACGACAAGGGCAGGAAGGGCTTATTATTTTGTTCATAACGGCTAATAGGCACTAAAGCATCTAATTTCATATGCAGCTTCTGCAGCAATCAGTAAGTTCGTACAGAATTCTCTATGACAAACTGTAATTCACTCACTGAGAATGATGTTGGCCAGGTCTTGTAATATTGTATTGGTCTTTGGGTGTAAAGAACTCGTTACAGAAAGTAAAGTATGCAGTGTGCAAAGCAGACCTGAAAAGCGGCGCAGAGCTGCGTGGTTCTGGATCACCGACGGCTGGCAGCGTTGCACATATGGAGCTGCTGATAGAAATTAGTTGGCCGCAAGTAACTTCAGAGTACGTTCCATATATCACCGTGGCACCCCCAGGATAACTGAAGCCTCAGTAACTGGAACTATATTAACTTCCGAGTCCGTAGAACTGCAAAATCTACAGCAAATGAATAAAAAGAGTGAGAAACTAGTAGATGCTGAAGTAACGTACAGTCTTCTGGGAGATGGTGGTTTGATGACTATGGTGGCAAATGAAGTCGCATTACTGCTGCACCCATACTTTGATTCGTCACTAAATGTGATGGCAGCTGATTTTTTGCAGCAACCATCGTAATATGATTGACAAACGTACTGTTTACGCTTAAATACGCAGATGTCCTGTTTGTCGTGCTACTCAGCAAAGAAAGTATGCACTGAGTCAAGGGTTTCTTGCTGGGCACACATAGCGTCCGCAAGAGTTTCCAAAGATGTTTTTATAATAAACATGAAATTATTGCAACATCGGAATACCTCGTATGTACACACCTTCAGTGCATACTTTGGTAGAGTGCCCCTCAACAAGTTGACATGTAAAATTTTGGTGGGGCACGAAGGCCAAAGTACCGAATCTGGCGGTACAAACCAGGACTCATACAATTGTCCCCGAAAACAATCCAAGCAACCAGAGAGCTTGACGAAATGAGACAATTGCGAAAACAGGTCCACCTTGTAAAACAAATGATGCAGTTCAAAAATAGCAGCAAATTTTGGAACAGTACCCTTAAGAACATCAATTAAAAAATCAGTAGAATGCTGTGAGTAAAAGGAGCAACAGTCTTCAAAGGTGGGTGCGGAAAAAAACATGAAAAATGGTAAATGTCACAATGTAAGATATTTTGTAACACAGCGGGTCTTATGCACAAAAGAAGCTGTCGCAACTCAGAAGCCTTCTATAGCTCCAGGTCTACCACACCTCGGCATTTTCAGGGAGATTCTGCACTGAGGATCACACGTTGATCCTCATTTACATTATTCAGTGCATTCCATATCTCTAAAGGAAGTCCAGCGTTGCGTTCAGCTGCCATAGTTCCGAGTAAGCCGGGGAACCTTCGCACCAGACAAAGACGCATTGTGCATGTAATCGGGTGGGAAACCGTCAGTCATGGGGAAAATCATCTCTAACGGGCTGGGACCTGTATAGTGCCTCTCTGGCTTTTTGGTCAGGATATCAGAGTCGTGACGTAAGCGGCTGTTAACAAGGGAGAGGTGATTCAGATTCCGATGTGCACACCCTCCAGCGTACAATAATCATAGCCATAATATCCCGTATGTCACTTCACTTGCTTCAGAAATATCCTATCAGGACTGTCGCAAACAATACATGAAAGACGGACGGTGGTGTGGTAAACTCCGGAGGCAGTTCACCAAGACGTCTGTTAACTCAGTGAATGTGCCAAACATGAACTGTTGAACATCAGTTGGCTTGTTCTTGCGGCAGTATATACCAATAACAAATGGACGACCGAGGAATGGGCCACAGATGGATACGTGAGTTGTTGTAGGCCCGAATACTATCAACGTTCATTTAAGTGTCAGTATTCGTCACCCCACTATAAATTTTCCGAAGCTGTCGCAGCAAACCTGCTTTCATTCAAAGGTGGATATACGTCCCTTCTGTCGGAAATACAGAATCGACAAGGGCTGTTCATAACAGTCTGTGGATTTTTTGGAAGGGACGGAAAAAAATATCTCGGTTCGTCCAGCACATCGGCTGAACCGGTTAAAGGCAGGCCATCATTGCGTCATCCGACGAACAGCTGTTGAGATATTCCCAGGTGGCTGTGGATAGTTACAAAGGGATACTCTTGACACGCAACAAAAGTGTAGGCAGAACGTACGGACCGATTCCTTCAATGACCTGTAGTGTGTTTTTCTTTTGCGGCGAATAGTTGTGTTACCTGGAGCAACGGAATGGTTCTCCAGGGACCGCAGTGGTGATTGGCCTTTTAGTGCCTAACTACTAATAACAGGGATACATGAAACCGTTGGCGTTGAATAGCGTTGTAACGCACTGCCCAATATCTCCTTTGGGACAGTCAGCTGGGGCATATTTAGAACATATTGCTTGATTAATTATGAATCTTACCCACATAGGTTCGACTCAAGGCATTGTGGGCACATTCATCTGTGGGACAACGGTAGCAGCCGGCGGCTGCAACCGCCTGACGTACTTTCCTATATACGGTTGTCCTCGAAAAGACTCTACCCGCAATAGGAACGAATTTTGGGGGTACTGAAGATTATTTGAAACGAAAAAAATCGTTTATAAGTTTTGTACACGTAATCACACCAGGCATAAAGCATATCACTGTACGACAAAATTAACTCAGCCACACGTGAGACAAGCAGAATGCAGAACTTCCCGCTCATAATGGCGCAGCACGCTAGAACAAATCCTTCGACGGTTTACCTGGAAATGCAGGGTAGTGTTTTTTTACTACTACGAGACAAATAAGGAAGCCTTGATGCCTCTTAAATGTATCGATATCTATCGGCTTAAAAACTCTCCACTGGTTCAGAAATTTCTGCAAAGATTCTGCATACGTTCCGCACCCGAACGCGGGCGCGCGCTAGGTATGTGCATGAACTGTCGCCTACCATGACTATTTATCATAATTGCTAGGCCCGAGTGTGTCTGCAACGCTGATTATGAGGTCTCGGTAGCCTAATCCAATGGGCAACGACAATTCCTCATACTCAAAACTGTACGCGTTTTCGCTCCGCTGTACAGGCGCTTCAAAATTATAGAGCCATCTTCCGCGAGATGTTTTTATTTATTGCATGGTACATCCATAATGAACAGTCACTGCTTTTTTCGAGAAATACACTCATTTGCAAATCAATTTGGTTTTTGCGAGAGACTCACCTGGAACCCAACTGAATCTCCCGTTTGTGATGTTTTCAGGCAACTGAATGTGCTGCACCAGGCCGCCTCATGTTCCAGTTGCTACGATATTCGAGATATCGCGATACATGTATATACGTAATGCACTACTCATAAGGTTGCTGAAAATTCTTCGACAGCCCACGACCGGTTTCGCCCTTCTTGGGGCTCATCAGGTAGGCGCAGTCCCCGAGTTTCCGTCAACCTTATGTTCTACTTGAACCCAAATTGCACTGTTTTCGAGAAATACACTCATTTGCATATCAATTTGGTTTTTGCGAGAGACTCACCTGGAACCCAGCTGAATCTCCCGTTTGCGATGTTTTCAGGCAACTGAATGTGCTGCACCAGGCCGCCTCATGTTCCAGTTGCTACGATATTCGAGATATCGCGATACATGTATATTCGTAATGGACTACTCATAAGGTTGCTGAAAACTCTTCGACAGCCCACGACCGGTTTCGCCCTTCTTGGGGCTCATCAGGTAGGCGCAGTCCCCGAGTTTCCGTCAACATTCTGTTCTACTTGAACCCAAATTGGACTGTTTTCGAGAAATACACTCATTTGCATATCAATTTGGTTTTTGCGAGAGACTCATTTGGAACCCAGCTGAATCTCCCGTTTGTGATGTTTTCAGGCAACTGAATGTGCTGCACCAGGCCGCCTCATGTTCCAGTTGCTACGATATTCGAGATATCGCGATACATGTATATACGTAATGCACTACTCGAAGAATTTTCAGCAACCTTATGAGTAGTGCATTACGAGAAGACTTGACGACCGTTCAGAAAAGGACCAGACGAAAAACGACAAGAAGAAAGCCAGGACCATTCCCTTGAACGCGAGGGTCAAATGAAAAGATCATCAGAATCTTGGAAGGGGAGAACTGAGGTCGCGGAAGCTGGGTAGTCGGTGGCAAGGCCCCTTTTGTCGTTACCGGCCGTTGGAGAAACGTCCACACGTTTCAGGACGGTCGAGGATCAAAAAGAGTAAACGGCACTAAGCTTCGAAAGTGGCATGAAACATTCAAAGAGCTACTGAATGGATCAGCTGCTAGATCAAACCTAACGCAGGCAACTAGAAATCGGTGCCATGCGAGCGACCTTTAAAAAGGAAAGATGTGTGACGGCGTATACTACTGATGGTGCATGCGTGTAGTCTTTGGTCGTGTCGGACGTCCACCTCGCGTCTAATGGAATCTGAAGTTTATTACAAAACTTGTGGACTGCTTTGCAGTGTTCGTTTACAATTGTGTACTAGTCAATGAATATCCACGAAAGTTCAAGAAGACGCGTGAGAATGTTCACTTTTTTGAAAAACCATGTATATACAAGACATTTACTTTCTGTCCAATAGCTTGTAACTGCTTAGTTGGTGTTTGCTAATGAAAGACGCCTTAGCGAAAGTTTTTTCTCCTTTCGCCGATAGCCTTTTATTTTATGCCCGACTGAACGAAACTGAGAGCTGGATAATGTATCATGCGCTATCGCACCTCATATATACACAATTTTACCTTCCAGACAAAGATTAGTTGTCCAAAAAAATCAGTAGAAATGGAATCGGGTCGGGAATACGGTAACTGCATCAGAACCGAATTCTACCTAATGCATGCAAATAAAGCGTTTGTGGAAGAAGAAACAAAACGAAATCAGCAAACCTTATGAAAGTTTGATTCATAAAGCATACAACCCCTGATACCCCAGTGAGTGTTGTGGATTGATCCTGATCACGATGGTCAGATCCAATCTGAAGAAAGAAGAAGGAATTTAGGCTGCTCCTGCGACGAATAACCATATTTCGTCATAAGTGTTGTCATTCACAGGTTTGGTGTAACCTATTGGAAGGTTCATGGAAGCCGTTTTTTTAATCACGAGCGATTGTTCGTCAGAAGAAACGTTTACGGTCCATCTCGCCCCCATAGTTTCAGTAAAACTTTCCTATCGCAAACCATCTATTGTAATTCCCTATTATTTTTCTCTAAAACACTCTGCTTCTCCGGATGCTGGGTTAGCGGTGTATCAGAAAATGCCAAGTGCGGAAATTGTGAGTAATCCATGAAGGCGTGAAATGAATGATTGTATAGTTCCACATGGAAATTATGTAGATGGATGCAGAGTTCAGGGATATGGAAAAAATATAACTTTCCCTGCTGTCACTTGATGTACGCTGGTTGTTCAGGCCAAAGGTATTCAGTGGACCACCCACGCACACTTATTCTGTCTGCATTGGGGAAAAATTCCATTTACTAGGGAGAAGTATTCTTTGTAGGATTTAGAATGCGTTGGATAGGAGTCTTCCCCAAGCACTGTATGCCATGTCTCTAGTCCATTCGAATCGTAGTGGCGACGACAGTACCGCTACATGTATGACAGTGTGTCCGGTTCAGCTTTACCTATGATTGCGACTGGACCAAAATTACTAATGTGCACACTTTGCAGACAGTTAAAACACCCACCGATCGATCCTTGCGATTGGTTTCAGCAGTCCGATAATCTAGCCGAATGAATGGATGTTTGCTGAATGTGAACAGGACTGAACACAAGGCCAACTATCCCGTTATTTCTCCCATGTGCTTTGTTCTAGTACCACTGTTTTCATACTCAAATGGCTTGAGTAAAAACTGAGCGGTTTTTATACGTGATAGTAGACACGAGTAGAAAGGTTATGCCAAATTTGAGCTACACGAACAGGAGCCAAACATCTTTTCTTCACTTAGCATATTTTTTCCAACATCGCTTTGGATCACCGTTACGTCGTATCATTCTCTCAAGAAGATTAGCGAAATTACTTATCAAAAATATTTATCAACTGATATCACGCTGCTCGTAGTCACCTGAGTAGTATGATCCCGATAGGCTTTTTGTGCAAGTCGTAAACTTCGGGAACACGGATGGCACCTTTGAGGTTATATAGGCTAACACTGATCTAGGATTATCTTTGGTCGTCTAGCTCTCGGCAGACCAGTGAAATTATTTTACGATTGTCCAGCCTATCCACAAGGTCATTTTTATGTTTGGTCAATGTGTTATCAATAGTATTGGTTGTTATCTGTCACTTATTATGGGAAACGGTGTGATTGTGTTTAATTTCTTTTCCAACTTTTTGCTCTAATGATATGCTCACGAAGTGTTTAGTCTCACACAGATAAGTTCAATTAGGTGGGGATCAAACGATCGCTCGCAACTCCGTTTGGTGTGATTTTTATTCAGACCACTGAAACGACCGGACACCGCTTACCATTCTTTGTGCTGCCTGTTTCGTGTCAACGTCTGACTCTTCCACGCGCTATTCACACAAGTACTTATTCCCATCCACTTCATTGTTCCACTGCCACTTATCGCTGCAGACAAACTGGTAATGCCCTTTGTGAGTGTTAATTTTCCGAATGTTTGTTATTGTATCCAATCAATTCTTCCACTGGCTGTCCTTTCCGTATCTAATGCTCACTTATTCCGAGTGACGTGCTACACATCGTATGTTCAGTTCCGCTCCACGATCGTGGACCTCCCATGACTGTTCGACCGTATTCAAACATACCACAGATAAAACGTGTGTCTGTGTTCTGTTTTGCAACCGTAATCAATGTACATGAGTTCGGTGGTCTGGTCATCGATACCGACGACGCATAAGAGAGGAGAGGTAAAATATCAAAGAACCAAGGTGGGGAACAAATTCAGGAAATGGGACTGATTGAGTAAATACAAGAGCGTCGCTGGTTTCGCGACTTAGCTTGGTACCGTTTTCTGTGAAACCGTTTGTTCGGTTTGCAGCTGCCGCAAGTGGGTTTGTATACCTGAAGATTTTATTCCTCAAACAAGCGGATGTGTAAATCCTTAAGTGCGAAAACCTGCAAAAACTCGAATTCCACAATGAACGAATTGGTGACCAGACGAATGAATTACCATTCTGGTCTACAACGTTCGTTGATATGATATTCGTGGAATGAAGGCTTGAAGACCTAAAAAGATCATACGTTTCCACGAACCCATCATTTTTAATCTCTAAAATGCTATTCGCTCACATAAGAGTAACTACATTATATGATAACCAAAGAATATCTTGTTACACTCCACTATGCATCTATTAATCAAACTAACCAAGACTCACTAAAGACCCTCTTGTCATCTGCAATACATCGATGATGAACAAAAAACCTAAACAATTATTCCAGTCTCCAGAAAGAGTACGCAAATAGCATGTGAGAACTGTGGGGAGATTAGACAGTTATGGTAACCCAAGTGCTCTCTGGTCGAATTCTTTACAATCAGTCTGGGTTTCCTTATGTGAGAGGATGTATCGTGCATATCTTTACTTGTGGGCAGATTCCCGTATAGCGTGACTGTTTCCAGCAACTAGCAATGCCCATCTTCTTTGACTTCAAAGTTGGTTTTGGCTCCGCTGATCTTTATTTGAATATTCCATGTACACGTACTCCGCTGCTCGATGAAAAAATCCGCCTTGCTTTGAGACGCCGTGTGCTAATTATCTCGAATTTGTGAAGGTCTACGACAAGCCCTTGCTTCAGTTTATTACTTCGGATTGCGTCAGGCAAAGTTGTCCTCTGTCTCCTTTTTTCTCAATCTTCGCCATCGATCTGATCATGAAAGATTCGCGGCAAACATCTGACGCCTCTGGGTGCAAGGAACTGCTACAAGAACCAGTAAACACACACTGGTAACTCATGCTTACAGATCGCCAGACTAAGGTGATGGACATAGTTGTTTACGTGGATGATTGTGTCAGTTCCGGCGGTTTAGCTAAACACCACAAGAAATTCAAAATGGGGGAGGACGCAGCTAATCTGCAACAACTCTGATGTGGATGTGACATCAGGCTGTCTGTCAAGGGTTCAGTATACAAAAGCTCAATAGATTCAATATTTTTAATAGGTCGGAAGCCTGGTCGCTGAGAGCTGAAGAGGTAAAAGCTCATCCAGAGTGTGAGAATTGGTGTCTCATGGTAACTCGGAGCAGCAGTACTGAAGTATGTCCAATGGTTTTCTGAGGAAAAAACTAATACAGAAAACGGGCTCCTGATGTTCTAACGGTTGTTTTAGCTTGGTCACCAAAGTCGTATGCTGGTGGATCGGCTTTCCCAGCTAGCGTTCTTCACACAACAATGCAGACGGTGGCGTGCCGTGGCTTGCTAGCGGAGTGCGAAGTATTCACAGCCAACTCATTTACGCTGGTCATTGTCTGACTCGGGACCCCAAGGGTGGAAACAGCAGTGGCAAAAGACACTGGCGGACATGAACCAAATGGTATGAGTGCATCCAAGCTGTCCACTTTGATACAGTGCTTCTCATCCCGAACTTCCTATCAATGAAAAGCCCACTGCCATCCACTGGTTCATGCGTCATCAGTATAGTCTACTGCCTTCAGTACACGGCTACTCACTCCCATATACCAGAACAGAACTGTGGCGGCTTAAAAAACAGTACAACATGTAAAGGTTTCTGGATGACGTTGCTGTCTATGAGGATAACGATGGTGATTATTGTGGACAATTATCTGAACTTATATCTTGTTTGCTTGTCATGTCATTACTAATAGGAGATAAAGATTTGAAGATCCCACATTAAGGATGGCACTGGAGAATCAGCCAAGATGATAAACTCATTCAAGATATAAACCAAACCAGGACCGAGCCCGTGACAGAAAGTCAGCGAATTCTTATAAGTCCTATCATAATATAGGATATCATAATATACCATAATACACCACTCACAAGGCTGCTGAAAACTCCTCGACAGCCCACGACCGGTTTCACCCTTCTTCTGGCTCATCAGGTAGGCACAATTTCTGAGTTACCATCAACCGTACGTTCCGCTTTAGCGCAAATTGCACGAAATTAGCGAAATAGACTCATTTGCATGCCAATTTGGTTTTGAGGGGAGTCTCACTTGGAACCCAGCTGAATCTCTCGTTTATGGTGTCTTTAAGCAACTGAATGTGCTGCACCAGACCACCTCAAGTTTCAGTTGGTACAATATTATATATACATATATATATATATACTTTACAACCATCGAATTGACTGAGGATTTACTTACCCGGCTGCATAAATTACTCTTAAGCTGACTTTATTGGTCCTTAAAGGGAATCAGGTTAATGCATTTCAGATATCGTGCGCAAGTCGCAGGTACAAATCTGGTGTGATGCCGATTGTTGCATTGTAGACTGATACAATCCACTTTGCGGACTAAACCTTTCTGCCTCTGTTTTGTTGTGGTTGAGGTCAAGTTAACACGCTGCTTTGATATGTGTACCTCGTCTTAAACAGATGTGAGTTGTTGTTGCTTGGTCTTTGTCCTATTGTTTAGATGATTGTTCATTGATCTTCACGGAGGGCCTGCTAGTCAGCAAGCTATGGGTTTGAGAGTTAACCGGATGTTTACTGTTGGTACCAAGGCACACTTTTCCACTCAGATCATCGGCCACCCAAGAATGCTTGGCGGACGCGTGTTTGTTAGGTCAACAGCCTATGACTTCCAGGCAAAACATCACATGATGAATCTGGTTTAGCTCAGCTGATGAGTACTAAAAGGGCCAAAGACTTCGTATGACAGAGACTGGCAGTCGACCGCAGTGGTACTAATGATGCACTGTTTCTTCTGCAAACGAGCGAAAATCACATACGAGTAGCTTTTGTCTACGCTGTTTGTTAAATCGGTCGCGTACCAATCTAAAATGTAGCTGCTGTTTACATGTTTACATTGAGCTTCATGGGGTTCGAGGTCCTGTGTCACACTGAAGAAAGAAGGCCGCAACGGCTTACCGGGCATTATCTCCTGATCTGTACATTTACCGTCAAACCATCAAGTATTAAGAGAAGTAGGTTGTGACAGCTCAAATCACGGGCCCCAGTGGATTATCGTCGTATTACATGGGACTGTTACCTGTGTATTTGAAGTTTTCCCGAATATGACATTATTTTGGTAGCGAAGGCAACTGGTTCACCGGTTAAGCATAAGATGGGTGCTAATAGACTGCCCCGTGGTCATCACCTATCAGTAGAACCTCATAGTGGCTTGAGTACTAACGAGTACTCTCCTAGTGGCACAGTAACTGTAGTGTATACTGGCCTGCGTGCTCTTTGAGGAGGTATCACTTGTTGACTGATCCGGAATGTAGGAAGCGAAACGTGAGTTAATCTGTTGTACACTCAGTTGAAATGAGAAATGGATTCACCAGCTCACTTAAACTTTGCACGTTCGGTACAGATCCACAATACGTAATTAATGAACTATGTTCTCCCCAGTAAGCACCCCCCTCAAGCGCAACAGCCCCGAAAATATCTACCATGATATATCTACACAGAAGCCAAACCCTCCAGAATATTACAAGAAAGGTTTTTAAAAAACGTATTTTCATCCCTAAATGTGATTCAATCTTTGTTTTTCGAAAAGCCTCAGTAAAACAGCGGTTGCACTCCACAACCGTCCAAGCAAAGTATTGGGGAACTAAAAGAACAAGGCAGAAATATGAGCCTAATGTAAGATGCATCTGCTTCAACAGTGAAATCAACTGGGTAAGACCGCCACAGTCTTTGTACCATTGGTTATAAGTTCAATCAGAAGAGCACGGACAAAATTCACCTGCTCAACCGGACGAATGAAAGCTACAGCTGGCTTGTTTTGATTTATATATGGTGCCTGATATTTTCATTTTTTGGTTTTGGTAACAAAAAGAGGATTGCAAATTGACCAACGCGGCAACAGAAAAGTATCTTCCACCTGCAAGCTAACCAGTTTCGGAATCGGAAACAACAAAGCAAATGGGTGTTCTTGTTGATAGTGTGGAGAAATGTGGAAATTTTAATCGAGATTTTGCCCTGTACTTGAGATTGGTCTATACCGAAAGCCGTTACATTTGGGAGATTTAATTTCACCGGGAACTGGGCCTAAATTGGCGTATCAATGCTGAAGGTTTCCGGGTTTCTGGCACATCTTACCGTGCTTATTTAAACATGAATTTATTTAATCAGATTTCCAAAGTAATGAGAATTAATGTGCAAGAAAGCCGACGGGATGCTTTTACTTCTTAGTCTGGAAGCAGTGTCTGACCTCACAGCAACTGTATGCGATGCCAGCAGACAGGACTAAATCGTGTGAAACGCTGAAGAATGTCCAAAGGTATTCAATGTTAGGATGTCCCTTCCACGTTGGAGTTCTTTAATGTAGCAATGATGTACAGAATCGTAATCGACAACCATATAGTTATTTTGAATCCCTAACCTAGATTAACCGCGCTAATAATTTCGGCATCAGGAGTCCATCACCTTTAAAAGCATGCTCAAACCTCCTCAACATAGGTGACGCAGTTCTGCCGGGCTTAAATGACTTCCTACTTGGTGAAGTCTGGTATGCACTTGATATTTCCATTGAACCGGAAGGAGGATACGCGCTGCTACCCAAACTATCATGAGGTTCCATTGGTGGCCACCAGGCAATTTTTACAGCACTCATCCTATGTCTGGTTCGTGGACTCGTTGTTTTCTCTATTGTAATGAGGATAAATTCAGGCATACCTAGTGTATACAAGAAACATCAACATATAAAACAGTCGAAATCCGTTTGGGCTAATTGTTTTTAGATGCAGTGGCAAGTTACTAAATAGTAGACTCATATTTAGTAGGCAAGGAACGAAGTGATGAACAGTTGAAGCAGTAGAGCCATGAAAAAGCGAATGCAAGTGCCGGAACCCTGACCTACGAACAAGAAACACTTCCATATCAAGCATACTTCTGGGGTGGCAGAAGTGCAGCTGCTCAAAGCAGTATATCGTTTACACAGCTAGTACCGAAAGGCCTGTATCATCCTCCTCCTCCTCATCATCATCATCACCATCGACAGCATGACATCAGTGTCCAATATTGATGCTTCGCTTCAACCATGATTTATTTGAAGGTCTTATTGTGAAGAAAAGAATAAAGGTGGACGGAGAAAGGACTCAGTGCTAGTTTATTACAATCATTCGAGGTGCTTACACCTCCAAGCACTTATTCATGCAATCTGGATAGAAATCGATAACAAGATCGCCACCGACATCGGTTGGCAGCCATATCTTGTAGCGTGTCAAACCAGGCGCAGTGAGGATCACGCGGTCCCCATCCTGGATTGTGAGCAGCACCAACAGCACTCAAAAGTTTTGCAATCTCCTTCATACATCTCTTCAGGTCAAGGGTTGGCCACCTCTCTGCTTCCGCTACTCTGGATTGGGCATAGAAAGCAGCGACTTCTTCGGTAACACATGTCCCAAACAACGCAGCTTTTGGTGCTGGACACATTCTTTAACGGAAGTTACCGTTGCATAACCGAAAACCCGCCTTCTAATTGCCGGCGTTACGGATACGCCGACACCAACCCACACGAGCTATGCTTCTGAGGCAACAAATGTCGAACACCTGAAGACGTCTCAGTTCCGCTGCTCGAACAGGCCAAGTCTCACAGCCATACAACAAAAAGGGCCCCACTATAACCTGATACACACGTCTCTTGAGATTCAGGGATATACCACTTTGACGCCATAGGTGTCTCAAATTAGCAAACGCAACCCGGGCCTCGCAGATCCGTGCAATGAACTCATCTGTCACACTAAAATCGGAATTAATAGAACTTCTAAAATACGCAAAATGTTCCACAACTTCCAATGCCTCTCCCTGGATTGTAGGTAGCGTGTTCAGTGACTCCATTTTCAGGAGCATGACCTTACACTTTGTGGGTGCAAAGTCCATATCAAAAGACGGGATGACTTTGGTGAGTTCATCCAAAACACCGGCTTGTAAGTTTCATACATTACCGTCTGTGATCGAGCGTTATGTGTGAAGTGAAAGGGAGCTTTTGCAGTAGCCAACAACAACTACAATACTAGGATGTCTAAACTCGTGCTGTATACAACATGGAAAGAACAAGGTTTTTTCCAAGATAAAATTCTTATTATGAGAGTGGGTTTTCACACCTAGTGAAAGCCTTCATAGGGCATCCAATTTTGTAGTTCGGTTACAGTGGCTTTGGAAGCAAACTGTCTACCAGGCGTGAACAGAATCGAGGGTGTGGAACTGGCGAGCATATGGAAAGCGGTCTTAGATAAGCGGAATTGACACGTGACTGTGTGCGGGTGTCAATGCACGTAGAATCATTAGCAAATCAGGGAGGTGGAAATCCCAACCCGACCAAAGTTCAAGAGAAACCTTCACGTGAACCGAACCGGAAGAACTAGACCCTAGACTGGACCCAAATCCATGTAGGTTCCCCCTCGGCCTAGATGATAATGGCGCCATTTGGTAGCTGATTGTGAAAACCAAACAAAAGATGTGACTTGCATAATCGTTCTTCCACAAGAATAGTTCTCAAATTCTGCGCACCTTATAATCATTCCGGGGGTAGCCGTTCACTGCTCGTATAGTCGTGACAGAGATGAACATGGAAAACTATCCTGGTCCCTCCTCATTAGATGCTTGCTTGCGTTAAAAACCCGCTGAAAATAGACCACCTCCGGTGTTATAATGGATTACGAAGCAAACATGAACCCGGCAAAGTCGACATCATAAAAAATTCACTAGAGTGGTCCTCAAATTGTGTGCCGTGATGTTTTCTTTTGTCTAGTAGCAAAATGTTTCCCGGAGTTCTGATAAAACTTCGTTTTGATGCAATTCACCCAACCACTTACAACTAGTTATGCAAACAGAACTATCGATACGCCTGACAAAAAATTCGGCTTTGAGAATTAACTCAATTCCCAAGTCTCCTGAAAATGGATGCTTCTGTTTGCAGGTATGTAGGTTGAATCACCTGCGTGGTAAGCTTCAGTCGACTGCCAAAATTGTGAGCTAAATATATCACTTAGATGTGTCACTACTCTCTCAGTTTGAAGACCGTATATAAATGAATATGCCAATCATGTGTTCCTACTAGCGGTATGACAAATATGGTTGTCAGAATGATGTGAGGGAAAATGTGAGTTACGAATTGACGTCACACTGTACCTCTCGGTGCGACAGAAACAGATAAAGCTTGAAGCTGATGTGCAAACTAACAAGGTGCTTGGATCCAGGTTTAAAAAGTGAAACCAAAATTGCATGCGCAGATTTTTTGTTGACGAAAAACAGTATATCTGTTTTGGAATTCCGGGCCAATTTTCCGGTGTTTTTATTGAAGCAGTGAAATTAGTGAATAAATTTTCGAACCTCTCCCCCAGGTGTGAAAATAGTTCAGGTGAACTAGACAAATCAACGATGCAAATAGTCTGGAAACTTCGAACCCATTCATTGGATACGTCCAAAAGTGCGTTGCCAACCGGAGCAAAGTGCTAAGTGTCAGTGCTTTATTCTGGCCCTCATCCTAATTGTGGAGAGGATCCCATGAACAGTAATCACCTAGGAGGACACCAATCAGAATAGAATGGTTGAACAACTATTGAAGAAGCAACAGAAATCTCATTAGTATTGTCTAGCTACCCTCTGCGCATCTGGTAAACAAAACGTCATCGCTGACGTTACCACACGCTGACAGGCTGAATGAAGTTACTTTTGTCGGCGTAAACTACTTGTGTGTTATTTCTGATACTGCCGAGGTGATAAGGCCTGGATCGGAAGAGCCTTAGATTACTCACCAAAAACATTCAGCTCAAATGCTCAAACAAGGAGTGGTCTTGGCGGCCGTAAGATCGATAAACTCACGTAGCATCTATTTGGCGAAGTACCTTATGTATTCAGCCCCTACCCCGAAAGATCATGAAGCTGTCCTCCCAGTACATAAGTTTCAAAACTCAGCGTCACAGTCTTCCAATGGATGTAATCTGTCAGCTTTATTGTGTTCACGTTCTGAAGCCCGTAATCAACAAACTCATCTGTTGATACGTGATTCGATTGTACAAATTTGTTACCGAATTCCTGAAGTACAGCTTAGCTTAATCTCACTAAAGTTCCAGATTTTGTGCCAATTTCATCTACTTAACTTTGGAGTGAATTCCAACGGCCAGTGACTACAAAAAATCACACAGTTGATCTACTGCAAGTGTGTGAGGTTTGTGTCAATGAAGATTCAATCACAAATATTAAAGCTGACATCACAGGCACAAGCACAATGATAGATTAGATAGATAGATAGCACAAAGATAGATAGATGATAGAGATTAAAATAGATCTCTTTTGTTATGACTGTGCAGTGAAGCCTCATAATAACGTCAATCATAATGACGATGGAAATATGAATCACGCTTTTTTGGCGGGCAAATGTTCAGCATTTTACATGCCTGACTGAGTGCAAACTACAGTGGTGGTGTCAACTCAGCTGCGTTTCTTTAGAACATTGGCTGACGGATGGAACAGGCTGCACCTAAATATTTTCCACGTGTGCTGTCGCGCGCTGTCGTCAAAAGAAAAATGACAGGACCGCTCTCCTGCGAAAGGTTTCAGGAAGATTGGGGATCTCGCATGAAATGATTGCAACCTAAACAGTATTCTGCATAAATCGTTCAAGCCTCAGCTGTTCGAAGTAACCAAATCGTCGCTAATTCGCTGAGACGGCAAATTTTCGTGTTCAGTTTGTAGTATATTGCCCTCCGTCGACTAAATTATCTGACCCGTGTCATAGCTCGTTAGGTTTGATAGTTCATCAAGTATTCGGTGTACAAATTAGAGCACCCACTATATGGAAGATTGTATCAGACCACCAAACATCACATCTTTTGCTATTGTTCATATTTGTGATGACGTGGTGGCCAATTTTAGCGGGGCTGCTTCTGGCGTCTGTGCTGAACCTCCCAACAAATCAGGCTAAGGTCTACTCTAAAGGTTCAGCAGCCAAACTTGAGCTATAATCCTGGCTAATATTTAAGTATCTAATCAGCTATTAAGGCATCTCGAAAGACCTTTTGTCTTATACTTGTGGACCGGAAAGCGGGTAAACGGTTCGAACTCATTGTCGCTGTCTGAATGAAAGCAACACGGAACAACGCCCTTTCTCAGAGATTTCGATGTATGTGTCACCACGAAATTTTTCCAGAAAAACAAAATAGTTTGCTAACAACTTCCTCTATCTTCTTTAGCTGGTTCACTTGATTAACTACCACATCCAGTTGCACGCAACGAGAAGTGTAATCTCCCGCAAAATATCTGATCTTTATTTGTCTTAAGCCGGGTGTTGAATTTTTGGCACAGTTCAGGGACTGCTTCAGCGTGGACACTGGCCATTCCTTTTATTAGGTTTCACTGTTGGGTCTTCGTCTCGCCTATGAATTAAGCTAAATTTCGCTCACCTCGATACTCGACCATAACGGGGTGGTTTCGACAAATATACTTATTTGCATGTCGATTTGGCTTTGAAGGGAGACTCACCAGTTGGATCCCTCGTTTATGAGTTTTTTAAGCAACTGAACTTGCTGCACCAGGCCGCCTCATGTTTCAGTTGGTACGATTTTCAAGATAGTGCAATACATTGTATAAACGTAATACATTGCTCATAAGGTTGCTGAAATCTCTTCGACGACACACGACCGATTTCGCCCTTCTTGGGGTTTATCAAGTAGTAGCAGTCCCCGAGTTTCCGTCAATCTTATTTTCTACTTAAACCCAAGCTGGACAGATTTCGGCAAATACACTCACTCGCATGTTAACCTGGTTTTGACGGGAAACTCACCTGGAATCCAGCTGAATCTGTCATTTATTCTAACGATTTTCTTAAGCAGCACATCCATTTGAAGCAGATCATAAACGAGACATTCAGCCGAGTCCCCCGTGGAAACCCAGCTGATATGCAAACGAGTGCATTTTTCGAGATCTGTTGAATTTGGGTTGGTGTTGAACATAAGGTTGACGGAAGCACGGAAAATGCGCCCACCTGATAATCCCCAAGAAGAGTGAACACGATCTTGGTCTGTCTAAGAGTTTTCAACAACCTTATGAGTAAGGGGTTACGTTATTATCGCACACCACTTGATTGTTGACTGATTGCTTTTGAGAAGAACTTGGTTTTACTGAATTTGAGACAACCTGTTGTTTGTTGTTGCTATTGCTGATCATGAAAAAATTAGGCCAGCCTTTAGACTGAAACACGGTTATGATTTAATAATCCAGTACCTACATAATCGCTGGCCCGATCGTGAATATTCCTCCCGCAATTTTAGAATAATACAAGCCAAACAAGGTGATGACCACAGAAATCCCATTTTCACCTGTCCCATTGTTCTACTAGTTGTGGCATCTGATTATTCAACGGACATACTTCCGTCAGTGGGGTTAAAGTTTTTTGCTATGTGAATTCTCAGTGGAATCCCGATTATTGGTCGAACGACCAAGTTAATTAAAGCATCTTCAATGGATTCTTCCTGCGTAGTTCTGGATCGAGAAGAAAGTAAAAAGTTTTTTCACAGTGACAGTGAAAATTTGATGGATTCAACAGGGTGTGTGCAGGTCGTTCTTAGAGTTCAATGTAGTGACGAAAACGGACCGAATAACCTTTGAATATATAGTTCCGTCACGAAATGACCGGCCCCTACCGTTGTGTGACGGTTTGTAAACCCCCATAACCCACCGAGCTATACTGAAGATTGCACGAGGCACTCACAGCTTCTCATACCAGGTTGGTCAAGGGGTAGAGGTGTGAATAACAGCTCTCTGGTGCTCCAAATTAGGGGTTGGGGTTTGTGTAGCAACCTACTCCTTAAAAATGTAGACTACTCTGGCGATCTTACGAAAACCACCACTGTCTTGTCATTAGGATTTAAGACACAGGTATTAGTTGACAACCGACCAGCTGTTGAGGCTTGGGTACCCTGACAGTATCTCAGTCCGTGCACAGCTGTGAGCTGCACATCTACAAATCACCTCATGCCACATTGGTCACGTGACGCCATCAACCGGGTCGCTCAAGATGCCGCAGACGGCAGAAAGGTAATCTAAAACAGGCTACTGCTGAAGCTTCCCCTCTTTCTCTTTTACACATTCATTCTTCTTTCCCTCCTTATCTCGTTTCCAGCGACATCTCCGTAGGTCCAATCTTAACGACTGACAGATTCCTTTACTGGCCATTGCCGTTAGCTGGTCATATAGGCCTGCATGATGTAAGCAATTAAAAATCACACTTGAAACATCAACACGTGGTTCGTTTTGGAGCTCTTCGACGTTTGCACCCTAAAGCGATTCAAACAACAGATTGCATGTACGTTGGACTGGCTTTCTGCTAATGTGCTATGTCTCCCTGAAGTGAAGACTGAAGGGCCACGTACGGCTGCTGAAATGACCTTGCCATCTTTTCCCTTTTGTTTCCGGTTGCGCATCACCAAAGATCCAGGGCCTGCTGTGGATGGTTGTGTGGTTGAAGGTATTATTTTAATTCGTCGAACTGAAGGGTGCTTGAATGAATGGTTGCCCGTTGACAGTCGCTTCTGTATGGTCAGTTTGGCAGCGTCTGTGAGAGTACATCGTAAACGTGCCGAGAATCTTTGCCTCACCATTATAACAGCTACCCCTCAACGGAATAACTGCGACGATCCAAAGACAGTTTTTACGGTACTTTGAACCCCTTGTTGAAGCAGGCTAAATGGCTAGATATTAATGCGGTAACCGAGGATATGAATGCCCACATGGGTAGACTTAGTGCTGCTGAGACTCATCTGGGTGGTTGTTTTGAGCTGGGATCTAGATGCCCGTACAAAGGCGAGCGCCTATTGCACGTAGCTATGTGTTGATCACAGAATGTCTCTGTGCAATACTGACTATCGAAGAACCGAAACCACTTGGCCATATGGTGTCCACCGCATGCAACACAACATCCAACACAGAAAGACCACATCGCAGTTAGCTGTGGGTAGAATGGGTCAGTTGCTGCTCGTTGCTCGTTGTAGAACACCCTTGTGGATTTGGATTACTCGCTTGTTCGTTACTCCATTTCGTTGGGATTTTGGGGGTACGCAAAACGCTGAAACCTTGCCTAGCCGCCAGGAATCTCTAGGACTCTGATATAAAGCGAGCCTACCAAAACCACCTAGCAAAATCCTTTTCGGATAATAGATTTCCCGATATTTACTCTTACGTGGAAGTACTGTCCGCAATCCTGAATGATATGGAAGCCCCACTTGTTGAACGGCGCAGCCAACTAGATCTGAGCGTTGGATCTCGAAGCTCGGACAGGTATTCCTACTGTCCGAGAGTACAGTGCTATTCGACGAAATTTCAGACTTCAGGTAAAGAGGAGGATATGGGTTGGTCGAGAAGATTGATGGATACAAAAAGCCTAACAGATGAAGAAGGCAAGGAATTTCGTGAATGTGCCTTATCTATCCCAGCTGGTACACACAGCAGACTAGAACAGACTGCTGGTGAGCGAGACCATCACTGATAAAAACAGTTAGCTCAACTTTAAACAAAAGGACTTATGTATCGTTGGGTTGACTATTTTCATGACCAATTAAACTGGCCACCTGCAGTTGCTTAGTCGGATTTCCAACCCGTAACGCAGCTCTAGACAGTGAACTTGGAAATCCTGATGGCTTCGGAAATAAGTGAACGCCAATTTTTCTCAAGCAACATAAAGCTGCTGGTCCTGACGATCTCCCACCCATTCTGTTTAGAGACGGAGGCAAAATCCTCAATACCTGTCAAAATTATTTTTCCCTATCTAGCCGAAGCAGATCGTTCCAATCAACTAGAGTGAGTAGATAGTAGTGCCCATTTAAAAAAAGTGCTCGGAACGAGTGTGGCAATGGCGGAGGAATTAGCTTAGCCCCCATTGTAATCAGACTGGTTGGGTCGCTCATTTTGCGTCACCTTGAGAAGGCGCATCAAAACGGAGCCCGAGATCAGAAAGCAGAATTCCACCGGGGAAAGGCACGTGTGCGGACCACATTTTCAAATCTCTTCAAGTGCCAGAACAACGACACAAGTATGGAGGCCCTACAATCTTAGTGTTTCTTGACTTTAAGTGTTCTCGATGCTGTCGACCGGTTCGTTCTTTTCAATACGTTTGTCTACACATACTAGTGGATGCGTGAGAGTGTATGGGGAGCTCTTCAAAAGCATTCCTACACTTAACGGTGTCTGATAAGAAGTTCTGCTCTCTCCATTTTAGTTTAATTTCGTTTAACACTCGAGCATTCGCAGATTAGTTTGAGCCCTATTATCCTGCTACTTTGGCATGTGTTTGACAGAGACCTTTATTTCCACGCACTACATGACTTCACGCATATAGATAGGCAGGGAGAAAAATTCGTTGCTATTATACTATAGATTTTTGAAGTGTTGCAGGAAAATCGCGGTAAAAGCACGTTTGTATGGGTCTTCCAGTTAGTTTGGAGCTGACTACCAGTTCACCAACAAGCTACGGAGAGTGAGTTTGATTTGTCGTTTGCCTGAGTCACGCAAAGGCGATTATCATCTACCACAAGTGGTGAACCGCACTGCATTTAAACTGTGCTAATAATTCTCACCTGTTAATGTTACATCAGCTATTGACAACAGATATTACATGAACACAAAAGTGGTCTGCTATTTCCACGATGCGTGATATTCTTGCCTAGGCTGTCATGGAATACCATAAAAATCTTTACCTATCTGATGTAACCTATCAAAACTGTTTCAGTTAGTGAAGTGACTGAATAAGAATTGGAGTAATCCGTTCAAATTAACGTCCAACGAACAGAAAGTTCACTGAACATGTACTTCATCAGTTACTGTGCTAAACTGGATTCCTGAGAATCCTGAAACTCAGTTTTGAAACTCGTGGTCACGACAAACCGAAAAGACCGATTCTTGTGATCACTTTGCACTTAGACAGTAATGCATTATGCAGTGCGCTATGTCCTGTTAGTTCCTCAAAAGAGACCTGCATGTAATCTGGCGTGCTGTTTACTTGCTGTTCACCTACCAAATCCATTGGGTGAAACAACCATTTGAGCTGAATATAATAACAGGTGAATCGCTTTATACTGCAACGAACTGAACAGCGAGAAATGTGTGGGACTGTAGTTTGAGGTTTATCATGTATTCCGAATCAGCTTCTTTACATAGACTTACTTCAGGGCTGCGACTGCAATGCTCACTTCACATAGAAACAATGGAGAAGCCGGGATGAACTTCTTTAAACTTAGGTGTTTAAGAAGTATGTGTCCACATGTCTTCTCTATATATCCGAAACACAGTGTCCTTCTAAGAGGCCATATAACGACACTGATTTTCCACACTGTGGTATCCTCCGATTTTCCATCTTAGGTTGCATCCAAAAAAAACATTCGACGGAAAACTATCGTAACTCACTTGGGAACTGAAGGTGATGGAGCTGCAGTATTTGAAGAAATTAAGGTCTCTGGAGCTCTAAATACCTTCCATTTGTTTTATTGACCGTAGAACACACTTTAATGAAATCCTATCTAGTATCGTGTTTTTTAGTCGTATTTAACTAGGTTTGGCACGACATGAGATCGGCGTTCTTTCATGTGTTCACCACGCTTCACGATTGATCAGAGCATTAATCAGCTGGCGCAACTTCTTCTGATAAACCCATCAAATTACTCATGCTTAGAAGATCATTTCAAGCTTCTAAGTGAGACTTCACAGCCCGGATGCAGGAATTTCTCACGAGATAATGCTACCTTCGAGACGTTATGTTGCCACGTTGCTCTGTTTCAAATGTTTTTTATTTTTGCGATTTTTGTGAATTTTGATTTGTGGTTTGTGATTTTTGTGAATGTTTCATGGTTTTCACCATGGTCAGAATCTAGATATATCAGTGAGATTTCAGGGGCATAACTTAAATGGAGCGACAAACAACGCGATGACAACTAATGGACTGATCGAAGTTTCCCCACAGCTGGAGACAATCTTGCAGGCCACTGGCTGTCTGTGGTTGACGATTCGATGCATGTCGAAGTTGATGCGTGTTGTGGAGATGGCGCCGGTAAGATGAAGACGGTGTGCATTCTAAAAGATTTTTTCTCGTGGAATGAGCGCTGGAGATGCTGGTTAAATTACAACACCGAGAAAATGAGCAAAAGAAGACAGACAACGGTGTGAACCTGTGCAACATTGTTTGTGTTGTTTGTGTTAGCGAAGCTAACTTAGCCAAGCCAGTCAGTGGTCAGTTGACTTGATATTTTCTTACAGTCAGTTAATTGCAGAAAAAGTTGAACTTGACGATATACCCAATGATGATGTGACGCTGAAGGTACCAGTAAGTAGGACGTTGAAACGGGGAGCGAAACTCAAGCTTTGTGAAACACAATTTCAGAAGGTTGGCTCAGAAAGGATGGTATGAGGACGTTTAAAAATAATATCTGTTTCATCCCTGGGAAATAACATGTATAGAATATCAAGAAAAGGTTAATAGTTGAAATGAATGAAAATCGTACCTAGAGACAGATATTATCCAATGAAACTATCAAGTCCAAGCATAAGCACGTCTGACACGCGGACGAACGAGATGTTTGACAGCAGCACAATCTGTATAACCACTTAAAAACCATGTAAGCAACCTCTTGACTGTTCGATATCTCTGTCTTGGACACTCCCAAAATTCAGGCAAAAAACGGTACAGGAATACTTCGGTAACCAATTAGAAAGTGCTCGTTTGTAACAGAAAAGTTTTACTTTTGCAAATTAATGGATATCTACATATTGCGGATTCCTAGGAATAAGGAGAATTCCGGCAACCATTGTCATACAATCAAGAAAGATATATTCACGTCCAACAGCCGAACTTGAGCGGTCTGTGGTGAAAACAATAGAACAAGACAAGAAGTATGAAATTTTCCGCTTTGGTCCTGACCATTTTATCGCCATTAGCGTTATTCTTCGAGTGAATCTTCATTAGCGAAAGTTGTTCGCTTTCGACGACAGACTCTCGCAAATGGACCAATGTCTGGTCGCATCACAAAATCGTAGAGCACCTTGACCCAAGAAGTGTGATGCGGTAAGTTTTCATAGTACTCTGGTGCAATCTTCTTCAGCTGTGTGACACAAAGGACAACGATATCAGCATGTAACAGCCTGCAGCTGAAGTTGTAGCAATGAGCCTAGACAGACAATCGCACACCCAGAATATGCTAGTAACGTTTATTTTGGCTTTCCTCTAAAAACCCAATCAAATACATCAGTCGTGCTCAGAAACTTCTTCCGAGTACACGTTAAGGACATTTTGTCACCTCAGGTAACAATCCCGTCAAATCTATCAGTGTCGTTCAACACATTCTCCTAAATGTACTTGGGTCGTCATAGTGCATCAAACCTGCATGAGCCTAACCTCAAACGTGATTGTATGTCTCATACTGGCTCAAGCGAATGAATGATCAGAGTGCATTCTTGTTAGCTCGGGATGTTTGCAACTTAATTTCCTGCAAACCGATAGTAAGTTTGATTCTACACTTTCAATGAGCCGACCCGATAAGAGTTAAAAAACTAAGGGACTGAATGAGCTTTTTGAGATTTCTGTGAACCTTGATTCGGAATGTTTGCGTGTCAGTGGCCGTCTACTTTGTCCCTCTTGCTAAGGTTCTAATAAAGTTTGAGAAACAGGTTTGAAAAGGAAATGAAAATCGTGTCATGATGTAATGTTGGAGCTAAATGGCCTGCCGAGGTCGTCTTTCAGGATTCGCAGCCTTGCGTACGTGACTATTTTTGTTGGTATGGTAGTATCCATAGTAAATTTATCCTTCAAAATATCCAACTTATTACATCAATCAGCCGAACTACATTCTAAGCGTGAATGATTAAAACCCACCCAGAGACTAGGTGAAAACCCAGGCCTCGGTCAGTCCATCAGAGCTTCTCAGCATTAATCGTACTTTGTCTGTTCAGTTCAGTGTCATTATATATATATATATACAGCAAATTCCTGATTGTATGTGAGATTTTATTAGGAACAAGAATCCTATTTATGGTCTCGACCTTTGATTATCCAGACGAAGCTTACACATTTATGTTGCGAAGTGCACGGGCACGTGCACCCATGAGCAAAACTACCAGTCTCCGTAGCTTTGTAAACCGTAGAACCTAGCAGTGTGTGGTCAGAGTACTAGTGGGACCACAGCGTGATTCACTTCCGATCACTAAAAGGACATCGTGCGGTTGATAGGCCCACCAGAGTATTGAGACAAATCGGCAGACTGTCTTAAATCTATATGCCGTTGTACACTCAAGGAAGGTGAAAGTGATGTCGACACTCCAATACTATCATGTGGTTTACCAATTAGCACAGAGGAGGCGTCTGCATAATCCACAGTCTGCTCCAGGACAGGCCATTTGTATCAGTGACGGTATAATCCCCCCGGAATGTTCAAAATTCCATTCTTCAAGGATGTTTCTCATGTGCAATTTACTATTTACTGGATGCAAAGATAAAATGTAGCTGGTTCCGGGAGTCAGTGGCAATTACATCACATCTTGAATGACTTCAACTCCGTTTCATTACGTCCATTACTTTGAGGTCTCGATTCACGAAGAATCTTGTTCGCCGAAGATAAAATGATCCAGGTTGACGATTCTCTGGTGCATAAGATCGTACCTAACTAGACTCTGCTATCTCTAATCTCAATCTTCTTGTTATAGAAGACCTTTGAGCTCAGTTCGTAAATCAAGTGTCCAAGGACGAACAATAGAATCAGTGGCGATGGAGGACTAATTTCTTATCTAATGCAGTCATGCGGGCAGATGAAATTTGCGTAGTTTTAGATCGTGTCCCATTCGCAATGACTTAAGTGAAGTTCTAATTGCGTTGGAGGCGTTTTTCTGGAAGCAACCGTCGTCCGTAATTTTGGTACAATGTAACCATTTTAATGCAGAAATGACTGAGTTGACGCAGGAAGCGTTGTTACATGCGCAGAGAACGACGAGTCGCAAAGGTCATCATTGGTCACCACACTAGCGGGATAGCAGGTGCTTGAGCGGAGCTTACCAAACTACAGGCGACCAGCGGAGCAGGTGTGAAAATGTCAACGCAGGCGCATCACTGTTGGCTAGACAAGTGACGATATTTCGTCAGTCCGCAGCCCTACATATTTACGCATTAGCTCTGTGTGTTTGACCGGTATTACATCCGTTTTCTGGTCTTCTGTCTTCTTATCGCGTATCCGGAATAACCAAATTCAGGCGTAATCGGTAGGCTTTCTCACACTCCAACACTAAGCATTTCACCAGAGATTCTTTCGGATACCATGTCGAGTTGTCCGGCACTGTTTTTGCTTCCAGAACAATATATAAATTCAAACTGTTTTGTCCCATTTCCAGAACTCACCGTACTTCTTTTTTTATCTATGTTGTTTGATTATGCCCCGTTGCCAAACACCTTGGCTTAGCCTCACGTGATTAAAGCATTTTGGCTACTGCCTCCTCCTAATTATAACTTCCACATCGGTTATTTCTCAAGACTGTGTGTGATTGCTTGACAATGGTTCGAAAACTCACTTTTTCCTGAACTATGACTGACTCCAATAACAACCGCTTTTTCCATATATATATATAGTAGTTAAATCAAAAAGTATGCTTATGATACCTATTTAGCTTCATTGGAATAGCATAATCTGGTGTTGTCAGGACAACCACTGCTTACTGATGATATGAGATGCGAAAATTCGTCATAATGCGAATATGAATCCGGACGCACCAGCCAGACTGCCACCATAGAGGTGTGATCGATTTGCAGACAGGGCTATGGGAATGCTTTACCGTAAGCAAGTAAATCTGGCAGCAGCATATAGCTAAGCAAACGAGCTTTCTGGAAAGAAGGGGACTGTGCGAAATGTACAACCTAGTACCGTAGTGATCCGAGTTAATCCGCCATCGGATAGAAAAATTTTGGTGAACAAAGCAATCAATTCCTCCAAAATTTTCCATGAGGTTTACGTTGATTGTGACAATAAACGATTGTTTTCCATTCCTGTGCAGCCCTCCTCCAAGGATAATTTGGTTTTCGAAAAGTTCCCTAATAGAACTCATGTGTCAGGTGGCAAAAACGTCATCTTTGTCTAAGCTAGATGTTTTCAGGCATACGAGGTCAGCTGGGTATCTTACTGAAGCGGTGCTCTAATGGGGGCTCAAAATATTTTTTAAAAATCTTGGTGTGAAATAAGAGGGTGATCGTAGAGTGACTATTTGTAGAGGCTGAACCCAAAGGTTAGCCATACAAAACGAGATTCCCTTGAAAACAACTGCGCATGTTATGCACAGCTCTCCAGTTAATTCTGGACAATACAAGAATACTAGTAGCAACATACCAGAGGTAGTTTTGATCCGGCAATGTAGGGAAAATCATGATGTTCCACATGGTAGCCAACATTCAACGTAAGCAAGTTGAGAATTCCGTAATATGAGTACGTTTCAAATTTTTCATCGAATACGAAGTGCTCTGAAATGAAGTGTCCTGCCACTGGATGAACACCCATTGCTAACAGTGTTCCACTGAACAAGTACAGGAGAGCTTTCCAGCCAAACAGATAGAGAATGAGGCCGTCAAACACAACCTGTACCAAAATGTTGATGAGCTGTTGAATAAAAAGAAAAAAATTACACGGGAAAAATTAAAAACGCCTTAGAAAAAGTAGCTTTTAATAAGTTTCCAGAATTTTTCTAGCCAGAAAGCGCACAAGATAGACACAAGATAGACTAAAAAATAAAACCTGATTCTAAATTCGAGACAACGACTTCTAGGTTGCCCGTTAGGTGCTGTCCTATCTGAGGAGGATGTTTTGCCATGGACACGGGTCTTGAATTCAATTCCTGCTCCAGTAATTCATCTTTCCTTTCACATCATACGCAGTTAGACTCCTCACTCAAAACTTATGGAATATAGATTTAGGACAATTGTCTTTTTCCTGAATAAATTTATGGGGAATTCTAAGTCAATCTTAGTACACAATGCGTTTGTCAATAGGCGCAGTAACCATCGAGCGAACGTGATAATTAAAATAACTCTGAACTGACACCAAACTGTCCAGAGTACGAAGCTGATATTCTACAAAGTGTTTACTTCGAACAGTTTTCGCAGCAGCGTGAGCAAACACAAGTGTTCGTCAAACAGTAAATTCTGACAACAGTTCTTCTTACGTGTTTCAAAGATACATTTCTACGGGGAGATTCCGAAGGGTTAATTCACGAATGGGTTGTTGTGTCCATGTAGCGAATGACAACGGCTTATCAGCTCATTGCCTTGTTGAAATTGCTGAGGCACTCAGAGGGTTAGCCCAAATCAACGGATAGAAATGTGCTATTCCAGAATATTGAAAGGTTTGTAAGCTGTCCGAAACGACGACAAGCTAGCTTGCTTCCTGTATACATCAGGTAAACCAGCAGTACACGTGCCGGTTGGACCTGTGGTATCGAGCTTTTCATTCGAGTTGACGAACTTATTTCTTAAAAGATCACACTCTATGAACATAAATATGTCAGGGGTTAAACCGTTTCTAAAATGAATCACAAACTCGGTAGTAGGGTGACCGTCGATGGTGAACATCCATTTGAACTGAAATAAGGTTCTGACAGTCATTTTCTTAGTGGTTTTGTTCTGTCACTTTCAGCAGTGTTTCTATATTGAAATATTTGAGCTGAACAGTGGTTGTGATGGTGACAAATATAACGAAGATTCTTCTTGAAGCCTACAACCAGTCTCAAACTTCTTGGAGCTCATCAGATATGTACGGTTCCCGAGTTTCTGTCAACCTCATTTTCTTGTAATTGTTGATAATAATGGTGTTGATGATGATGACTGGGATGTTTGTATGGCGATCCAAAACAATGTTAGAAATCTGCAAATGCTTGAATTTTAGAAGAAGCTTTGCGCAGATTTACATTTCTGTTGCTTCAGCTATGGGATTGGGCCACTTACCTCAAGAACAGTGACTGGAAGGGGCAAGAGTAACAAAGGTCTGATACTGTAAAACGCTGGTTGTAGAATGAGCCAAAGAAACTTCATTCCGGTTGTTGCGAACCACTTTCCTTCGAATTCAGTTGGGACATCAACATCAAGCTCCCTATCACCTTGATAGCGGTGATGAAGTATATGGTACTTCTTAAAAGATATTGACACGGGCACGCCTGAAGAACCAAGGGTGACGAAAAGAAAGACAAAATAACGAGTGCCAGAACAAGCTTTCTTTGCGATTGCTTTGGATGTATGACACCAGAAAACAGAAAAAACTGCACGGATTTCAAGTTCTCGAGCAAATATTTGAGTTTAATCGAAAGGCGCGTTGGAGCCGCGATAGGTCAGTGGGCTGACTTTAAACTTTAAAAAAAACACATGGCACAAGTATGCATTGTCTTACCTAACCAACATAAGATTTGGTGACAAATTAGGAGAAATCAAAGTTTTACGCATCAATGGAACAGTGTGTTTGTGAGGGATGTGCTCGTTTGCTCCTTAAATAGAAGGCCGAATGCACTATATTGTACACCGTGCTGAAGTGGTTGAGTAGTTGAGGGACTTGTAGATTGCGAGTTCAAAATACTTTAATTTGCACAGCGCTGGCCCTGTTCTAGTTGATACACATCAAAGCACGAGAACCACTGGACCGTAGTTTTGTTCTCAGTTGAGCTCATCAGTAGCGTACATCCTTCACCTCACCAGAACCCTCAACATTTCAACTACAACTAGATGAAAACCTTCCAGACAATTTTGGGTGTCCTTGACGTTATGTGGGTGAGAGGTCCTGACAGGAGAGCTTATCAATCAGCGCAATCAGGACAGTTACCAAGTCGTCAATCTGGACATTGGGCACGCCAATCTCAAGCAACGAACCAACCAGTCGTTGAAAGCCAAATACGTCGCCTGGTCAGATATCATAATTTTGTGCTCCCGTAAAACACTGATACCACGCATTCCTCGCAAGTCAGAGACCCGGGGTTTAAGCCTCGGTAAAACCAAGGATATTCACCTTTGATCAGTTCAAATAAGAGTGAGTCCGGTGCTTCTGCGAGTTGGTGTGGACTAAACAGAACGATTACAACACAACAGGGACAAGATTAATAAATCCGGTGGTATAACCACAAAAACGATGAATTAGAACTAAAAGGTGTGAGTACTTTTTAAAATGGTTAAACATAAAATTAGGATTCGTACAAATGCACCAGTTTAACACAGGATCCATATGCATGGCCTAAATGTAGTAGCCGATAGAGCTTGCTTCATAAAACAGTTTTTATGTGTTCCATTAATCCGATATAACTTGGCCGTAGGTTTATCGTAATCAAATAGACAGTTACTATTTCAGTCAAATGGGTTTAATCCCACTCTAACGGTTAGTGGCTGGTCCAAATCGGAATCGATTCCGTTTGTTTATCGGAGTAAACCAGCTTACTTCGTCTGAATCTAGCAGAGTTTGCCATGATCGCATCCACACTCGAATGCTTCGCTTGTTTAAGAAACTTGAAACAAATGTTTTCCATTGTAAAACCTTAAGTATTCAGCTCTACTGTCTGACCTAATGTGAAAAGTTCATTTCAAGAAGTAGTATGTTGTGCCTCATCATTAAAAGTCCTATCACTTGAGTAGTTTTCATCTGGTCACCAAGCATCTAGAGTCACAACTGCTATGTTGTTTTTTTTTGCTTTTCAGTTACGGCTTTCCGTTACAGATAAGCTAAAATGTTGTTGTGAAGTGAATCCGTTTCGAATAGCCAATAAGCTTTTCAAGTAATATTTCAAGCTGTGCAAACTGAGTGGTTAAACTATTCTGTAAAAACCATTTGAAGAACGCAATTATGCTTCGGTATGCTAGAACATTGCCGTCAGATTCTCTTCAAGTTTCATACATTCCTGTCGACGACTAACCCTACAAAATGCAACCAACATGGGCCAATCAACAACAACGTTTTTACCACGTTAATAACCTTTATACTGCTCTATAAACGAGTTGACCATTCATTCAGTTTAAATATGCTTGCATCATTTAAGTAACAGCTATGTAGTTGAAGGTCATCCAACACTCTTGGGGTGCTGATAAGTTCACTCCTTTTGCGCCTAACACCGATCAACCCACGATAGATTTATATGAACTGCCACTTGGATCTCCTGAGTTATGTAGCTGATGTCTTCTTCGGGTGGGAAGCTTGTTGAAACTGGAAGATATAACACGTCGCCTGCTGACGAAGCTATGATCCTAATGATATTTTCTACCAACACCTTTAACCAGAATTTGACGTACACTTACTGAGCATCTTCTGTTTACGTAAATCACGGTTTACCCTATCTCCATTGAAGAATGACAGATAACACTAGTGGATTCCGAAGACCCAAGAAATGAAGAAAGCTTTCGCTGCAGGCAACAGCCGCGCCCTATTCTAGGTGATTTGATCAAACGGTCAAAATGTATCAATGAAACGATATGCGGAAAAGACGGAACGGCAATTCATTGACAAAGTCGTCATCTTGAGTGAGGGTTGAACACTTCCAAGAACAGTTCATCTGGTCTCCTTCAACACAACCGGTGGAAGAATCCAGCCGGACATCGACGCGAGTCTGCCATCAACAACAGAAATCCAGCGTGTGATGTCAATCCCCCAACGCGACAAGGCACCTCTCCCGGATGGCCTGGACCCCGTAATCTTCAAAGGTGGTGAGGACCTGGTGGACACTTTCACAATCATACTGAAGATTTGGAAAGAAAAGGGAATACCAGTGGAATGGAGCTCCCCCACCCGTCATCTCAGATTTCAAGAAGGGCACAAGAATGTCATGCGAAAACCATTGTCGCAACAACCTGGTATCCGACGCATCTAAGCTGCTCTCTGGCATTATTTTGCGCAGGTTAATCAATTATTGGGAGAGACAGATTCGTGAGAATCAAGCTGGGTTTCGCCCTGGCCAAGGATGCACCCATACCATATCTTTACCCTAAAACAATTTCTTGAGCAGCGCTACTCTTTGAAACGCCCCATTATGGTCGTTTACCTCTGATAACTGCTTTTGATTCTATCGGTCGTCAGAAACTTTGACAGTGTCTGGTGATCAAACGAGTCTCTTCTAAGTTTATATCCCTTATGAGCGCTCGGTATGCGAACGCCTGTGGGCACGTACGATTATACGGCAGCCTTCCGTTTGAGTTAACCATGTCTAGTGGTGTAAAGCGAGGCTGTCCTCCCCCTTCCTCTTCAACTTTGTTATTGATAAACTGTTTGAAATTTCTGCCTGCGTCTGAAACCTTGGGAGTTGAAATACTTCCAGGATGTTCGCTCACAGACATTGAGTATGCGGACGATATTGTTATCCTTAGTTCGGATCCTCGAAACTCACAAACCACTTTAAATAACCTAAATAACTCTGCCGCACAGTTTGGCATGCGCTTCACACCTGCGAAGTATAAAGTGCTGCAAAGGAGCCAATCGACGTGCTAGATAAATTTGTTTACCTGGGTGACATCTTTTGTGAGGGTTTCGTCCCGTAAGTGAAGCCAATCTATGCTGAAAAGCCGACCTCTTATCAAAGTCCTTTTCTAGCAGTTTGCTCACAATGCATGTTTGAATGCGTAGCTACTCATATTTCCTTTGATTCAGGATATCCACCCCTTTGTTTTGTTCCCCTCATTACGACCATTAGCTTTCATCTAAAACAGCGAAGAATCGTTGTTCAACACTGATAATTCTGTCAACGGTATATGTTCGTGTTCTCTACTGAGTTCTTCTATGGTGTTGCTGCAGGTGTTTTCGACCATTACACGTGTCGCTACACGTGAAACCGGTCACGAGTTGTCAATCAGTGAAAGTATACCCATCGAGTGACCATGAGATAAATGTGTCCCCATTCACATGTTCAAATCTCCATTTGTAAAAAGCATGTGACACGCAAGAAAAAGAAAATTGAAGGAACAGCTTTAATCAGCTAAAGCTGAACTTGGTTTGACATAGCTGGGAAGAACAACTCATCAATAGTGCAGTACATTAAAATTTATGACATCCGTTCACATACGCAATTTTTAAAACGTGTTCATAATAGCAATATTCTTTTTCCTCAATCTTTATGTAAAACAACACAGGCCAGATAAATATTGTTTTTTACCCTTCTAAAAACGTTTTCATCTACTAGTTACTTCAAGACACTTCATTTCGCTGTTCCAAAGACTTATCTCAACGCTGGCTTTCCAACTAGGACTTTTTAAATAACTGCAGGGATAGTAATAAGATAGCCGCACTAGCTCGATGCTGTTGTTGTATTTCCTCTCTCTCGGTCAAATCCTTCCCTTACTTGAGCCCGCTGCTTTCTGCCTTTACCTATTATAATCGACATTCACCTACAATCCCTCATGACCCTCGACATGTCAGACTGATTTGGATGAACTTCTCAAGTATGCTTTTTGACCATTTCCGTTACCAAGTGTTGTGCGCACAGATTTGTCGCCAATTCAGGTCAATTTGCCGTTTTCTTCTTGCTTCCTTTGGACCTGCACCAATCCATGCAATAATTGGACGGAATCCCCCTTTCATATACGTATTTCGTATGTGCAGAACAACATCTTATTGATAAATCTCAAAACCTCGGTTCACAACACTTAACTTGTGATTTCCAACGTCACTAAATACGTCAAGGATGCTGCAGCTATTTTATTGAGCCGCAAGACAATGAGCAGTTTTAAATCCTACTGATGAATGCAAAATATACCAACCTGCGTTGAGTGCTGCTCAAAACTTCACAGCGTCTGTTATATAACACCACATTAATGTTTTGCATAGGTCTTGTTTATTAGGCAATCCGTATGGAAGTCCGCGGCCATCCAGTAGTTCAGCCTCACTTCCCTTGACGGAATCGAAACCCACATATGTAAGCAGTGAGTTCACATCGAATGACACCGTGGTTTCGTCTCCAATTTTTCTGTCCTTGATTTATCCGCGAATATTTTGCACTGTCGGTTGGGCATTGTAATCTATTGATACGACATTTAAACTCTTTTCCAAGGTTCTTTTTAAAGACTGTACGTTGGTGTTTAAGCGAGTAACACAGTAGTTCAGGATCGCTTCTTTTTACACCTTCGTGTTTTAATGGAAGCGGAGAGCATTTGAGTTGCGGCTTTCGTTTTCTAATGTTCTTCCTTTGTGATCGCTTGCGAAACTTGGACTCTCTTGGGGTTCCCGTTGATTCTTTCGCAATCTTTTCGGGTAGATCATTCTCTAAACGGTGGTATGCGGTGCCGTGCTTGAGTAGAGCTTTTGTATTGTTTATGCAGGTTTATTTGTCCATCTTGAAGGTCAGATGTCCCTTGTCCGTAGAATGACAACGATTTCCTCTTTCGTGAACCAGTTGCATCTCTCGCTTCAACCGAGATGTCCTGAGTATTCTGTTGCGTGTGATAACTAAAAGGACGGTTTGACGAGGTTTTTGTCCGGTGACCTCATCGAGTTTCGCAAACTTCACTTGGCTTTTAGGCCGACCTAGTGCTTCAGTTTCGCGGCTTCTTTAAAGTTGTAGTTGAGTCTTTTGATGAAGACGTCCCACTCCGCTTTATTAACCCACTAGAGAGATTCTTTATCCTTGTGCCGTTCCAAGTGTTTTCGTTTCATAATGGATTGGTGGTCAGTATCGAGGATTTGTTTTTCAGGAAGGCTTTCTCGCCTTCGCCGGTAGACCTGACTCAAGTTGTCATGGGAGTTCTGGCTCTATGGCTTCCAGCTAAGCAACTGTTTCATTCGGTACTGATGCTTTCCTATTTCTATGAACGGTTGTGAACATCCGTAAGCATTAGCCTGCTCATCGCCTTACCAATTTGTCTGGCTAGGCTCAAGGGTGTGGATGATTTAGCTGTGGTCCATAGTTAAAGATGCGTAAGACATTCACGAAGGCAGTGTAAGCCTTGTCATATGGAGGTTTACCGGCAAGTGAAGTTTGACAGTGGTGTGAGGGGATTTGGTCGTTTTCAAAAGAGACTTCATCCTGTAAGTCAAGAATCACTCTACTACTGTTTCATCCTTGTTAGGAACCATCAGTAGTGCGCATCTCACGAAACTTATGAAGTTCTGAATGCGCGGTATTCCACCCAGTGCTTGAACACCTAACCATTTGGCTACGAGTCACCGATCAACAGTGTGATTAGCTCTCACTTAGACAGGACAGAACGCCACTCATCCTTCAGTCACGGAAACCACATTACGTGGTTGAAAGTTGATAGGCTCCCCCAGTGACTACTTCAAAAATAAAAGCCTCACTCATTGTGTAGAATTATTCTTTATCTGAGCTGTTAGTAGACTGATGGTGGCCTGAGGAGATTTGGTAAGTCTCCCGTCAACGAGCTGTTAGACTGCTCAGATGGCTTTACTGCCTACTGATCGAGTGGTAGTTGGTTTGTTCGCTGAGCTTGGTACTTGGCTTGCAGGTGTTTCATCACCATGCGAGGAGCAGAAATGCAGGAATAACTCACATTTCCACGCACTGGTTCGTTGTCAAATAATTGAAACAAGCGGAAATCAACGCAAAAGGCGACTGTCTGTCGATCTGATGGAAAGACTCAAGGAACTAATACGCATTAGAACGGTAACGGAGTCTTGAACGCATGGACTTCCTTATTGTGTCATGCCGAGTGTTTGCAAAAATACAACCTAGCACCAAGAACTGAAGTCACACATGTTGACATATTTAGTGCTGCCGATCTGGACGGCCGAGTGTGGTACCAGGTTAACAACATGCAGGGTAGCCTCACCAGTCGTGTAAAAACGGTGTAATCAAGGTTCCCTCAGTATGGTAAAAGCAGCTATGAATGGGACAAAATGACCAATTGCTTTGTAAAAACAAGACGTCGCCATAAAACAGCCAACGTTTTCGGATATTGTAAAAGTCGACTCTTTGATTTATGGAGGCAGCTTTTTCATGATAACCTTTTGTCGACACATCACGACATTTCGCGTTTCTGTGGTTCCTCTCTTCGTATGGCATTTATATGCCAGCAATCACGATCAACAAATTGCGCACGACATCGATCCTGCCTCCACAAACACGCCAAACATCATCATGGCCAGTTATTAGTAAGTAGGATAACCAACTATGGCAAGACTACTACTGTTAGGGTGGAGGAGTTAAAAGGATGGTAGTCGGAAGGGAAAATCCAAGCTGAGTGTTGTATTTTGTCATACAGATCATAACATAGGTGATGGGGTTCTCAGGTAAAATCTGAATTTGTTCAGCCGATTAATTCATATCCTGGGTAGTTTGAAAATTACCATTTGGCTCCTGAGACGTGATCTCCTCGTGTTCGCCTGTAGATTACGGGGTTTTCCGCCCTTCTTAAGCGAGTGAAGCCACCCTTCGTGGAAGGAAACCTTGAACTCTTCTTGGAGCGAATTACCCTTGAGAAAGAAAGTAACGTCTGCTAACGCCTGCTGGGGCCTTAGGGACGACCATTTTTCAAGGGTTCTCTTTTGGTACGCGTGGTAACGCGTTAAAACATGTGTTGAGATTGAATGGTTGTGCACAGTAACCAGTGGTACGGTGGCCAGTTTCCTTAAGTATCTTTTATAAATTTACTACTGGATCATTTTACAAACAAAGAGCAGAAGTAGCTCATATTAACTCGAAAATTTCGGTGTATTGTCTAGGCTGTGGCCATATCTGACCAAGACGATACAAGTTAGCTCAAACGTTCCTGTTTCGTCGTAAACAGTTGGATCTATCCTTTTAAATGAAGGACGATAAAGAGTGTTTCCAAGCCACTTGGGTTGTGTGTATACACGCGGTCGAACGTGACAGCAATCGTTTGTAGTATAATCGGCACTTTCCGTAAATTCTACATCTTCGTTTTGTTTTTGGGATCAGGAGTTGGACACGCCCCCGGGACCATGTTGTGTCAACGGAAATCCTGACAAGTGATGAGCCATCGGGTCTACAATTACTATTGCATCGAGAAGGGAGTACGTGGAAGTCAGGTACCTTAATTACAGAGGGGATATTACGCTTCAGTGGAACGGGACATGGGAGGCTGATGACTAGAATCTAGGGAGGAATTTGGAGAGAAAACATATTCTGAATGTAGACGAAATGGATGACCTCTTAATTTGGAGTGAGAAAGATATAGAGGCAGGGCAGTTCCGGTTGTGAACATAAGGCTATTAGTACTGTAGGCTTGTCGACAACCGCAAGCTGCGCTGAAGAGAAGTAAATACACGTGAATATTTATCTTTCTTGTACTACGGTACAAAGTGTATTCCTGGTTAGTAGCAATTTTTCGGCGAAAAAAGACCTGGAAACGCTGTCCCTGAGAGTCCCTAGCTAGATGTCATGAATATTCAGCGAAAACCATGAAGATACATATAAAAAATACAGTTACTTTTCGTAGCAATAGACGGTGCAATCAAGAAAATGGCTAGTTGACTAGATCCAATTCAGCTCACTACCAATTCGACAAGGTCTAACTTGCAATTTGTACACCGTAACACTACAGATCGACAAACTCCACAATCAGAGTTTTGACAAATAGCCTCAGAATAGCAAACATAACGGAAGAAAATCATCTGGTTCCTTTGGTTCCTCAAAACCCCAACTAAATGAGTTCGTACAACTCACAAGCTGCTCCCGATTGGACAAACCTTAGTCATTCGATGGGTGGTTGTTTCATCATCTGCAATGTTACATCACGTTTTGGACATCATACCACACGCTTGTTATGCTAAACGGTACTGTTCAGCAAGACGCCGACTAATCTATATGATCGTGTTGATCTAGAAATGAGACGTGTTTTGAGTTCCAAAAACCGGAGACATCAATGAAACTCGCACCAATTACCAATCTAATTTTGAGAGTGTAGACCACGCTGCAAGCTCCAGCAGTTGTGCTGGGTTGCATTTTTGTTCACCAACCTATATTTCTCTGAACCATTACATTTACTGTAAAATACGAAATTTAATGGTCAAGCCGTGATGAAATATTGTGTGCGACTAGTGACTAGTGAGGAGAAGCAAGTGGTGAGTGGCCGAAGAATAGCATGAAGTCATTTCTTATAAGGTTGCTGAAAATTCTTCGACAGCACATGACCAGTGTCACCCTTCATGGGGCTCATCAGGTAGGCGTAGTCCCCGAGTTTATGTCAACTTTATGTTCTATTTGAACCTAAATGGGTGGGTTACAGGTGAGTCTCCCGCAAAACCTGCAAATGAGTGTATTTCGTGCAATTTGGATTCAAGTAGAACATAAGGTTGACGGAAACTCGGGGACTGCGCCTACCTAATGAGCCCCAAGAAGGGCGAAATCGGTCGTGGGCTGTCGAAGAATTTTTAGCAACCTTATGAGTAGTGTATTACGTCTCTACATGTATCGCGATATCTCGAAGTTCGTACTAACTGACACATGAGGCGGCCTGGTGCAGCACATTCAGTTGCTTAAAAACATCACAAACGTGACATTCAGCTGGGTTCCAGGTGAGTCTCTCACCAAACCAATTTGGTTTACAAATAAGTGTATTTCGTTATTTGCAGCTAGTTGTAGATAGTTGTGGGTTTTGTAGAACTCGCATCCGCCTCGCTCTTGTCTGGAAAATCCTCTCGGCGTCTTGTTGCAATTATTCTTGTAAGTCCACACTGGGGATAAGCGGAGCAGTAGATTCGAGTTTTACTCTTACTGCCTCTCATCAGCAGTGCGCATTCTTGGCCACGTCGGGATATCAGACATCTGACACGAGCATATTACCACTGGTACCCATAAACCCCACAGCCACCCACGACTAACCAAGAATTGTCCAGCGGTTTTCAAGCTTCCGCCGCGTTACTTGACTAGGGATTACTTGCAGACGGGTCAATCCGTTGACAACCAGGATTGTTGTTCGGCCATCGTTGGGCCAGCCAATCATATCCCTCAAGGAGGAACCGGTCCACCTGATCAGACGTGCTGAATTAGCTGCGTCTAGCGTGCTCCAGTGGAATAGTGATAACACGCCCGTCTCGCATGACAGAAGTCTGGAAATCAAACCCCTCTACTATTGATGAACTCTAATAAGAGTAAACCCTAAGTCCAACAGCAGTGTGGACTCACAACTACGTGGATCTTCCCACATAAAAAAGTGAAGAAAATCAATTAAACGAAGATATCAACTGATTCGGTCTGTCGCTAGTGAGGTCAGCAATACTGACTGTAATCTAACTGAAGGAATCCTTATAAGGATGTGCGCTTGACAGAACGATGGGTAGTCGATGCGATACACCTCTACTGTAGGCTTTTAATGTGTACTCACCACCGCTTTGATTGATGCAAATGCAACAGGTGTGAGTGATGGGAGACAGCACAGCTGGGAACGAACCGGATGGCCAATTCGACTCATGCTGGTTTGACCAAACATCACAATGCAGTAGTCTTCGGATAGCACATAGAGTACAACAGCCAAGCCCTTTGCTAATTTTAAAAAATGCGCAGCATTTTTAGGTGAATTTATGCATGTTTTTCTGTGTTCTGCCATCTGTACTACCAGTTACCTACTAGATCTCCGCAGAATCTCAGGGCCACTGTCAGTCTGATCACTTGGATGCACAGGATCAATGAAAGAGGCCAGGCATCTCTGAACGGTATTTTCACACTAAATTCTGGTTAGACACAAGTGAATTAATTCTGAGATTCACTCACAGCTGTCGGAAGGACAAAATATTTTCCAGGCATTGTTGCCCCAGTCTTTCAATGTTTTTTTCTCCGATGAACATGACGGGACAGTTATGTGCCCTAAGCTCTTCAGTGGATTTAGAAGCTGCATGACAGGATATTTTTCGGCTCTGTTAGTCTGTGTTTCCAAACTTTCCCCCTTTCGCGTTGCCCAGAAGAACGAAGGTATTCGAGTGTAGATCACAATGAACATCTTATGAGATTTTCCACGAGTTTTTGTAAGATATCGTTCCAAGTGAAAGGCTTTTTACAGAAACAATTATTCCAACATAATCATTGTTTCGTCAGGCAGGAAACTCTCCCTTTGTCCAATTACGTTTCCATCAACCAGCTAATGATTGTTTCTTGTTTGCGTGATTCCGCTAACTTGTCTCACAAAGAAGTTCTCTAGAGTTGTTCGAATGTTTGAGCCACATGACATCAACGGCTCACATAAATGTCACATACAATTCGCGTCAAAATGAATGTTACTCAGACTACGTAAAGTCTGTTTCAGCGGAAACAAATGATCAATAGGGCCAGCAAAACCTAGACAAATAAAAGAATGGCATACCGATTGGTAGGTTGGCAAACATTCCGAGTGCACGGTTTAACATTGGATGCGAGTGTCCAAACGCCAGGTTGTGGGAAATTTCATGAATGGCCAAATTTAGCGCGTGGTTTATCACACCCCCGACCAGGTAGGCACAAATCAATAAGGTTGGCCAGCTGAATTCACGGATCCAAAACAGCGTGACGATTTGGAATAGTACTAGGAAGGTGACTTTCCATTTGAGTTGAGGGTCTGGACCCATCAGTTCTTTGATCTCGGGATATTTTCCTGAATATGTAATGATAACCGTTGGTATTCAAGTTGATATTTAAGATTACAACACAGAGAAACCAAGTTATACCGAACTCACTAGGACGAAAAGGACTTAATATTGCGAATGTGGGAGCAAAAGAGTATGTCCGATTCAACTGAAGGTTTGCTAAGGTGATTCGCTAAAACGAATTATATTACATGATGCAAACTAGATCATTGCCTTTTTAAGCTTACAAAGAATGTGATGGATCCCATCCCACATGTCCCTTAGATAATCCGGATTTTTGGACAGGGTAAAACTTTATCGATCGGGAGATTCACCAGAAAGTCGTCTTTCTGTGGATGTAAGGCCACGGCCATACCCCAAACATTGCAAAGTATAGCTGAGGTAGGATCCAACCTTAAAGAACTAGAAGAGCAGAACACCATATTTGTTGCACATAATGTAATTCTCGTCCCAGTGGCTTGCAAAATTCAAATATTGCAACCGATCTCCATGAGACATGATAAACGAGAGATTCAGCTGGTTTCCAGGTAAGTCTCCCTTTTCAAAACCAAACTGGTATGCAGATGAGTATATAGGTCAAATTTCGTGCAACATAAGGTTGATGGAAACTCGGGAATTGCGCCCACCGCCTCAAGGGGGCAAAGCCGCTCATGGACTGTCTAACAGTTTCCAGCAGTCTTATGAGCGGTGTATCGCGTCCATACAATCCATGTAGGTATTCTTCAAAGGATTTGATGACGTCTGAGGTCTGCGCCGATGAAGTTGTTCAAGACTTAAAAGACAGGACACTGTTCCGGCTTTGCTGCTTCAAACACCTATTCCGATCTTTACTGAAAATTTAGGTCAACTGAACATACCTGCCAGAAACAGATCAATACGGACCGATTCGCATGTCACCCTACAGATGCCTATAGTGAAGAGTTTTCAGTTGCTCAGGTCATTATTATTATATTGATCAGAGGTACGCTAGCTGCAAAAAATGTCCGTTTTCTGACGTTTGCTGCTCCATCTTGGTCTCACATGGAGAATAGATTTGCATATTAATTCACAAAATTGCAGGTCAACGAGCATGCTTAATAAGGCTGATAAGTCCACGCATATTCTGGATGTACAGCGGTACTATGTGCTCCAGTGGAGTAGTTGAAAAATCGATATCGATCTGACCGTCCCAATCAAATCAAGTTGAGCAGTAAAGCAAAATGTTCTCAGGTAGCTTGCTGCTAAGTGCTTTTATGCATTGGTCAGAAGTATGATTAATAAATTCACCAGGAATTTGCAACAAAGGTCAGATTAGTATGGTGTGAAGTTGAACGAACATGATGTTAAATGATTTACGATGAGAAGCTGAACCCGGAGTTTCTTGAAAGACACGAGTGTTTAGTGTGTGACGTGTGGCGATGGAAACGGGACAGTCATCATGTTGTGATCACTGAATACCTAGCAGATGTAAAAAAAATAAGGGACAGAAGTTGCGAAGTAACCCTTAAGTATAAAACCCGTGTAGCCAACTTTCTTACACGTTATGTTAATACGCATGTGACGACAGTACCACGGCCCTATCCATCAAATCTCCTGTATAACTCAGGAGACATGGTTTGGATAAACAATCTAACCAGACATGTCAGACAGCTTTGCTGGATTTTTAAAGCATTGTTCAGCAAATCTGCATTCTACTGAATCACGTCGCTCCTACTAGGCAGGCAGAATTCAAACGTGTTTCGCATTGAATTCGCCCTCCTGGTGAGTAACTTTTGAATGAATCTCAAAGAACATCAAAAAAGCCTGAAGGAGGTTATCCATATCCATGACGACAATCGGATATTTAACCGTGAAAAGGTTGGTGGTGCACCGGGCTGAATTCTCTACTGAAGGACGTTGCTTCTGTTGACGGTCGACCCAAGTGGCTTGAATTAATGATGATCATTCTGAGAAACTTCCACGGTAACATAAGGTTACAGACGCACTTTGGCAAGACAGAAACCAGTTAGTCAAAGAGATTATCGTTCGGTGAGATGCTTACAGATCTGATTTGAACTGCGCACATGAGTTCCATCCCTAATCTTTTTAATACCACAAAATGTTTGCAGTTATCCCAGAGATAAACTGAATCTAGAAAGTGATCGCATGGAGACGCCTCATTTGGTTGCGGATATTTCATCAGTCGAGTCGATATCACTAGTATGTCATGGATGGATGTTCTATAGAAAAACAAAACCATATCCAGAACGGAACATCGGTGGCGGAAGTTTTGGCTGCTGTTTGACAGCGCTTATTTCAGTCTCATGAGGTCCGAAATTAACATACAAGGTATGATTGAGAATTTCGCAGACAGATACCCTAAGTTCACCAATCTACTATCTGTTTCCTCTATTAACGCTTGGCCAGATAAACTCCGTAAGATTTGCATTCGTTCCATGGAGCTTCTCCTTAGGCGACCGCTTCTCTATTGTGGTTTCATGTTAAAAAGTTCCAACGTCGTTTGATAAACTTCCCAAGAAAACGCCATTGAAATTCACAAATGTTCCAAGGGGAAAGCTAAATATTACTGAATATCAAGTTAAAATAGCCGTAAAGAGATGCAGCCACTGGCTTAAGACTCAAGCACTCACTGTCCTCCTTACATCCTAACACCGTGTCATCTTGGAGTTTCTACTGAGATGCTAAATGTTCCGTTTGGGTACGTCTAAAATTTCACTGCTAACTCTTAAAACCGACGCAACTCCGTGAAATGAAAAAAAGGTGTGGATCTCATGTCAGCAGATCCTCTTGTCTCTTAAAACAGGTCCCTTTCTTCCCATTCTAATACTTGATCGGAACATACCTGCTAGTCGTCAGTGAGATGGCAAAAACGCGTCGTTATTAAGGGAACTCACTTTTGCAAGAAAAGAAATCTACGGCCTTCACTCAAACAAAACGAACTTATTGGTAGATTACTCCAAATGATTATCGATACATTATTTGTTACGCTTTTTAGAGGCTCACTGGTTCCAACTATGTGTGTGATGTGCCCTCCGCAACTGGCACAAAATTCAGCGGGCCACAACATAGCGAAATGCATCAGACTTTGGTAATTGTGGAATAGAGATTCAAATCTCACGGGACAGAAAAGGCGAAGACATTCGTATTTGTAAAGCAAGGGACTTTTTTCTTTTTATTCACAGTCTCCTTTTCTGTATATCTTGTGAATCCTCCAAAAGTAGCTGAATACTTAAGAAGCTCCGCACTAACTGATTGATTCATGGCTTGAAACCAACCTTGGATTCTTCTCCTCGCTCGCCTCAGGCATAACACAACGTAATCGTATTTTAACACCCGTAAGTTGTCCCCCTTGATCCGGGTTCTAACTATTTTCATTTGGTTTTATTGCAAAAGCGCAGCGACCGTTGAAAGGCGTCCATTTGCAATACAAATAGTGGCTCCCAGCAAAATCAGTGTGGATCTATGACTTTAGTAGGCTAATAGGCAAGTCCATTGACACAATTCTTATGTTGACACGTCTCGACTGACTTCCCAGGATGACTGGATGCGAAACTGATGTGCCCCGTTAAAGAAAAAAACTGATTCAGGTTTCACACTACAGACTGACTACCTCCTGGGCATCTTAACATCACATCGTGTCCCTATCCGATTCCTAAGGAATCATTCTGAATCTATTTTATGAAAATATACTACGATACCTCGTACCAACTGAAACATGAGGCGACCATTGTGTAGTAAATTCAGTTGAAGAATACCATAAAAAGGAGATTCAGTTGAGTCTCTCATGCAAGCCCAGTTGATATGCAAACGAGTGTATGTGTCCATTTTGGTCGCCTTAAAACATTTGTCGAAAAACACGAAAGACATCGATGCGTCTGAAAAGGGAAATGATGTAGGTTTGAAGAAAACAACACATTTTCCTGGGACACTGCACGTAATAAGCAATTCTGTTTGCCCTAGTGATGTAGAATTGTCAACAGGGAAGACGCAAGTCAGATTTACCATAAGCGACCGCTTGAACTTATTCGTTTTTCCAGAAGCATGGTGATTTACTTCGGAGCCAGCCGCGAATTGGTCTGGCTAAGGTTTTCAAAGCTGTTCAAATATTATTGTTATGTTACCATACGCCAACCTTATCTTGATCTCCTGTCTGCCTCAGCTTCACCACAGTCCTCCACACCCTTCTTGATTGACACCAAATACAGTTGATTGTACCACATTTAAGCCGCATGACCGTCGTTCTAAGCTAATGGATTGCGTCAACTTCATAAGTGAAATCCGTAGAAAGTGTATCCCTTGACATATTACCGATGGCGTCACACTTCTTCCCTCCTATTTTCTCCCACAGTATGATGAGGCACCCGCTAGAATCTGCTGCATGCAATCAAGGCCAGTGATCTTGATAGTGCTTCTAGCAATCACCTTGCAAGCAGCCCCGATCCCCTGTCACCGGATAGATGAAGTATACAGTCGACTTCTTCAGTGCCTGTTCGTGTGTTTTGAGTGGAGAATTTTTCAAATTTATTTGACAAAATGTAACACCATATTGACAAAACGTGAAAGCTCCCCCCAGTGTCCAAAATGCAGTATGCAGCTTACGATTACTAAGGAAGCTTTCTTTTGGACAATGCGGAAAACGAGACAGTGTGCCACGTGGCTATACCTAAGAGTTACAGCATCGCGTTCAATAATAATGCTTGGCATGATCGGTAAATCAATCAACTGTATGAAACCGATCTCTTTTTCGAGAAACGGATGGCAGGACAGAACATTCTCACACAAAGAAACTGTTGGATTTATAACAAACGAATCAGCATAGTATTTCTGTGAGGCTAAGTGCAAACAAACCACGTCATTTGAACATATCGGTACGTTTTCGTTACTATTGAGATAGATTTGCTTGGTGTGGAAAATCAATTGCAACGCTTGTATGTAGGATGCATGCAGGGTAGTCAACAGCCTAAGGTATCGGTGCAGGCGAAACCGCGCACAAACTACCATCTCTTGCAGTTGTCTGCTACTTAGGCATTCAGCACTGCCCCTTTAGGAATTTGATGTAGTATCAACCAGAAACCGATATATTTTAACAGAATATATGTTGCATATTACCGATGGCATACCAGCGACTTTCAGTGTATGAGAGATCATTGAAATGCTACCTGCGACAATTGGGCTTGATAACTAGGCATATCCATATCTTTGCATCTTTACACTGTTTGCTAATTTGTTTCTGTCAGGGCTTGCTCTACATACGTAAAACAGATTATCACAATTATCGCATGCTCCGTATCAGCGTAAAGAACAATGTCTAAACTTTTGCAATCTAACATTGTTGTGCATCAATCTCGGTTTGAGAAAAAATGTCTTGTCACAATCTGATTGCCGAATTGTTCACACAAGATCCTGCGAGGGGTTAAGCTAAACGCTAGAATGTCTTTGCTGTAGAAGTCACGACTACCTTCTTCTGGAAGATATACGTTTTCATAATGGACGGTGAAAGGACATGCGTGCCTCGAAAGACAGATTCCTGGGGCGTTTGTCTAGTGGGAACAAACTATATCCTTCATGCTCGCCCCGTATCAAGCAGCATAAGGCCGTTGTCATAACAGCGTGGTAGCGGAAGGCTAGCGTGCACCCTTTCGAAAAAAGCATAAGCATCCGAAAGTGTGGACATCTTTTCACCTTACTGACGAGATTCCCAGATGAGACTGAAATGAGCAGGCTACTCAATACAGCTGGCAACTGCACCTGTCATGATTGCATCCCATAGCTCACATCCAGTACATATGAACAGTCTAAACATGTAAATGAAAAAATCAGTCCTGATCCAATATAACATATGCTACATTTTAAGGGTACGTGGGTCTTAGACAAGCAAAACGGACGGAAGGCATTCCACTGCCCTCAAAACAGGCGGGCGATTTGGCAGCAGCCTAATCTAACTTCCAGTGCAAACTGGAGCATGTAGAATTGTGCAATATGTACCTTTGCACGATCTGCTCCGTGAGTTAACTAGTTACGCAAGAGCAGCCGCGGTGATTAGAAAGAATTAGAGTCTTCTGACCACTACATGTTTGATATTGTCAGCCTAAGGATGACATCAGTAACCATATAATCAATGAACCAACATCAGTTTATTCATTATCCTTTTGACAGTGTACTAGTGTACCAACTCCGGAAACATTGGCATGGTGAGAGAGCTGCAGCATTATGTTGAAATCTAAAGGATGTGACGGATTAATGCCGGTACGTTGATCACAGTCAAACAACGTTTAGGGTGGCCGATGGTGAACAAGGGTTTCCAACGAGTCAACTTCTGCGTGTTAGTGCAAAGGAGAACTAACCCAGTTAAATGACTTTGTTAGGCGGGAGATCTGGCCTGGCATGTACTGCATTCGGACGAGAGACAAACGCCGGACTATTTCATCTGGAGGGATCGGACAAACCTCTTCCGTGTACAAAGTCCGAATCTGAGGAGTCAGATGACACTAGATTACGTGATTCGACTGTTTTGGACCAGGTGTATGACACCTATTATGCGAACTGGAATGCAGCGTCCCGACCTGTGACGCACCCCGTGTCAACCAAGTGAACTAGAAACCGGTCGTGGGTTGTCGAAGAATTTTCAGCAACCTTATGAGTAGTGCATCACGTATATACATGTTTCGCGATATCAAGAATATCGTAGCAACTGGAACATGAGGCGGCCTGGTGCAGCACATTCAGTTGCCTGGAAACATAAAAAAACGGGAGATTCAGCTGGGTTCGAGGTGAGTCTCTCGGAAAAACCAGATCGATTTGCAAATGAGTGTATTTCTCGTAGAACAGAACTCTTTTTCTTACTTGTGCCTCCCAGGGCAAGCCGTTTCGGGCAGTGCTCTCTAGTCCAACTAGAAAAGTGCCGCACCGCACGACCCGAATAAATGGCATCATATGCGCATTTGAATTCCTGAATAACCATAGATGGGTTCAGCACTGATAGTTTGTCTCTATTTTGCAGGTGATCAGGTCAACTTGAGCAGAGGGACCGAAGTTTAGCCTTTGTGAACGTGCACCCTACCGCTGCGGAGAGGCTTCTGCTTAGCAGCCCGGTTAGCACCCTTGAACAGGAGCACTGTCATTCAGCTGTAGCATCGGTTCAGAGTCTAGCTGGCATGCCATCCGAAGGAAACACGAGGGCTGAGCTACTGTCACGTTGCTCAAGCCTAGACAGGAGCAGTCGAGATACACAGGTTGGGTTCGAACCGCGGACCTTCAGGTTAGTAAGTTCATGCCTTAACCATTGAGCTTTCTTGGACTCAAATCTGAAAGTAGAACACTATCTGAACTCTATCTGAACATATTTTTTAAATTCCTGAAGACAAACAACGGATAGGGTTTGAGTAGTGACCATTCCAGGTTGTCTTGTGGTACACGCTTCTTTGAATAGAGTTATCGATCATTCCGGTCAGCGGTACGTCCAGAAGAAAGATCTGATTGTTCGCTTGTTTTTTATGGCAAAATCAATAGCTGCAGTCGAGTTAATAAATCGATTTGAGACTCTAAGTCACAGTATTTGTCAACAATATAGAATATGTCGTCGATGCATTTGTGGTACTAGCCGAATTCCAGTATATATTTCATCAGTTCACTGTTCTCAAGTTAAACCATGTAGACACCAGCAATTAGTGGGCCCGTGGTGATCCCATAGCTACTGTGTTTTTTGCGATGCTATCTGTCGGAGTCGTATATTAAGGGTGCGATGTAAGAGGAGTTCCTTCAGCTTATCTACCGGTATGCAGCTTTGATATGTATGTGTAGGCTTTCACCGGTTTCCGGTAGAGGTACACTTGTGAAAAAAAGAGACGAGATCAAATGAAAACATGGTTTTGCGGTTGCTAATACTCTGCCTTGTGATGTCCAAGAGTCGAAATGTGACGCAGGCTTTAGTGAACCATTTGTCGTCGGATAGGAACACTAAGTTCGAACAGCCACTGAGCTGTAGTCCGGTTATATATATATATATATATATATATATATATATAAGTTAAACCAATTCTATTGTTGCACTTCGTTTGTCGTCAGCGCATAAATCATTGTCACTTCGTTGTGAGACATCAAGTGGTTGTTCGTGTCCACACTATAGAGCATTTTCGTTTCCATGCTGATGTGTAATTGAGCACACTGGAAGTGAGACACGTGCTGCGGAAAAATGAACTAGAACTTTCCACACTTATTCGACGACTGAAGCCAAGGATTCCTGCTATAGACTAACACTTACTCTTCCAAATCATCAAGCGAAAGCGATTGTTATCACGGCGCATGGTCTATTCCTTTGTCAGCAAAGCCACTTTGTCCAGACACTCCCCGTGCGCAGACATAGACAAGTCGCTGTCCATATTCCCAGGTCGTGCTGCTGGCGGTCGGAACTCATCTGTCTTCTTTGTTCCGTTCATCATCAGGTCACCTCTCTTCATCGGGTCATCGCTTCTCATCAGTTCTCATTTAAAAATCAACCCCTTGTTTGAATAGAGCGAAAGTTCACCTCTCACGTTCTCGAACGTGACCGCCTTTCCAAGGTGGCTAGATTTCCCTGCTTCGTGGCACGAAGACCAACACCGATACTTAGCGATGGCAACAAAACGAATCCAAACCGAGCAGCGGCAGTGACTGAGTCCGGCTGCTTCCGCGTAGTCAAGGAAGATCAATTTAATGCTAATCTAATCCACGTCACATAACTGCTGGCCAGTATCATTTTCTCTATCATACAACTAGGATATCTACAAATCGTATTACTGCAGTGCTGTGAGGAGGAACTGATTCAACCAGTTTGGTAACGGCAGTTGTGGCAAAGAAAAATTAAGACTGATTATTCGAAGGAAACGGTTGGCAGAATGAAAGCCCTTGTATTTCGGACAACGAATCCTTTCACCGAACAGTTTTTCTGCAGTAACTACTCATCTTTAAAGTCTTGAGTTCCCTTCATTGGTAGTTGTTCTTCATCCCCAGGACCCCAATACCCATACTTTGCAACTTTCCATGTTCCAAAAAAGTCTTTCGACTACCTGAGATCGATCGATCACATTCCCCATACGTGACCTCAGTGTTTGGGGTTGTCCCCAAGCAATCGATCGCTTCACAAAATCAGTTTACACAACAATGCATACTCCAAGTACAAAAGTTAGAGACACTTTCAGAAAGATTTGAGAAGGACACGAGGTCACTGGATATTTGGAGGGAGGTTGATACATGATTAGGTTAATACACCAGAATTTTTGAATCCAGCTGTATCCCTTCCAACCCTCAACGTACTCTCGTCCAAGAAGAAAAATAAACAAACCAAACATTCGTTCGTTACCAGAAAACACAGAAACGTTGGTCATTACCGTCTTCCTGGATAGGTACCCCGAGAAGGGACACATCAATGGTTATAGACATTGTCAGACATGCCCACTCGTGTCCTCAATGACATCCAACCTATTACCCTCAATACACATCTCCCTTCTCAATCTCGCCACTTAAGAGTTTACTAAAAACCCTGTATTTACGCATCAATAATATCAGCTCCCGCTTCCAATGCGCAGCTACCTACCGCACTTCCCCAAATCATCGGTGAACGAAACTGTGGCGGCTACAACCGCTGCATGACGAGTATGCGATCCGTACATTTGATAATGATGGTGGTGATGATGATGACCATGCCTTTCAATCCTTTCTGATTCTTGAACTGCCTGTAATCCAATGTATTATCTTTGATTTGAGCATCGGTGACTGATCAATCCGAAATGTCGGCCGTAGACTGGATTGTCTGCCTTACACAGTCTACAATTCTTGTGGCCACGTTAAGCAGAGTTTTCCGAAAACAAACAAAAGCAGATTCAGTGACTGTGCTCTCGCATGGGTCACTGACGCCCTAGAAACGCCTGTACCATTCAAGTATCCCGATGCGAGCGAGGATATTTCAATACACTCCGACGATTCTTGTTCGGCCTTACAATGGACGCCAAGGGAAGAAAAGTACATGTTCCAAAGTTTGCGATTTGAGAAGTTAAACGGCAAAGAGAAGAAGCGGTTAAGCACTACCTGAGAGATTTCGCACATCACAGGTATTGGGATATCCTACTAGGTATTTGGACTAAGGACTGAATACTCGGATACTCGTCGTCGGAATCACTGGCCTGAGGATTTTGCGATAGAGTCTATGACGGACTCTGGAATGACAACCGAGAGGGTTTTCACATACATGGATTCGCACCCTTGAAAAAAATAGTATACGAAACATCCAGAAAAGGTATGCAGTAACCATAAGTTGGAAGAATTCGTGTTGCGACAAGAATAGGCAACTTACGCGCACTGAAATCTCGGAACTTTTCAGCCCAGTGCGACGACCGATAACTGATTCGTCGATCGGCGCCCATCTCGATACGCTTACAGACAACTTTTCGACAGTCAATACATAGGCCATAAAAAGCCCGGTTCCACCCGTCCACCTCTAAGGCAAGAACTGGAGCTTCAGACCATCGTCACTGAAGTACTCTGAGTCTGGGAGAAAGTGACATCTAGACCCAACCGGCTAGGCTGTGCATGTCAACAGCTCTACACTTCTTGAGTGGGTTTAACATACCAGAGGTAGGAACCACCGAAATTTAGTACGAGACCTCAATCAGCACAGATGCAGCAATGGCTTTGTGAATCGCGTTGGGGATTTGGATATCCCTACCAGTGTGAGGATATTGAGCTCCCCGTCGAAGGCGCTCAAAAACATGTTCAATAAACGGTTTTAATAGCTATAGTTGGTCAGCTAGTGGTTTTCACCGCTTTACCTTCCGAGTCAGTTCTCGGAATCGGTATTTCCTTGAGGTACATCTGCAAACACAACCTCCTGGCAGAAGTATTCAGAAAACCAGATTGATTGGTTGAGCTGATGTCTGGCCTATGGGCTCTAACCGCCGCCATAGGGAGGCGGACACCAAAGGCTCGGGCACAAATAGTGGGAGAACAAATGGACAGAACAATCCTAACAGTTGACCGTCGTATAATATTTTGTCGAGATTTTTACACTGAGAGATACCCAGTCTGAAAAAAACGACCATGGCTTGCCATAAATTATTGCTGGGAATCTTATTTTATCGTTTATCAGTCTGTTACTAGCAAGAATATGGTCGTACAAATGCAGAGAAACAGTATCTCAATATCCGTTGCTCCGTTGGGTTTGTCGGCTATTCATCATGTGGCTGTCGATCTGTTCACTGAGCTGGGCAGTTGGCTTGCTTACGTTTCATCTCCAGTCCTGGAGACATCATCAGTGCGGTGTTGGGTTACTTGATTTTTTTAACTCAACTTTTTCGGAAATTTGAAATTCCATGGATTTCGATGAACTGAGTTGAAGTGGCCCTTCTAGAAAAGGAGACATCAGTATGGAGCAACAATGATGACGCTTACAAGCTAATCGCCAAGCTGGGCGAACAGATCAGCAGCCACGTAATCAACAGCCGAAATATTTAAGTGAAAACTTTAAGCTAAAGTCTACTAAGGTAGGAATATTTTTTGAAAAATCAGGAGAATAAAAGGTAGCCCTTTGGACTATTGCTTGTGTTTGTAAAGTACATATATATATATGCACATACAAATATATATATATACAAAGTTCGTCATCATCATTGACAGCATGACATCAATGGTTAACACTGATGCCTCACTGCCGTACAACCATGATTTATTTGAAAGCCTTATTGTGAAGAAAAGAGGAAAAAAGAAAAATAGATGGTGGAGAGACTTAGTACTTGCTTGCTACAATCATTCCGAGGTGCCTACACCTCTAGACACTCATTCAAGCAATCTGGTTAGAAATCGACAACAAGAACGCTACTGATATTGAGTAGTAGCCATATCTTACAGCGTCTCTAACCAGGTGCAGTGGGAATCATGTGCTCCCTATCCTGGACGGCGAGTATCACCGACAGCACCCAGACTTTTCGCAGTCTCTTTCGCACACTCCGGCCAGGTCAGAAGTTGGCCACCTCTCTGCTTTTGCCACTCTACATTGGGCACTAAAAACAGTACTCTCTTCGGCAAACGATGGTTTGGCATACACAATACATGGCCTAATTAACTCAGCTTCTGGAACTGGACACATCCCTCAAGACATGGGTACAAGGTCACTGTTCTCTTCCATTATCCTTATATAGGCCGGACAGACATAAGAGGTAGTGATTCACGTACTTTTGTTTGTAATACGAAGGTTGTTCTCACGCTGTTGTTACGTTACAGCGTGCATTGCTGGATCCTTCTCCTTAGTTCATACGAACACTACATGTGAAAATTTTCGGCTCAGACTCATCGTACATTAATTCAGCTTATCTGTCTATGGATGAGGCAGGTTGAATCACCCAAAAACTCTGTAGTGTGCCAGAATGCCTTGTGTCTGTGAAAGCAGCTACCTAAGGCACCGTCGACGAATAAACATAGGTTGCTTAAAGCAAAACGTTTCCCCAAATTAAAGTAAACTGTTGTTCAATACATCAGGTGTACCATGCTGCCTTTTTAGCCGCATAATGGATACACACTAGATGTACTAAACATATACAACTGTACACTGAAATATGTGAGACATTAATTGCACTCGACTAGATATTCCATTCAAGTTGCCTGAAAACATCAAAATTACATCCGAAGAGAGAAATATTTGTGCAGTTTGCACAACCAATGTTTTTTCCAGATATACTACTAAAGCTGGCAAACGTCTTCGGAGATACGGTTAAGTTCCATTAGTTCAGAAAGGCAAACCAAATCTCGTCTACCGTTTTAGTTTGGGTATTCGGTTAGACCCGGGAAGCAGCTTCCACTAAATGGATTGTGCTAGAGCTAAAGCTTGGTTTGCACAAACAGAAACTTATTAGTCAGTCTACTCCGCATCATGAAAATCCGAAATTGCACGATCGATGCCCGCTTAAAATAAAGTATCCTGTAGACCGGATTCTACGATTCAAACAGCATGATGAATACCCAGCGATCTGCTAAATCACTTGCTATGAGAAAATGAAAGCTAAATTTGTGTAAGCAAGATGAAACAGTTACATCCTTTTCACTGTTTTGTGAAATTCTTAGGAACACGCCCAAACAGATGTCATGAGTACACACGGAATTAAGTGCGGTAGATCAGTTCTCCCTGCCGTCTTCATATCTAAGTCAAAAGCAAGCAGTAGTGCAGTTTAGCAAGCTATGCGATTTCAAGGTTGGAAATTGCTTCCGAGGTAGAAAAAATCGGTTTGATAGAGGAGAGGAAAAGTAGAACGATGTACTGCCGAAATTGTCTCTTCAAGGGAAGTCGCACTTTCTTTAAAAACGCAGATCGATACAATGGGACATTAGCTCATACTGTGCTAAGCCAAGGCTCCATCCAGTAGTATGATACAGGGGGTAACCTAAATGCAACAGTACCCTTGAAGTGCGACAACTGCTTCCTTACACAGAGCATATTATTTTTCACGGGGACTCATCAGGTAAAGGTGGGTAGACCAGAGAAAAGTTGGCTACCCAGAACCCGTTCTTCTTAAAATAGGCTACTTAAATGCTACATTCTGTGTACCAGTGGAGAGCTAAAATCTAGGGTTTACTTCTTCATGGTCCGAATTGTCAGGCTACCCAGAAAACAGTAACTGCTTGCGTTAAGTAGGTCCGGTCCTGACTGACAGAAAACGTCGAGTTTCCGCAAGACTCACTGAGAATTTCCTTTCTTCGCGACGCATGGGGCTCTTCAGTGTATGACCATTCAAAATCCATCCGAGTGCTTGCCTGCCCCATGCTGAAATCCGTTGGGAGTGCAGACCAGTCAGTGGTTCGCTTATATCAGCCAGTTCGTTCGGTTTCATTGGCTCAGCCTGACAACCAGCCACAGACTGCATTGGTTTATCGATGGACAAACACGTGCACAGGTAGTCACATGACCAGCGCAGTGAAATCAGACAGCAGCGCAGCGACACACCATGCCTTCCTTAAAACTAACGCAGCCGTGGGTTCGGAAATGGCTGCAAGCAGTCTTAAGGGGATTATCCTTTACCGTTTAAGACTCTACACAACGATCCCATCACTCGTAATGTAGGCTGTTTGCAACTCTGAGACAAAACGTGGTGTCACTCCACTGAACCGCTCAGACGATAAGTGGCACCGGATATTAGGGATGAAATGAGGGAATATACGGCCTATATAGACCACAAACAGACTCGCTGTACTCTTTACGCTGGAGACTGTTACAAGGTGGGTGGGATGGCGTTCATTGGGATAAGTCACGCAGCTTTTGTGGCCCTGGAGTCCAGATCGGTCGTAGTATTTGCACGGTGAACTCCAACTCTAACGTTCTCGTAAAGACAGAATCCTATTATCTGTAGTTCCCCTAGTCTAGGCTAGAGATTTTAAAAATGGTTGCCATTTATTCTACCACTACATTGAAACGGTGGTCAGGAAAGCCTAGCTGTGTCAACCAGTGGCCGTGGGCCACACATTTTAGGGTGTTCATTTGTGTGGAGGTGCCTCCTCATGGGAAGGCTGAATTGCCTTAGGTCGGGTTGTCAGTCTCTGCAGTTGATCCAGGGATTACAATCCGAAATATACGAAATATATACTTATAGACGTAACACACTACTCACAAGGTTGCCGAAAATTCTTCGACAGCCCACGACCGGTTTTGCCCTTCTTGAGGCTCATCAGATAGGCGCAGTTCCCGAGTTTCCGCCAACCCTATGTTCTACTTGAGACCAAATTGCACGAAGTTAGCGAAATACACTCATTTGCAAACACATTTGGCTTTTTGAGAGTCTCACCTGCTGAATCTGTTGTTTACGATGTTTTTCAAGCAACACAATTGTTTGCCGTTCCTGTTCCAGTTCCTGGAATGGATAAATTTATAGTCCGTCAACTATCATATCACTTATCAAGAATCCTAGTTTACACTTACGAACTATTTACGTACACTGGCTTACACGACGGACGTGGGTTCAATGGCAAATATCACTGTGAGAATCTTATTGGCCGGTGTTCTAAGAGCGAAGCTGCTCAAACGCAAAATTATAGGTCAGTTTTAGTAGTTCAAAAATTCCTAAATTTGACGTACATCTCTCGATGAGAACTCTTACTGTGGAGTGTACGAAAACACACTATGAACAGGTAATACCGTCGTACACGACTGCCTAATTGCATGACGATCAACACTAACAGACTTTATAATTTAACGTAGAATAAGACAAAATGTACTGTTTAGTTTTATCTAAAATTCTTTGAAAATAAATAGTGCGACTGGAGGATATTGGCCAGCTTTGTGAGATATCGATGAACAAAAGACTTGCTGGACAATGGCTGTACCATCACCATATATTACCTTTAAAAACCTCTGGTGTTGCTGAAGCATTATGAAAAAGACAAAAGAACTACGAATGAAACTGTCCACTCTTACAGTACGGGTCTACCATGGCAAGGTTGCCATGGGGACTTTCAGCACACAAGAAGCCCTCGTGTATTGGGAACCACGTGCAAAAAGGATTTCTGGGAACCGTGTTTTACGAAGAGTTCAACCGAGGTAACGCTCATTGTTTTTAAAATTACTAGTTCGTATCCCATAAAATATCACACAAAGCCAGGTTCTTCAAACTATACATGTTGTTTTCTAAAAGTATATATTAATAAACCTTATGGGTGACTTTGTGTCGAGATGAATTCTTTGATATTTAACTAACTCCCTGGGCACATTCATTTGATGATTAGTATAAACGAGGAATTCAACTGATATTTCCTTGAGCCTACCGTTACCACCAATTCGGTTTGCCACGTACCACATGATGACTTACCAAGCAGATTGTCAACAACATCTCTAGAAAACTATAAAGAGTGGTTCAAACTACCCTCATTAGGATGCCGATGGTATCGGCATCAATGTAATCCAGCGAAACCGATGGTGGACTGCCGAGGAGTTTTCACCAACTTTATACGCAGTACGGTCCATCAAGAAACATTGTGATACCTGGAATATCATACCGGCTGAGGCATAAGATGGTGTGATTTACTTCCTTCCAGAAGGTTTTACCACTGCCCGTAATGATTTCTCTCCAGCGCAGTTGATCAGCTGATTTTAATCCATCCTCGATCTTGACAGTTCATTAAAAGCAGCGATAGACCACCGATAGCTCTCCCCGTCCCCGAGACGTTCGATTCATAGGTCACGTGCGCATTCGTTAACTGAGCCAACCCAGTGCCGGTGTGAATACGAAGAAGCTGTAGGCCATAAAAAGGACCCTGAGAGCCTAGAGCTTACGTGCAATAGTATGACTGGGAAATATCTCTTTAGTTGAGTAAATTGAAGACAAAAATACACATGCAGCCAAAAAATGGCACGTTTATAGCCTGAAGAAGACTTGTGACGCCATATTTTGGAAAACAACAGGGAATAATACAGAAGTGACTGCGGACGGGAGATGAGGAACATAAGCCTCAAGTTCACTTCCGTTTTCGTGCCTAGGTTGACAAAGTATTTGGGTGACGAGTCTCAGACGATGGAGGCAGGTTGATGATAAGGTGTAGCCCAGATTCCAAAGTGGGTTATTTGGCATTTGTGGAGTTTGGAAACGGACTCAGACGGCTAAGATTCAAGATATAGCCACTGCCAAACTTAAATTCGGACGGTTAAGTGTCTTACAGCATTGCAATTAATCAGAGCAAGCAAACATACTCCTCTTCCCTGGTTACAACATCCCGAAACAGGTGGAAACTTGGACGATGGGCCGATTCGTCTGATGAACCAATAATTTTGTCCACAGACTAACTTGCCTGTCCGATCCAGGCGACTGGTTCTAATAACTTGCCTGTCCGATCCAGGCGACTGGTCTAGGATGAATCATTATGGTTCTAGCACCATCACAAAGAACCACGGTGACATTAATTTCGAAAAATGCATCAAGTTTATTCATCAGTAATCTCATTAACCACGACTTTTCCTGGTCAGGAAAGCAAATTTAATTTGGTTGCCTTGTTCATCTAGTTTCATTTATGTGACAAACCATGGAAATCTTCAACTCAAAGGGTTTTGGGCTCTTAATTCTTGTTCACTTCAGGCTTCTCGAGAGACCCCTTAGTCCTGTGTTTCGCACTCAAGCGTAACAACTTAGTTCGTCGCCGAATGGATTACGCGAACCGGTGTTTTTCATCTTAGAGATTAACTGACAAAGCTGCCTCTTGTCACACAACTCTTCTTGATCCGGTTCTCAATAAAGGTTCTGCTCCACAGATATTGTGTTGCACAATCCTTCCTGAATCACAGCTGCACTTATTTGTATTAGTGTATTGTTATCTATGCTGGGTGCTTTGAAAATCCTTCCGTAAGTAAGACGTAAATATAATATATCACTGGAGTGGCCAGTCAAATAGTTGGAACCAGAAAAACAGGGCAACCAAATCCACATTGATTTCCTGACGGGGAAGGAGCATGACTTGTGGGATTACGGGAGAGTGAATTTAGATTTTTTTTAGGATTTTTTTTAGATAAGCGTACTCTTGAGTACTGGTACGAGGTTTACTAGTGCAAGAACCACACTGATTTGCCTTGGTCTGGTCGCACAGATCGAACAGAAAAACCAAAGAAGAACGGCCCAGGATATAATCAGTCAGTAGTCGAAGTTTATTTCGAGTGGACACAAACCTCACTACGAGAAGGAAAACAATTAGGAGAACAATTTAGAATGACTGTCTTTGCCACTTAACAACTAATCTTGCATTCAAATTCTGCTTGTGAAGATATTCTGTCTCTAGAATAATATTCGTGTCCTCAGGGTTTGACGTGAGCATAATAATGTTCAGTATTTTCCAGCATAAATGAAAACTTATTAATCTTTAAAATATTAAAAATATCTTGCATTTTGGGTGGTCCCAAGTGTTCCAGAAGAAATAAGAATTTTCTATTATGTTGAAAGTTTTCGTAGATTTTTGGGTTCGCTGACCACAGCCAAGTATATCTTTATCTGTTCTGACACCACAGCTTCGAAAAGAATAAGCAAGTGGTTTTTGTCTCTTGAAAACATATTTTTAGATATTAGATAGATATTAGATAGATATTATCTGTTCTGACACCACAGCTTCGAAAAGAACAAGCAAGTGGTTTTTGTCTCCTGAAAACATATTTTTAGATATTCGATTTATAACTAACGTAAAATGTCCGGGTGGTGCAGCCTGATTGTAACTTCAAAAATTTGTTAAGATGAAAGTAAAGAGAAAATAACCAAAGGATTCATTCCGACTACTTGAATTTCATTCAGTCTACTTATTAGCTTTTGGTTACTTGAACCACGTTGAATGGTGCAACCTTTGCAGTAACCCGACTTTAAACGAAAGTTTGCATCAAGCCAAGTAAAAACGACTCCACAGTAGCCAAAACGTAATATCGTAATGTTAAATTAATCAGCTGGCTAAAACTACTCCAGTTTCCAGGACATGGACGGCGAGGAAATATACATATCTTCTGGCAGACGATTATAGTTAGGTGGTAACTTACGAACCACAGATAGTCCAATGTGAACTCACCCAAAATAGGAAATATCACGTCAACCATTGATTCCTTCCTTTCATTATCCGTACTGAAGATTGCCCTTGACCGACTGAAGCAGTAGTACCAATACGTGATTTGATTTCCTCGCTGTCCCGAGATGTTGGGTGGCGGGACAACCGGAGAAGGTGTTAGGTCTGTCCGTTGAGACTAAACATTAAAACTAACACTTCCTTCGGCGAGCGAAAAACATACCAGCAACTGAGGTTATTCGTCCTCAAACAATCAAGCAGGCAACCGGCTAAACCGTACAACAGCTCTCAGGAGTTTATGCCATCAAATCCCATGCTTGACGAGATGTCATGACAAACACGATGACGATGTCGGCGTTTTCATCCTCTTGTTAAATTAGATTGAGGCACACAGAAAAATAGCGCTTTTCAGACGCCTTCTAAGGGTTGCAAATCAGACGCAAGCTACCGTTTTATGCAATCGTTGGTACGTTGCTCTCGTTGTTTCTAGCAACCCGATGACAAGTGTTGGATAGAATGATTAACCTGCCAATAAGAACGAATTCGGTTCTGTACAAAACGGCGACAAATGCGACTCATCAATTTTACGGGTTCCAAGGAACTTTCCACTATCACCACTTGTTTTCAGCGTCCCAAATAGCGTCTCCCAAAGCAGTATTCGAACAATGAGCACACTTTAGGTCAAACCTACTTACTCTCATAGCTTGGAGTCTATGAGTCTCTGCAGGTTCGACTGAGGTTTCCTCGTGCAAGCAAAATTATTGTCCGTAGTAAAGTTGAGGAACTTACAGCTGTTTTTAGGGGTGGAAATTGTTGAAACTGGCCGCTCCTACTTGACAGCACATTTAAATTCTTCCACACGAATTACAGCGCAATGATTCCTCTGTATTATGCTGCGACAGTATTCAACACAATTTCGTTTTGTTTGATACAAGTGGTTTGAAACGATTGCTGAAAATCTTCAATCGACAACTAGTTTCATCCTGTATTGAGCTCACTAGGTTGACATGCTCCCTGGAATCTGAGATGCCTGATCCCTGGCTTCAAAATCACCTTGATATAAGATTAAAATTTAACAAATCAGAGACTGCATGAAGACCCTCGGAGTTCTCCTGCACCACGGGCGGCCTACAGCCTTCTGCATGAAGACCCTCGGAGTTCTCCTGCATCACGGGCGGCCTACAGGCTTCCTTAGGACTCCGCTGGAAGTCATCGGCAGAGCGCATCTCACGAATGTCTAGAAATATTCGTATCGGTAGCCTTCCGTTCGGCCACGAAAACCTGATCAACATTCTGAGTGTCAATTTCGAATGATCCGGAGTCAACCACCTTCTCACATGGTGATCCCTCTGATAGAAGCGCGATTCTGGTAAAAATAATCGGTTGTAAATCAGGAGATGGCGGGTCTGGACTGCCCTAGATATTCGTGAGCTGCGTGTTGCTGGTGATTCCCAAAAACGGTGAGATAGCTACGGGGTGACGTTTCAATTAAAGGACGAGATGTTAATTAGACCTTCAAAATATTTTCGTCACCAACAAACCATAAGTAATCTACCCATATGGAAAACAGTTGCTGTTTGTGTGAGCCTTCCATGTGTGAAGCAGTTACTTGATAGTTTCATTGAAACTGGATCACTGAGAATGAAATGCTTCATTAAAGCATGAATGGGTTTGAATTCACTCTGTTTCAGTTACTTGAACGACTCAGGTTAAGCCGGATGGTTAGTGGACCTAACATCTTAGAAAACACTAGAGACTCACAGTATTGCTGATTCTCAGCAAGAATAGAACAGTATCTTTAAATAAACGATAATGAATGCCTTCGATCTTCCTGGTGTCTACCGTACGGGATAAATTGCAACCACCGACCAAGAACACAGATTGAACTCACCAAGGTTGAATTTCAGTAGAGATTTCATCCTGAATAACAATTCACTGGAAAGCAAAGAAATAAAAATACTTTCGGGAAATACACTCATTTGCAAATCAATTTGGTTTTGCGAGAGACTCATCTGGAACCCAGCTGAATCTCCCGTTTTTGATGTTTCCAGGCAACCAAATTGATTTGCAAATGAGTGTATTTCCCGAAAGTATTTTTATTTCTTTGCTTTCCAGTGAATTGTTATTCAGGATGAAATCTCTACTGAAATTCAACCTTGGTGAGTTCAATCTGTGTTCTTGGTCGGTGGTTGCAATTTATCCCGTACGGTAGACACCAGGAAGATCGAAGGCATTCATTATCGTTTATTCTTGCTTCCAGCTTAACCTAAGCTAATTTAACCTATTTTCTTCTACTTCAGGAAGATTAAATGCTGATAAAAATGGTGATTACTAGGTCTCAGGAATACGTGTGATGTGGTCAACTGCTGTTTCCAACTGGTCAGCTAAGCTAATTGTGTCTAAATGCATTGTGGAAAATCACTCCTGCAATTGTAGTGAACGGCTGTACTGCATTTTTCTGTTTTAAGTCAGCCTACACAGTAATTCGCAGTTTTGTACAAATGAACTGGCGGTGATTCATTTTATGTGGTTGAACGTCAATCACACACATCACATGGCCTAAAATGAAACCATAGAAGTCAGTGTTTGCATGTTTTAACAACAGGTCACATCTTTGCAGCTACTAGACCAGGTCGAATGACCACTAACTGTTTTCTGTAGTCAAGGCAACACCGGAAACAGAAAGTCAGTTATAAAAACAAATTTCAAATTTCTCTCTTACCATATCTGGATGTATCCTGAAATTCGCCTCTCACTCGAACTCCGGCAAATAGAAGTTGAACAAGGAACATGACACCACTCCATAGCTGGACAGATCACTAGGTACATTTATGGCAGACTTGCAGCAAGTACGTTCTTCATGGAATAACCCAAAAGTGCTCACTATTTTTCGTCCGATCCCCCCATGTAGCCGAGTACAAAAGTTATACTCCTCTGTGCAGTTACGTGCAGAAAACCTACGCTGCGGCACAGTGTCTTTTCATTTCAAGGCTGATGTGCCTTCCCCTCTTTCTGTAATATCGGTGCGTCACCCTTCCACCCCTTCAGTCCTAAAGCACAATCAAAACAGACCACTTCATTCGCCAGATTCTGTTAAATGCTGGTTACGAAGTGACAATCAACGATCCAACGCGAAATTGTTCGCTGTTTTTGTTCACGCTATGGAGTAATTTTTGAAGCACTTTTTTGTTCTCTCCCACGTACAATCAATTCGAGAAGTCGGAATTCACGTACACGTACACGTACCCACACGTACAGATTGTGGGTAACCCGAGGTTTCCTTTACGAATAACGATGCACCGGCGAAACTATAGCTTGTCTACATAACGCCCGGAAGACGAAAGCGATGGTGATCTGTGGGGACAGGAAACATCGGGCAACAGCAGTCTCAGTCGAACCATTTTGCTTCGCCGAGGAACTCATCCTTCCTCTGGGCCCGACAGACAGTAACATATTTGGGCATCCCCTCTACTTTCAAGGGGAAAGGAGTCTTCAACCATCGACAGCATCTGCTCAAACTGCTCGACGAGGTGACGCGTGCCCCGTTGAAGCCGCATCAAAGAATGGAGATCACAAGGAACTACCTGATACCGAGACTGACATATTCGCTCGTGCTTGGCCAAGTCCACCGAAACACGCTCAAAAGGTTGGACAACTACATCAGGCAATCTACACGTGGCTGGCTACGTCTACCGAAGGATACCCCGATCAGCTACACCCATGCCGGTAAACAACATGAGGGACTTGGTATCCCAAGTCTGAGTGCAACAATCCCGATGCAGCGGAGAGTGCGTATGGAAAAGCTGCTTTCTACTCAGTGCCGAGTACTACGCAATGTGGTCAACGATTCCGCATTTGGCAAGGTTGTTCGGGATCTCAGCCTTCCGATCCGTGTCCATGGTTCATGCGTAAACACCAAGGAAGAACTGGTGGCTGCTTGGGGTGATAGCCTGCACAACAGCGTTGACGGTCGCGGTTTACGAGAGTTGGTCGCTTCACCTCTTTCTAATCGATGGCTCGTATTTCCAGAAAGAGTGTTTCCTCGGATATTTATCCGCGGTATCCAGCTCCGATGCAACCTGCTCAGGACGAGAGTCAGAAGCGCTCGACATGGTCACGGTGGCCAGACGATCTTATGTCGTGGAAACTGTGGCCAACCAGAGAGTTTGGTGCATATTTTGCAGTCCTGCTGGATCACGCATGACGCCAGATGTGCTCGTCATAATCGGGTTGCAAGGGAACTCGCAAAACGCCTCCGTCGCCTGGGATACACCGTCTTTGAGGAGTTGAGAGCACCAACTTCGACGTCCTTCATCAAGCCTGACCTGATCGCCGTTCGGGAGCGCCGAGCGACTGTAATAGACGTCAGCATAGTCTCGGATGGGCGCGGAGTGACTGTGTGGAATGAGAAAAAGCAGAAGTATGGTGCTGATGAATTTTCCCTCGCCATAATCTCAGCTCTACGTGCTATTGGTTGTGATGTGGACTTTTTGGTCCACCAACCGATGATCATCTCTTATCGAGGGATCTGCTTTCCTCAATCCGCCAAAGCTGTTATCGGACTGGGACTTTCTAAAGTCACAGTCAGTGACTTGTGTTTGCTCGCCATTGTGGGTTCTCTGCGTACGTACGACACTTTTATGCGTGGCACATGGCGTTGAATGTACATTCTTGCCATTGAATCTCACACCAGACCCAGTATGACGGACACTTTGTGCCTGATGTGCGAGTCTTGACTGTGCTAGCGCTTACCGCGCCTTGAAGAGCATTCAGCATTGTTTGTCCTTTCTTCGGTTGTTAGACTTTACACGCATGTTTCCTTACCAAAATTCTTACGTACGTTGGGATTCATCCTATCTGACTGGAACTGTTGGTTGCATGACTTCGAATGAGACATTTCTTTCTTTTATCTCATATTCTCCTGTAACCCTTTCGCATTCATCGCTTGCATTCACTTTTTATGTCTGTGACCATGCTCTTCAAAAATAAACGATAATGGCCGATACTAGTTAACCAAGTCGCACTTTCACAGAGTAGTTATAGATCCGACAGTTCATCTTATCTTATTGGGAGACTTAACTTGTCAGTGTCAACAGGTTTCGAGCAAAATCTGCATCAGACTTTGGCCAGCAAATCTGGAATACTTCAGATATTCGTTTCTCATATATCCTCTGAGCAGATGATCTTAAGAGGTTACTATCAGCGCACATGCAGTAGTCAGTTTTACCAGCACTTGCTATATTACACTGTCTCATGAAGCATATGGTTCGTTTGTATAAAATAACAGTAGTTCGTTGTTTGCACCTTCTTTCATGGTATCCCTCCACCCATTCACATTACAGTATGCCATGCGTACAGTCGTAGTTTCATTCCATCTAATCAACGCTCTTGTCCTAAAGGTCCAGTGGATTACGAAATGTGTATCAAATCAGCTGGCTGGACCAAGTTGTTTGATCGGGTAATGATACAGTAATCTGACCAATTGGTATTCGTCCGTGTGTTAACATTATATGTTTCATTACGCGTGACCGTGGTGCACTTGATGTCTTCACGACCACTTATCCCCTCATATGAAAGTAGTCTTTTTGTCACGTTGGAATAGCTAAGGCAAATTGCTGGACCGGATGGACAGCCTATCTATGAAAACTGACATATTTATCACCATATTGTAGATGCGGAAAACATTATATTGTATGTAGTCGTTTACCCTAGATGCCTTGAAAGTAGCACTGAGAGTTTAGCATTAGTTTATTCCAAAAACTAGGATCGTTTTCAGATGCTCAAATATAGAGTTTAATCTACTCAAAACAAATGTTTGGTGACAAATTGGCTAACGTTTACACATAAAGCGTGATCCGTACAGCAGATTGGGTGTAACCCGAGGTTTCCTCTAAGAAGTCACAATTGGCTCCTTGACTATTTTCAGTTACCACCCTATTGGCAAACAGATTTCCATTGAATTAAAACAGCTCAATAAGGTGCAATAAGGAACACCGTTGGATTGCATAATTTGATTGCTTTGGGTAGTGGTACAGAATTCCACTCTGGAGGAGTAAATTTTACCCTTCTGTGAACACTGGATCAATCGATAGAACTGAGAATTCTCTACGAGAGAAGTTATTGTGATCATCTTCAGTCTACAAGGACAAAGCGCAAACTCGAAGGGTATGTCGAAGTTTTCTAGCTCCGAGTATCATTAAAAATATCTAATCCTGTGGACATTTTCAACAATTTGGCTAGGCGTACTTTCACTCCGTGGCTTTAGACACCCATTTTTGAGACTATAAAAGACTACCGTGTAAAAAACGAAACGATTAGCATGTGTTTGCATTTCTTCGTCTGAACGATCATCCCTTTGACCTAGCACAATTATTTTGGCCACAACAGCTAAAATATGGATATTTCCTCAACATCGTCTGTACATGTGGCACAGGTCATCTGACCATTGCCTACGTGATACCATACGTAGCTGATATAGCTGGATTTTATCGGACACTGTTGGGAGGAAAACAGACGCACACAAAAGTATGGTCTTTGCTGCACTCGTACTCCCTCCCTATATCGTCATTGGTCATAAAGATAGTCTGGTATTTCACCACCCGAACGGTTTCCTCACTTTATCCCTTATTATGCTACCATCCTGACATAAACGAACCACGCAAATCGGTGTGGTTTCTCGTGACAGTGACCGTGTTGTAGCAATAACGCATGGATTGTTGATCTCATGTGAAGCATTACTTGTCACTAACACATCATTTCCATGTGGCCTTGGCGAACGATAGTAATAGGACCCGTTCGACCACGCCTGCTGGAGTATTTGCTATGACCACGGTTAACATGAATCTACGCTCTGAAAGTGCAGGTGGATAGACGTTATCGCAGGAATGCCACGAGTCACAGTAAATGTCATACTCTTTCCCGTGTAATAGTTATTTTAGACTTGCGTGCAGGTAGCAGATTCTGGAATCCAGTATGAATCATCAGTCGAAGGAGTTAGCGCAACTGATTCATCAAGAACCCTCATCCGTATATCCCGGGGATAAAACTCAGTCAGAGTTCATGTTCATTAAGCGAAAACAGAAAGGAGATCTATTCGAATGACTCGGACCACAAAGGCGTCACAAGATGGGTCTTGTGATATGAGTACAGAGTGATTACGTAGGTGACTTGTGCCTTTTTCTGAGACATCTGACACTAGAAAAACGACAAATTTATCAACAAATGTGACTAACTGCGGTCACTTCTGAACACAGAACATTGTAATTGGAAACCGAAAGTTTAGTACTGCAAGTATTGTACACCATTCTGTGAGGTTCTGTTGCTTTGTTTAGAATACGTGGAAGACAGCTTTTCAGTACTCATCCACTGGTGACAGTCTGGTTTGGAATAATGCGTTTAAGTGACTTTTCAAAGCTTAGAGTGCCGTAAAAACGAGGTGAGTCAGAGGATGTTTGTTTTGTCAAAAAGCTTATGAATTCAGCCGATAACGGTGACCCCGTAGAATCGTCAGCCTTCTAATACAAGCCCATCCGCTAAGCGTCTACACACGATGCATAAATGAGATTACTTTCTTGTGTGTTACTGTTGACTCAAATTTAGTTCCCCAAGACCGCATGCACCATTCTTAACTCCTATAAGTCCAACATTACCGTCTACCATGAGGCCATAGTGGTACACCAATGTGTATTGAAAGCCAACACCTATGTAACTAAGATCCTCAAAAATAAACTATTCGGAGGATAGCTGAGAACAACTAGTCACTTGTGCGCAGCGCTTTACCTAGAAATTAAAGTTACTGCGAAAACTTCACAAATACTAAACCATACTGATAAAGTAAATTTCGTAAGCCATTTCCCATAAAACCAATTTCTGCAGTAAACCAATGTTTCTGACGTTTTGTGCTGTTTCCTTTTGTACTGGAAAACTGCTTTTCCTTTCTTAACACACTTGTGTAAAGTGAAACCCAACAAGGATTACGTAAGCTCACGTCATAGACTAAGTGTGGGACAATCACATGCTCAGCCAATCCAGGAGAACGCCGTTGTCAAAGGAGCCTATTTCACCAAGGCTGTGTTACATTGTCTTTGCCGAGGCTGTTCACTGCATATATCTTATACAACAGTTAGTATAGATAAGGCATGCATCGAAAAGTATGGGCAACTAGGCCCGGTCATCCAAAACCGTTGAGGCGGTTCTTTGTCACTGGTCTGAACCAAAATGATAGGAACTGATCGATCACAGTTTCGCCTACTTCACTTTAATTCACATTCCGGGTATGGCTATTTCCAACAAGGCTGTATGCGGGTTGCGTTTCATATTGTTTGTTTCCCCTCATTCTTCTGCATTCCATACTTGTCGGTTCAAGAGGTACCCAAAAAGCTGTGAGAATGAATTGAGCAACTGTCAAATTTTGGTCCAAAAATTTGACTCTATTATTTCCAAACCAGAAAAGCCTTTAGTTGTCTGAACTGGCCAACACTCGTTGTAATACCTTGGAGGAGTCTAGGTTTCTCTTTCTAATTTCTGAAAAATAAAGATGTGCGGAATTTAGGTAACTGAATGTGGTGCTGTCAGAGTTACTGCAGCTAGCGGCAGCAACACTGTGCTTTTTCTTTACGACTGGAAATACCCTCCAGAGATTCATTCAACTTTCTTCTAACCTGTGTAATTGCCTTCCATCATATGAACGTAGAAAACTAAAACTGACCGTTTTAGAGGGCTATTAAAAGCTGTGAAGCAGGCTTTAGGTTGTTCGTTCTTACTTTGAAAGTAACTTCAGATGAAACTTGAATATGGGCTCAGACAAGTATATTGGACACAACAGGATTGAGTCTTTGGACGAGATTCTCCCCCACGACATCTCACTTACTAGACTAGTCCTCTGGTAAGTGAGTTACCGCGGATGCTCCTCCAAATGGTCATTGGGGAAATCTTGGTTTGTGCCAGGATATCAGCCTTCAACATGAAGAAAGATCTTTGCACAGTCTTCCAAACTGTAGAGACAATGCAGATTCCTCCCATAGTTTGCAAACAGTAGCTCAGAAATACCACTCGCGGAAATGGTGATGGAGAAAAATTAGAAACTTCTACTCGATGACATGTAATTCGATGGGAATACTGTTGTTGTAGCATATTTTAAGCAAGTAATCATGGAAAGAAGTATGTTTTTCCTTGCATAAATTATGCTGATACAGTAATTAAGGTGCCCTCTTTCTCCCGAAACTTTTCGAAAGCCCATAGAACTTTTGGGAAGCCTGGTGACATTAGGGGCTACAACGTGTGAAGATTGTGCGTCAAGTAATGCGCCGCTTAGAGTTCTACAGTAAGTGATCGAATGCACCTTCCTTATTTGCATTTCTTGGTTGTTGTCGTGTAAATGTCGGAGAAGAAACTAGTTGCAGGCAACCAAAGCGTTTCGTTTGCCAGGTTCATTAGACATGCGCAACCACAGCTGTTATTGGCATCGTTTTTAACTCTGTCGACTTCGCGCTGTGTAATGGCCTGAAGCCCAATGACAGCTGTTTTTGCTTCCTTCAGAGCTGCTGATCGACTGGCACTGAGTAGTACTGACTTTGATATTCTAAAGTGGACCATTGTGACTGGACTGGGTTGTACAGTTAACTTACAGCTTAGTATGTCGACTTTAAAGTAGTAATACAAAACTAGAGTGAAAATTATTGCTGCTGGCTGTCCAATCCAAGCGTCTGATGTCTCCCAGTTTGAGTGTCATGGGTGCAGTCGAGTGTTGTCTCCACATTGCTGGCCATCAATGTGTTCGCGAAACTTTGACCTGAAGAACCTAGCACAACAGCTAATAAAGTAAGCAATCAAATTGTGCAGTGAGCTTAGTTGAAGTGGACATGACTGCAACACGCAATCACAGCCAGGCTCTATCAGAGCCAAGGGACTGAGGGTACTTCAAAACCAGGGAAAGGAGTATGCAAATAATCTTTTCACGTATTTTTATTGATGAAACATGTTTCAAAGTTTTCAAGTAAGGGGTAGGCAATCAGTTTGAGTGGGCCTATGCTAGAATCAGAAGCCAAGACGTCACAACCAAAGTCCACGATGTTAACTACTGGGTTGCCCGGGCAAAACCGTAGTCCAATGCTGGTCTCATGGACTGAGGTCTTGGAATGGGCTGCAATACAGATGATATTTTTCGACACCTTCTTTTTACTCCTTTGTTATCACAAAAGCTGTCAAAGTGATTTGCGCACAGATAAATGGGTAAGAAGATTTCATCAAAATAACTCGCTGCTTATAAGGTTGCCCTCCTTGGGGCTTATGGAGTAGGCGAATTTCACGGATCGTCATTAAATTACCGTTCTGCTAGCTCACCACTCTGTACACAATTGGTAAAATACGGAAGACTTAGATGGAGAATATCAGGAATCAGGGATTCATTTGAGTCTACCGTTAACACCACCTTAAAATTCAAATGACTATTTTTCATCATAGAGTCAGATGATCTTACCGAAAACCGAGTCTCAAAATTTCGTTTGTATCTGATGCTTCCTCTGGGAATTAACGTCTATGAACAAGTCAGTTTTGTCAATTGTCGCAGGCTGTCCCTCCATCGTTAAGGCAGTGGAAAGAGGCACATCGGGTCGCAATCATTCAACGTTTATTCCGCTGTGGGATACTATCGATATAACGATGCTCTGAAAGGTTAGTCATCATCTACAGCAAGTCAAATCGTGGTCACGAAGAACGGCCCAAGTGTTCTGGTTTGCTGGGTGGTACTTTTTAGAAGTTACTGAGTGAAGTAGTATTGCATCTGGTTGCTAAATGTCACCAAGAAAATTCCCGTTTGACTTCAGCATTAGTCTTGGTGCAGCGGTTTTACAACGTTCTGTAAAGCACTTGGCTTACCGATTACCACAGCTAGTTTAAACACTAAGGTCAACATGTGTTCCGTTTTGCAGGGCACATCAGCCTGCACTGAGCTGACAAGAAGCACCAGAAAGGTGTTCCAACCCTGTTACAGTCTACATCTCATGAAGCTATGAGAAGATCTGGACGCGCCACTTTTGGCAGAAGACCGCTAACAAGTGAGTGTTCAGCCATCTGGTAAAGGGTATACCTCCTGCTTCAGTCACGTGGTTCGCATCGGTGAGCTAAATTTGACTGGCCCCTTATACATCACCTACCCACACAAAATGTCTCTTCGGCTTGTGAGAGATTGTACTTTCTGAAATCTGTGTAAGCAGGTGGGAGGTTTCATCCTAAATATGAATTCAGCATATGCCGTGTTAAAAAAATATCAAATGCATTTACAGTGCGCTGAGATATGGTAGGTCACATTGGCGGGTAGTTTTATTCGGTAGCCATTTTTGGATCAATTGTATAAAGAAACGTGTACATGGTTTTGGATTGGCCTTGTCACTAAAATTTATCGGACATCAAACGAACGTGGAATTCCATGACAACCCAATTGTTCAAATGTTCCGGTAGGTAGAAAAACAACTACTGAAGATGTTGACAAATTTTCCTCTTGATAATGCCAGCCTTTTTATACCTACCCAACCCATATAGGCAGGAAATTTTATTCGACAATAAACGGGTGCGTTGGTACCTGATCAGATAGCTGCTGATCTGTTCGCCGAGCGGATCAACAGCCACACGATCCGTTACGAATGAATGCACCCGAAAAAAATGGCAGCAGTTCTTTTGAGGACAACAACTGGCCAACTAATTACGGTCGATATAACAGTGTCTAATTCTTCGTGTGCGGACACATAATCCGGTAATTCTATCGCCAGCTAATTCGTTGTCAGATGATTTTGTCATGCGTTGACCGGACTACTCGTTCTCAAACAGCTTTTAAATAGAATAGAGTAGCTTTAGATCTGTTGTCATTCAATCTTGGATTAAGTTGAGGGTTGCTTTTATTTCTGTTTTGTTGCACACAGCTGACCCCTCACTCTTCAGCCTGAGTACAGCTGCGGTCAAGTCCAGCTTCCTGTCGACTCATTACGGTCTTCTTCGTGCTGGCATTGTTAGCCAGTAATCTCTGATCTCCTCATCTTGTCATGTCACCCTAGTCTGTTTATGAATCCCAGCCTTCCTTCGGCAATTTGGCGACGCCACTGAATTAGGCTCTGCATGGTAGGCAAGGATAGGATATGCTTGGGATTTGCTCGGCTGTGTGGAATTAATATAAACAACGAATTGTGCACTGTATCTTCCCTCAGTGACCAAATCTGTGTAGTAACCAAGATACCTCTTAATCTCTGACAGCTGTAGAGGAATACTGCTTTGTGTTCTGCATGTAGGAGGATGGTCACCTGTTAGGAAAACATGTTTTGTACAAAACCTGTTTTAGAGATATGGTCAGTACTATGCTTCTAAATTTCGCGTATGGTTGCGTGCCATAAGGCTCCCTTGCCGTAATTCTTTGGTCGTCCATACAACACTAGTTGATACTACGAGCTAACCGTTAGACCGGCAGAATGCAAACATGCTCGGTATGTTCAGCTGTGATAAGTTGCCTTGGGAGAGACGTCCGCCGCGTCGCTACATCAACTCGGTCCTTCACTGTAAATCTGAGGTTTATCTGGCGCTATCAAAATGCATACACAATACTGAAAGGCAAACTAGTTTTATCGACTTGCTTATTTGTGGAACATTCCATCAAAAAGATTTATATGGACATTTTCCAGTGATACAATACCTTCTGAGTGCATTTTCTTTCATATGTGCCTGAATCCTCCCAATCAAAAAATCCATAGAAGGATGGGACCACACACTTACTCCTGCTTGCGCTTGCAGACATCAGAGTACTAAGGTAACTGTGTATGTTTTGGAAGCTACCGTCATCCTGCAGACCTCAGCTACTACAAGAAAAAAAAACGAACAACTCAGACATCGGTAGGCTATTGCAACGTTTGTTTCGTCTTTTTCATGATTTCGGAGACTTTTATTCTCTCAACATTACGTTTAGCTCAGTTCTTAGTAGTTCCGCGGCGGCGCACGCGTGTAAGTTGGTATGCCAATACGTGGTAATCAGGTGTCACACTAACCATAAAGTTGGTAGAAAATCTCCGAAAGCAACCTTATGAGTAGTGCGTTACATCTAGATAGTGTTTTACAATATCTCGCTTACCTAACCAACTGAAAAATGGAGTGGCCTGGTGCAGCACATTCAGTTGAGGAAGGTCAATATAAGAAAAGAGACTCGGTCAAATCCAGTTGAGTCTGGCGTCAAAACTAAATTCGTATGCAAGTGAGAGTATCAGTCGAGATCCCAGGATGCTTTACCAGTCTGGTAAATGATAGCTAGATCTTGCTTTAGCACTAAAATACCAGGCTACAGATCATTCTAAGTAGGCGACGATAAACTGACCTGTTTCTTTAGAGATATTCTAAAAATAGCCCAGCCTTAATTATGTTACGACGTGATTTCCTACGGTTCACGCATGGCTTGTATGCTTGAATTCCGCTCGGTCATAAATGCCGCTCTACTGAAATACGTGACGCAGATCAATCAGCAGAAGCAGACTGGAGTGACAGACAGAGTTTCTGTCGTGGTTGGACGTGCAACTGGACCATACAGTTTTATGCAAAGCAACAATGCAATACTAACGAGGTGAGCACTGAAGTACCATAACATTAAGGATAAATTTACTCAGTAGTCTGTCCATCGTAACACAGTCAGATCCGTCCAGTAGCCTGCCTTATGGATTTTGCTTTCGGTCCCAAATAAAGCGTTAAAATATCAGGCAACCACGCATCCGGTCAAGTTAAGTTACATCACTCCTACCAGAATAAGGACAGCCAAACAACATTCACTTTCATCCAACGCGTGTGATCCAGACAAGGCCATTTATCTCCGTACTTGATCAAAGAACAAAAATCAACCGCGGATACCATACTGAGAGTTCCCAGTCCCTTTGTGGGCAAGATACATCACAAACGGGAGATTCAGCTGGGTTCCAGGTGAGTCTCTTGCAAAACCAAATTGATTTGCAAATGAGTCTATTTATCGATGAATGAGTCTTGTTTAGAGTGCGGGAAGTTTACGGGGGGGGTGTGTTTTGTCCCCTGCCTGTCCTGTTTGGGGGGTAGTAACCCTTCCTCTCCTTTGTAACGGCCTAAAGTACAAACAAAAAGTGTCACAGCAGCAGGACAACCGCATTTTAGAGATAAAATGGTTCGTTTGCCGAGCTCCATGAAAGGACAGTGAGTCGCGTTAGAATGGATTTTGTCACGCTAAGATCCGTTTGACAGAGGAAGATCTTTTCTTCTTCCGTTCGGCTATTCTTCTTGACACTCTTGTGTCATGGGACTTGCACTGAAGGACAGCGTACACAAAAGTTTAGTTTGACTTGTCGTTATTTTTTTAAATTTCCTTTAGTCAAATTTCGGCAGAGTTTCGAATGCACACTGTGGCCCTGTATACTTCTCTCTTATTTTTCTCTCAAAACCATATAGAGTAACACAATATTATGTTGGTCAGTGTGAAGCAAACGGGTTCTCTGTTTGCTTATATCAGGCCACTCTGTTGGTATGAATGGTAATTTCAGTGTATGCATGTTTTTGCACACAAACTACCACAATAACGCATCTTTGGAGGAGGAAAAACTTCAAAATCGTGAACCTAGGACCGGACAGAATAACATGACTTCATTTTGTTACAAACGTTTTCAGACAGCCAAATGTCCTGACTGATTGAATTTGAGACGTTCCGCTCTAATAATTTATTTGGAAAAACCTGCTCCAGACAGCTTTGCAGCGTGAAATCCATCGTTTGATTTGAAAAACACGCAAATATACTTCATTTGGACTCTGACGAAAAAGTGCACTTCTCCGGATCCCGGCTCTACAGATTGACCTCTCTAGGTACACCTCAACTGGTCATCTAGCGCAAACGAGCGGAACGATACTAATGAGCCTTAAAGGGTTCGACAAAGCAGCATCTTCCTGGGATCTGGTAGAGTATGTTTGTGTCTCGGCTGATCAGCCCAATATTCTAGTAGACACCCGACTCAAGCAGATCGAAAATGAAAACTAAAATCACTATTACCTCACTAGCAATTCGATGAGCAGTACAGCTTGTGAGTATGCATGTTTCCCCTCAAACAACACCCGATGACCATGGTGAAATTCTGCTTTGATCAGCAGAGTCTACCATTGGAACGACTGTTTTAAATCACATCCTCCAATAGGTGAGTTAGAGTAATCCACTTTTGAATTATCTACTCAGTGAAACAAATAGTTTTTTACTTATATATATGTGGCTTTTAGGAAGGATATACCCAAAGCTCCCGACCATAATAGGTTAAAAACAAACAAGATAGGCCTTGAGTGCTGGTGATTTTTCTTCCGTTAATTAACATTTCTTGGAACAAACTGACCTGTCTTACTTTTTGATAAGTATATCTCCATGAAAAACTAAAACATTTATTCTTTTAAAACACATTTGGTACGTGGATGTTAGCGCTGCACCTCAGCAGATATCAGCGCGAAGCATATTTTTGTAAAAAGAAAGACCTTGGAGTGTAATGAATATGTACAGTACTACCAACTTCCAGTGATTCACCAGAACACGCTCATCTAGAGAGGGCGAAAGTTGTTGTGACCTGACACGCATTCTTCATTCAAACAAATTCCAACAATAAAGTATATTTCTGGTGTCCAATTTTGAAAAAAAGACCGCGAAGTCGGTGAATTGATGGCCACCGTGAACAGGAATTTGTCTTGACGGACAAAATGAACTCACTCCAGTTGAATTGTTGAAGGGCTCTCCATGGGTGGTCTCACTGTGACGGCTTTGATTGGATTCATCTGTTCAGGCAGTGTGAAGCAACTGAGCAACAGAGCCTGCGTCAGCCAAACCAAATTCCCTACGACTCAACCAGTGAAATGGCCTTGGGGTTTACCTACACCAAAGGTCTCAGTATACCCTACAAGTATACTAACTTAGCTGAACTTATGTCATACTTTTCCCCACATCTTGGATTTCTAAAAGAAAGTTCACTTATCATGATGAGACAGATCTACTAGGATATACATATTGCTGTTATGAACACTCGCTACCGTCACACAGGGAGCACTTTCGTTGCCTGTAAGATAAAACGATTCACGTGGCCATTTTCATAGCTTTACATACCCAGCTGCTTCATGCGACCGTAGATACTCAGAGAAATGTGTATAGTGCTCAACTGCGCATTGCTGCGACACAATGGTGGCTCAAATGTGTTACCAACCGCTTTGATCTACTTGAATTTCAGTCAAATAAACCGGATTGTAGGGTTTTAAATCACGAAACACGAAACACGAAAAACTAATTCCGCTCTCAATGTTGAGAGTTCATTGTTGAGAGTGGCACGTATACAGCGGATTCAAACATGACGAATACCGGTTTCTGCGAAAATACCGCTAAACACACTCTGAAACAAGAATGCACATGTTTTAGCCTATTGTCAAACCAGGTATGTTTATTTTGTATCCGAGGCAAATGCGAGTCGGAGTAAACTAAAAGTTACAAAGTCTTACCAAGCGAATTCGTTACTCTGTGACGATGATTTCTTTGTTTTTATTCATTTGGCAGGATTAAGCATAAGAGAAGTTAAATCACTGGACCTACAATGATACAACACAATAAGACCTGTCATGCAAATACCCATCACTACTTACGGAAGCCTCAAGATGCAGCTGTGTTTTCTTTGAGAGGCTTCAAAATTTCTAGGCTTATCCAGCTTCTCAAGCTATTCTGGTGAAGCTATTCTAGAGAGAATATCAACCATCGTGACATTACTACCTGTTGTTAAGTCGGAAGTCTATTCATGTATTTGGGAGGTAAACATTTGACCTCCAAGGAAAAAAACGGCAACATGTTATACATAGTTAAAAACAGAGAAACTAAACTCTTCGTGCCAGGCTAAGTCAAATGATGAATTCAGCTCATACTGCTCACTCAAGCTTTCAAGTTTACAGAAATCGCGAACAGTAGAATTTGCTCATTTCATAAGGAATAGTTCCTCTTGTTAATTGGCCCTAATTTTTCGACTACATCCTCTCAGTGAGAGCAACAACCCTTAGTGGTGGGTAGCTGCATGCTGAACGGTCACACTTGGCAGTTGTGTTACTTTCGGTTATCTTAAGCAGTTTTCTCCGAATACGTTATTCAAACAGCGTGTGAAAGTATCCTCTTTTTGGAAGTTACGTTTTTAGTGCTCATTTCTGACCGATCAAGAGAATCAGTTTTTCTCTCAGACTCCGTCAAATATGCAGACATGCTCAACCGGTTTCTGTCTAGAAATGCATTTTCACCTGAAGGACAGGATAAAAGGCAGAACAGAGTATACTGTTCGGTTTGCACGGTAATAACGAAGAATTTTACATGACCAGACACCCACGGTGAGTCATTAATATGATGTGTTTTGAAAAGGACTGCCTCTTGTGAAACAGATAAACGAGCGATCAAGTGTTATTGACCGGAAAATGGAGCATTCGATGTCCCGACATCAAGATTACTGTGTACAAAAACCCGAGGATTCAGAGTCGTAGTCTTACAAATAGCGTTCAAGTTTCCTTTCCACCCACAGGTTGCATTGCTGCCGTTGGATCAGTGATCAGCTGGCAGTCTACTGAAGTTTAACTGGCTGATTACCCCACGCATGCGTGTATTTTCTTAAAGCTTCTGCTTAAACTGAACCAGTAGTGTGATACCGACTGCCTTCTAGGTGGATACCCTTCACAAGTACACATGACAAAGCTACAACACACCAAAGCCTCCTGAAAACACTCAGCTGCAAGTTGGCTTTAGTTAGTGTCTGTCTACCCAAAGACGCCGGACAGATACCCAAAGTACCCGAGGAAATCTGTTCGTAAGCTTGCCGAAAGCTCTTCGACAGCACACGAGCGCTTTCAACCTTCTTGGGGCTAATCAGGTAGGCGCAGTCCCCGAATTTCCGTCAAACTTACGTTCTACTTGAACCCAAACTTTACTTGTACACTCAGTTGCAACCCATGTGGTGTTCGATGGAAACTTATCTGAAACCTTCCTGATGAGCCGAACAATGACGAAGCCAGTCGTGGGCTGTCGAAGAGTTTCCAGCGTCCTTATGAGTAGTGTGTTACATCTGTAACGAATCATTAGAAAAGCAAGTAGGTGCTGCTGAACTACCCACTTAGCATATGGTAGGAGGACACCCTAGGTTTCAGAGTGGTGCACAACTGATTTGTGGACTCTCATTCCGGGTCAGTTCCTAACGACTGGCCAGTCAAAGGACTGTGAGATGAGGTACGCTGTCAAAGGTTTGCGCCTGTAGACGAAACTGGCCAACGTCTGTGGAAATATGCATACTAGGCATTAAGCTGAGATTGGATTTTCCAGACTCTTTGTGTTACCTTCCCTATGTGTGGTAATCCCTGTCTGCTGAGATTAAACGGCTGCATAGGGCACTGACATGGAAAAATTCGCTGATCTCTCCAACTTACGGTTATTACTTAACAGTTCCGAGGATTGTCTAACCAGAATTACAGATGTCGAAAATTTAATGTCACACCACTCAACTTGTTGTGTCTGGTCGCAGCAGAATAATATGGAGAAAAATTTCTTTCGTAAAAGCAAAGTGGTTGACATGAATGTGGAAGTTTACTAGATTTTCAGGTATACTGTATCTATTGTGAATCTCAGTGAGCAAGGTATGGGAAGACTACATCAACCAACCAAATGTGCGATCATTTGTCACTGCGCACGCCGACACGTACCTGAGAGAGTTCAACCTGTTAATTAACATCAACTATTGTGTGCAGGTTGTTCACTATCCGGTGTTTATCTGAACGTTTTCAGTTCCAGTTACATTTGAAAAGCGCTGTCTTCATATTACACACAGGATAAGTTGCAGAACCTAGTGTTTACACGACCTAAATTACCAACACGGCTGGTGTCTGGAATCTGTCTGTTGTGGCCAACACCCGGTAGTTTTTGGATTTTCACTGTAGTCGTTATTCACCGGAAAGTCAAGTTCGACTATGAACGATAGTCATCTTCGTGGTTACCTCATTATAATAATAATGATAATAATAATACCTCATTATAATTAGCAAAAAGTTTCTTTCTAGTGATAGAGAAGGTGGATTGAATTGGCCCGCTTTTCCATAAACTGAGGTTCGTGATTCATTAGGTGGTGCAGTTGAATGAAGCTTGATGGTACAAGGTGACAACTTCAATATGAATAAAAACTGGTACAAACTAAAATAATACACACAAACGTCCGCCAGTTTTGGTCGCGCGGAGCACCGGTCGCTACATCCGACGGGTCTGGCTAATTTTTAATTACAAAGCGTTAAAATCTGGTAGAAAACGGATGACATACGATGGACAGAAGGTTTGTTGTCTCCCATCGGAATTTGCTTACACTGCTTTGGCCCTTAGGAACGGCATGACGGAGACAACTGAAGCATCGCGTTAGTGGTATCTCAAGCTCCAGTCTGACAGTAGGCGTTTGACCTATCTCAAAGTGATGTAGTTGATTTGGCCAAAGAAGCGGCTAGAACGACAATAAAGTTGGGTGAAAATTTACGTGACAAACATTTGACTTCCTGTAGACATAATTTGCATTTCACTGCGGTTGAACCTCTAAAAGTGACATACTCACTCCACTCTTCTGTTTCAACCTGTCCAAAACGGCTTCCCCAGAAACCTCCGAATATCCTGGCATACTCATTTTTCATACGTTGCGTCGCATAGCACATAGTGGCAGTCCACTTCTCCACTATAAAACCGGATTATCTGAATTGTACTCAATGCCATTTTCAGGTTTACCTGTTCACCGTTGCTATTGATAACTGTCAGTTTTCTCTGGTCCGTTTTCTGGGGTCAAAAACTGATTACACGTACCAGCCTAGTAGTTTTCTTCCCGGTTTTTGTTCCTCTTGAAAGTGTGAAGAAAACATTGCCCAAAGCTCGTTTCATCACACTCACGCCAACCTCTCCATCCATAAAAAACGACTTTAGACCTGTAAGCTACACTCCTAGCACAACGATCACTGGAGTCTCTCAGATCGGACGGCAGTATGCTTATAGCCATATAAACCTATCTTGCCAGATAAAGGCGCAGGAATTCTTGCGATGGGTAAATCTGACTGCATTGATTAGATGAACACCATTCTCTCAGACGGATCCATATTTAAGAAATTGGATTCCGAAAAAGACAAAAAAAAATATTACAGCTTGAGTAATCTAAATAACCTAGAGTGTATTCATACCATGGGGCAAATGGGCCTTATGGTTTTCTGAAAATTCATAAACCTGGCCCACCTCTTAGGCTCTGGCTCGATATGTCTGATTCCCCTTATCACGCCTTGTCCAAATAGCTTGTCACTCTGTTAGAACCAATTCGAAGAGAAGCGCTGACACAGCCTGATAGAGCGTTTTGATTTTATTGATCAGATTAGAAATCTGAATTTTAGTAAACTCTCAGTGTTCTCCCACGAGGTCGAGTTATCGTCTGCTAATGTACCATTCATTGAGACAATCGATTACGTTTGTGACTTGATTAAGTCTAGTGGCAATGATATTGGCATTTGCATCTCGAATCTTAAGGAACTACTGCTACAATGTCCAAATATATCGGCAGAAGAACGGAGTCGCGACAGGATCTCCTTTAAGTCCGGTTTTGGTGGATTTTTTCATGACCAAACTTGAAACTCAAAAATTAGACACAGCCATTGCACAGTTCACATTGTATTGTCACTATGTGGAAGGCATCTAACACGCCGACGAGACTATCAACACAACAGACGTGCTTAGAAGTTTCAAATTAGTTCATACTAATATTGAGGTTACTACTCAGCCAGAACAAAAGGGACAGTTAAGTTTCCTCAACGTCTCCTCAACGCCAGACTATAGAGCGCAAAGCCTACAGAAAACAAACCTTGAGAGGCCAGTACATTCACTTCGATATCTTTGTCCGGTTGAAACAGAAATGTGACCTAATTAGATACCTGACTAGGGCAGCAATGAACATATGTCCCTCTGACTGCTTACAAGAGGCATTAAAATTCTTGGGAAGCAAATTCCTGCCTGAACGGATATCCTGATCGGTTCGTACTCAAGAATGTGCAATCTATAAAGCCCAAACCTAACAATGCTCCGTTGAGAAGCCCGTCTACATGAGGCTTAGAAACTCTGTTGATACAACATACATGACTGCTGGTCTGTGCTTGTGCTACCATTCCAGCCTTGCTACCAGGTTCCGTCTGAAGGACACGTTACCTCGTACTACCACCAGGCTCTCTGCGTGCTCATTTGTATTATCGTACCGAGCATCATACGTTATTCGTACGACAAGGCAGACAGAATACAAGAACACAATCCCATATCTCTGAGTAATGGTTGGAAGAAACCGGGCTCAAGTGCTATTGCATCACAGCTGGCCGAAAACAGTCATGTCATCGACAAAAAGCAAATCTTCGATATCATATACCGGATACCTCTGAACCGATCACGGTTGGTACGATCCAGACTACTATCGATCGCTGAGTCGACTGGAACTCGACTGCTATCTTTGTTTTTCTCCTGACTCCCACGTGTATATTCAACCACTTGGAACAATGCATCGTTTTCACACTGTGATGCAGATGACCAACTTTTTCGTCTCACCATGGTATTTTTTGTGATCTTTCTAAATTTTCAATATTTTAGAATTGTTTTACTGAAATCAACTGTTTCTTTAGAAGTCTGAAGAACTTTCCTACTGCAGGTAGTTCTCGTTGAATTTTCAGCAGAGTGAAAAATACTCGATTGAGGCTTGTGCCATTTTCATGTCGAATTTTTGTTTATGTGGACGGTGTTTGTTGCTGAGTTTGCCGAAGCCCATTTTAATGCCGTTGGATCTCTGTGCTCTACACATCCAATTTACGTTGCGTTTGCCAGCCTATCACCGTAGTTTGAGGAGAAGTTGAAATCACACACTTGTGTCTCTTCCGTCCTTATGAATATGCATGTGGATATTGGTGGTCTCTGATGAAATTGAGAAATCCGAGTAAACGTTGTCGTTCTTCAATGCACAGAACTATTGTAAAAACAATGACTAGGGAGGCGTCTCGCCTAATAGCTATGGAGATCACGTTAGATTCCCTCCGGTTTTGTGGTGCAAATACGTCTGGTAACTTGGATCGGTAGCAGGCAGCATTTGGCGAAACTCATATTTACTCAAAGTCAACGTGAACTTAGGACTCCCTATTTGTTTGTGTCTGCATATTGGTCTTGTCTGAAAATGACGTATAAGCACAGTTTACTTTAATTGAGTTACCGGCGAGCCACATGCTTCGCCTACGTGTGAATGGCCGCAATTCAATACATCCTTTCAATAGGTTTGTCATTTTTTGTCAAGCGCTAATCATAGGAGAAGCTAGAATAGACGAGTTGCACAGAGGTCCTCCAAACTGCCCCCACTTCCTAAAGTACACTGACAACTTTCCATAATCGAAATCTTTTATGTCACCACTATCTCCATTACTTCTTAAACCACATTGACACCTATGGTAGGAAATTGGTGAAAAATATAGGTTACTTCATTTCGAATGGACGCCTACCTACACAGGATCTTAACAAGTACTCATCAGATATGCGTTATTGTGCATCTGCAGATACTGCTGACAACACAAATTATTCTCCGTTCTGTTGACGTAATACCTTACTCATAAGGTTGAGGACAACTCTTCGACAGCCTAGGAGTTGGTTTGCCCTTCTTGTGGCTCACCAGGTAGGCAGGTAGTCCCCGAGTTTCCGTCAACCTTATGTTCTACTTGCCGAAGAGTTCTCAATAATCTTATGAGTAATGTATACAATGTATTGCCATATCTCAAATATTGTACCAACTAAAATATGAGGCGGCGTGGTACAGCACATTCAGTTGCTTGAACAAATCATAAACGAAGGATTCAGCGGGTTCCAGGTGACTATCCCGTCAAAACCAAATGGATATGCAAATGAGTGTATTTGTCCTACTCTTCGTTCTGTTATACATTGTATCAATTTGCGGTACGCCTAGGAAGAGGTCTTGGAACTTCATCGGTCAGTAGAGTTGTAATGATAGTCGTGACTCATTCCAATTGCCTGCAATCTGATGCTCGAGTGGAAAACAGGGATACTGGAAACCCGAGGACAAAGCCTATTTGATGGGTCCTAAGAGGAGTGGAAAAGGGAGTGGACTGTGGAAGAGTATTTAACAATAAAAAAATATGATGGTGGGTCCAGAAAATCAACCAACCAATGACTGGAAGCATCATAGTCATGCCACTCCACCGTACTTTTCCGTGAAGTAACAACAGGACCGACCAACTTGATGTAAGTCGAATCATAATTCTCGACTTAACCGAAAATGACAGCCATGTTTCCCATTCCCCCAGGCAACAGTACAAACCAAACAAGGCCAAACAGATAATCCCTCTAGCTACACTATTGGTTGAGTTAAACTGGATGGACCCGCACGCTGCAGTAAAGCATCTATTATCTTGAATGTTGTCCCTCTTAGTTCTTCGTTTATCAGTTCGGGGTCTTTGATGAGGAATCTGGTATAGACATGACTCCTTCGTGTATTATTTGTGTTTGTTAGTTGCATGTAGTGTTTACTGCTTGCATGCTACGGTTCGCTCTGTTCAGCAGTTCGCCGGTCCGATTCCCTGCATCAAACAGGCCTCGCATTTGCGTTCCCGCATACTCAGCTCAGCTCAGCTTAGTGAAGCGATGGGATATGCATTCACCAACGTGCGATCTCCGGAACATGTTCAGCGTTTTGTTCCCTCACACTATGGAGGAGAAGAAACAGAAGAAGGATATGCAAATCAGGCGAAAGACCTGTCTCTTCTGGAAAAAATTATCATTCTCTGAAGCTTCAACCGACTTCGATGTCTTCGAGTTACACGGATAGCCATCACAAATTCTCCAACCTGTGGATATTTAAATGGCTCAACGGATCAAGTGTGATAGCTAAGGTGGATAAGAAAGTTAGAGTACGATCGATTTCCTTCGCCTACTACAGACACAAACCACACAATGGAGTTTTGGTGTTCAGTCGAAAGTCCACCTTCGGGTTTGCCTATGTAGCTAGATTTACCGCTGTTTCAGATTTAACACAATCTGGTATATTGCCCTTCTACCTAATGCTCTTTTGGCATGTCCACTTTTTTATATTCATCTGCTTGCTGCACAAAAACTGGTACACCGTTGTAGCGGGTTTTCTTCGCATATACTGCTACCGTCTAAAAACCTGCGCACCATACTTTTATCGTGTTTGATCGGGAGACCTTCTCTTGCCACAGTCTTGGTTTATGACACAGTGGGAGAGTGACTAAGAACAGGGTTATTTTGTCACACACTGAATGCGTGATGCTGAATAAGCGAAAGCACTACATCTATTTCCGGGAATAACCCAATAGAGTTTCTTGCAAACTGTTATTAAGTTACTACCTCCCAATCTGTGAGATCGGTGTGAAAACCGTTTCCAGGGCGTTAGTCATGGGATTTTGTCAGCCGAGTCTACCTATTTTGTAAGACACTCGATCGAGCTTTACGCAATTCCTCAAGTTCGTAAATTGTTACAAATTCCCTCGTACGTGACATAACTGGATCTGATTTAAAGATTACTTTCTATGGAGCACCGCATTTATGGCAGCCTGGTCCCCTTGGAAACGTTGTATGAAAAACTAACACAGCAACATTTCGAGATGCATAAAGGTACTAAAAAGTATTATGGCCTTCTAGAGCCGCTTATTGCACGGACGTTTAAAGACTGCAGTTCACAAAAAATCATGGATATGCCGGCACTGTCAGATGGTTTACCTCTGAAAATTATCAGTTTTCTGATAAGCTTGCTTGTTGCTGAACTGCTGAAAGATGATCAATTTTCATTGTTTAGCAAGATCACACCATTGTAATCAGATAATAGCGTAGTCGTACGCAATGAGCCCAGCGTCTCGATATACCGAACCGTCGTAATACATCAGAATCAACATCACTAGCAACATCATTAACAAGTTTGGCCGTACACTTTATTCGTATCAGATGTGCGAACGCGAAATACTATAGGTTGAGTACTCAGCTAAGAGATCAAATCCGGAGACGTTCACCAATGGATAGCAGACGTTCGGGGCACAACGACTCTAAAAATGTGCAGTGGTTTGTCAGCGTCATTCTAACAAATTTTCATGGCAGTAGGCACCTTCTTACCGTGCCGTTGAGATAACTTATCTCGTTACAATTTTGAAATGTAGCCAGGATGTGTAGGAAAATTCAGCTGAATCGACTTCACATCAAACAACGGATGTTTGGCCAACTTGATTCATTCGTTTGGTTACTGGAATGTGGTAAGTAGGTTATAATTTAATCCGTGCATTTTTCCGACACCGGTAGCACTTTACAAGTTTTGGCTCAGGACACAATACCATATCGTTTTCACGACTGACATGTGTGTTACGCATCTTCCACTGCATCATATTATTCATAGCGAACTAACATGGTTGCTGCAAAACGATCAAAATGCGCCACGAATTTTTCAAACATTGGCACGTCAATAACCATGACAGAAATGTGGTTACTTCCTACCGGACGCAAGAAACAGTCGCCAAAACGTCAGCGCAACAATGAGGATCTTATCAACAACGCTAAGTGGGTTTTAGTAAACTCCTCGTGCATGTCTACGTAACCGCTTTGACGTTCCAGTTTACTTTTGGGACATAAGTCCGATACGATGGCTGAAAGGGGCACTGGAACCTTTACTCAGCACCCGGAGTCAGTACTCCGTAAGGAGTCTGTTACTGGGATATTATACCTGAGTGTAGCAGTGGTGAGCAGTTACAGCATTCGCTACAGGTAGGAAGTTTGCATTATAGTGAGCACCACTTAGAAACTTCACTTCAATAATAATATTGAAAGACGTCCTTGAACATTGGTACTCCTGCTTCGAAGAACAATTCGAATAATCATCTTAATATAATAACGAGATGAGTGAACCAACTTGCCAATAAAATAACAGCGCTCGCGGTATAAGCCTATCTAAATCAGAAAGTACAAGATCAATACGACCAACTGATTTGCCTCGGCGCCTACTGCAAAAGTGCCAGTTGAGCAAGATAAGCTATCAGTCAGTTGTCCCGTCAATGTTTCTGCGTGATTGTTTGACTTGTACATCAAAGCAACAGTATCAACACTTAACGACGTTTTCTGGCATTACTTCTGGGGCCGGACGAAATTTGATTGATTCAAGAGGGTCTATTTTGTCTCAGTTACTATGTTGTTATCCCGCAATTTAGATAGGATCCGCTTCCTTAGCTTTGGGCAGAAAAATCTAACCGCACGCAAAAATGTACCCCTACTATTTACGGACACCCCCGGACAGTGTTTGAACTTGCAGTATTTGTTCCCTGTGCTGCGGGCGTTCACAGAATCTGCCCAACTGGAACCACTGGCCCACGTCTTGTGAAGCGTAGCAGAGGTTACGTAACTGATTTTTTGGCACTTCTGCTGATTTCGATTTCAAATGGCCGGAAGCATTGTGACTATGGAAACCCGTGGTGTTCTTACGTATCTTACACGTATGAAGATGATTAGAGATACCGCCGTGTTCACGAGTTCCTATGCAACTACCATACTCTGTTGCAAATTCCTATGTTGGCAAGCCTTCTAAGTATTGGTTGCACGGAGTCATTACCAGTGGTCAATCAGGAAGAGCTGTTCACCGACCTTGACAATTCTCTTGCAAAACTTTTAGCACCAAGCAAGTAGATGCTATAGTTTAGGTGCCTGTGTCATTGGAGTTGAGCAGCGGTACATAACACTGTTGGAGTCACGATGCATGCATACAAACCTTACAAATTGCCATAACAGCTCATGAACGTATGAGAGTTTGTTCTCCGCAAGATCCGCCGATTCCACTTCCCTCATTGTTTTTTCGTGAACCCTCCTAAAGGAGTCAACTAGCTCGCCAGTTCTAGGTAGTATGCTGGATGCAACTGTGCGTCGGCTTGGTCTACTTGTGGGGATTTTACCCATTATTCTTCATATGACCAGTCGGCTACTGTAAACTAGATGCACACACAAACCACATGCTGCTCCTGGTTCACGGATTATGGAACAGTTCTTGTCCATTTGACGGGCTGGGCGTCATACTTGATGAGGTTCTGAATCTCAACTCTTAGATTATTCCCAACTGCTTTACATACATGAACGGCGTCGTGGGTCTGAAATACATGCTTTTGGGTAAAGGCGGTGCCATTTCTGGAACAACTGCTTGGCGGTATTCGCCTCACGTCAGCTATTTTGTTTTGCTCCACTGGCTTACGTCTCTGGTTAAAGCTGAGGGGGAGAATATTTAGAACCGTGCAGTTTCTTCGATTAGAAGGCCAGTTAGCATCATTTAATTCAACTTAAACTAACGTGCAGAAACCAGACCAATGAGTGACGAACCTTTTTCTTCCACCCATGACGTTCAAGGGACTTAATACTCATAGCAAACACTCAGGTAAAATTTGTTGGGCACAGATGTTTGCATAAAAACTGTCCTTAGGCAAACCATTATCCTAAGGCAAAAGTAAAGTCAAGCTGAAATTATTTTCGCTGAAACGATGGGGCTTTCGAAGTTGCGAATTCTATGCAGAGCTAGTCTAATATATTTGCACGTTTCAGTAATACGTTAGTTAAATGAGCAAAATTTTAAGGTCACCGTCGACCATGGATTCATATTTCATTATTCCTCGACCTAGGACTGCTACCCTGACGTGGTGGTCTGGCTTGAGTGCTACAATGATCCCGGGGGCACATTGGCTAGAACTTCGTTCCACAAGGTGCAACCATGCCAGGAAGGCCAAAGGGAAGCAGCCAGACCAAGAGCAGCGAGATCACGTACTAGGAGTAATCGTGTTATGAGGCGGTCTGGCGATAAAGTCATACTGTCCTCTGCGGCGGAAGTTTGAAGGCAGTAAGGTGTTTCCCCAGCACGTCCATATTTATGGAATTAGCGATGCTGCCATCCCCCGGGGAATGACGGGTTAGAAAAGGTTCACACACTCTGATCGCCCAACGGTTGACCGTGACCGCTGGCAGCTTATCCAATACGGTCGAAATACTTCCAAAACCAAAGAGTTCGGCACTGCTCAACAGGCACCTGCTGTGCGCAGCCGCATCAGGATTGAGTTAGTAATGCCTTATTCTCTGCGCCCTCGGGTTAGGCCAACCATCTGCAGCCGAGTATGTCAGACTATTGAGTCATCTGCCCCGAGCAGGGTCCCCAAAGAAAACCTTATTTTCCGCCTCCTCGTGGGTTAGGCCTTTTAGTCAGAGTCTAGGGGCAGTATTCCCGAACAGAAATCTACATCCTCACACTCTCTTTTGAGTCAGACTTCCGAATCAAAGGCTCAGGGTGGGGTCGTTGAGCCAACACCTCTTCTGCAGCCTGGGCAACCGCGCAGTTTGGTGTCACCCATGTCCCTCCCCAATCCCTTCCCATCACACAAGTAAACATTACTGGGTCACTTGACTTTCAGTTATCTGACCGAATGGCCGTATGCTCCTCGCTGCTCATTAACAGTTAAAAAGTAACATCCTTCTAAATCCACACGATTCTTTCTATACAGAAGCGTTTAATGTCCGCAGTCTATGTCAGTTTGAAAAGCACGCAATGCTAGCTGAAACCATATACTCCATTAAAATTTATTTACGTTATGTCCCTGAAACTTGTCATACAAGACCCAAGCGTGATTATGCATTTCAGAACGCCAAGGATGAACTCAGCTCTTTCACATTTCTCCCTCCGTGTATCCGGTGACCCAGAAGCGACGAGTCGTGAAATGTATGGCGTGAGATTTGCATTCAGCCCCAGAGCTGAACGCCCTTTGCCGGATTGGATCCCAGTGAACAGTCGCCATTGCGCCGTCCGATTGTCTAGTTCAATCAAGCTAAATGCTGTTCGGCATAGAAAGCGGTGCCTGTCTGTAGTGTCGGCCTATGCCCCGACGGACTGAATTTCGGATGCCGAGAAGGATACTTTCTATCGATAGCTATCCGGGGTCATTCGTCAGGCAAAAAGCACTGACACTGTGGTCCTTGTAGATGATTTGAATCACGTTTGGACGGTCGATTTGGAGTCGATGCTCGCCGCACAGACAATGGAGATCGACTCCTTCAGTTGTGTGCCGACCATCAACTGTTTCTGGCAAGTACGAACTTTCAACATAACCGTTCGCATCGCGTAACCTGGCGGCAATCAACTGCAAATCAACCGTGGACCCAGTTGGACCACGTAGTGGAGAGCCACAATCCAAGGCTGTCGTTCCTTCTGGGGCACACCACTTGATTCCGATCACTCCATGGTGCGTACACGCCTGACATTTCGTTTTCCTCCAGGCCCTCGCAAGTCAGCATGCCAATCCATTACCTTCGAAGAACTACCATAGCTCAACAGTATCGATCTGAGCTAGCTCAACAACTCTACACAGCAAACCAATGCTGTGGTGGCAGTGAGCATATGGATTAAGCGTGACAAAATGTGAGAGGAGCTATATTAGCGGCGTTCAGTACCTGTCCGACATCTCCGATTCAACCACAAGACTAATGGATGTCGTCGAGATCGCTATCCATGATTGATGCTGTGAAAGCCATGCCAGCAGGCAAGGAGTATGACGGTGCATACAAATTCCTCGAACTCCAAATTGTGAAGAAGTTAAGGAAAGACCGAGAGCTCTGGTGGACACCGAAAGCTCAGGAGATGGAAAAGGCCTTTGCTACGGGAAACAGCCGTGCCCTATATCAACTGATACGATCGACTGGCCCTAGGAAAGCAACTGTCAGCTAAACGATAAATGAAAAAGTTGGCTCATTAATTCACTCGCAAAAACGTCGACTGCAAAAATGGGCCGAACACTTCGAAGAACAGTTCAGCTGGCCTCCTGCAACACAGCCTTGGAAATAGTGCATACGTCGAATGTAATGTAAACCTTGCTAGCCTGTCGGAAGGAGAAACAAAGAGGAGGTGCCTGCGCAATGAGACATGTCAACAGTTACCCCTGTCTTTAAAAAAGGGTATGCGAACACTGTGTGAAAATCAACGTGGCATTAGCCTGTTGGCCGTGGCATCGAAAGTGCTGTCTGGTCTTATCCTTCGAAGGTTGACTGAACACAGTGAGAGACAGATGCGCGAAAACCGAGCTGGGTTCCGTCCTTCAAGAGGATGCATCGATCACATCCTTGCCCTCCGATAGCTTCTGGGACAGCGACACTGCTTCCAGAAAAGAACAATGGTTGTGTTTTTCTCGATCTAAAAGCTGCCTTTGATTCTGCGGACTTCCAGGCACCATGGCACCGTCTGTGGAGCAAAGGTATCTCCCATAAATTATTGACCCTCCGGAATACGCTGTGCGCCAACTGTCGCGGCCCTCTGAAGGTCAACAGGAAGCTCTCTTCTGAGTTCACCAAACCAAGTGGTGTGCGAAAGGGCTATCCTCTTTCACCTTTCCCCTTCAACTCCGTCATTGATTATGGAGAACTCATTATCAGTCTCTAATTCCCGTGGGATCGAAGTGTCCCCGGGGCGTCCGCACACAGAGAACGATCACGCAAAGACACAGCTCTTCTTTGATCTGACCCCGTGGTAATGCAGACAATATTAAATAATCTAAATAATTCCGCCTCACGGTTTGGCATGCGCCTCACACCTGCAAAGTGTAAAATGCTACGGCAAAAATGGGTAGGCTAGAACCCCAGCCTCAAGCTTGCCTCAAGCATAAAGCGGTTTAGGTAGCTGAAAAGTATGTTTTCCTGGGCAGCTACATCAGTCTCGGTAATCTCGCGAAAGATGCTATTTCTATCCGGAGTGCGAAGGCCAGAGCAGCTTTTGTGAACCTGGGGCGCCTGTAGCGAAGGCGTCATATAAGCTTCTTCGTCAATGGTTAAATTTACAATGCTATGGTGCGCTCCATATTACTATACGGAGCAGAAACCTGGCCGCTGCGCGCCGAGGACATCAAACGACTTTCAGTGTTTGACCACCGATATCTTCGGAGCATTGCCCGAATCTGGTGGGAACACCGGATAGGGGATGCTGAAGTACGTCTAATGGCATTCGGAAGAAATAACTCACCTACAATAGATTAACTGACCACGCTGCATAGTTTGCGCTAGCTTGGCTACGTGCTGCGTATGCCAGTCGATCGACTTTCTTGGACTTTTGCGCAACCTCGTGAAGGGTGGAAGAGAGTCAGAGGCGGCGGAACCATGACTTGGTACCGGAGTACAAAGTACATTAGCAGCAAACTCAGCTGCGCTGGTAGTTACCGTCTTCTTGGGTGGGGACCCCGAGACGGGCTACATGAATGGTTAGTGACATTGTCAGGCATGTCCCAGTCGCGCTCTTGATAGCGTTCGTGCATCCAAACGATTGCCTTTAATGCACAGCTCCTTTCCCAATTCTCCATTTTACAGTCCACTGACAGTGCTGTATTTACGCACCGATTTGTCAGCTCCCGCCTCTAATGCGCGGCTACCCACTCCTCCTCCCCAAATCGTCGGTGAACGAAACTTTGGCACCGACAACCACTGTACTACAAGTACGCGGTTTTTATAATTGACAAGGACGATGATAATTTCATCACCAGTTTACGAGAAAAAGCACAAAATCTAACTTTCGCACAGTTTAGGGTTCCGCAATATCTTTCACAAGTGAGTTCATGTCTACCGAATATCCAGTGCGAGTTCCACTTCGGACAATAGTTGAATAACGTTTGCATGCCCATAACCCCTAACACGTAAAAAATTAGATGAGTTTTTCAGTGCACATCGGCACAACATAGGTTTTTGTGAAGCTCCTAATCTGTTCAGTATAATAGTTTAGTAGTAAATCAATCTGTGATTCTGAAGCAAGCATGCACCTCTGTGGATGATTCCCATTCTAGGAAATGCACAACTGGCCAAAGATAATGCAGCGTTATGCGATATCTGCATGTTGCACAAGGACATCTTGCCTTTTAACTGTACTACGTCATAAAACCCAACTACTCTGACAAGAAATAAAGCTGGCTGTTGCCTGTCATCATGACAACCCCACTCGCGGTTGCCTTCATTGGCTGCTTACCGTAAATGCTAATCCATTGTCCACGCGCGACGATGATTATGAGGCCTCAACTACTCACAAAAACCCAATCCAAGGGCAACGACTGGACGTCCCACTCATAACTGTACGCTTAGTCATCTCCCTTGGCTACTTATAGTAACTGCTCTGTCTTTGTCTAAGTGCGGCGCTGATTGAGTCCTCAAATATACATGATAACCTAATCCACTGGCCAGCGATTCCTCTCTTAAGCAGGTATCTAATTAGGTCACATTTCTGTTTCAACCGGACAAAGATATCGAAGTGAATATACTGGCCTCTCAAGGTTTGCTCTCTGTAGACTTTGCGCTCTATGGTCCCGTTGGTCTTTCCTTTAATGCCAACACCGAGAAAACCTAACTATCCGTTTCGTTCTGTCTGAGTAGTAACCTCAATATTAGTATGAACTGATTTGAAACTACTGAGCACATCCGTTGTGTTAATAGTCTCGTCGGCATGTTAGATGCCATCCGCATAGCGACAGTACAATGTGAACTGTGCAATCAGTGCGTCTGTACGCATTGTAACCTATCATTCCTAATACCGACATATACCCAGGGCAATCTTTCTATTCTTCTAAAATTCTGGCACTGCAAAAAATGCCAACACAGACTCAGAAAATATGCGCTTTATGACGCCTGCAAAGCAGATTGTTTCGCAAAGCCTCCGCGCTTTCCTTTAGGCGGTAACTGCGCCATTTGCAAGGCACCTCATCGTCTAAACACACAACGCCGACAGTCAACTCACGTTTTTCTCCAAATCATAGCCCCCGCGTGCTCCAAACTATATTATGCCCGCCCTTCGTATTCACATATGCCCGCACACGCCCGAATTTCTATTACCGTCTTTTTGAAATTTGTCGTCTTAAAACCACTGCGAGGTGAACGCTCTTGGTTGCCTGCCATTTTAGGCCGCATTGTGCTCTCGAGCAGACCTTTTTTTACACTTTTTTCTCTTTTAAGTCCCCAACGCAGACACAGCTGTTTTATTGCCTCGTTCGAGTGGCAACAGTGAACCACACCGCGCTCTCAATGGACCTACGAGTATCCTCAATCTATGCTGCTCTTCATTTGTCACAATTCCTCGGCCAATCAATACTATCCTAACAACCCTAACTGGCTCACCCACAATGTTCACGTGCGAGGCTGTTCATGAACCCAAGCATGGCGTCGCGATGAGAGTAACGAGACTCCCATACCTAGTCCATAGGTTTGCCCGTAGTCCAACATATTCCTGCCATTTCACTGCCGAACGTGTTACGTGCGCACACAAGTTCGTCCCGGTCCGCTGAATTTGTACCAGAACTTCAAGGAACTGGCCACTCTGCTGTACTATCTGGTCGTTCTGCCTAAAAACCCACTAGTTCTTCAGCGGAACTTTCAAGGTGTCAGCATACAGGTGAAACTGAAACCCCACCGTGCACCTGACACGTCGTGTGCTTGCCATCGATAAAAAAACCCACTAGTTGCAACGAATTCCTTGGTTTTGTGTTTTGGGACGCCTTCCGCAAAAATGATATACTTTCTCCTTTACAGACTTCTAATGGCTGCTCCATTTTGAGTTTGCGGTGACAGAAATGGCGTCACTACTTTTCGTTTGCATAGATGCATTATAGTAAGGCATTGGCAACCCTCAACCTATGAATCCCACGCCACGGTGATCAAGAGTACGTTAGGAACAACTAACTACAATACTGCAGCTGCATGGAAATATATTAGGGTTTGAATAATTACCATCAAACGATAAACATTTACGTTAGAATTTCACCCGTTTAAACTACAATTTCAGCGACATTTGCGATGTGCATCTAAGAGTTGCCTCTAGTATTGTTTCCACGGAATAAACCCCAGTTTGCTTCTAGTGGGGTGGCTCAATATTCGCACAATGGAACTGATTTCTCAAAAGCTACGAGATTTTCGTGGTTGCTGCATTATACTGTAGAATGTCTATGCATAATGAATTATTTCTCAAATTATCTACATTGGCGATTTTCTTAAGTGTAGTCAATAAACACTACTAACTGTGAGTACGTTGCTTAATAAAAATAAAAAAATCGCGAATGGCCGAAAAAGGTGCCTCACTTACGATGGACGAAACTTTCAGGTGGTTTTGCAGCTGAACTAATTCGCTAAACATTCTGGAACCGACATGGCCCTTGTGGATACAACATGTCCGAAGGTGTCGCTCCTGTAAATAATTTTTGTTTGATAATTGCTAATACGAGTTCAAACCGCGTAATCCGCATTCGTTATTGCCAGAAAAACCGTGCAAGTTTGTTGTCAAACGGCAGAGGGTTTTATTATAAATTGGAAAAGCATGCCAGAAAGACCAACATGCCGCTCATAGCGGACAGTTGAACGAACCTAGCTGACGCGCACAACTAACATACGGCTAGCGATCCATGACGTCTAATAAACTAGCCAAATTGAACCTACGCCGATCGTGGCGGACACTGCCCATCCATCACTACCGGGGAAGAGGTTCAAGTAAAAGGATATTAAAAGTTTAAATTTGTTGGCCGTTTTGATGAGTAGATATGTCCCTCCGAAGAGCATACGGCCTTCATCGTGCGGATTGTTCATTGAGTTATTGACGTCCTGAAATGAGAGAAATATACAAATTGGATTTTCGAATTATCACTATGAGGCAGGCGGCTGATAGACAGGAGGAATACTTGCCATACAATGGAAGCACCTTGCTGGCTACGATAACGTGGATACCTGTTTACACAATACCATCGTCAGCGGCTATTTCGCATGCTTACTTACTGTTTCCCTCAAGAAATACTAGGCTTGCATTAAATGCATGAGGTCTCACTAACAGACGAACTGTTTGGAGCTGGTGGTTCACATGAACTCATCTTCGTGTCTTTCCTCTAGCTGGTGCTCTACAGCGTTGGTGGTAGTATTCAGGTATTTACTCACGGCTCCCTAGTAGTTATTCTTCTGTTCCGCCTGTGGAACAGGCCCGAAGAGCACCATCACACGGTGGGTAAGGTTCCCCATCACAACAGTACAGTCAACGTGATATGATACACGAGCCGTTGCACAATGGCGTTCACAGGTAGTAGTCGGCCGGTAGAAAGCACGCAAATGCCCAAATCTGTGTCCATAGACCGTTGGCTGGGTTGAGGTGCAGTATCCTAGACCACCGACGGCAGGACGTCAATTGTTGACTTTGAGCCTTGACGCGGTAGGATTTGCCCGTGAACAATCAATTGCTTGAAGATGGCTGTGGCCCTTTGGGTTCCAGCCCCTGAAGCTAATCAACCACTCGGTCGAATTGTCTACAAAGGACGTCAAAGACTGTCGGCATAACACACACGTTCCTCCCTCTTGTACTCTGAAGGAATCATATACACATAAAACGTAAATTCCCCATTAGTTTGTGATTACCAGCAGTCACAGCTAGCACGTAATGACTGTTTTTTGCCACGCACCATTCGTTTCTTGGAGCTGACAACAGTGACTCCGTGACTGGCGACCAATACCCTTACCTTCCTGTTGCGTTGACGTAGTAGATTCCAGTTAAATTACGGCTCTTATCCATTATCTCTGAAGCTGCTGCCCAACCGCCTATCAGTTGCCTGCCGTCCCTGTTTACACTAATGCCCCTATGCACAAATGCGACCCTTTGGTTAGATATTTTGCTGAGCTATTAATTACCGCCATGTAATCTTATCATGTAATCGCCTGTTCCAACTTCCTATCCGTTGTGTTGTTGCCTGCCGCGTTGCGGTTGTAACTACCCGATCATGCCTCAATCGGCATGCTCCCTACAGGTTGGGAAATAATCCTATTATTGTTATTATAAACTCCTGGTAATTGTGTCTCATTTCGCATGCCGGTTTGGGCTTAACCAAGTCTATTGCCCAGTGTTTATAGCTGTCATATTTCGCCCAATCCCCAGTACCCACCAACCCCATCCAGGCGTGCTTTATTAGGACTGTAATTGCTTGATCATACCTGACGGTATGCCAGCCACTGGTTGGGAATAAACATTACAATTATTATTTACAAGTGTAAGGGGTACACCTTTTTCCGGTAGGTTGTTATCGGACAACCATCGTTGGTGGATTTTGAAGCAAGCTAAGAAAAAATCTATGAAGAGCAGTTCTTTCTGCTCGGAACCGACTGATCTCTAAATGCAGAGAACAAATGTGTGCAGGAAAGCCGCATCGCCTGGCATGTGCATTCCCCAGCACGTGTCTGGGAGCACATGGGTGGTTGCACCACGAACTATAACTTAGTCCACGTAGCTTGACCTCATCTTGTTTGTTCCAACACTATCATAGGACAGCCTTGGCGGACGTGGTTTTAAGTGCCTCAAAACGAGAGAACATGCATACTGCTACCCTCTTGGATGCACCGTCTGTCACGGCGATACGATTTATGCATCTTAAATTCTCGCACGAGCCACTCGGCATACCGGGACACCTTTTGTATGGCGTGCTCCGGATCGATGCACTTGGTTTTAAGGCGATCTTTGGCGTTCTTTAGACGGTTGTTGGTCACATACTCAAGTGAATCATCCCGGATTGTAATTGTGCAGCCCATTTACGAGTGGTATACAACTGGTAGGTCGTCAGATAAAAGAAAATCGCGGGTACGTACGGCGCAGTGTTTGCGCCTTTTGCCGGAATCTGTGCGTTCGCATTATAATAAATAAAAAACCTACTTTAAGTGATTGTGCGAGTGAACCATGCGGCGAAGCATGTGCCGGCTCTTCGCAGTGTGTGACAAAAAATACATGAACGTCATATGATAAATAGCGCTTCCTGATAGCTTTTATAATATGAATGTAGTGCATGGCTCTTGCAGCCCGCATTTGCGCCGCCAACTTGTCCATGAAGAAATTTTTCACGGGATATTGCTCCCCCATGATTTCCTTCAATAAGTCAAACAGTTAACGGATAGGGGCAAACTGTTTGGTATCCACGAAACGCCCCGCATTCATGCCATCTGTGATCAGGAAGATACAGAACTTGTATCTACAGGCCGAATATTAGGTGCTTTAAACGGTTTGTCACGTGCGTTCCACCCACATTTATTGCATCTGGAAAGCGTCAAAACAACGTTATCTGCTGCCATTTGGAGAAGCATATTTGGCTATAGTGACCTTCCCCTGGCAGCAGCACAAGCAAGCGTCCGGTCTCTCAAAGTTTTGTCAGGACCGAAGGCACATCATCTGCCATGACAAAACCCAACTATTCGGAACCTACTCAACACAGCCGGTGGACACTTCCGGCGGTAGTTGTATATATCCCGGATGTTGAATTCGGCAACCACAAACTTCCGCACTTACCACGGCGTTGTTTAACACTTCAGTAAGTCCCTGCAGGTGCTCGAAGCCTTTTCGGTGAGCTGTCGATCAACCGGAAGTCGACCAAAGGAAACCTCGAAACCCTATGATTGTGTTCGAGAAAAGGAGAGGTGATCGCGAGAGGATTTCCCTGACTCCTTAACCAAACCCGTACTGGACAGCCGGTGCTTCACGTACTATTTTTTTCTTAAAAGACATGCTCACCTTACTAGCTTTTTCACATTCCTCAACATTTGTCTGTCTTACGGGTCGCCTGCTGCATGTGTAGTACAACCATTCGTAACGCAAAACAGCGTTGGTGCTTCCATTAGTGGATGAACGCACAAACGCCATACAGGTATCCTTCATGTACTCACATAATGCCTTCTCAAACACCTTGAAGGATGAAGGGGATACGACCCCCACGTTCTCAAAAAGTGTATGTGAAGCCTCTTCTGAATCCATAGCACAGCAAGTTCAAAGTCGAATGCACGCCAGAAATTCAGAAAGTAAATTGCAAAGAATGACGACGTATTAGGGTGACTTTTGGTCTGAGCACATATGCAACAAGAGAACATTTTTGCGCGAAAGGTTCTTCAGAAAAAGGCATTTTGTATCCAAGGCCGCTCACTAGAAGCACACCTAAATTATTTTCGCCGGAACTATAGGGTTTTCCAGGCTATGAACTTTAAGGGGAGTTAGTCCAATCAATTTACGCTTGTAGGTGATATGTTGCTCATAGCATTTTGTTTAAGTGAGCGAAATTTCAAGGTCACGGACCATCACCGATTCGCATTTTGCGAGAGGTAAAAACGATATCGCACTTTACCATATTTTGGCGTTTTTTAAGAATAAAATAACAGCTACAGAATATCCAATGCAAATTCCACCCAGGAAAATCGGTCATCAACATTTGTTTGCTTTATATTACCCTGATTTAACGGACGAGATAATTTTGTTCAGCGAACTTCATCATAACACTTTTTCTTATGGAGCTCAGCTTCCATTAAGTATAACATTGTCAAAAGACAGCATGAATTGTGCAATGGAGATGCGAGGGCCATCTCTGTGGATGATTGCTTCTTTCAGCTAGTCCGTGGACAATACAGCGTCAGGATGTAATCTTCAGTGGATTACGAACATTTCTATTGGGAATATCACTCACCATAGTTGGAATACATCATAAAGCGGTCATCATGATAACGGTAATCGTTATCACTCACCTCGACTGCTTATCGTCACTTCAGCGTGTTAAATCCGTGTCAATGTGCGGCGCTGATTATGGGGCCCCACCCATACACGATAACTTAATCCAACGGCGAATGACGACCAGTCATACTCATAACTGTATTCAATATCGCCTACCTTCGCTACGTATCGTAACTGCTAGGCCCGTGTCCATGTGTGACGCTGTGTATGAGGCCTCACCTATACACGGCGACCTAATTTAATGGCCAATGACGGTCTTTCATAATCATAACTGTACGCATTTTCAGTCATCTCGAATACTTGTTGTAACTGCCGGGCCCACTTCTATGTGCGAGGCTGCTTATGAGACCTCGCCTATGTAGAATGACCTAATCCAGTGACCAACGACTGTCTCTCACACACACCTGTACGCGATATCGCTCATCCCTGCTACCTATAGTAAACACCAGGCCAGAGTCTATGTGAGCGGTTGAAAATAAGGCATCAACCATGCGTGGTATCCTAATCTAACGCCCAACGTGGGTCTGTCATATCCATAACTGCGGTCGATATAGCCTACCTTGGCTACTTATGGTAATTGCTAGACCTGTGTCCATGTTCAACGCCGAATATGAGGCTTGAACTAGGCTCAGCAGCCTAAACTAATGTCCAGCGACGGCCAGTCACGCTTATAACCGTACTCGGCGTCGCCTACCGTGGCTACCTATAGGAGCTGAAGGGCCCGTACACATCCTCGTCACTGACTAATGCCCCGGCTATATATAATAGACCAATCCAACGACCGACGGCGGTCTTTCATATCCATACATGTCATCCGTGTGCCAACCTCATGTCTAAAAATACACGGCCACCTTTAAAAGATCATGTTTCTGTTTATTCGTTATATCGGTACAAACGTAATGTGTGTTCAATCTAGTTCTCAGTTTCAGGAAGCCGCTTTTACTCGACAGGATTTCTGAAAGGAAAAATGCATAATCAATTACGACTCGTGCACTCTCCATACACATCCTTTAAAACATATAATTAAACAAAGTTGTAGTGGCCAACTCACCAAGCGCTTACTAAATCCCTTTGTCCACAATTCCAAATGGGTGTCCACGCTGAAGCTGCAGTCTTACTTTTATAAGGGTAAACTTATCACTTGCTCAATTAGTCCCGTGTGTACATCGATTATTCGATAGCGGTATTCGGCAACCATATGCATTATTGAGCGCGGCAAAGTTAAAGCTGAAGAGGTATGTATATGTGTCAGCCGTAGACCAAGTGGTATAGACTTGAGCCCTAGGATCCAAGGAACACGTGCGTCATCATACGTGCACCCATGAATACAGAGGTAACGAAGACCTATTGAGTGGGCGGGTGCTTAGTGTCATGTCTGCTCAATACCCGGCAATACCCGGTTTGGATGCCCTGTTTGCTGTTATCCAACCTACCTGGCCAGTGATTTACATCCCCAAAGGTCCCCAAACGGACCACAAAATACCTGCGATCTTACACTGGCTTCGGTCTTCCGCTGCAAATCCCCATGGCCAACTCAATAACCCCGCTGCCCACAGAATTGCACGTCCAAGCCCAGTCACCAAAAACATGACGTCTGTTACGGGGCTGTCCAGAAACCGAAGTACGGCAGTGCCATGATGGCACGGCACTACCATACCCAGTTTGAGAGCACACTCGCAACTAAACCCTTCGTACTCTTGACTATACCTTCTCGCCAACTCGGCCCATTAGCTACAACTACAAACAAACTTATGCTTCATTCTGAATGTAATCTTATGAACACGCTACCCACCAGTTGTGAATAAACATTATTATTATTTCCTTACACTGTGAGTGCAGGGTGGATACCAAAGGACGGGATGACTTTGAACAGTTCATTCAAAAACAAATACACCTTCTCCTCCCCTTTGAAGATGAGAACGACGTCCGCATGCTTCGTATCGACAGGGCTTTCGTCAGATATTTGAAAACCGGGGTCCAGAAGACGTTGGTTAGTCAGGAATTGTGACCACATTTGGCCGCTTGTTTTTTCGGGCCGCAGTTTAACTCACATCATGGTGCCTTCTAGAGGTCTTTCTGAGACTTCCCCTATTTTGTGTGCCGGATGTAGTCACGGCCGTCTTATTGCCTCGTCTGAATGACAGAAATGAAACACCGTGCGCCCTCAATGGACCCAAGAATACCCTTAATGCATGCCGGTCTCAATTTGTGACAATTCTCTGGCGAATTGTAACCACAATAACAACCCTAAACGACTCATCCAAGGTGTTCATGTACGCGGCTGTCCACGGACCCAAGTACGGCGTTGCGATGACGGTACCGCGACTACCATACCCAGTCTGGTGGATTGCCCGTGGTTCACCATATCCACAATATTTACCGGATGAGGGTGTTACGTGCACCCACAAGATGGCCTCAACCCGTTTAATTTGTGCCAGGAGTCGAAAGCACTGGCCACCTAATTGTGTTGTATGCTTGTTCTGCCCATAAACACACTAATCCTAACAACATCACTGTCGATGGTTCGGTATAGCCTTGCGCCTGATATAGCATGTAATGACCATCATAAGAAAAAAATTACTAGCCGTGACAAATTCCTTGGCTTGGTATTGCAGGACACCTGCCACAATGATAGGAGGCTTATTCATACACAGGTCGTTAAAAGCTGCTCAACTTTGAGTTTGCGGCGACACAGAGGGCGAAATTATTGTCCTTGCCGTTTTGAGATTATTTCCAAACGCAATGCAAAATAAAACACATGAAGAAACCGGCTCCTCCAAAAAGTGCCTTATCCTACTTCGAATGTTAACGGTCACTGAGGAAGGGTATCCAAAGCGCTACCCAATGAATTCCGCGCCCATGGTGGACCTCGAGGACGTTTAAACAACTACCAAAATACTGCGCCCGCATGGGAAGATATTAAGGGACCGAATAAATGTCATCAAATGCTGAAACTTTATGTAAAAGTTTTCCTCCTCCGAACTATGGTTTCAGAGAAATTTTGGGTGTGCATCTAAGGCTCGGCGTATGCAAGGCGCAGTGCATCGATCGGACGAATGTCAAATGTGGTCTACGGACTAAACGAAGCCACCCTTTGATTGGTCAGAATGTCAGCCTACCAGGATCCAGCTTTTGTTGCTCGATGCTCCTCGCCCCTCACAAAGATCCTAGCGCGAGTTCTGGGATATCCTGCGATAACTCTATAAAACGGGTGTAATAATCTTCTTTTGCCCCCATAAAGAGATGTTTCAACTTACCGTTCCTTTTGCTGCACCATAGTAGGCGACGCAGTAAGCCAAGTACCGACATAATGGTTGCACCACCGTTACGAAGCTACAACACAAAGTGCGCGAAGTAGTCCCACAAAGTGGGAGTTGATCGCTGTCTCTTTATCGTCTGCTTACACAACCGACTGTGGCCTTGACTTCATCAAAGAGAGGCTTTGTTACGCATGGAATGCCTTTTCCGGTTGGCTAAAATCTCAAATATCGTCGTGGTTGCCGGAGATCTGAATGCATAAATGGACAGGCTTAGTACATCTAGGAGTCATATAGACGGAAATGGATTGGAATCTGTACGTACGGACAGTGGTGAACGATTGCTTCAGCTGTGTGCTGACCGCAGGACGATTTTGCGCATTACTGACCTCCGAAGTCTTCTGGTCGCATGGTGTCATCCAACAGCATGCCACTCACAAACCCAAACTGATCACATCGCCATCAGTTACCAGCGGAGCATATCAATATCTGACTGCAGCTCCTTTTAGAACACGCGTTACAATTGTGATGATTCGCTCGTCCGGAGTCGCTTACCATTCGTTTTCCAGAGGGGACAAGTCGCTTAACAACCGGGAGGCTGGCAGATTTTGAGGACTAACGAATTTATCAGGATCGCTACTCTTTTCCTACTTTTCCACCGTCAAATGTCAATTTATGCTGGAACGAGGTCGCCATATCTTTAACAATGCCTGGAGTTTCGGCTGCACACCGCGTTACTTGGTCCCCTGGCTAGCAGGTTGAACAGTGGCACTGCTTAGATCTCGGGGAAGCATCCCACCCAGTGCCAAAAATAATTCAGTCCGATGAACTTTTTGGCGTCAATCAATCAATTCGTCACCTATAAGTCGTGTACCATAGGCACATTGGTTCCAGCTGCTACGGTTTTGGTAACCGGGAAGTGGTAGAGTGTGGGACATGCAGTCAAGCCTTGGAGGCGATGGCAATCACCTTCAATAATGGAGGATGCCTCTACCTCTAACATGAGAACTTTGAAGAAGATTATTGTGGCCATGTCCTCTCATTCAGTTGAATCCTCAGACTGTAGTAGGACCGTGAACGGTGTGTTAGGAACCTTTTACAGTGCCAGAGGTTTATGACTGCATATCCTTTCTTAAACGCAGCGGAGTTCCTTTTTCTGATAACCTACCGTACGCATTGTTTAAGGATGGGGATGAGCTCCTTAGTCAGCGCTTGTGTGATATGTTTACCTGTATCTGAGGAAAAGAGATTATCATAGACAACTGGGGAGAATCGGTTATAGTGCCGATTTCCAGAAAGAACTCATAGTGAGTGTGGGAATCAGCTTGACTCCAGTCATAACGAGACTGTTGGCGTCACCTTTCCTTCATCATCTTTTGACGGCGCGCGAAGCGGGGATCCGTAACTGGTTGCCGCTCGCTTTGAAACTTATATGTGGATTCAGACCACGCTCTCGTCTAGAGTTGCTTCCCTTTCGTTTTCTAGAGCCGCGTAACGTGCGAATAACTCCCTTAGTAACTGAGAGATTGGCGGATCCAGAAGTTGAACGAATTTATCAGCATCGCCTTCGGGAGTCTTCCTACTGCCCCACCTTCAGATGTGTATTCATGCTAGAACGGGATCACTACATCTTTGCACAGTGCTGGGAGTTTTCGCCCATGACACAGCGCTACTAGGCCCGCTCAAGAACCGGAATTCAGACAGAACAATGGCACTGCTTTAATCTCGGGGAACTGTCCCCGCCGGTTCCGAACATCATTTGGCCCGACGAATTGTCAGACGTAAAGTGAGAGTCTGCGTGCACCTCGACCGTGAAGCTTGGTGGACACGGAAAGCTAAGGAAATGGAAGAGGCTCAGAAAGCCTGAAATTCCCGAAGTTTTTTCATCTGACTGGTACGTCCGGACCCTGGAAACTGCCCGTGAACGAGTCCGTTAAGGATCAAAGTGGTATGAGCATTTTGAATGAAGAACAACGCCTGGACCAATGGGTCGAATATTTCGAACAAAATTCTCGTGCCCACTTGGTGCCACTCATTTGGATCTGAAGTAGAACTCTGGACGGTTAACCCGGAACTCCCTACGGCATATGTTCTCAAGCGCCACCAAGACACTGGTTCGGATAACCTCCCACTCGCACTGTTCACTGGTTGGGGTGAAGTGCTCAATCAGCTCCTGGGTTGTCCGTTTACCGTCCCCAGGGAAAATGGCCTCCAAACAACTTGTGAGAATCGGTTTTATTGTCTAATTGCAGAGAAGGAGCTCGTATTAAGTGCGATAATCAGGGGGGGGGTCGGTTTGAACCCGGTTGTAACGAGACTGTTAGCGTTACTTTTCCTTCGCCGTCTCCTGGTGGCTTGTGAAACCTCATGGAAAAACCGTTGTATCAGCCTAGTGTCCGTCGCATCTAAGGTGCTGTCTGGCATTATTTTGCGCAGGTTGGCGGATTATCGGGAAAGATATTCATGAGAATAAAAAAATCATTCAGCTGTAGCACCCTTTCGGTGCTTACTGCCATGTCACCTGAAAGTTGCACGAGGGCTGCCAGGTTGCCTAAGCCTAGACGGGGGAAGTTGAGAGGCGGAGGTCGGGGTTTAACCACGGACCTTCTGGTCAATAAATTTGCGCTCTAACCACTTGGGCCATTTCGCCCCAGATAGTCTAGCTGGGTTTCACCCTGGCCGAGGATGCATCGACTCCCTGGATGAGGACTCCGGGACTCAACTCACCAATGGTTAATAAGATTAGCAGAAATGACCCAGTCGCACAGTCAGTGGCGTTGGTGCATCAAAGCCATCACCTTCAATGCGTAGCTTTCCAGTTCCCGAACTAACTGAACATGTCATTGCCTCCAAAGCTTGGCTGTATGTCCCACACTCTCCCACTTTCTGGTGATCGAAACGGTTGCTAGTTGATAAATTGAATTGAATTGATGAGTGCGCTCACCACACTGCATAGATTGCGCCGGTTTGGTCAAGTGCTGTATATGTCATTGTCTGAATTCCTCGGGAAGCCCTCTTCACCCAACCACACGGAGAGTGGAAACGAGCCAGGGGAGGCCAAGCAACGACTTGGCAGCGAAATATGAGAGTCATTACCAGCAAACCCGTCTGTGTTTATGATTGCGGTCTCTTTGGATGGTGACCCCGAAACATGATTCAAATGGTTAGAGGCTAACAGACATGACCCGGTTGCTTGCTCAGGGGCACGCTTACATCCAACTTGTAGCCTTCAGTGCATAGCTTCTCATCCCACTGAGAATTCCGCCATCATTTCTGAATTTGTGCGTCGATTACAACAGCGACTGCCTCCAATGCGTATTCACCCACCCCTATCGCTCAAGATGGGCAAGATGACTCAGTGTTTGGAGCGCGAATTTACTGACCGTATGGTCCGTGGTTAGAACTCGACCTCTGTCTCTCAACTTCCCCTGTCTAGGCTTGGCCAATCTGGCAGTATCTTAGCCCTCGTGCTTCCTTCTGGTGGCATGGCACTAGGCACAAAATGGGTGCTACAGCTGAACTAGGATATCACTGCAAGTTGTTGGATTGTCCACTGAGATGAACAGGGCATTTGAACACCCGTCGAATGTTTTACCCGCGTGCAACTTTCAACTGCCCTGTTGCGGTCGTGTCTTACGTCAGCACACCTCCAGTCATTGTACACAGATGTTAAATGTTACGGATTTTTGTCACGTAATCCTGTGTTCCGTCGATCAACTTTTATTTCAGAATCTGCTTGTTATTAACAGGTGTGTGCAGACCACTTTTGAGTGAAAATATGACGGTTGATTTGCCTTCTAATCAGCTGCGACTCCCACGACCAAGCAAGTAAGCTTTGTTTTTTCTCTGCCTAGACTTCCTTTTAGGGAGTCTTCATTCAAAAGTGTGAAAAATACATTCAACTCACTAAAGCAACTCATAGAAAATGGCATTTGGACTGATATAAGGTTGTATCTTCTACTTCAACTGTCCCCCATTGCCATGGTCACTTTAGGTCACTTGTTGCTCTTATCCATCAGAAAGCGATCGACTACACTTCGACGGGCGTAAATGCAACTCCCAACCTACATGTATGCCTCAGAATCTTGAAAATCGCACGTGAAGAAGCCCTAAAGTGTGTCGCTTGCCTTTACATGGTTGTGTTATCCACTCCAGAGTACTTCGCGGAAGTAATGCTGAATTCGAGGAGAATTCAACGGTATTTATGCCTCTTCAGCTGATCTCAGACTTCGGTATTTCAGAACCGTTTATTCGCCTCTGGCGACACAGCTTATGAGTCCGTTGTCAAATCAGATGTTTTGGAGGCTATTCTTGGCGCCTTGGATGAATTCGTTGTAGATATAAATGCATGTTATGAGAACATTTCTGACCTATCCCTTGATCTTATTCATTCTGATGAGCTCATCCTCACTCATGGATCTTCGCAAGTGGCCTACCGGTTCCTCAAGGTAAGGTGAAACAGCCTCACTGTTTATTTCAGTACAGCGAGCTGCTGAGAAGAAACGAATGTACAAAGTGATCGTTTGTGAGGGTTATCCAGACAATCTGGTACTTCGGTTTTCGTGTACTCTTACTCATGTGACTGATTGATTACAGGGTCACAGGTTCGCTGAGGATCTGTCTAAAGAGGGTATAAATGTTATATTGGTTCCAGATAGTCATGTGTTCGGTCTCATGTCCCGAGTGAATAAGGTATTTTCTTTCGTAGCTTGAAACTTCACTGTTCTCGAGGTGATCATTGGATGCAACGCGGTTTATCCGGATGGCACCATGGACGCTCCAACCGGAACATACAGCGTCCTGTTGGCGGCCAAGCATTTTTCAATACCTGTAAGTTGTTAGTAATTGTGCCGATGAACTGTCTTTGGGGAACACGTCAGTCTGGTTGCCTTATATTTTTTCCGTGTTGGGCAATTATTTGCTTGTCTTGCCGGTTTCCTCAGTTTCTTGTCGGTGTTTGATTCTAAGTGGTGGTTCTGCAAAAATGAAAACTCAAGTTGACGCCTATGATAGTTTACCCTTAGATCCAAGTGCAGGTTAAAAAAACACCAGAACTCTGTGCGCTGTGAATATTTTGCATGGTTTCTATTTCCGCAAAAATGTTTTGCTTTTAAATGGTGTTATTAGAAAGGGTGGTTGCCAACATGATATATATAATCTCTGATGTGTTGTTGGGGGTGAAAGTCTTACCAGGGCTGTTGTACATGTGGTGAATTTACAGTCTACTGTCTGTTTTTCAGTTAACTGAAAACTGAAGAACTTTATTTCCAAGGATATGAGCTCACTGAAGTAAATTCTATGAAAGACTTCGGATAACTGCTCATTCTTGCTCTGTCAAGCGTTTCCCTCGTTGCTAATTCGGTCCTGCTGACCTGAGTATAATCCGAATATACAGTTGAGTTTTCCCGCCACTACTTTAACTAGGTTGAGGGAGAGTGAGCATGCGAGAGCATGAAACAGCTTTGGTGAACCGGATGGATGATGTTGCCATCGCAATTGACGTTAATAGTGGTGTTCAACCGTTTTCCGTGTTCCGTCGTTCTGCAGGTCGTATTTAGCCGTGAAGAGACGAGATGTACGAGTTAAAATGACTGATCTCCAAACTGGTTAAGGGAATATGGGCATTGAGTTGTCGCTTCATTATAGTAACATTAGCAGTTACGCAGGGAGCTGAATAGTTGAGACAGTCCATACGGATGCTGATGTGCGCTTTTTGATCGGAATGATGCCAGCAGGTTTGCGGGTATAGAGGGAATTCTGTATTGACACCTTCATGATTTCCGAAGTTAGGTAGCTATAAATGATATATCCACCGTTAAAATCCTGTGGAACCGTGAACACTGTCAGCTGTAAGCCGTATGTGAGGGGCTTTAGCGATCCACCATATCACCCGTCGCATATTGTGATAAGTTTGTTCTTAGGTACCTTGGTTGCCCGAACAACTTGGGTTTTGAATAACGAAGTCTACGGATCCAGCCCTTAAAGTAAACTGACGTGATCATTCGTGGCTTGCTTTTAATAATGGAGAGGAAATCTAACCGGCCTGGGTCAACATGCGTTGGTTGCTGTTGCTGTTGAATTTAGCAGTCAGTTGTTGGGGTTTGAAATTGAGTTTTTTATCGTTGTGAGTTAATGAGGTGATGTTTCGGTGCACAACCCTCTTTGCGCTCAGACCGATACTATGGGAATCCATTAGTTTTCCCAACTGCTACGGCCACCCAGCCACATGATCTTAAAGTGCGCAATAGTCAGCATGATGTTCTCAATGAGAATTGGAGCCATATTTTGGCTATCAGACTCAAATTGTGTTTTCAACGACTAGTATCGTCTACGTCGTCACAGGTTGTCGCACTCTCCTCCAGTGAAACCCAGATCACCTGCCAGTGCGCACTTATCCATCTTGTCTGTGCTACTTGTGTGTTGTAAGTAGCTTCAATAGAAGCCAAATGTCGCAATAATGAGCGAGTAACCATGGTTACGGCCGACTACAGTACTGCTCCATTAAGCAGACAGAAGTTTCCCCGACACCCGGGATTACGGAGAGAATTGTCCGTGAGCAACAACAACGAGCACCAAAGTTCCTTGTCTAGACGACAATGACTCACGGTCGCCCACCTATAAAGTTTACCAAAAGGAGGCTGCTCTCCAAGAACCTACAGGCTAGCGTTCCCGGTTAGCCTTGACCTCCCCCCTTCAGTAGCCTTTCAAAACAGGTGTAACGGGCGAACGGTATCTTCGAGTGACGCGTAATACCAGAACCTCCGGGCAGGCAAAACAAAGTCGGAGCTGGGTTTCTATACGGTACTATTAATATAAGACAAATTCACAAATTATACAAACCTCGACAGTAGATACTCGTCCAAGACAAATGGTCCACTTGGACTACAAAGGTACAAACCAAAGGAGCAAACAGGCTCCCACGTGGGACAGTCACACGTGCACAAAGTCGGTCACAAATGGCCGGATGACCTCAAGGCCAAAATGGGTGAAGTGGTAAGGACAAACAAACGCTAGTTCATATACACGCACTAAACACAAAAGTGGGGCGGGGGTTACAAATGGGGACAGAATAAACGTGGGGAATTTCAAGTGTCAACGTGATGAACGATACAACAGGTGTTGCAATGTATGCCTTTGTGTTGTGTTAGTTTAAGTGTTTCTTCCTTCTCCGTAAAAGCCCATCCTTATGAAAGACCATACACTGATTCTATCATTTACTTGGATGGGTTTGTACCTGAGAAAGTGAATCTTAGCCTACTTTTAACCCGAGAAGACCGTCTGATAGTTTGCTTTACTTTCACTGATACGTTGCTCTTTTCTCGCCTCACAGACATACGTGTGTCTGCCCCAGTACAAACTCTCCCCAGTTCCAATGAAAGCCTCAGCAAACACACCACCTCCCTATACCGTCTTGCCAACCAAGGATCCCAGCAATGCTTCTCCCGACTGGATTGATAGTCCAGCGAAGATTCTCCCTCCAGATGATCCGATTGTTTCCTCCAACAACTTGGTCAATCTGCCACCGGCCAACGGTCCGGTTGTATGGGTTCCGCGCTGGGAACACATCCCAGCTGGTTTGATTAGTTTATTTCTAACCAACCTTGGGAGTCATGCACCGTCCTACTTGTACGCTTTGGGACAGGAATTATTCCATCCATCAGACATTCAGGCTATCGTTTCCACACAATGAATTCTTCCTTATTCTGTCGAAGCAGTTCATTCTTTTCACTTGGTGAACATAGAACTAGGTTTTGGTATAAAAGAGTTGTTTTGTTCATGTTGGAGGTGCGTTGCAGTTGGTAACAACGTGGCACATAATGCAACCATAACTAGTAAAATCCTGCCGCATCAGGACTGCCCCGCTGGGACAGTCAGCATATCGTTTACCTAGCTTAGCGTATTTACCTATAATAAACGAAATTGTGGAGCCAGATGTTCACCTGCAAATGAAGATGGTACTGTATATGTACTGTATACTTCGATTAAATGTGCTACACAAGTGGTGCCTTATGCAAGAGATCGGATTAGTTTCCCTGATCTCACCCCACCTCTGAACTGGTAAGTTATCCACCAATCGTGTACGTAATCCCATCTCAAAGAAATTGTATGTATTTGTTAAGTGAACATGTGCCTACCCAAAATTTCAGGGCAAGCCATGTCACTTGAAACAACCTATGTTCGCAGTGCGAATAGTCGGTTTTCGTAGTCAGAGCAAGTGTTATCTAGGATTCTACGTAGATGCACTCCACCCGAACACCGGACACGTAATTTCCTATTCAATGAGCATTTGATAGGTTTGTTAGTCGAATGGCTGCTCGGCGAGAACTCATTCAAGGACACATAAAAAGCGTGAACAAAAAATGCTTAACAGCAAGGCTGCATAGATTCTGGAGACTATCTCCAACGGAATGCTAATGGATTTAGCTATAGTTTCCGCTTACTCTCATGAACCGTCTTGACGTGCCCTAGTTAATCTTATTGCTTCTGTGAAGTTTCTCCAAGTGCGAATTACACTATTTAGCCGTTTCACTCATCGTGACACTATTGCTTATCACATAGAAAGGCACCTACGGACACTGTTGGTGGCAAATTTATCCGTATGACTCGTTGACCGTAAGGATCAAATTCACTAATTTCACGGGCATTGGTGTCATCTGAAACCGTTTGTTAGTGATGCACATCCGTGGCCGTGCCAGGGTTTGAATCCCGGACGTACGAGACGACCGTGCCACCAATACCCCACCAGCCTACGTTGAGCGCACCTGAACTGGTGAACAGGTTTGCACTTGAGTGACTAGTTCAACTCGAACAGCAACCAACTGAATATCCTAGTTGTGGCGATCTGCTGACTCACCTATCAGAATCGCTCTTCGTCAAAACTGTTTGAAATGTTATCATTCTCCTCCACTAATGTGGAATACACCAATGTTTAGGGATTTGCGACGATAAGTAACAACTTGGCGTTTGCTGGCTGTTGCTATTGCTCTACTTCCGAAAGACTAGGTAATATTCTGGAGTGATTACCGATCCTTCAGCAGCTGGAACCCAACAGCCCGTGTGTGTATGCATGAAACAGTGTTTAAGTCACGGACAACCTATCAAGAATCTTGGCATGAAATGTCACTTGATCTCTTGCGTTACCCTTTATTAGCCGGGTTTGTAGCCTCACATTGTCTTGTTTTCAGAAATCGAAGGGACTGGTCAACTACCGTGTCAGTCGATTGTATGTGAAAAGTCTATTCTCATATGTTTTTGTTGTCGATCCTATTTCACTTCCGGTATCATTTTTATTCGGAAAACAGCTAACATCGTCTTAGCGAGTTCATAAACGCATACGACTGATTTAACTACAGAGCAGGATGCGAGTAAGCTAAACCTCATAGGCTTCATAAATATCGGGTCCTTCAAGAGAGTTGTGAAGCTTGACTGACTCCAAGTAGCTAGGTTTCCTAATAAGTTCTTCGTATGGCTAAAACAAAAAATCAGTTCAATTTACAAAAATGATCTATATGGTCGAGCGTGTGTCGCATTTCAAGAGCTCAACTGCTGTCAGCAATCGTGAGCCCACGATTAAGTGGTTTCTTCTAGCCATCAGTTAAGGGTTAATTCCTTGTTTATCAAGCTGGAATAATCGGCTTCATGGAATGAAGTTTCTGGTACGAAATCCTTACCCCAGATATACATCAGGGGTGCCATAAATAGTGTATACATAACTTGTCGCTTGATTTGTAGAACTTGTCTCACTTTACCCTACTTTTCCTCCCGTCCCTGAATAATGATCCTTGTCTGAAAGGAGATAGAAATTATAGTTGGCCACACCGAGATTCAAATTCTGGTCACCTGACATGCGAAGCAAACGTGTCGCTGTTACCTATTTAGGAAACGGTAGAAGTACCTCTTATCACCTCGAGACGAGGGAGCAGGTTTGCTCTCAGACAATGTATGGAATCAGCTAAAAAGTTCGAAAGAAGGTCCAGTGACTGCCCCGGCTTTGCAGATCAGCGACTCGCATGTCATCACCACGGATGCTCTAAACTTGTCGGAAAGTGACAAGAATGGCGTGGAACAAACATGCTACATATGTACTTACACAGTAGTCCTGCTGCGGATCCAAGACTTCGGGAAGACGTAAAGTCGTCAACTCGGAGGAGATTCACTTGCCAGAGAAAAGTAGTCTAAGCAACTGCCCGAGATCCCATAAGCCACTTGTTCCGCAAAACAAGATCTATCTAGGATTACTCAGACCCAGATAGTCCAATTAGATCTGGCGTGAGAGAAACAGGTGAATGCCTCTCAAGACACCTGTTGACAGTTGTCTAAAGGCTCTTCGAGCGCATTTGTCCGGGCGCTGAATTTCATGGGAATGTTTTGCTTGAACCAGAATGGTGCTAACCTATTGGAAGCTCTCAATTTCCCTAAAGAAGAGAAGTCTCTTTCAGATGGTGGCAGAGAAGTTAATGGCTCTGTTGGCCGTTTCAAGACAAGACAGACACATGGTTCGACCGAACATTGTTCCATTTTGAGTGTTACAGTCCGTTTGCTGCAGGATCACTCGAACACGGGTATTCTTTGCCCCAATAGTGATGAACTTATCCTGAGCTTATTTGAAGTGTCTTTTTAGCAATTAAAAACTGCGAGAATGGGGACGGCAGGTACAATAAAACCCTACAGTGCCAGATGCTTGTGGAGTGCACCCATTTCTCCGCAGATTATCGACCCATTGCGTAGTAGGTTCGATTACCAACTCGAGTGCACTGAATGTTATGGCGCTTGTGTCGAATCAGTGGCTTCTGCTGGCCTAACATGTGACCTGTGGAGTGGTAACAAACGTCCCATTTTATATAAGTTGACTGGATGGATTGACGACGGATTTCCTATTTCACGATGCTAATCTGTTTGTCCGTGATCATCCTAGCTTCAACGGCTCATGGACAGCTCTCAAGATGGGGAATGGGATGGGGCGTGTGGCCTTACTATCCAATGCATCACGCCTGGATGATGTATGGTCCAGGGTGGTCCCTAACTCCATGGTATGGCTATCCTCTGTCATACTACCCTATGTCGACGTACGGCGCGAAAAGTGCAGACGATGACTACTCGTATAACAAACTCGGATATTTTACACTTCCGCGATTGAACGGCATTTTTCCAAAATCTATCAACAACTACGATTATTCGAACCAGATCTACGCAAATCCATACCGGCCTATGGGACCATCCCTGTTCTCATCAGAGGTTCATGGTTATTCATATGGCCCAGAAATTAGCTCATATGGCGGTGGCGGTTATGGGGCTGGACCAAGATTTTACCCCTATAGAGTAAATACGAACGTGGACGACTTTGGTTTCAGACCCAGAGGTTTATGGAATTCCCCACCTGTAAATTTTAACTTCGGCTATGGACTACAAACATTCAACTCCGTACCACCAATGTACAGCGCCAATGACGTTAATGAGTATGGTGACGACAGTGAAGCGGAGCGCGATGAGTCGAGCGCGGTCAACTACGAAGACGATAATTATGATGACTCTGCTTACAACCAGAATGAAAAAAATTCCGGTGAGCGAGTGGATGACTATGGTGACCAACGTCGAGTGCGCCGACCAATTCCGGTAACATCGGCTAGGGCAAAGAAATCGGTCGTGAGAGGTAAAAACAAGTTAGCCTACACGGAGAAGGGGAAAAACGATGAAGAGGATGGAAAAAGGGAACTTTCAAAGAAATATGCTCTGATTCATCGTTACAACGCAGAAGTCGATACGCTTGGTTACGACAAAAATGGTTATGGGTACGAAAAAGCAAACTGGGCGAGGTCAAGGTCCAGTCCGGTTCTAAGCTGGGTCAAACCTGAAAGTCATTATTAATTTTTCGTTGTACGAATCGTTTTAACACTTAAATATTGATAGATTTTTTCATGCATACTCCAGTTCTTATTCATCCGAGAAGGTCTTTGTATGCGAGTATCGGAATCTAAAAATGTCCTTTCTACTTTAAAATTGAGTCACTCAGCCATAGCAGAGTGAGGGCTATTCACCACGATGCTTTAAAGGATTTCAACTGCTTTCCGATAAATTACACCACAAGCCGATTTTTATCTGTTCAGTAACTGCGTGAGCGAACAAGAATTTGACATATATTCTTCAGTAAAAATTAAAAGGAAATGTACTATGAACATCTAATTGCCAAAAATGAGCTTTCTTTGTTTTGCCCGTCCTTAGCTTGAGCATCAGTTTTGTTGCTTATAGGAAAACCGGACTTCAATATAAGGTAGGTGAGCCCTGCGTGCAGTGACTACGTGTGACTCTGCGGCAAAGGTATTATGCTACAGTTACTCATCTTTCGGAGGGCACCCCAAGGAGAATGACACAGTATCCGACACTCGACAGAGAGCAACATATCCGGTCTATGTTCACTAAAGTCGGAGCACCATCGTCTTGTTGTGCTTGATGGGACAGTGGTGAGGAGACTTTTTCATTTGAAAAGCCTAAAACGTGGCATTACACAGACGCACAGCCTATGCCAAACTTAAGCCAGAGTATCACTCGGTTCAGCGAAGTAATCTGCTGTTTTTATTCCCAAAAATGACCTATTCGCAATCAAGACGGAAAAATGATGATGTGTTCAGTGAAGTGACTTGATGTGTACTTTGGAGTTAGCATGCTAAGTTTACTTGAAATCGACCGGCAGCCCACTAGCGGTTCCTTACTGCCTATACCTCAACAAAAGGACGTATTCTCAGCTTTCACTGACTCCCTTAACGGAATGCATTGCTTTTCCGTTTGTGGAAAACTGCTCGGTAGCTGACTACATCTTGCACACCTCTTTGGACTCATCAGGAGGCATAGTTCTCGAGCTTCCACCAATCTTAGGTTCTACCTGAACAATGAACTGTCCACTCTTAACGAAACACACTAATGGCACAAATCGTCTTGATATTAACGACACGCTCTACTGACTCTATCGTTTATGAATGTACTGCGCCATGGCCGCTTCAAATTGAAGTTGTCGCGATATACTGTGTATCGTAGTATACTTTCTTCAACAACCTTATGGATAGGATGTTCGGTCAAGAAAATATGCTGCAATCTCTTTTCTATTGTGCCAACTGGCGTTTGTGCAACACATTCACTTGAGAACGAAAGATTCACCCGAGTCTCATTGACACCAAAGTAATTTGCATGAGTTTATTTCATCACTTGTATACCGTTCGGTGTTTAACGATACCTTATCATTGATGGAAACTCGGGGACACCAGACAGAGCGAGAGCCCCACGCATGATAATGGCAGTATCGGGGAATAAGTAATGCATGCATGCTACCCAACACTGGGGGATAAGTCGTTATATAATCTAATATGGGTGATGATGGCTCAGGTTACACAGATGGCTGGGTAATTTAACTGCAATGCTTTGATTACCGTCTACGCCGTACAAAGTTGCTGCAATGAGGCACCCAGGTGGTGGCACCTAGACTGCAGATGAAAAGTTTTCAATCTGATCATCCGGATTGATCAACAAACCACCGGTTATATTCAGGGATCGTGAATAGTGGCTCGACTGAGACGGCCAGAAACTGTTAGGTGATGCCTCAAATTGCAGTATATCTTAATCTTAATTGCTCGAAGGCTCGCTGGTAGCTCATAGTAACCTAGAGTCCAAGTAAATTTAGTAGATTCATGTGGTTTGGTGTCAACAATCTTTAGATAAAGTGGCCTCCTGCTAGTTATATGACGAAAGTTTTCAACTGCAGTTAAGAGAGCACCTTCCGGAAGCAATGAGGACCAGTCACACTTAGCTTGGTGGTTGAATTCTGGACTTCTTTGCCGAGTGTTCCAAGAGTGTTTCAGGTTCATTACTGTAGTAGGAGGTTCACGTTGTTGGTCTTGTACACTCAAAATGAGCATTGAAAAGGTGGTTCTCGGCTTCGTTTGGCTTCAATGGAAAATATTGATTATGGTACTTTCTCTATTCGTCGTTACTTTCAGTAACGAACACCTTCAGTAAGGCTGTATGGTCGCGCCAGGTTTTCGCGAGAAGTTGACCGTTTTACTGATAATCTTTTTGTGATATGATCACCTTTATTGTGATCGTAATAGTTAGAAAAAGGGCAGTGTGTTAATGCATCGTGAAGAGTCGTCCGTTTCTATGATGATGCTTGGTCTAGTAGAAGTTTGGCCCAAAAGTTCTTTTCTTTATTGCAGCTCTAAAGAACTGTGAAGAACTAGGTTGTCGTTTGATGCACAAGATTCTTGTTAGATTTTAATCGTCCATACGAAATGGATATGCAATCTACATTCATGCGGTTAATCGGTGATGCGCTGAAAAAGATTCCGTGAGAAGTTGTTCACGGGACCGGATGTCATGAACAGGCAGATAAGTCGTCCATTTCAGTAAATTTGACGGCTCCGTTTTAATTGATCATATTGGTAGCTGACTAAAGCTGAAGCCATGATCAACAGAAACGTTTCTTTTTAAGTATTTATTTCTGAAAGAAAACTGGATACAGATTGTAAGGCCGGGGACCGACAGCCGATTGGAAAACTTCCATACTGGATTCGAATCAAGGTCGTTGAGGTGGCAGTCCATGCTTTTGTTCACTAGGTCACGTGGGTGGACTTGTTGACCGTAACCAGTTAACCTCAGACCGGTTAAGCTCCTTAGGTTCTAAATCGAGTGCCAAAATAACCGGATGCTATGAAGAATGTTTTCGAAATGAAACTAATTCAACGATGCGAGAAAAACCGGAGAGGGGCACGTAGAGCTGGTGTTTCTGATGTGGAGTCATGGATTTGCAGGGTCAAGGTGTGCAAAATACCTTGTTTACTGCAGTAACAAGAGGAACCCTATAAAGAAAACCCCATAGAAAAATGGTAATTTGTGCCATAAAGATAGTTCTTGAAAACTCCTCCAGCTCAAACTTACATACGTTAGGAACAGTAACTGGTACAAGTTATAAAACTTTGACTTGAGACTTTTATTGCAGCGACCCTTTTCGCTTGGGGGCACGCTGCATGTACTTCTCAAAACCGCACTTGTCCACCATACCGAAACGATTTCTGAATGTCTTAGCAAGAGACGTAATTGATCAGATTCACATTAGGCAAACTCATAGGAAACTGGTCTCGATGGGAATGATTTACTGTGTAGTCTCGCCTGAGAAAGGAAAATACCTCGATATCTTGCATATCGGCCAACAGACAGCCTGTTCGTTTTATACTGGGTTGCGGGACGCCCTAAAAGGCTAACCACTCGAACTCACACGTCAGTAGACAAGTGCACGGTTTATCCATGTGTGTTTATACCCACGAAAGCATCAGAGGTGTCAGACAAGGGATGCCTCTTTCTCCAAACTAAGCACTATCTCAAGGTTGTGTACAGTTTACCCAACTATCTGATTGGTCGAAGGTCTTTTTGCTCCCCTAGAAAGAAGAATACAGCCAAGTTTCAAAATCATGATTAGCTCATACGCCACATTGGACGTTCGTTGAACGTTCTCACTTAGATCTGAACATGTATCAGGCCGGCTCCCTCAGTTAACTATTTCATTGAAGGCTTGCGACCTAGCCACCGCAAACAACATACACCAAAATATGTCCATCGTACACTTCAACAAATCGATTCAGCCCAGGTTACCGCATGTCTTCTGGTCATGCCGCTTGACTTCACCATCTCATTTGGGGCCATTTAGTAGAAGACACCTAACGAATGCTGTGTAAGACTAAAATATAACCAATGATCCACACAGAGAGGAAACTGTCTTCACCGGTGCCTTCAGCAGTAGTATGAGAGATATGTAACCACCTGACTAGCCTCGCTCATAAATTGCATCAGTGGAGCTTGAGTACCCTTATGTTCCCAAGTATTCTTTTGTCATAATTCGACTTCCTATTTATGGTAGATTTTTCCAGTGTAATCAAAAAACATTGGTTGACCTCACCTGCAAGCAGAACATTTGCATGAAAGACCAGTTAATGAGACCCTCGTACTCAATGATTTAAGGGGCTACGTTTTGCTGTAAAACGTGTCGACTTAACTGCTATATGACCCCAATTGTGACCGAAAATGGGCGGCAAGGCAATAGGAAGTGTTTCTGGGTTGGGAAATTCGGTTGCAAGTTAGACTGAATATGTTTGGTTTTGTTGCGGTTTGTGGCAAACTATGCATTTATGCGGTGCAAGCTCTTTCATGAGACAAGGTCACGGGATGACCCAAGTGAAATGGTCAAACCAACTAACGGAGTAGATATGCGCTTCAGTCCCCTAGAATTACACAAGCTACCTGTGTATTCACACAAACAGTAGTTTCCCAGTGTGCTGTAAGCAGTTGTTCCGTAAGTCGAGCTTTTTTATATGTATGCCAGGTGGGGATAGCTAGTATAAATGTTACGTCCCGCTCACACACAGGCCAGTTGTTTTCCGACCGCTAAACACTTGCCCTAGGTTTATACTCTAGGGAAGTCAAGCGACAGTTTCCACCCCAAGTAAATAAATTATCACACACGTGCATTCCTTAGGTTCCTTAGTTCCGTGTACGAGGTTCAGGCAAATTTCTACTCACTAGAGGCACACTTCGGCTTGCCTCCACTGGCTCTTTATGGATTTGTTCGGAGAGATAAACAGGACGCCGTAAACCCCCTTTTAAAGTGATATCAGGTGTGATCAACTTGATTATAACAGAAGAGTGATTTAGGTAGAGGAACAAAGGCTCCTTGTGAGACATTATTTATTGCACTCCTAGAGCACTTTTAATTGCGAGGAAATATCTTTTAAATTAATTAAAATCACTTAAACGAGAATAGTTTTATCCGCTATGGGACTTTTAATTTGAGTTGTCGCTACGATGCCGATACCCAGTGCTCTGAAGTTATTCGTTCCTAGGCTGAATAGTGGTCAGTTTTGGCACAGAACTATATGCCCATAAACATTTTGATTTGATACACGAAAATCTGGTAATCACAAATCAACTGGTTTCATTTGTGAAACCTGAAGGTCGTCTATTCACCATCGCGAAGTAAATGTTTGACATACACACTGCATCGTTTACGCGGAAACGGAAAGACTCCCGAAGTTGATGTGCCGGCAGCAAGCGACACTACATTGGTAGTAGGGAGTGTTTCTAAGTGCGGAATTTCGGCTGCAACCACTGACGTGACCTGAGGAAAAAACTGTTAATTTTGTGATGGTTTACAATACCTGGGTGACTTCGGATCCATGATTTGGACAGATCAGCTGTAAACCCTCAGTTTAGTCGCTCTTCTTCATTGGAGGTTGATAACCGCTTGATCCGTTCACCACGGGGTCAGGTATAAGGCATTTTAAATACGGAGAACTGAGTTCCGCTGTAATCTTCACAAATGAGCAAGGGGGAACTTAGAATGAGAAGCTGAGCAGCTGCAGAATGTTGAGCGTTGAAACTAAAACTCCCAAGGTGATCCCACTTTTAAAAGCAGCCGAATCGCGCTTTCGTAGTGCTTATTTCCTGCGATACACTGATGAATTTCTCGGTAGCGTGCTAAAGCTCCAGTGAACATAAAAACATTACTTTCTATGGCTTTTGTTTGGATTACGGAATGGGCAGTTTTTCTTAGGTTTTATGAAGCTTTATGGGGTTCCTAATTAGGTTAAAACATCGCTTCAAACCAAAAAAATTCACTAGAAACGGAGGTGATATTTAGAATTTGTAGCCTCCCAATCGCATCGAATTCGCAACTTACCACCTCTTCCTGGCATACTGAACAGTCATAAGCGTACTTCTCAGTTCGTTAGGACTTTCTTCAGTTTCTTTCTGATACAATGTACCACCATGCATTTATTTCATCAGTGGTCAACTATTGACCGGTTGTTCTTTGCCGGGTGGCGCAGTGAGCTGGCTTCATAGTCGTACTACCCTGTTTAGTTAACCTTTTGAAGAATGATCTGGAAAAAAGCAGTTTTCCCATTGGAAATACCTCTGGCCCTTCTTTTACATAATTGAATGAACTCTCTGGATCTCCGTCGATGAGGAAATCCACAGTGTACTTCGACATAAATGCAAAAAACCGCTATCCCCACAGCATGAGCAACCATTTTTCGAATGCAAATCGTGCAAACTGCTGGGCACATCTGATCTATTAGTAGCGGTCTTGTCTTTGCTTTTTGCTACTTTTGAATGTTCGGTTTTAGAAACGTTCTTCCAGATAGGAAAACTTCCCTATATGAAACGTTACCTGTGAGGTTGCCGAAAATTCTGCAACAACCCAAAAGTTGTCTTATCTCTCTTGGAGCTCACCAGAGAGATAAAGTCCCTGATTTTTCATCGACCTTATATTACATTTGAACACCAGATTATGTGCAAGTGACGGAATACATCCATTTGTAGATTACACAGGTGTTAAAGCGATACTCAAAAAATTTCGGTTCGCCACTAATTAATTTACAGATAGTGCACATCAGTCACCACTTGCTATCTTTTGATGTTCAAGTTGAACACGAGGTTGATGGAAACTAACGAACCAAGCCTATCTAATAAGCCTCAAGAAGTGCAAAACCGGTAGTGGGCTGTGAGAGTTTTCATCAACGCTATAGATAGTACGCCTTGTCAGCAAGATATACCTGCACACCTCAGACAGTGCGTGGAGTAAAATATGAGACGGCCTTTGAGGAGCACACTCAGCTGAATAACATAATAGAGCAGGGATCCACTTGAGTTTTTCGTTAGCACTCAGACTTGTTCACTCATAGTGTTCCCTCTCCTTTTCTGACAAGTCATCATATCGTCTTAGTGTTTGGGTTGCTGTAATATATTCAAACTAGTTACTTCATGAGTGGCTCAACGTATACTTTCAAATAATGTTGTTTTTGTTTGTATTCATGGTCGAAATTTACATGACACCGCTCAACTCCAAAAAGAACGCAGTAGGCTGTTGGTTTAAAGGTGGAAGGAGGTTTCACAACAAGGGGGACAGCAGCGATGGAGTCAGAGACGCAGTAAATGTACGCAGATGCTCATCAGTTTAGCTACAAGGCCTCAAAGATATTATCACGGTGGTACGTTTGGTTTTGCTCGCTAATCAGTCACTCGATTCAGTAACGGCACTATTTTCAGTGCGTATAGTTCGGTTAATCTGGCCAGGGATGACACTTCATATGACCCCGTCTATTCTGTCACTAACCCTTGGGTTTGGGTGCAGATTTTCAGAGAGGAGCTAGGCTAACTGTATACACGTTTTTGCTGTTCATTCTGACGCCCTGGTAGAGACAGGCAGTCATGTGATCACTGACGACTTTCATCTTGAAGCATCCTCAGAAAGTGCAACGAAACTGGCATCATAGGAATTATATTTTAATAAAATCAACAACTACTATTCCTACTCAGTTTTCTCCGTCAGCGACCCGAAAAATAAGTAAGTCCGCATAATGCCTGAATCACAAGGGTTTTATCCGTGCAGCACACAGCTGTACGGATGCCCATGGCACATATATTAATACTTTACTCTGCCCGGATGCAAGTCAGTCACACTGTCAATCGGACACTGTTGACCGAAGAGTACAACATCACGTTTCAACCGGAAATTCAAGAGTACCAATCTCTTTAGAGATCCTTAGGATGCATAATTCCGATGATTCCCAAAATGGATGAAGCAGCTCTACAGTGATTTTCGATATTTTGTCACAAGTCACAAAGTTTCGATTGAAGTATAGATCATGGGGATTCCCAACTAAACGGCTGGAAAATATCGATGGATATGTTATGAGTGCGCTTGGAGACAGTTTGCAGAGTAAGTGGCAAATATGGCTACTTGTGAACTGAGCTCATTCTTCCATCATGGTGTAATCTTGTGCTGCTTGAATGGATGTCATCAAACGCTCGTTTTCGTCACAAGGCCGAGTAGAATCTGCAAATCACACGGCTTTGTCGTTGGTGTACGACCCCTGATTTCCAAACGTTTGAAACATTCATTTAGTAAAACGTACGCCACTTTTGCTCATCCTTTCCACTGCCAGTCGGTAACTTGTTTAAATGCCGTCCGATTTTCTGTCGCGTTCGTTCTGAAGAAGACTGTTTGACTGATCTGATGAAGTTACATGGACCTTTCGCTTGTCGCCTTCGCTACGATGACGGAATCATAGGTGTATTTCGGTTTTCTATCCTGGTTGGACCCTAGTGACAATTGTGAGAAGCTCTTAGTTTCGAAACATTCTGTGAAACACACGTCAGTTATCCTGAAAGTGATGGGTTGAGCCAACCATGAATCGCATTTTAATTGGAAGTCATGCACATGCGTGTGAACGTCCATAAAACTCAACTCAGATTCCGAAAACAGGTGCACGGTGTTGTGCTCAGACGAGAAGCTTTCATCCCTTGAAACTTTAATTCGTCATCAAGAGGCAATAAAATGACTTTCGGATCATTGTATAAACGGCTTCGACAAACTTTGATGTTTCTTTGCAAATAATCCTTGGACAACTTGATGTGGTTAAGAGAGATATAAGATGAAAACAGAACTAGAAAGAAGAATGCGCACACCTCGTGAAAAGTCTCCATGTCTGACTTATTGAAGTGTTTCTTGAATCAGGCTTAAAAAACCCTCTCCGGGATTGCTGGCTTCCAACCTTGCAGGGTTTTTTATGCTTCATAACATCTTGCTTGGTAAGGACTTATTACAGTTTCGCAACTTTGTGCCCTCACAAGATATTCCACATTAGCCGGGTATATATCCTAAAATGCCTCCAGTGATCAAAAGAATCCATGTTCACTTGCTGGTTATTTTCTCCGAAGGCCTACGAGCGGTTTTTATCACTTGTAGAACTCAGGCGAAACAGCTCAGGATATGTATAGAAGTAAAAGCCACTGTGGAAGTTTAGAACCTCTCATCTCTGGTAAGCTATCCAGCGAATGTTAGGTACCAAATTAAAGTGAACACATTGATCAGTATCCACTACCGAACTAGGGACTACGTTGTTTCAAATGCGTGTGCTGTCGGAAGTGTTAGGGTCACAAGAGAACAATTATTTCATTGCAAGAACTGTACTCAATGCTCCGATACTCCTTGCGTTAAATTCAGAGTTGCCTTTTTCTAGTAAAAAGATCCACATTCTAAAGTTAGTGCGTCTAAGACCGGACATTCGCACCCAGAATCTAAAGTTCTTCTTGAATGGGGAAATGCTACTCCGGTAAATTCGTTGACTATATTATAGTGCTTACTAACTGCTATGACCAATTTGAATTAGCTATAACTTCTGAATCTTCTCAGTGCGGTATAGGGCAGAAAACAGTGGCTGTTTCGGACAATGATCAAAAGCGTCCACCGTGGTAATCTCGCGCATCATCTTGAGTAAACTATCGCATGTTTTTCTGACACATTCAGCTGACCGCAAACATAGAGTTTGGCGAACATTCAGCATACCATATCCTGCATACCACACTCCTTTACTGCATAGTCAGTCAAGTCGCAGGTTAGTGTGGCTTTGCTGGTCATCACATCACAGTTGCTTCGCAACGAACCCCACGCTCCTTTGCCCCCAGGTTTCCTAGAGCTGTCTTGTTGAAAAAATGGAAATACGATTTTTTTTATCATTTTTCATAAACTAAAACAAATGGAAACATCCATAACAAGTCTTTGTAGTCGTCGTCATATTCCGCACTCTCCTGAGTTCTAACTAAAAGCTAAAGCCTGAATTTCACCTAAAAGAATAATGGGATCAGATATCGAAAAGCCCAACCTACTAAAGTTGTTCACCTATCACGACAAAACAGGCTGGCAAAGAGGGATCTGGTCTGCAACCCTGACTACGAATTTTGGTATCCATCTATCGTTGGAACATGGCCTTAACTATGTTTAGTAACACCTTGTTGTGAAACCGATTGATAAGCCCACAAAACTTTGTCGTTTGCATCACCATCTTACATACGCGCCGCTTCTGCTTATTCTTGAGTAGCCGTAGATGTCTTTATGACCTTGATGCACAAAACCACTTGTGTACTCGTTGATTCACCCTTCCTTCAGAAACTTCAACAAATGGGACAGATAACTGTGAAGTAGCGTTGATCGAGAAATGACGTGTAGCCGTTAGTCGCACAAAATGGCCTGGAGTTCAAGAACAGCTGCAATCAAGCAAGCGTCTCTGGACAGATGCCGGGTGTGATTTCTCACTCAAAACTGGTATAGGGATAGGAACAGATTGCATTAGATCTTTCTGCAAGGTCAGCTGGGTTTGTGTACTGATGTTCACGATCTGTGCTGAGATAAGATAAATACCACCAACGAAATTTATCTAAGTCGAAGTTCTCTCTGCTAAATGAATCGAGCAAATACACCCAGACCATTCACATCTGACACCTATCGAATGACCGGACAACTGCTGAATATTGGGAAGCTGGTAAAGCTGGTCATGCTAATCGAATCTGATTGGTAGTCAGCTGGCAAAACTTAAACGTATCAAACAGAGGGAAACCCGAAGCGTACTTGTTAAAGGTGAGCACCGACGTCGCAGGCTTTTCACCAAACATCATGCTAAATACGATAAGAATGTGTGGAAATTATGAAAGTATCATAACCTTTCCTATGCCCATTACCAAATTAAAGTGACTTAAATATATCAGACATTTTATCCAATGGCATGACACAGTTTATAAAAGTCTAGATTGACGGGCCAACTCGATGAACGATGAATGATGAACGCCAAGAGAGACTAACAAGCTCACTGACTTATGCCCCGTCGGATCAGTGCGGTCTCTGAATCTGAGTTGGCCTTTTGGGCTCCACAAACCAATTCGATATTTACGTAAGTCATTGGACCCTTTAACCCACTACGCCTGTGCCACTTCCCGCTTTATTTTTACACACCCCTCATTTCCGGAACTGGAAGGTATCTGCTGTCTTACTGTGTGAAGTAATATCAAATAGGCAAGACCACAGCGGCCAGTGCAGTTGTGACCGTGAGAAAACTCAAGTTGCAACTATTCTGAGAAACTACATTGGCCGAAATTTTTTCTTTCTGTATGCACTCCATTTGGAATATCACGTTTCTTAAAGCCTAGTCCTACTTGGTCAACGAGAATCGAGGTTTCACTTTCCGGTCTCCACTAGTGCCTCCTATATCCTCGGAGTTTAGTAACACCACAAACATTCTTCAGTGAGTGGTCTAGTTACCTTAGACGATGATGAGTTTTTGCCGGCGTCGTGATTACAGAAAGTATTTTTGCTGATGGCTTAAGCCAGCAGAGCGGATAAGCGAAATAGAGTTCCAACGTGGTCGTAGGTGTTAGTAAATTGAAGGCCATATTGGTCACATCAGCAATCTGGTGAGGGTAAATGTGACATCTTGGTAGAGGTTCACAGACTCTCTTACTTTTATGGAGAATAGAACCGGCCAATTCATCAGTGACCGACTCACGCTTACTTGCTTTTACGATACGTGTTGGAATGAGTTACCTGACTTCGACCGGTCTATAGTGTTTGTATGTGATAAAAGCACGGGATAACGTAGAACGCCTAGCATTTAATCTTTTGTGAATCTATGTGAAGACAGAACCATACCGCTCAGTGGCAGCGAAGGTGAAATTGATCAGATAAAATAAACAACACCTCCGTGATTCCGTAACTTTAACCGTGTCAGGATCAAGAAGTAGGTATACGGTCTTAAAGACCGAGGCAACTCAGGCAAAGTTGTCACACTTCAGTTCTTTGACAATGGCATTCAGTTGTTTCCGCAGAAGATTGATTACGCTCTACGGAAAATGTTCGGTGCTGCAGACTTTAATTAAATTATCACAATAAGCCCACGTAAAGCCGTGTGAACCTGCTAAAATATGTGGGGTAATTCGAGTCTAATGTCCCAATTAAGCGAGCTCTTGAAAGAGCGTTCAAAACTGCTAGCCAATGAGTTTTTTTCACCAAATGAGACTATATCCCGGAGCCGTACACAATTCATGCATCTAGCTAATCGGTACTATGATAGGTGTTTTCTCCTTCCCACAAATACAGTGCAGTCATTGAACAAGAAATACAGTTTTCAACAACTGAGACAAAATCACATGGCGGTACTCTGTTCACACAGGCCACTTACCGACAAATTAAAATTAAAAAAATACACAAAAGTTCTTAAAGATAACAAAGTTTTTTTTACTATCGTCACGTCTTTGCTGAGTAGACCAACGGCTGTCACCACTAACTTTTGACCAATGGGTCAAACAGGCCTCTGTGTTGTTAGTAGTGTGAAGAGATTTGGGAACTTTTAGCAGAGGTTTCGTCCCGTAAGTAAAGGCCATGTAACTGAAACAGCTTTTTTATCCTTGTTGGGAATCCTCAGCGGTGTGCAGCTCACGAAATTTCCAGAAGTTCCCAACTCACGGTGTCCTCTCTATTAGTTTTCTTGGACACTCAACTTTTCAGCCACAACCGGCTGAGCAGCAGTGTCATCAGCTCGCACCTGGACAGGACTGACCAACACTTATCCATCATTCACGGCATCATATTGCGTAGAGCGGTACGAATCCCCATGCTGTAACGTCACAACCAACACCAACTTTTCTTTGGGGAGTTTGCATAGAGCGGATTCAGACAGAGCCCCAAGATTGCTTGAAGTAAAACTTATTGGTAAGACACCTCAAGCCAGTTCCGTCTATGGACCACAAACCATAACTCCCGTGTGATCGTTTGTTATTATCATCCTTGATTACATCCTTATATATATGTGAATGTCTAACATTATAACTTTAGTAAACTAATTCCATAAGCTGTTTGCTATCCATCTCCAGTATTTACACTTTGGGAGTTCCGTCATAAAGCTGCTACCTACTGTGATCCAGGGGTATTCCTCGACTCCGAAAGCAGATCTGTAGGACAGCGCCTGTCAATTTCCAAGGCTCCACTAACCGACCAGTTTAACCGTAGCTTCAGGTTTTTTGTGGCATATGCCCGAAAGCGTTTTTAACATGGTGACCCAAACTTGAAACAATCTCACTTTTTGGGCAGTTTAACTTTCATGATATAAATAAATTTAGAGGTAGACCATCTTGCTGCCTTCTTGAAGCCAGCCATTCCTTGGAAGCGTCGTCTGAAGGAGAGCAGTTCATTTCAAAGTTTCCATAATATAACTTAGAAGGTATATGCACTGTCTTCAGTTTTTGCTATGGTTGACATTAGTTTACAGTGGCAAGTTGCACCATGTATAAAATAAATACAGTGCGAACAATGGAATAAGTCAATAGGTGACTCATCGTTTGTGGATAACTTGTGAGAATTCCTGGATGAAAGTCCGGACGGGGGAACGTGTTTCTTCCATAGTATAGCTGCTACACGTGTTCCGTAATTGTCCATGGACCTGCGGTGTTTGGTTGACTTCCTGCCCCTGCGCACGCGCGAGTGTGCCGTGTATTCCTATATATAGGAAGGCTTGGCGTGTGTATTATACCTAGAATCGTTCCGGCGTGTACAAGAAGAGAACTGACTTGCTGTCGGTCTAGGTTCCAGGCGGGACAGGGTTTTGTCACGTGATTTGAGTGTTTGCGTAACAAAAGAGTCGCGTGATTGAGTGGGCATAAATCAAGAATACAAGTATGACTGAGCTGAATGGATGATTTGTGCTTCTTGGTAATTAATAGCAAAACTTAAGTTTCTTAAAGAATAGAATTTTTGAATATCTAAAAAGTGGACTTTTGAGGATAGTCAGAAGCCAGTTGATTACCGAATAAATACCAGGCACTGAGTTCAAAAACCAAATTACCCCCGGTAAAAAGCTGGAATTTGACGTTAGCATAATCAACTATCAACATGCTATTTGAATAATAACCGCTCTGCAGGCCAGAATGAATGAATCATTCTGTCAACCAGAAAGCGAAATACATTTGGTTTGTCCGAATTTCTATTCGAGAATAATGTCAAAGCATGAATCGGATTTCTGCTGAATGCACACTATCTACACTTTACGGTGCGCTTTAATTAGTAATCGTGATAAAGTTTGATTATCTATGTCTCACTACACTGGATCTACTCGACATATGCACTTTCTTCTACATGTTACTTACGACTATCGATTCTCATTTGATCTCAGTGCAATTCATGATCAATGGATGGGTTCGTGCATCCATAATTTGCGTTGTATTCCAAAAGTAACTATAAAATCTACCGTCATTCAGAACAGCTTAACCGTCACAGGCTGTCCACAGGAACGAAACGAAAATGCGGCTTGTAACTTCCATCATCCTTACCGTCTTGGTGACCTTGGCCCACGGATACGGTTACGGCGGCTACGGCTACGGTTATGGTTATGGTCCTGGCTACGGGAGCTACAAACACTACGGCGGCTACCACCACTATGGTAAAATTGACTATAAGAAAGACGGCTATGGTGGATACGGTGGTTATGGTGGCTATGGCGGCTATGGCGGATACGGTGGCTACGGCGGATACGGTGCGGTTATGGTGGCTACAATGGCTATGGTGGCTACAATGGCTATGGTCATGGTCACGGAGGCTATGGCGGCTACGGTGGATACGGTGGCAACGGTGGTAACGGTGGCTACGGTGGGTACGGTGGCTACAATGGCTATGGTGGATACGGTGGCTACGGCGGTTATGGTGGCTACAATGGCTATGGTGGCTACAATGGCTATGGTCATGGTCACGGAAACGGTCACGGCTACGGTGGATACGGCTATGGTGGCTACGGCTATGGAAAGGGCTATGGTAACTATGGTGGCTATGGTGGTTACGGAGGTTACGGTGGCTACAGTGGCTACGGTGGCTACAACGGTTTACCATGCAACTGGTATCCCTCAACTTGACAAGTTTGTTGAGCTCACTGAATTCAACGTTGTCCATTGATGACTTTTCAGTCTGCAAAGCAGGTATGCAAGCAGCACAGTCTTATTTGTGAGACGTGGCCGTTTCTTTCTATGGAGGACTACCGCGTAGGGTAATATGGTAATGGCAAATATTAGACTGACTTCATATAATAATATTTGTATGTACAAGTGTCTGTTTCAATACACCATTTAGATACTCCAAAGTAAACAACGTTTTTCGCCTTCAAAATAATTCATCATCTTTGTGTATCGGGAAAACTGCCCACACAAGTTCCTCGAAAGCTCTGGTTTCATCATAATCGTCATCATCGACAGCGACACACCAGCACTACATACTGGTGGTTAACTGCCACACAACCATGAAAGAAGGCAGCCTTAGTAAGGGCTGCGAAGAGAAGGGAAGAAGCCCTATGTCCTCAAGGACGATGATCATGGATAAGGTATTTACACCCCTGAACCACAAGGAAATAAACATATATGAACATCACTCCGGAGTACAGCGCTATCAGCGGGATCAACCCAGCACCCTTTGCGAACCTCACCAGATAGGAGGCCAACGCATAACAACAGGCAAACTTTAGCTAAGCAGTCCGGCTAGAACGGGACAGCATGTGTGCAACTGGGTTTGTATGCATGTCTTATCCTGCGGGACTTTCAACTATTCGCAAGCGGGGTCAAATGGGCTCTAGCCAGGAAGGGCGAAGATCCCAGAGCTCTAAGTTTGATAGTAACCGCTTTCATTTCCATCCCATGTCATCAATAATCGCTCGGAACAGAAAACCCCGCTTTCATCGTTAAACGGTAGTTGGGCATATATATTGCACACTCCAACCTTGTAGGTTTACTTTGCTGCTCTGAAGAATAAGGTTCACTGCGTTAAAAACTCGTTGCAGCCAGCTCATACCGGTTATGAAGTACTTGAAGTTGCCTACTGTCAGAGGAGCCGAGTTTCACAATCTTAGATTCAGAACACTAGTATAGTCTACCTGTATACGACGAAATTCGGTTCTCACGCCAGAAATGACACAATTTAGCGAGCTCTGCATGCGCATTTATTATCAGCGCACTGACATCGTCCGTCAGTTTAATCACGGCTTATACAGCCGACAACAAACTCGAGCTCTTTATTCTGTGGTTTCAGAGGAGCACAAGAAATATGAAAGCTTGAAATAAGGCCATGCACTTTGAAGGTGCAAAATGCACGCTAGAATATGGGATCAACCCCTATATTCTGGTTAACGTACTTTGCGTAGACATATAATCATCAAGCAACATAACCATGTCGTCCACATAATCTAATTCCTTTACTCTCTCCTCAAATGGATACCTAAATTCACGGTCCCTTGGAGTGTGTAATACACGATGACGTCAGTGACAAAACTGAACAAAAAGGAGAAGGGACAGCCCTGACAAACTCCATTAGTTGTCAGGATGCCTCTTGGCAGTTCGTTGTAAATCCTAATCCGCCAGGAGCTACGGGACCAAACAGTACGAAGGAAGTTTACAAACATCAAAGACATCCCCCTCTCGTCAAGAATAATTCGGATAGCAAATCTATCAACAAAGTAGAGGGCTCCTTTAAGGTCGAAGAAAACTACTATTTTCGGTTACCGATAAAAATAATGCTCCTCAAGCACCTGACGTAATGTAAAAATATGATCAGTGCGCCCTTTTCCAGGTCGAAGTTCAGCTTCGTGCTCACTTATTTGTCTCACGTGCCGAAGATGGACGTCGCAACATAAGGGAGGCCAGTAGTCACATTGACACAGACGTTAAACTTATACCTCCATGGTGTTGGAACACTCGATTCGGGCACCCTTTTTTAACAGTGGTACGACCAACGAGTATCCCCAATTCTCTTTATTTCCAAAAAAGTACAAATAACCTAGTGAAAGTGGAACACAACGATTCCCCTCTTCTTTGAACCACGCTGACGGACGCGCATCTGATCCGGAAGCCCGACGGCGCTTCAAAGCAGAGAGGTACATTAGTGCTTCATCTGCTGATGGGGGACCTAATCTCACAGACCACGGTTCAAAATGAGTAGGATGAAAGACACAGCTACAGTTGCCAAGGGTCAACTAAATCGCGGTTTGACCTAGATGCCGGTCTTTATTATACGTTAGGCTTCTAATATTATCTGCAATAACTCAATTACTGGAAGCCTTTTAGGTCCAGTCTTGCATAGTATCATAGTGCATTCGCAGTTAAACTGGCCTCCTTCGTCACTTGAACTCTGATCCCACCATACATTGTCCACACAGGGCTATGTTTTAGCTGTAGTTTAATCGACCATCTAGCCGTATTGTACTCCGAATCAGAAGGGATATGGAGTCTTGCATCTAGAACTGGTAGTAAGCGTTCTCAGATCTACTGGCATCCGAATGCGCGCACAGAAGCATCCGGTGTCACGTTGGGCTGTGGTTATCTCATCACAGTTACGTTCAATGTTGTCCTCCGAGGCCGCTTGTGATGTACTGCATATGAGGACTTGTTATGTCTCGCTGACCTGTGGTCCACAACGCTTCTCTATTGCCCAACTTGGAGCTTGTTTATTGCGCCCAATGCGTCCAAATCCGGTACTGCTGAGGAACAGCTAATGACAGATACAAACCTGCGTCTTTCGTTTAGACTGTATCCGAGCACTTCCTTGTGGACAAGAGGATGTTCAGTTCCCTGTAAGTATCTTTCAATGAATCGAAGCTACAGTTCGTTGGTGCATAAATGGACACGATGAACAAAGAGCGCCTAGTATTTCGACAAGTGCGACTTTTAGGGAAGCAGAAAGCTGTACAGCATAGGGGCGGTTGTTTTCAGGTACCTAGTTGAGCAACGAAGCTTTGGCGAGAAAACTTACAGCTGCTAAAACTGGCATGACCAGCTGCAGCAGCTTCAGAATCACTTGAAGTTCATAGACTATGGCGTCTAGATAAAGGGACTGTTGTGAGCTCAAAAACTGTTCTTGGAACTTGTATTCGTGTTCCAGAGGTGCAACAACTTTTACCGACAGTATTTACAGCACATACGAGAACAACTTGTTTGCCAACCTGCATGAGAGTACTCACGTTAAAGGCTGCAATAAAAATAGAAGAACGGGTTCCGAATAGCCTAAACGAAGTGGTAGACATGAGCGGCTGCTCGCAGTGTCAATTCCATAGGTGCCTGGCTAAAATATCCACAGATGGGTTCTACATAAGAGTGATTGACAACTATGATCAGACGGGACTTAAGAGATAACAACGGGGAGAAATGAGTGTCCAAAGACGCACGTTTTTTTAGACGGGACTTAAGAGATAACAACGGGGAGAGATGAGTGTCCAAAGACGCACGTTTTTTGAGAAACAAATGGCGACACTTGTTCCAAACTACTACCTGGATGGCTGGAAGACTGTGTTTGTCAGATCTCTATCCATTGGCCAGACTGGCAGAAGAGAATCTGTGGATGCTGCAGAAACATTTTCCAGTACAACTCAATGGTTTACTCAGGTAAGCAAACCGTTTCACCACGATACGATCCAATCTGTGCGACGAGACGCTCTAATGAACGTCCTGTACAACCGATTTAGGGACAGCAAGACCGAATACTGTCATTTGGTCAGAATTTACCTTCGCATCGTACTCTGGTTAAAACACGATGAACGAACGTTAAATCCATCTCAAGGACAGGAAAAACGTTCACTGACGGTACGGCCTGGCTTAATTTTATATTTGGACGATCGTTTACAAGGTGCTGAGTTTGCAGTCCTCCAAGCAGCAGAAAAACCACAGTCTTATTTTACCTTCGGTCTCGCATAAAACTGTAAAACTTTCACTTTTTCGACAGTTGCTTAAAAGTCGCAAATTCCCCTGATTATGTTCTCACTACCTCAGTCAGTTAACCTGCTTACAGGTGATGAGGAAGTTGCACGTTGAAAAGAACTATGGACCTCTGGGACAGTGGTGATCATACGATATTTATGAGGGTATCATTGTCTCGTTGATCTCACTGCAAGTTATTTCATACTGAGTACGTCGTGCGGATACTAGCTAAGATTACAAGTACGACATAAGTTCTATGAAACGTTAGGGAAGAGCTCAAAGAAATAGGAAACTGGTAATGAGCTGTTCAGTGTTTTCGTCACACTCATGAGTAAGCTCCGGTGAAAAGTCAGCTGAGTCTTTGTATTTTAATTTGCTACATATAGGCTAGGCGATCGTCTGCTGCGTAGAAGAGCACACGTACACATCAACTCAACTTCGGATGTGAATCTAATCACCCTTAACCACGAAACGATGTGCCAACCTATGACAGCATCTAAAGGTTGCTCATATGCTGAATATGAGGGTTGCACGCACTGAAAAACAGATTCTAATCACACCTTGGCTTCACACGCATACCTAAAGGACGATGGCACCATTCGCATGGCATGATGAGTCTCAGCCGAAGGAAATGTTTATTAGTTATGAGTGAGGACAAAAACGACATATCAGCAAGTTTGGAAACTATGACTGAGAGAAGGGATAGAATAGATCTCATTATTTTTCAGCTAAACTTTCATAATTTTTGTGAACATGAGTGATGTGCGACTGTGTACACGACTGATTTAGCGTGCATGACCACTGTTGCATCTCGTACCGTGATTTGTTTAGTGAAAAATTTGATGGCAATAATTCCGCGATGCAAATGCAATGCGCGAACTGCGAATAGGGCTGCTAGACAATTTTACATCCCCAGTAAACTTCTGATGAATTGCTGCATGTCTGATTGAAAAATGAAGCCAGCAAGACGAGTAAACAGTAACGGACTGACCACAGTTCCCTTGCTCCAGATGTTAATTAGTGGTTGCTCAGGTTGAATGAGGTTTCGTTAAGGCGCGTCACCTGGAGTTTTGACTCAAGTGTCTGACCGATGGTGCATTGGTAGAAGGTAAGGTTTTGTTCAGATCCCCACACGAAGCTTTCCCTAACTAAGGCGTTTAGCTTTTTTAAGAACTTTGTTACACAATTCATGTTATTTGTTTAACCCAGTGTAAAGAATAGGATTTTAAAAGAAGACAAGAAACGCGGGGAGATAGTGGATACCCGGGTTTCTGTTTTTCCGCAAAATATCTTATTAGAAGCAAGCACCATATGATTTGCCTGCAATCCTCAATCCACTTTTCTGTGCGTTGTGAGGCATTTGAGTGGCCACATTCAGATTTATCATCATTCGAAGAATGTTATCTGCGATAAAGTGGTGAACATAAATCCTCTGATATAACAGTGTAGACGTACTGGTCCATTGCCAACCCCAGAGCCTAGCGTAGTTTGATAACAGGAGGATCAACTTTCACCTCGCAAGCACAGGCATGTTTGAATTACGCAGTCTGGTTCCCAAAGTGACCTCTAATCATTGACACCCGGGTGTTTTAAGGGTTGGTTTTATCAAGATAGTTTTTTTGTATTCATCTAAAGAGGGATCCTACTTGATAACGGGTGTGAAGCTCGAGTTGGTCGTTTTGGGCTGAAGCATAATCAATCAAGACTTGGTCACAGTACAATTATAGAACAGACTAAGTTTGTTTGGCATCATGACGGTTGAGGGAGAAGCAGGTTTGGGCAGAATCATCGCCTCCAAGTTCACTGGGGCGAATCAGGGGCTCACGGACCGAAAAGCACATAAGCTACAAAAGTATCTCCAGGAATCGGCATTTGGGCATTCATGTGGCTCAATTAATTTTTGACGGTACTCCAGCTGATCACCGCCAACATCCTGCAATTAGTTGAACAGTGTCCCCTGAGTTCACTTAGATAGAGCTTAACGATAGCCATAAAATCTTTCCGGGGTAAGAGTACCTTGCCTCCCTCAAGATATTTGCTTAAATATCTCGAGCACCTAGCTAAAGTAGCAGTTAACTAAGTGACTGTGTTCACAATACTTCGAAATGTTCTTACGGTTTTTTTAGGAGAGTAATTTTTCGTATCCTTATAGTGTAACCCCCGCTACCAAGTTCCAACTTCAACTGAATCAAACTCTCCAGTTCAGTACATAAGAGTATGTGACCAGTATTTGCATTGAGGATTTCAGTCCTCTTGTCTACATCTTCCACCCCTCTTTTACCGGTTTTCAGGGACTGCTTCTTAGTTTGAATCGACCAATTTCATTATCGACCAGTATGAGGCGATGATGGCACTGATACTCGAGGACTACTACCTTCGGTTAATTTCATTTTCTCTCTTCATTTTTCTGTACAAAATAAAGAAATCGTGTGAGGAAAAGTGAGGGTCTACCGCTTTTTCCTAATTGAAGCGAAGCACGCTCGCAATGTTGAGAAAATAACTGTTCAACTGTAACACCCTTTCGGTGCCTAGCTGCCATGCCACACGAGGGAAACACGAGGGCTAGGATATTGCCGGGTTGTCCAAGCCTGGACAGGGGAAGTCGAGAGGCAGAGGTGGGGTTCGAACCACGAACCTTTCAGTCAGTAGATTTGCGCTCTCATCACTTGAGCCATGTTGAAAAGAGAATGCATTTTCGAGAGAGGCAGGAGAGTACGTGGGTACGAGTCACAGATTCAAGGTAAAGTAACAACTTAGATGGACAAAATTAACATAGAGTTTGTTGCACATTGCATTGAAAAGTCTTCCAGATAATGTGATCTTATTTGCTTATTTCACCCCACTAGATTCTAGTAAATAGTTAAAATTACTTTCTATGGTAAAGGTTGCTTACGCGGAATCAGAAATGTGAGCTGTGTTTTGTAGGAGAATACTAATTCGGAAACTTCACTTCTGAAATACAGTGGAAAGCGAGTTGCAGTCATTGGCGTTTTGAAATACGGTAAAACCCTCAGACGCGAACTAGGATTTTACCTCTGCTTGGTGGCTACCCCTCTTCGTGAGGATCGTTCATCAGAACTCTCGCTACCAGAGAAGGCTAGTTTGGATTCACTTGCTTATTGGCCTTTCTTCAGTGATTTTGTTGTACAGTATTTATCTTCCTCGAATAGCCCACCTCCCAACATGCAGTACACTTCTTGAGAACACGACCTAAGTGGACCAAAACAATTCTAATTTATGGCAAGTTCGGCAAAACTTCTATCAGAAAAGAACGAGAACTGCCTTATCAGCAACTCGCGCCCCAAGATGGAATGCCTTTTCTCATTATTATTCGGTCGTATTTAACTGAGATGCTGTTACATCTGGCCAACAGCTGTCAGTGCAAAACATAATAGAACCAGCAGGGCAGGGCGGAAAGATGTCCCTGGTACAGAATATACATTTGATGAACAAGTCCAAGTGAATCACTTGCTTCTACCGTCTTGCTGGCCGTCATGAATCCACCGACTCAAACTTGTGGGTGCAGGCAGGGACGGTTGGTTAGCTTTTCAGTATGACCATTGACTGGGTGAATTCACTGAAATTACCCTCTTAATTCAAAGAGTGTAGAGCGATTTCAACAGTTTGTTAGGGTTACGTGTAAAATAGTGGATTTGGTGGCAACATGATTTCGAACTTCTTCTTTTGAAGCCTCGAGAAATCACCAAGTAGTCCTATAATCGGTTCAGACAATTATTGCGCCCAGCCTCGACATATACTGAAGCGACTTTTCAGGTATGATATCACTTTTACCGCCTTTCGAATTTACATTAAAGTATGCTAAAGGATGAAAACGTCCCCATCACGTGCGACATAGTGTTCCCCTCGGCAGAAATCGAGCCGCTCCTTCAGCTGGGAGAACGTACGCTGGAGTCCTTGTGTGGTTATAAACACTCGCGCATCTTACACTGCATCTCACCGCATAAGCTACTCCACTGGTCACTACCCAGTCAGTCTGCGCGTGGTAAATTGACCGAGAGCAAGAGTTAGCCCACACCTTCGCTGTGGTACAACAGTCCTAGTGCAGCCGGAGTACACAATCCAGAAGCAAGTACGGATCTTGACGGTTTTAGTAGCTCAGAAGTAAGAATAATTCACACGAGTGAAGCTTCCATCTGAGAAGCCCTCACTCAAGAAGATGGTCAACACGTGATATGCATTCCGAGATTGAGGGGTGAGCGGCGCGACGTCCTGTCGAAATGCAAATTCTTTATGATGATGACTAGCCACTAGTGGCCGAACGACTAAATGTTCAGGCAACTAGCAAAGAGGTCACGGGTTGGAAACTCCCTCGAGTTTCGCGAGATGCGCACTGCTGATGATTCCCAATGAGGATATACATTACTCCTCAGTTTTCCAGCTCAGAATGGTTTCATTTACAGGACGAAATCGTCACAGAAAATCCCAAGATCACCTCACAATACCAAACGGTTATAAAAACAGGGCGCACAGCAAGTAAGATGGCTAACAGTTTTCTCAGTTCCACTTCATAAACTCGTCCGTGAATAAGGTTTTGAGTGAATTATACCTTTTTGGCTGAGAATTGATTTTACACCTTGATATGCACTGTAGAAATAATTTACCCCAACTTTTGCTCCAAAGATATTTGACCATACATTCTACAGCTTAGTTTGGATTCTACCGAAGTGCTTTTCAGCAGCGCTTGACTTTACTTCACCCGAAAGCTCAGCTAAGTTTACGTTTACTATATACTTCCGTCTCAGCATCGTCCGGTGTAGTAGTAGTTCTTGCAAATAACGATAAACTATCCTTTCAATACGACCTTCACTATACGGTCCTCTGCTCCCTGTCCAACACGAAATCACCGCTTCAAGGCTCCACAATACCACTTGCGGTCAATATCTTTCTGCTCAGAGTAGCGCAGTTGAAGCATAATTCGACACACCACAACTTCAGTGCTTGGACTCATAATCCAACAAACCTATAAGCCGGATGTATGAATACTCCAATGCTGTGTGCACAAGAAGAGAACAATCAATCACAGCGTAGGTCACCGCAAGAGCGAACAAACAACACAAGTCACCCGATGTCAGTCTCACCGTCAAACGTCAATTTTGAATAACATCTTCCCCCTTCAATCACTTGACGATTATGCTGCCTAATCCCGAATAAACTTACTCACAAAAAATAGAGTTGAATTAGTTGCGTCGAAAGGATCTAGGCAGCACTCGTGATTTCAGAACCTCTTTTGGACTGTTTTATAAAATCCCGGTATTATTAACTGAACCAAACAAATGAAAATCTAGTCAAACACTGAAACTCATCACCATTATACGGTTTGTCGTTGGCCAGAATGCAACAGCCTATAGGTTTCATTCACATTTTCTGTACTGTACATTTAAATTTCACCGAAATTGCACGCATCCTAGTTACTGCACTTTTTCAGGCTAACAACCGAATGTGGAGTGCAGGCCAACATAACCGTCCGAAGAAACACTGCCTCAACGCAAGTTGAAGACACAGTAATGCAACGCCATATTCTGACTCACCAATCCGGAAACCGGGCAATAATCACTTTATTTCCAATAAGGTAATCGTCTGCACCCTAAAGCGACTTCAGACGGATCCGGCTGACGAATGAGCAATCAACTCTTCTCCTCCGAACAGGTACCTGCTTTCCACCGGGTTGAGGTGGATTCACTCAAGGTCACTTAAACCCATCCAACATTCGAGAACCACGGAACATTTATTTCAAGGACGAGTGAATTATATCAGTTTAGCAGACATGTTAAACGTCGCACGCATTCCTCGGCAGTTGCTTTGGTTCGTTTATTTTTTTTCAGAATTCAAGCGGCGACCACGATGACAGTACACGAAATCGCATATAGTGCAGTGATAAGCCTTGTCTTCTGTGACATTAGATTGCACACAATAGTTGCATTCATTCCTTGCTATACGCCACGTCCACCTGCTGCATACGGTCATACCTAGCGTGTCTCAGTTACGAAACCGAATGCATTCACCGCTTTCTTCGCGGTTTTGCTTACTCTGGCATTCACCGTCCCTTCTACACCAGTAAGTCCAGTCACCACTTACGAGGTCACTTTCACGCGTCAGATATTATCCGGATGAACATATTGGCTTAAGTTTAATCACTCTGGGACACTGACCTCACACTGTTTATGAGTTCGAAATTTTCGAAGCTGCATAACCTTACCCAACTATCAAGCTTACTGAATATTACCCAATGTAACCTAAATTGAATTGTGTTCTTGACCTTACTGCGGTTTCTCCATTCGTCCGTTCACGAAGCACCGCACGTATCAAACGCAGTTTACGGTTTCCTTCAGGACAACATAGTGGTTTGGTTAGTGTTTTGTAGTTCCTCAACGTACAAAGTGACCGTGTAGGAGTACTGCGACTGAGAACTTGGAACTGATCATATATTTAGCAGATGACACTTAATTGAAAGTGTGAATGTTCCAAGGTCACCCGGAGCAAACGAAGGTAAAAAAACGAATCATTGTCGTTCCACACATCATAAACCACTGTGTGCAAAGAGCTTCTGTGGATACATACATTTAGTAATTAGGCCTAATTTGCTGAAGGTCTTGCCTCGCATGAGGAGTGAAGCAGTGTAGCTTGCACCCACCCAGTGTGAAAATACCTTAGTTGAACATGAACAGCTCGCTGGTAAATCCTGCTACCCAGATTGAGGACGGCTATTAGGAACCTTGCAGCTAATAATCAAGCAGAAAGTCGCTCAACTGATATATTAGGAACCACATGGAAACAACTAAAGCACCTAATTTTATTAGAGGAATAAGTCTCCATACAGTTCATCCTTCACCTAATGCTGATTATAAATTTGGATGGGGTAGAACAATATCTTGACCTCTTTGAAGCATTCTTTTAAATGCCTTTTCATCGAAACCCGTAGTGAAAAACTACACTTTGCTAATGTAATAAACGGTGCCTGCATTGATGTACGTAGTCAGAATGCTCTTTATCATTCCGCTAGCACAAAACATAAGTCAACTGCAAGTGTCCATGAATTACTCTAGAGACGTCTGGATAATGTTCTTACACGACGTTCACGCAGTCCTCCGGATATATTCATGTACATGTGCTTCAACTATTATAGAGAGAAACAGTTCACAGGATTCTGTTTCGACAATCTGTACGGTCAGAAAGACGGATCCCTCCTACTGATCGACAGATGACCGAATTGTCCGATCCGACATTCGTGTACATTCTGGTGGTGCAGCACTGTCCTCTTGAAACAAAACGTTGGTTCGACTCATGTCTACCAGGAATAGACCTAATTCGTGCTACAACAGGAGCGTCTGATAAGTCCCTTTGGAGCAGCAGTCAGACACTAACAACGGTCTGGTTATGTGAAAATAAAGGATTCAAACAATTGGCTTGACCTTGAATAATTCAAGATATTGACACAGACGAGCACATCACAAAACTCAGTGTTCCTGGATGAGCTTCAGGGCATACTTCCATCTGTTATAGTTCTGTATGGTGGCTTATACACTTCTCATATTTCTCATCTATTTCGTAGAGAACTAAGGGTGCAGAAATATTCGTTTGTAGAGATGCGCCGCCCGTATTGTTCATGCTGCCAGTGAGTCGATATTTCGCCATAAGTTCCCGAAACTGCTTTTCCGTGAACACCTTATCTGTAAGAGTATTGAACCAACGCGCAACCTGATTACAGTTGTAACCACACTGCTCATACGACATCGCTGTCCGTTTGTAGCATGAGATTTGGGAATTTTGATACAGATTTCGTCCTGTAAGTGAAGCCGAGCAGCACTGTATAGTTGTTTCATCCTTAGAACCCTCAGCAATGCGCCTCTCACGAAACCTCAGAGTCGCGAACACGCAACCGGGAGGCTGCAAGTTCGTTGCACGAGGGGCCAGTCAACATCTCTGACTACGCGATGTGGATCCTGTGAGCGAAGGATGAGAGATGCTATATCCTGTCAGAGTACGAATTAGTCACACTTCCAAACACCACCGTCTATACGGTCGCCCACTGCCAAACGAAATGGCCTCCTCTTAAGGGCGCAGAGATTTTTCCATATTTAGTGTTGCACCTGCAGTTAACTCCATCAATTTTCGATTGCGGCACTCATCGACGTTCACTGTAACCGAGCATGGTTCCAAATATCGGTAGAGAATCTACAATCCTCATCCGCACTGCACCAGAGTGACGCCTATAGAGGTGAGGCCCAGAGGAGACTTCTGTACATCGTTGTGTCACACCAACCAAACGACGTTTCCTGTAAGAGCGTGAAACTACTATCTAATTTTATGCAAAGATCTTTGACACATCTTCAACTTGTCGGAATCCGAAACTGTTGCTTAAATTCATACATATTCACGAAAAGATATTTCACCACCTTCCTCCCTGGCTTCCTTCAGCACTATTGACAAAATCCTGTCCGCACATACTTCATCGTTCACCTGGAAATTTATGGGCGACCAATTGCGGCTAAACTTGGCCGCTATTTGAACGGTCATCATGACGCAAATGAACCTAGAGGCGAAATGTTCTTCGAAACTTCACCTACACCAACCAAACCGAGAGTGGAATGACTTCTTAGATTGCGATGGTGCTTTCAGGAGCCAAAGCCATATAACATAGCACTAACTTGGCACCGGTTATCACACCAACACAATTGCAGGAGAATGCTCATTACTCCTGAACCAAAAAACGGTCGAAGACGTTATCTAGCGGGATGCTTAGAGGAGTTATTCTGATTTGGATAGCTGAGCGAGCTGTATATCTGCAATCAACATACCTGCAGAGGTGCATTGTGCCATCCTAATGCTGTTATTCGGCTTATTACGGTTTGATCGCATCCAAAAAGATGCTTTCTTGGATCGGCGTCTCCTTTCGCCTAATTGCGGGGGACGGGTAAACAAAAGCTCATAAGCACGAGATAAAAAGAATACAACTACTGATCATTTTAACAAAACACAAAATGTAGATAGGTAGTGTCCAAATACTGGTAGAGCGGGTGCGTCCATTGGTTGTTAACCAGGTATCTACTGACCTGTTTGTCAAGCCTGGCAATCGGCTTGCAAACGTCACCTTACCATTCGAGGAGACTTTACCAGTGTGTGCACGCTGTAGAATGCAGCAAAATGCTTATCTGTTGAACTCCTCCCTCAATGAATGCCAGAGAATCCTGCTAGGGGATTCTGCAGATTGCCTTCATAAAAAATTCCGACCTACAAAGTGGGACGAGCATTTGCTACAAGTTTGTTTATCGTAGCGCCCGTTCTGTGATGTAACTATAACCATAACTGCTCGTTTATAAACCCCAAAGCTGTCAAGATAGAATCACCAGTACTTGTGGTCATATTCGACAGGGAGGGTGACGCAGTTTACTGATTTCCAATGCTCAATATCACTGGAATAGCAGCACAAAGAATGCGGGTCTCTGGTGATAAAGCAAATCGATGAGCCTCCGTGGGCACCCAAATGTGTTCGGAACGCGAGGACCGGTTAGCCCGAAGCTTGAAAATCCCGTCTACTGTCTTTTAATCAGTAGTCCAACTTGAAATCGTTGGATAGATCGCAGGATGCCTTAAAATGAAAAAGCCTACTATAAGGACCAAGACAAAAGGCTGCGGGGTGTACCAACACACCGACAAGCGCATCTAAGTTGAGGCGAGTAGCAACTGCAAATCTCAGACGAATAACAGCCCAATAAATGCTGAGTCTTTCTCCATAAGAATGAGCAGCGCTTCAAGTGACCAAAACAACAACTACATTATCATCATCAGAGGCCGCAACACCAGTGTTGAAACTCATGCTTCACTGCCGTACAACCACAAACTTCATTCAATTTTACTTAAAGCCTTTAAGCAAAAAGAACGAGTAAGTGAGGGAAACTGGTGCTGGCGCATCGCAAGAATTCTGAGGTACCTACATCTCAAAACGCTCAATCAGACAATCTAAAAATAAACTGACAGAGTCAACGCCACTGACATCGAACATCCGTCATTTCCTGCAGCGCCGGAGGGGTCACGAGGAACCCATCCTGAAAGGCGTACCGCACTAACAAACCCTAAACTCTTCATCATCTCTTTCACGCCCTTCTGCCAAATCATACGTTATCCACCACACAGTTTGCGCCATTCTGAAGGATGAACGGAGAACAAAACTCGCCTCTGTAGATGATGTTTCGGAATGCGGAGCGCACAGCCGAGCCATCATAGTCAATGACGCTGGATGTGTTCCGTGGTTGAAGCACCTGTTGAACAACTAAGTACGTTTTCTAATTACTTCGTTACGAATTCACTGACGCAATCTGACAACAGTAGCGCTTCTGAAGCATCAGTGGTCAAAAACCTGAAGATACCTCATTTTTCCGCAGAGGCCATACCTGGCAACCATACAGCCAACCAAAACCAATATAGCTCTAACCGTACCCTGGTGCACGCGAACACTGAGAATTACTGATGTGCCGTTTTGACTCCACAAGTGACGCTGAATAGCAAACGTGATCCAGACCTCTGAGATTCGTGCACTGACACACACTGACACTCCAATCACAGCTAATATAACCACCGAGGTACGTACAATTCTCCACAACCTGCAGTGTCTCTTTGAATTTGAAGGAGTCTGTTCAGGGAACGCACAATCGGAAGTATCACTTTGCACTCTGAAGGCACAAGATGTACGCTGAAAGATGGTATGAGATGGTCAGTTTATTCAACAGAGCTTGTGCTTCGCCTTCGTAGACGAGAGCGATGTCGTCTGCGACAAGATTCTTATCGGCAACGATTTAAACACTGGGGTTTTGAAGACCGTTCGGTGTTCGCCTCATTAGTTCATCAATGAGAGTGGAATCCTTGGCCAACACAACTTTTTGTAGGGAAGCTTTTAGAGAGCCCATCGTAAACTCTGACCGTGAATATAGGGATTTGACTATGTTCACAAAATTCTGGACACCCCCGTTGAGTAAGCGCGGCTACCAGAACTGATCGATGGACAGAAGTGAACGCACAAAACTGTGGGACGTCTGCACGTACGTCGTTGCTCTAACGCCTGACGGAGTGTGGTGTGGTTGACACAACCCCTACCCAGTGGAAATCCCGATAGACGCTCAAAGATTCACGTACCGCCGTAAGATACCGAAGAATCAGTGACGCCAGAAGCCACCGCACAACGTCATGGGGGAAACGTAACAACCAGAGTGAAACCAGTTATAGGTGAACTAAATCTATTTCAACGGTGTCCTATGAATAACAGACCAAGGGTAACTACCGAATCCTCGGTTGGATTCCAAGGTGATATTCACATCTAATCCACAGTACTGAAACTAATCTGACTGGGAAATTTCAAGTGCCTGTGGAGAACCATCCGAATCGGAATGAGAATGTAGCAGTTAAGTGAACCACTTTCAAATACCCTCTATGTTATAAGAAAAGTGTTATCCACGAGCAGTCAAAGGAGTAGTAGTTTGTTCCCATGATGCGTGCGCTGTGGAGACCACGAAAGGAAGTGAAAAACGCCTAATCAGGCGAGGATTGAATCAAATTCAGACGGTAAATACTCAAAGCTATGATGGTAAAGACGTAAAGCTAGGACTATTTTCCAGCGTTTTTAAACTATTTCCTAATCAAAATATGTCTATCGGTTCACGGACATCGGCGGTGTAAAGTGAGTGTGCGCAACTCAGCCGAACACAACGAGAAAGCAACACCAGTGTTGAAACTCATGCTTCACTGCCGTACAACCACAAACTTCATTCAATTTTACTTAAAGCCTTTAAGCAAAAAGAACGAGTAAGTGAGGGAAACTGGTGCTGGCGCATCGCAAGAATTCTGAGGTACCTACATCTCAAAACGCTCAATCAGACAATCTAAAAATAAACTGACAGAGTCAACGCCACTGACATCGAACATCCGTCATTTCCTGCAGCGCCGGAGGGGTCACGAGGAACCCATCCTGAAAGGCGTACCGCACTAACAAACCCTAAACTCTTCATCATCTCTTTCACGCCCTTCTGCCAAATCATACGTTATCCACCACACAGTTTGCGCCATTCTGAAGGATGAACGGAGAACAAAACTCGCCTCTGTAGATGATGTTTCGGAATGCGGAGCGCACAGCCGAGCCATCATAGTCAATGACGCTGGATGTGTTCCGTGGTTGAAGCACCTGTTGAACAACTAAGTACGTTTTCTAATTACTTCGTTACGAATTCACTGACGCAATCTGACAACAGTAGCGCTTCTGAAGCATCAGTGGTCAAAAACCTGAAGATACCTCATTTTTCCGCAGAGGCCATACCTGGCAACCATACAGCCAACCAAAACCAATATAGCTCTAACCGTACCCTGGTGCACGCGAACACTGAGAATTACTGATGTGCCGTTTTGACTCCACAAGTGACGCTGAATAGCAAACGTGATCCAGACCTCTGAGATTCGTGCACTGACACACACTGACACTCCAATCACAGCTAATATAACCACCGAGGTACGTACAATTCTCCACAACCTGCAGTGTCTCTTTGAATTTGAAGGAGTCTGTTCAGGGAACGCACAATCGGAAGTATCACTTTGCACTCTGAAGGCACAAGATGTACGCTGAAAGATGGTATGAGATGGTCAGTTTATTCAACAGAGCTTGTGCTTCGCCTTCGTAGACGAGAGCGATGTCGTCTGCGACAAGATTCTTATCGGCAACGATTTAAACACTGGGGTTTTGAAGACCGTTCGGTGTTCGCCTCATTAGTTCATCAATGAGAGTGGAATCCTTGGCCAACACAACTTTTTGTAGGGAAGCTTTTAGAGAGCCCATCGTAAACTCTGACCGTGAATATAGGGATTTGACTATGTTCACAAAATTCTGGACACCCCCGTTGAGTAAGCGCGGCTACCAGAACTGATCGATGGACAGAAGTGAACGCACAAAACTGTGGGACGTCTGCACGTACGTCGTTGCTCTAACGCCTGACGGAGTGTGGTGTGGTTGACACAACCCCTACCCAGTGGAAATCCCGATAGACGCTCAAAGATTCACGTACCGCCGTAAGATACCGAAGAATCAGTGACGCCAGAAGCCACCGCACAACGTCATGGGGGAAACGTAACAACCAGAGTGAAACCAGTTATAGGTGAACTAAATCTATTTCAACGGTGTCCTATGAATAACAGACCAAGGGTAACTACCGAATCCTCGGTTGGATTCCAAGGTGATATTCACATCTAATCCACAGTACTGAAACTAATCTGACTGGGAAATTTCAAGTGCCTGTGGAGAACCATCCGAATCGGAATGAGAATGTAGCAGTTAAGTGAACCACTTTCAAATACCCTCTATGTTATAAGAAAAGTGTTATCCACGAGCAGTCAAAGGAGTAGTAGTTTGTTCCCATGATGCGTGCGCTGTGGAGACCACGAAAGGAAGTGAAAAACGCCTAATCAGGCGAGGATTGAATCAAATTCAGACGGTAAATACTCAAAGCTATGATGGTAAAGACGTAAAGCTAGGACTATTTTCCAGCGTTTTTAAACTATTTCCTAATCAAAATATGTCTATCGGTTCACGGACATCGGCGGTGTAAAGTGAGTGTGCGCAACTCAGCCGAACACAACGAGAAAACAAGATGACCCGGAACACTTATAAGTTGTACACAGCCTAACGACTTAATGCAACGAGTCTCTTCCTCCAATACCAACAAGTGGCTACGCATTGGACTCGCAAGTGTTGGACCATTCTTCCCTTATGCTTGGCATTTTGGAAACTGGTATAGAGAGGGAGAAGCGTAAATGAAACATCAGTAGCCAAATGACTCAAGCTGTTCCATCCCCAAAAAGTGGACGAACGCCATCCTAAGGCGGTCGGTACTCAGGATGATTGAAGCAACTCAGTCTTTTTTTTTACCGCAGTTACGCTTCCGCTGGTCTGAGGATTCCAACATGAGAAATATCTTTGCCGTCGGATAAAACGGATAGTCACAATGATCCGATAAATACTGCCAAAGTGAACCCGTTCTCAGAAAATGGAAAAGATTTATAGCCATAAAATGATAACAGAGCAGCATCAATCCTTCTCCGCCATCGTTGTGAGCAAATTATCCACTTCTTCCACCGTGAGTTTCCTGAAAAATGAACCCAAAAAGTTTCTGATATAACAGAGAGACGAGTAGAAGGTTTATCAAAACTGAATACAGAAAGATTCATCACGCTTTCGGCCAAAACGCGATGCTGGAAGTTAATTCTTGATCCAGAGCCCATTTGGACCAATATCCTATCAAACACATTTCTGGAAAGTATTTCTCACATAATTTAGATAAGCATTATGACAGGAAGTTTCAAAATTCGAAATGTACACCTAGACTTTGCGGGTTATATAGATTTCCCTTCCCATTATCCCTCACCCCAGACAGAACCTGGAAACGTGATGCAGTGAGTTTCAGCCGCAAAATGGTCTTACCACTTCATTGTGCTTTGTACTATTGATATTATATATATATATATATAACACTATTTTTTGATACTAGTGAAGTCAGGGTGACGAAATAGGAAAAAATCAGGCAATATCAGGAAATTGTGTCCTTCTGCGGAAATCAACTTCCACAATTTTCAAACGTGCAAACAAACTGGGAATGCAACTCCCAAGGTATGTTGACCAAAATCCAATCACAAGCCTCACGTTCCATATTCCTGTATTTATAAACCGTTGGTTGGTCCAGGACATCCGAAATTGCAATATGAGTGTATCAGACCGTTCTCGTTAAATATGGACAGCGGCAATGAATGACATACATGGCTGGTTTGTCTTCTCAGAGATGGCTGGTCTAGTAATTACCTAACGCGTAGTCCAATAACCTAGAAAATTTCTGAGGAGTGAACACCAGAAATATGAAACACGAAAAAAGGTTCGTTCTGTTAGCTGGACCGCTGGTTGATTTAATTTATCACGGTGCCTAGATGAAAAGAAAAGAGGGCAATAAATTGAAACATACAATGTCTGAGTAAAATTTTTAGATTCTCAGAAAGGTACCGTGACTCCAGAAACAACATATCTTCTAAAAAATTGAACAGGGACTAAAGAGGAGACAGTGCATGCGTCCGACTAACAAGTTCGATGTTGGTGGAGTGCCGATAAAGGAGTACTATGCTGATGTCGAAACTGTGCTTTCATGTTAGTTTGAGCAACGAACGGGGTGGCTTGATGCGGAAGCACCACTGGTTATGCGGTTGGACAATACAGTACCCAGGCTAAAAATACTGAGATTACTGGTCTGGGCTTTAACGCTTCATCTACAAGGCCAGAATAGTTTAATAGTTTGGATACGCATAGACTAAGAGTACTGAGAAACCGATAGTCTCGCTGCATGTCAGATGGGCTATCTAACCAGCCCACCTAATGCTAATTATGGCGCTTCTTCCTCACCCCACCCCCGTCAGCTTTTTCGACGGATACGTATGAGCTGTATCTTTGTCGTATTTTTTTTCTGTACAAAGTAGATAAATTCCAACTAACCTGAAGAAAAATATGTCAGAAAACCATTCTTCCTATTTATTGGAGAAAAATGGACGCATTCACCGCAAAGAAAGAAGGTAGAAAAATCAAGCGTCTCTACGGCCATTTACTCTGTTGAGTGAATTTGACGTAAACGTAAATACCTGCAGCTGACCCTTGTAAGAAAAAGTATGAAACACTCAACGAAAGCTAATTTTAAAAAGACTTTGTTGCTTGAATGTACTTTGATGGTAAGCTTTTCTCTGGTTAGTTGCGACTTAAAGAAGCAATTATATCTTGTTTTCTACTCCTGCGAAATGACTTATTTTCATGTCGCTTTTAAGCAAATTCATTATCATCATCGACAGCATAACATTAGTGTTCAACACCGACGCTTCACTGTCGTACATCATAGTAGAACGCGGGTTGAGATACTGTCATGGCACCCATACCTAGGCAAGGCGAATCATCAAAGCCTTTGATTCAAAATCCTGACGGCAAGGCAACAGTGCTTAGACTGAACTGAAAGTGCATCGCTTTTAAAGAACAAGTCAACGCGCATGTCCCAACCCCAAACTGGAAGGCCGGAAGATTTTGTTGGCTAAACCTCTAACCATTGGCCAACCTGGCATGAGGCTCGCACGGACACCACTCAGTATAGCTCAGTGGGTCGCGGAGGCACGCAAACTGTCACGCCGCAATTAGGTCTGGTCTCTTTGTGTCGGCTATTCAACTTTCGTCGCCCCAGGGCACACTGGCTCATCAGGAGGTGAGATGAAACACTAACAGCTGTCCTACAGTTCGAAGATCAGGAGCTCTAGAAACCGACACAAAGTTCTCACCCACATCTTCTGTGGGTAGGTTTGCGTCCTCGTCTGGAGGGTCACAGTTTTCAGAGCAGACACAAGCAGTATTAACTAAAATGTTATCCCGAAGTGCCGCGATTCAGGACATGTCTAGGTAGGTTCCAGGTTTTCAACCATGGAATATGTATGTGAAACGCGATGTTTCCCCAAACAATATAATCTTTATCATATCTTGACACATTTAAGTGCATTTGTGGACGTCTTGCGCCATTCCTGTCCCCAGTAGTTGCACTATAAAAGTCCAGTCCTGAAGTGTAGCCTTAAACTGATTCAAAGCCGCTCATGACAACTCAACGGCTATTGAATGGATACTCTCTACCGTCAGCCTGACTGAACAGTCGAAGCCGCAATTTCCAGGATGGGATGGTATACGCACAAAAGATATTTTTCCGCTTGTGTGACAAGGCTGTTGGCTTCTTAGAAGCACATTCTATTGGGTGGTAGCGTTGTACTTTTCAGTGTAGCAAACTCTCAAAACTCAGAGCGGTTGCAACTAATCAGTTTTATCTGAAACAGGTCGAAAAGTAAATCAAATGCAGCTCTGTTCCCTTTTATGGCACGACTGACGTGTAGACTATCCAAAGCCAGGAAGAAGCAGGCGAAAAGCCGCCAGCGAATGCAAATCAAGGGCCATTCAACCAAGAAGCACGAGGTGCGGTGAAGTTCAGATCGAAACACGTTCACTAGAGTCCATGGAGCAAGCTTTGGAAGGTTTAAACCTGGACTAGGCCGTTGTGATCCAGTTATTTGATCATCACCTTAGATCAAATGGTAAGTCGAGATGAAACAGGATCGTTTTGGCTGCGAGAACGGCGATTGGCGCCTCGACTGCTATTCGACGCTCCTCAATACAGGCTGAAAATAGTTGACGGCTGATAAGAGGGAAGGAGGAGACTTTGATTGTTGGTTTGTTCGCTGAGCTGGGCAATTAGATTGCAAAAGTTTCATCACCAATCGGGGTGATGTCATCAGTGCGTTGTTGGGGCGCGTAGTAGGGCGTAGAGATGGGTCGGTATTTGTGCCTGCTCTAGGCGTTCGTCACAGCTAACTAAACAAGTCCAAAGGATTAAACGGTTGCCTGGCTAATAGGTTGCGTTAACCGATTTGGACAAGTCAGTTGCGAAGTAAGCAACTTTGTTCGGCTGCCAAAAAGTCATTATAAGTAAAGATCTAGACTACAGATGTTCCACTGAGATTCAAATATGGTCTGGCAACCCTAGAAGCCCAACCGATTAACAGTCCCGACGGTAATGCTCAATAAACATTAAGGTTTAATGTGGATTAACGCTCCTTATCAATAGTTCAGGTGTGTAGGGATTTCCCTGGTAAACGATGGCAAATATTTAAGTAAGTTGTACTGAATATCTCCCGGTAGTAACTGGAAGGCAAACCTATTTTGGACGATTATTTTAGCAGACAAAATTTGTGCGTATATGGTTCTGTGGTCCACCGCTTGAAAATGCTCGTCACAGGATTACGTGTCCGACCCCTATACACCCACCAGATGAGTCTTGATCAGAACAGAAAGCATGGTGTGACCGAGTTTTACAGCATCCGATCACATATTTAAAGTAAATGCTCGGTTAGAACCCAGAATCGATGGCTAACTATAAAAAACCTTCCCCAGCGGTCACATTGTCTTAAAAAGTCCACAGCTGTATTAACAAAGATTCCTCAGTCGTGCCAACCGATCAGCGGTCGCACTTTCCCGTCCTCAAGCTGCCAACTAAACGGTCAAGTGTCGTACCCATCAACTCGATAAGCTGCACTGGAAACGAAAGGTTTAATGTAGATGAGCTTTTCGGAGGCTGACCGCACCTGGCGGATTTTTAGGCAACTTCGAAAATCAGTCATGCTGCCCCCACCCAATGAGTTTTTATGGGAAAGTATAAATGTGTTCACAATAGCACCACTGAGATCAGACAAACCTGAACACGGGATCTGATTTCGATACAACGCCAATTTCAAGTTCCGATGCCTTGAATTCCATCGAGTGAATGTGGGACAAACACCGGACAGCAACCTCAATAGCCTCTTCCAGGTCGAAATTTTCTTTTTTTCTGAGCTGAAAAAAAAACAGGAAAACAGGTCATATGTGCTCCATTTTGTTACCCATGGTAATTATAAACTACGTGGTACTGGATGGCGCACAGAAAAATGAGTTGTTTCATATTATGTAAACGAAATGGAACATTTACGAAAACAAAGGTGACAAAGTATAAGCTGCTTTGTCCAACTAGATTTGGGCTGTGATGAGCACTGCCCGGTGTAATGATTTCACTAGACTGTTTGTTTATCTGTCCAAATATCTGTCCCTCATACTACGTTAATCTTGACTTTGAAGGTACGCAGAAGGATGAAGTGCGCGAAAAAGCTGGACTGAACCTATCATGTTGGGATGCTTCTTCTTGCTTTGGTGAAATCGCCATCGGCATGCTAATCATCATCACCAGCAGCGGCAACAACGACAGTTACAAACCGTGTACAAGTCGTACAGTGGCTCCAGCTACCACGGTATTGTTTACTAATGAATACCGGGTCCAGAAAACTGTACACTGGAGGCGAGAGCCCCAAAGATTGGCATGTGAGAATAGCTGCTCTTGAACTGGACGCCGTGGTAATGCAGTGTTAAGTAATCTAAATAATTTTGACTCACCGTTCGATATGCGCTTTACACGTGTACAGTGTAAAGTGCTGCGGCAAGACTGGGTGGGCTTGAACCCTGGCCTTATGCTTGCGGATGAGCTTATTGAGGTATTAGACAAATGTGTCTACTTGGGCAGCTGTATCAGTCCCTTTGGTTTCGTGAAAGATGACATTTCCATCGGATTGAAAGGACCACAGCAACTTTTGTGAAATTGCATCACCTGTGGCATATAATTGACTTCAGCTTATCCGTCAAGCGTCGAGTTTACAATGCTACGGTGCGCTCCATATTATTATACGGGTCAGAAACTTGGCCGCTGCATGCTGAGGATGTCAACAAAAACTCTGCGTCTGACCATTGATGTCTTTGAGACATTGCCCGAGTTGTTTGGAACACCGGGTCGGTAATGTTGAAGTACGTCGGATGGTTTTCGGAAGAAATAATTCGCCCACGATGGATGAACTGATCACACTCCATAGGTTGCGCTGGCTTGGCCATGTGCTCCGTATGCCTGTCGACCGACTTTCTCAAAGGGTCCTTTTCACACAACCACGTGGAGGGTGGAGACGAGTCAGGGGAGGTCAAACAATGAATTGGCAGCCATCACCAGCAAACTCAGTTGTGCTGGCCACTGTCGTCTCTCCCGATGGGGAGCTCGTGACGGGAGACATCAATGTTTGGAGACACTGTCATAAATGGCCCGTTCGCGCCCTCAATGACATGCATCCAAGCTGTTGCCTTCAGTGTATAGCTCTCTTCCCGATCTCCTGAGTCCGCTGACACCCCTATATTTACGCATAAATTATATCACTCACTGCCCCCAATGCGCAACTGCGTACTTCATCTCTCCAAATCATCGATGAAGGAAACCGTGCCACTGTGTGGCAAGTTTTTACAGCTGATGATGACGGTGATGATCCTGGTCACCCCATTCCAAATTCACCGGTTCCAACCGATTCCAGGTATAGCTCAGAGATACCGGTGTTGAAAGACCTGAAAACCTCTCACATCCTTCACCCTAAGTGGGCAAGTCTCTCAACCGTACAATACAGCTGTCATCTGATGAACGCATCATTTGCGACCCGGTGATATGCCTTTTTGATGCTACAAGTGACGCTAATTGGCAGAAGCAATCCTAGCGCCTGAGATCCGTGCGTTGACTTCGTCTGTCACACCACCATCAGAGTTACCGCAACTTCCGAAATACATAGTTTTTCACAACTTCCAGTAATACTGCTTAAATTCTTACAGGCACCAAGTGCAACTCGGTGGAAATGAAGCACATGATGAAGGACTGGATGACCATAGCCAGCTTTTCCAGCAATGCTTACGCTTCCTGTTCTTTTCCGAAAATGAGAACAATGCCATCCGCATATACCACGTCGGCAAGTTTCTCGCTCGGAGAGGCCTGAACACGGGGGTTTGGGGGACCTTCCAAAGTTTGTCTCGTTACCTCATCCATGACGAAATCGAGCAAACACGGGAAGAATGGACACCCTTGTCAGAGACCACTTCTTGTAAGAAGGCTTCTCACGCGCCCATAAGCATGTGAATACAAACATAGTCACGCAAAAGTAACGAATTCCTGAGGCACGCCCTATTGCGCAGGCAGCTGAAAAGAACGAACCAGTCGATAGGATCGAGCGCACCACTCAGATGGTAGGGCGCTTGCACACACATCATTGTCCTAGAACTTGAAGGAGTGTAAAGATGCGGTCCACACGGCCCATTACCGGCAGGGATCCTGCTTATTGTTCTCGGGTCCCGTTTTCACGCACCTTTGAAACACAACTCATAACCGGCGAAGTAAAGAGTCTGGTTACAATGGGGGTCAAACTCATTTTTACGTTACTGTCACACTAACTGCTAGAACTCTTGCTGAAAATAGGCTCTATTATCCAATCATCCCAGTTGGTTAGAGATCTTTTTCGCCCAGATAGAGGCGAATAAAGTGGAAAACCGCCAACGATGAGTTTCACTTCCATCCTTAAACAGAGCGCGTCATGACCTGCGGCTGGGTAACGCCTGAGAGACAACAAGCATTCGCTTATTTCCGAAGCTATTGGGGTTTCGAGTTCACTGTCCGGAGCGGATTGCAGGTCGGGGATCCGAATGAGGCAGGCACCTCAGTTGTTGTTAAAAATGTTCAACCCAACAAATAAAACGTTCTTTTTTAGAGATTATTTCGTTTAACGGAGGCTTCTTTGGGTCAGTTGCAGCTCCCAGCTCCCCGCTTCCCTATCTCCTTCAGAGTCCAGACCCATTGGGTTCTCGGTCTGCGAGGATGCTTTTTTCACCTGACGTCTGACAATTCCTGGAGTTGTACAGAACTCACGAACAGGAAAATTAAGTCCCGCATGCGGAGAGCAATAAATATTGTACGGTTGCGGACAGTACTTTCCAATAAGATTCAACATCTGAGGACCTGCTATCGGAAAGGGACTTCCGGAGTTGGTTTCGGTAAATTTGCTTCACATCAGGGTCCGAGAGTTTCCCAATGCCCAGGCGAGGCGTGAGCATCTTGGGCGCCCCTGAAAACCACACAGAAGCAGGTGAGAACGAGCAGCAGAGCGAGAAACAGTCAGTAACTGGACGACACCACTTATGGTCAATGGAGATGTGGTCTATCTGTGTTCGAGGTTGGCGCATGTGCAAGAAACACCAAGCGACCAAATGGGTTCGGTTGTTTCGAAAGTGAGTACTACATAGAAGCGGTCTGTGACTAGCAACAAGCTCCAGCAGGCGTTCACCGGTGTCCGTGCGTCTCGACTGTAGTCCAAGTCGATCACCCAAATGAGCTTCATCAGTGCTAGGTCTACCTACTTGCACGCTCATAGCCCCGGCGACCACAATATATGAGCCATTAACCCGCCACAAGGCGCTCATAGCTCTAAAACTGTCTTCGAGAGTATCATATTTGGGGGGTGGACCGATACAATTAAGAGATTAGCGACGCGCTCACATGAGATACACACAGTCGTTGCCAAACGAACCGCACAGAGGCGAATATCATTGGGAGACCAGTAAAGCGAAGGTACTTCGGATAGATAGCTTAAAAAACATGAACCACTGCAGAACCAGTCGCAACGGGATCTAGATCACCAGAGATGCGCGATCGGAAGCGGGAGAAAACCTATTTGGGGGCCACTTTCAACAACCGCACCTGGGTTTGGAATCGTGGCCGTTACGAAGAGACTGGACCTTACCGTGGTGTGACGGTTCGCGAACCTCAGCGACCCACTGAGCTATGAAAATCGTTCAGCTGTAGCACTCTTTCGGTGCTTAGCTGCCATGCCACCTGAAGGGAGCACGAGGGCTGGGATACTGCCAGGTGGCCCAAGCCTAGACAGGGGAAGTCGAGAGGCAGAAGTCAGGTTCGAACCAGGGGGGTCTTCCGGTCAGTAGATTCAGACCCTAACCACTTGAACCATCGGTTGGAACATGTGGCGACTTGTTCCGTAGGAGTGGTAATGCATTTACATTTCCTGCCAAACACCGCTGCCTTGCGGTTAGGCTTTTGAGCCAAGGGTTTGGTTGAGGACCCTAATCGTCCTCCCGTCTAGGAGTGGGTGCCACAACAGTAACCCAGCCCACGTACAACGATGATACCTACATCTAACAATATAAACTCATGCCACATCGGCCTTCGCGTGGTGTCATCAGCCGGGTCGCCTTACTCGCTGCAATACAGCAGGGCGGGTAAGCGAAAACAGGCTACTACTGACGCCTCCCTTCTTTCTTTTTCACATACTCCTCCCTTTTCCAACCCCATTAATTTCTCTCCCCTTATAGGCTCAGCACATAGGACTGGTGACTCCGTTTGCCTTGCATCGGTTTTGCGTGCAGCATCTGCTCGTCACATGGCGCCGACATCCTCAGGTACCTCTAAATCAATCTTCAGGCCTCGACACCCAGTCTATCTGGCCGCCTTCATTGTCCGCAATCTGAAGCAAGCGGGACAACAAGCAGCTGTCGCCCTCAAACTGGACTCTCTTGGCATTGACGTGTGCTGTGTCTCAGAAACAAGAATACAAGATGCAGGCACTGTGGCTGAGCTAACCGCTCATTGGTCTTCAATCGCTTCTGGCTACGCACCTCTGGTGACCAACAGGCTGCTGCGGTGGGACGTGCAGGGGTTGGTATCGTCCTGAGTCACCGGGCGGAAGTATCCTTGCTTGACTGGATACCTCTTGATAGTCGCCTCTGTGTGGTCCGTCTGACAGGAGGTTGATAGATGCCTGTTTATCGAGTCTGCCTACGCCCCAGCTGACTGTAGCTCCGATGCCATCAAAGACAGGTTTTACAACGCTCTGAATGCCATGCTGCAGCGAGCTAAAAGCTCAGATATCGTGGTGGTTGCCGCGGATTTGAATGCACAAGTGGGCAGACTTAACGTATCTGAGACCCAATTAGGAGGTCGACAGGGAGTAGACTCGGTACGTACGGACAATGGCGAACAATTGCTTAAGCTGTGCGCTGATTGCAGGTTGTTCTTATGCAGTACTAACTTCCGAAATAGCCGAAGTCATTTGGCCACATGGTGTCCTCCAACGGCATGCCAGCCACAAACACAAATCGATTACACTGCCATCAGTTACCGATGGCGTGGATCAATAACTGAATGCCGGCCGTTTTAGAACACATTTGTGGAGTCCGACCACGCGCTCGTCCGGAGTCGCTTCTCCCTATGTTTTCCAGAGCCGCATAAGGCGGACAAATAGCTTGCTAACGTAAGGACTGGCAGATCCGGATGTTAGACGAACTTACCACAATCGTCTAATAAAGTCTCTTCCAAAGACTCCACCATCAGATGCGAACTCATACTGGGACGAGATTGCCACCTGTTTGCATAGTGCTTGGAATTTCGCCTGTGGCACTGCACTACCAGGCTCACCCAAGCACTGGATGTAAGACCGAACGGTGGCACTCCTTAAATCTTAGAGAAATATTCCAGCCGGTCCCGAACATTACTTGACGCGACGAAATATCAGACGTCATGTGAAGGTGAGCGTTCAAGCCGAATGTGAAGTGTGGTGGACACAGATAGCCAAGGGAATGGAAGAAGCCCAGCTGATCCGTGCGACACGTCCCCCGAAACCACCTGTGAGCGAAACCATCAAAGATCGGAAGGGAGTGACCGTCTCGAATAAAGAAGAACACATCGACCGTTGGGCCGAGTACTTCGAACAAAAATTGGCATGGTCAATAGCTGGCACCCATCTGGAACCCACAGGTGACGTAGAACCCTGGAACGCAGAACCATAGAACCCTGGTGAACGTGGAGCCGTCTACGGCGTCGGAAATTCATGACTGCATATGTTCTCTCAAGCGCCACCGAGCCTCTGGTCCGGATGACCTCCCATCCGCATTGTTCAAAAATGGGGGTGAAGTCCTCAGTCAGCGCTTGCCTGATTTGTTTGCTTGCATTTGAGAAAAGGAGCCTGCCCCAAGCAACTGGGGAGAGCCGGTGATTGTGCCCATGTTCAAAAAAGGAGCTCGTAGTGAGTGTGGCAACCACAGGGGGATCAGCTTGACCCCGGTCGTAACGAGACTGTTGGCGTCACTGATGCTTCGCCGGCTTACGGTGGCTCGTGAAGCACTGACTCGAGAGCAGCAAGCGGGATTCTGGCCTGGTAAGGGTTGAGTTGACCAAATCTTCACACTTCGTCAAGTGCTAGAACAATGCCCAACGTATAAGCGACCCACAATTCTAGTACTCCTAGATTTCCAAGGCGCATTTAACTCGGTTGACAGGTCTGTTCTGATTGACACGCTTGCCCACCAAGGAATGCTCCAGAATTTCGTGAACATAAGTTCTTTGTATTCCCAGACCTCCGGACGTGTGAGAGTATACGGCGAGCTCTCCAAAAGCTTCTGTACACAAAGTGGCGTCCGTCAGGGATGCCAACTCTCCCCATTTCTGTTTAACTTCGTGATCGACGAAATAATGAGACGAACGTGGAATGTCTCCAAAACCCCGGTGTTCAAATAGCTTATGTCAAAAACCCTGTCGACCTGGAATATGCAGACGACATGGTTCTCATCTTCGAATAGGAGAAGGCGCAAGTGTTTTTGGATGAACTGACCAAAGTCCTTTGGTATGCACTCTGCACCCAAAAAGTGTAAGGTCATGCTCCTGGACATACAGTCACTGGACACGCCACTTGCAACCCAGGGAGAGGTACTGGAGGTTGTGGAGCGTTTGGCGTATCTTGGAAGTTGTATTGGTTCTGATTGTAGTGTGACAGATGAGGTCAATGCACGAATCTGCAAGGCCCGGGTCGCGTTTGCTAATTTGAGACACCTATGGCTTCAGAATGGTGTATCCCTGAATCGCAAGGGACGTGTGTATCAAGCTACAGTGCGGGCTGTTTTGTTTTACGGCTGTGAGACTTGACCTGTTCGAGCAGCGGAACTAAGACGTCTTCAGGTGTTCGACAATCGTTGTCTGAGAACCATAGCTCCTGTGTGTTGGTGTCGGCGTATCCGTAACGAGGTAATTAGAAAGCGAGTTTTCGGTTGCGCAACGGGTACTTTCATTGAAGAATGTGTCCAGCACCAGAAGTTGTGTTGGTTGGGACGTGTTGCGTATGCCTAACCATCGTTTGCCGAAGAGTGCTGTTTCTCATGTTCAACTCAGAGTAGTGGAAGCAGCGAGTGGGGCAACTCTCGACCTGGCAGAGGGTTATGAAAGAAACCACGAAATGTGTGGGTGCTGTCAGCGCTACTCGTCTTCCAAAATGGGGACAGCGTGATCCCCACTGCGCCTGGTTGGAGACGCTGCAAGATATGGCTACCAACCGATGTCAGTGGCGACCTTTCTATCCAGATTGCCTGAGTGAGTGTCTGGAGGTGTAGACACCTCGGGATGATTGTAGTAAGCTAGCACGAAGCCCCTCACCCGTCCACCTTTATTCTTCTCTTCAAAATAAGGCTTTCAAATAAATATTGGTTGAAGCGAAGTATCGGTGTTGAACACTGATGTCATGCTGTCGACGATGATGATGATGGTGATGATGATTACGATGATGAGGATGAGGATGATGACGATGATTAGAATCCTGGCTCCAGAAAGATACCACACATCAAAAGAATCCTGTTGTCCGGGTCGTTTCAAAGTGCGAAAGTTAGTGGCTGCCAGAAGGACTGAGTGTCGGAGTTTGAAGAATGATTTCAAAGCACCTACGGCCATGGCAACCAAGTTGATCATAGACATTGAGCCTAACGGCACTGGCTGGCGAATGGATGTCAGCGCTTAAGAGGAGCTAGATGGAGAACAGAGCTAGCGCTGGTAACCGGGTAAGGAACGGAGAACCAGTATGTTAAAGGGAAAGAACGGGCTCGTCAGAAGTAGCCCGGTTGCGCTTTCCAACACTGTTGCATGCAAATAAGGCGGCCCAGCTGACGGCATCGCGTGATGGCGAATGTGGCATGATTATGTGTAAGCGTACAACTCATGGCTGCACATGGGTTGTTATATTGCCTGGGTACCCACGCCTAAACAAGACGATTAGGATGCTTAATCAAAGCCTTTGGTTCAGAAGCCCAACCGCAGGGCAGCGGTGAGCAAATTAAAACCCTCAGAGAAGTCTACATCTCTAAGGGAAGGTCGCCGATCATGACCCAACTCCCGAACTGGAGGACCAGGAGATTGCTTTACTCAGACCTCTATCTATTGACCAACCCGATATGGGGCTGCGAGTGTCACAAACACACTCCTCAGCATAGACCACAAACTGTCACGTTGCAACAAGATGCAGTTTCTACGTGATTTCTTTTCTCCAACTTATTATTTCCCACGATACAACCAACCGAATCAGGCGCCGCCGTGCTTGAGAGGGATGGCTTAGTCATCCATTCCCGAACGATGTGCGGAGGGGCACATGGTCATAGGGACAACCATTCTTCTTAAGGAATTCCCTGTCGATAATTATGGGCTGCACAAACAGTGGTCCCAGCATGATACTCCATGTAGCGCGCCGTTAAGTCAATGAAGAAAGCCGTTGAAGTGGGACGTTGTGATGACGATGTCATCCCTCGCGCTCACCATAAACCCTGAACGGATTTAGAGTTGTCGTTAACATCCAAAGAGGCATAGCCCCGAAAAGTCACTTCCATGTGCATAAAGCTCGATCTGATTCATACGCTCAACTGAATATATTAACCAGCGTAGTTTAGATGAAGACAGTGGAGGACATAATGAAGAGTGCAATCTGCACTTACCTCTTTTTCTAGAAAAGTCATGGCCGCCACTTGTTTGTCACCAACCGCAACAGCTTTGTGTCCGGCAACAAAACCGCTCGGGTCAACTTTGTACAACTGGGGTTTTCCGTACTCCTGGTCAAATGCGATGGCCAGCATTGCGCATCCCAGCGGCCGCATCTCGGCTGACTGAGTGTACACCTGATTAATTTCACCAATCCTGCGCACAATGGCATCGCAAGGCATTTCATACCTAAACCCGCATATGTAAGATAGAGTGAACAAACCCGTGCTTATATTTAAAGTTGGAGGCCTCGTATCGAGCGCGATGCACTTGGGCATAGCAATCTGGCAACATGCCCGTCATTATGCATCCCGCTGATTCTGTGAGCCGGAAAAGGCGCGTTACTGACTCTCTGTCGATTAACTTGTCTGGCAACTTGAGTTGAGAAGCAACAACTGCACAATCTTCACCGCGTACACCGACAGATATTAGACCATCAACGCTGACCGCTTTCAGTGAATACTCTGAAAACCCGGAGATTTATAGACTTATCTAGATAACTTACCAACTTGAAAGAGCCGTCCTTCTGGGGAGAAGATCGTCATAAAACGGTCGAACCCGCTGGCGCTTGAGGCCGACATCTCTAGACGCACGAGCGGCAATGAACTCAAATGAGGGGACGTCCAGGGGGTGAATCTCGCAATCCAATTGGTGGATTCGAGCAGCATATTCCTCATGTCCCTCATAGAAATGGGTTGTCGACTCTGAATCAACCCAATTCGTCGTCATAAAGGAAATCCACTGGCATATAGATTGCTCTCACAAACTGCATAATGCAGCTAATATATGCACTTTGGAAATTTAAAAGTTGATATATGAAACGGCTGTGACTGCATAACTATCTGACTATTCGACATCCTCCAGTACTATTCAAAGGCAATTATCAACATGCTGTTCACGGATAATCCGAAAATGGTGCACGATAGTTCTTAGTCTGCCGTACAGTGTACGGATATATCGAGGTGGCCTTTCGAAAGCATTCCCGTAGTTGTGTAAAATTCATCCTAAGAGAAATTTGGAAACATAATAAAACACATCAATAAGAAAATTATTCTCTGTACACAGTACTCTCCTGATGAGGTTTTGAGCAAAACACCGCAGCAGAATTCAGTCTTGAACATCAACCAATAGCAAACAAGGTTTTGTCCAATGGGAGAGCCGGAAAGAAGATTACTAAACAGCCAATTCGAAAAACGCGGCACATCAGTTTTCGTGACGTCAAGGCCTTCATGATGAGGTTTCATGTCTTTCATCCGATAAGGCGGTGGCCTTTAGTCGGAGAAAATAGACGTAACTGCGGTTTGCATCATACATACTTCAGGTGGTGGTAGTGGAGTGTTTGTGCTGCTGGGGAGACAGGATGCTACTACTCGATAATAGCATGACATACTTTCAAAAACGCTGGGCAAACGATCGGTGTATCTATCGCAGAGCAGCATTTCGCCAGGCCATATAAACAGCGCGAAAAGAAGGCAGGTTTAATGTTGGATGGCACATCTTGAAGTAAAGTCTATATTAGCCAATTGGCCCAATTTTAGTTCGAAGCTTTATTTAGTTTATCGGTAAAATTGTGACTGACGTATTCGAGTGAAACCAGCGGTGAGTTTAATCGGTGTGGGGACTTGCTGTCCCAGTTTAGCGAGTTTTTACTTTTGTTCGAGAACTCCTGTATCTTTTAGTCAATAACTTTTTCGCTCCTTGCTTGCTCATGGGACGACAGAATATCAGTGTATGCAGTTGAGTCGATTTTATTAATGTAGACCCAGACAGCAAGACCTCTCCACAGTGACGGATGCACACTGCCACACATCGTTTCGGCTGATTTGAACCGTTCCCTGTTGTTTTGCTTCCACTCCCCTGTTCTACTAAAGCCGAGAGGTGTGGCGATTACAGTCGTGTGTGTTGGCAATGACTTTCGTAGACGATCCTAAGACGCCCACCCCGAATTTCTCTGAAACGGTATTTTGAAAGAAGGGACCTTTAACATTAACTTTTAGCATTTAGTGGTATCTATTTGCACTCTAAAATCCTCCCTATACGGCCCCAACTTGGTTGGAAGCTGTCTAAACTTACTTGAGGTCCTCCATGAGACCGAAATCTATATTTAAATGACTGCCAATGGTTTCGCATGATGTCTTTGTGTACACGGTGGGGGGTTTTGTGGAAGAGCCGGTTTCCTCACGTGTTTTCTTCTGCATTGGGCCTGGAAAAAATCCCAACACTACCTGAAAAATAATTGCGCCTTCTGTATCGGCGCAAACTCAAAATGGAGTAGCCATTCATGTCTGTATACGAAAAAGTCTTTATATGGTTGCGGCAGGCATCCCGCTAAACAGAGTCGAGGAATTCCTCAGAGCCGATAGGTTTTTGTTTTTTATGATGGTTAGCACACGCTACATCGGTTGCCCGGCAATGTTTAATCTTCACGGTTATACAGACCCTTTAAGAGTGTCATTAGAAGATTCAAGCAGACATCACAATAGGGTGAGCAGTGCTTCTAATTCCTGGCACAAACTCAACGGCTTGAGACTATCGTGTAGACGCTTGTAACACGCTCGGTCGGAAAACATTGGGGGTATGAACTACTGGCAGGCTATCAGACTGGGTGTGACAGTCGCACTACCATCATCCCGACGTCGTACTTGGGTTCGTGGACATCCTCGTGCGTGAATATCCTGGGGAGTCATTTGGGTTTGTCATGATAGTTTGGATTGGTCAGGGAATTGTGACCAATCAACACTAACGTGGATCTATTATATTCTTGGGTTCATCGACGGCGCACAATGGTTCATTTCTGTCATTCAAAAGGCAATAAGACAGCCGTGTCTACATTGGGGACCCACAATATGAAATTGTCAAACTGTCCGCTGGGGAGCAATATGATATGAGTTAGACTGCGGTCCGAAATAGCAAGCACTCAAAAGTGGTCCCAGCTTCTGACTACCGCATTTAGGCGATACTACCCGATTTAAAAAACGACAGTTGATGTTCAGATCGACGCGAAAGGGCGTGGGTGTGCGTGCTTATGACGGATTTGCATCAGCTTATTTGTGCGTAACCAAATTATCTCGGAGCGTACAGGGACAAGGGATCAGAGAAGAACGTCAGATGTGTAATAGTTTTGCGCGTTTGTACAATGAGCTGGCTTCAGAATGACGCAGTGACCGCCCAAAGAATAGCGTGGGCTCTTTGCAAAACGGGTCGCCCCTGAGGTGGCATACTGCGTGTATTTAGTGAGTCTGTTATCATTTTTTGTTTGGTATCAATGGATTTTTGGATCAATAGGGGAATTGCCCGGGATATATGTGGCAACCAGAGAAAGCTCAGGCCGATGGCACGGGCGTCCGGCAAAAGTTGCTTTCATTTTAGTTTTCTCTTCCCTCCATTGCAGAAGGCGGTTATGAGGTTTAGCATAGGGTAAGAATGCCTTCGGGGAGAGGTCATGCACTTGAAGTGAGAGGCGTCAACCGTGAGGTCTTGTTACTTGTCGGAGAGAGGATTGGCGGACGTGGTACGGATAGAGTCAGCGGATATAAACATAATAAGTTCTTTGTACCCGCAGACCTCCGGACGTGTGAGAGTATACGGAGAGCTCCGCTAAAGCTTCAGTTCACAAAGTGGTGTCCGTCAGGGGTTTCCACTTTCTCATTCTTATTTCATTTTATAATCGATGAGATAACGAGACGAACGCTGGAAGGTAGTCAAAAGGCCGGTATTCAAACAGCTTCTGACCGAAAACTTGTGGATATCAAAAATGCAGACGATATCGTTCCCATCTTCAAGGGTGAGACGTTTTTAGAGGACATGAACAAAGTCATCCCATCCTTTGGTATGCACTATGAACCCACAAAGTGTAAGGTCGTGCTCGTGAATATGCAGTCCCCTAAAACAGCACCTGCAATCCAGAGTGTCACACGAAATTCTGGAGCGTTTAACATACTTTGGAAGTTGTATTAATTCCGACTGTAATGTGACAGATGTGCTCAGTGCTTGAATTTGCAAGCCTTGGGTTGCGTTTGAGTTTAATACGGTTATGGCATCACAGCGGCATGTCCCTGCTTCTCGAGGGACTTGCCTATCAGGCCACAATGAAAGCTGTTTTCTTTTATGACTGAGGGACAGAGCCTGTTGGAGCGGCGAACCTGAGAAGTCTTCAGCCGTTCGACAACCGTTGTTTTGGAGCCATAGCTCGTGTAGCTTGGTGACGACGAATCCATAACGAGGCAATTAGAAGGTGAGATTTGGTTGTGCAACAGCACCGGAAGCTGCTTTGTTGGGCCATGTATCGCCTATGCCGGACCATCGCTTGCCGAAGTGAGGGCTGTTTTCCATGCCAACTTCAGACTGGCGGAAGCAGAGAGGTAGCCAGCCCTTGAGTTGGCAGAAGGGTATCAAAGAAATCACGGAAGGTTTGGGTGCCGTCGGTGCTACTCCTGCTGCAAGATGAGGACCGCGTGATCCCTATTGGGCCTTGTTGGTGACGGTGTAAGATGTGGCAGCAAATCGACTTCAGTGGCCTTTTTGCCGGCTTCCGTCCAGATTGACTGAATAAGTGTCTGTAGAAGGAGTTGGATGAGGCCGAAACCCATATGGAAATTGAGCCTCAGAATGGCCTGAAAAACCGAACAGCTCCCAACATGTTATGTGTCTGCGATGTGAAAGCTTTATTATAAGCGGCTGCTGAAGATCACGAAAATGTCGGTGTACAAACGCAAGCACGGTGGCCCATCTGTTTCCCAGAATGGAGCCCGTAGTTGTTGAAACTGCTACTTCGGTTGAGTATGGGTTGGTTAGAATTGAGGATAGTATCGACGGGACTGTCGAGTCTATTTAGATACATGACACCTTTATCGGAAAGCAGAATTGAGGTTAAGTAAGGATTTAGAGCTCTAAATGAACCGATTTGACACCGAGAACATGCCCTCTCATTAGATCACCGCATCCATGGGTGCAAGATTGTGGACACATGCGGCACTTGGTTTCTAGGGCTCAAGTCTACACAACTTGGATTTTTGATTGACTTGTATACCTCCTTCTTTGGCTTTAACTTTTCTGAATAACACTATCGAACCATCGATGTACATACGGCTCCCACGTCATCTCCATTAAGGCTAATTAAGCAAGTAATAAGTTTACCTTTTTAGCAGTAAGACTCCATCTTCAGCGTGGGCACTACTCGGGAATTATAGACAATGGGATTTATTAGGTACCTGATGATTCAGCCGCTATAACATTGTTTAATTTCGCTTTTTCAATGATACTGCGGAGGACGTAGACCTGTTTCAATTGATTATACAGTTTTCCTCTCAGAACCCCTGTCGAGCGGAAGCGGCTTCTTGAAAAAGCAACCGTACCGACTTCATATTACGTGTGTACTGATGCAACCAATAAATAGAAGGATAATTCGCTAAGGGCGGTTGTGTATTTTTCAAGCATGGGCTTGGCAGACAACCGAGGCGCAGGGATATAGAGGACCATCGTTGGTCGTTAGATCAGGCTATCATGTGTGGTTGGTGCATCGTAATCAGCTGCGTTCATGGGTATGGTCCTGGCAGTTACCATGAGTAGCCAAAGTGAGTGACAGTGCGAACACATATAAATATGATGAGCCGTCGTTGGCCATTGCATTAGGTTACTGTGCATAAGTGAGGCCTCATAATCAGCCTCGAACGTAGACACGGGCTCAGCAGTTACGATAAGCGGTCAACGTAGGCAACATCCAGTACATGTATGAATATGGCGGACAGTTTCTGGCCTTTAGATTAGGTGGTCACGCATAGTTGAGCCCTTATTTTCATCGACCCGCATAGATACTGGCATGGAGTTTACTATAAGTGGCAAAGATAAGCGACAACTTGTAGGTTATGAGTATGAAGGACCGTTGCTAGCCATCGGGTTAGGTCACCGTGCACAGCTGAGGCCTCATAATCAGCGCCGGTCTAGCAGTTATGATAAGTCGGCAATGTTGTGGAATATAGGTAGCTCGGGTGCGCTGATGATGTCACCTCGATTGGTGATGAAACGTTTGCAATCCAACTGCCAAGCTCAGCGAACAGACCAACAATCAATCAGTTACGATAAGTGTTAGATGCGGGTGAAACTACTATCGTTATGAAGTTAACCAGCGATGGAGGCCATTGGTTGCCATCATTATGTTTGCGCTTTATAAAGCATTCCATATATGGGGCGTCATATTCCTAAGAGGAGCGATATCGCTGTGCTGGTAATTTAGCTGCAGTTATTTCATGATGCCGTATTATCCACATTCTAGTTATGCATATGAAGTGGGACCACCCACAGAGACAACCCTCGCATTGACATTTCACAAGTCATGCAGTTGTCTAACACTGTCATACTTGATAGAAGGCGAGCTCCATAGGAAAATGTGTTGTGCCGAAACTCACTGAACAAACTCTTTCATTTGTTGTATCTGAGGAGTATAAAGCAAACAACCGTCACTGACCGATATGCCTGAATGGACTTTGCATTCCATATTCTGTAGAGGTTACCTCATTGTCAAAGGACACCAAAGAACGTTAAACACACACTGTGATTTGTGCTTTATCTCTCATAGATCGGCAACAAAATACGAATAAATGATGTTCCGTGGCCCTGAAATTACGCTTACTTAAACAAAATGCTAGGAGTAACATATCACCCGAAGTTGCAAACGGTTTAGACTAGCTCCCCCCAAAAGTCACAACTTCAAAAACACTACGGTTTCGGCAAAAATAATTTGGGTGTGCTTCTAGCGAGCGGCGGTCTCGTACACATGCTAAACCCCATTTTGAAATACCCCCGTTTCGTAATATATTCTTTCCTCAATGTTCACTATGTTGTGTACTCTCTTTGCTTGCGCGTCATAGTGACTTGCCTGTGCGCCACTCTAACTGAACAGGTCTGGTGTAAAACTTCACTGCCGAAATTTCACCCAGTCACAGCACCTTGTTTTGCAGAGACAGTCCTCAATCCACAAGGCGATCCACCACTTGTGGCTTATTGTGGTTTTCGGAACGCTGCTTCACTGACAACCACGTTTAATTATATATCCAAACAAAATGCCTCAAAGTAAAACAGCAAATCTCCCGACCTCATTCAGCTTGGTGATGGTTTCATCACCACCCACAGCAACCAGAGGAAATTTTTGAGCGATATTTAACTATGGGAAAGCCTTTGTAACCAAACCAGACTCCAGTGTCCGTTTCTCCTCCCTTTTCATAAGCGGGCCACCCACTCCCCCATTTACTTGACCCAGTGCGCTCCTAATAAAGTTGGTTTCCATCTTAATCGTGCAAATTCCTCAAAGAACACCTCAGCGGTCTTACACTTTTACCGAGTAAACGCGGGTCATTTTCCCCGAAGCTTCACACAGGTACGAGATACTCTTGCAAAAATGTAACCCATCGCCAGTGCACGCAATATGCTTAGGAAAATGACTCAGAATACAACAGGAGTTTCTCCGCTAAAACGCCTCTACTTTAGGATATGTGGAAATTTCTTCACCACCACTTTGTTAAAGGAACAAGTTGCGTTCAAATGTTGCATTCTGCTCTGTGTAGGCTCAAACGAAAAACCACCATAGCCGATCTTACCTTTTAGAATTTGTTTTCGTTTATTTCCCTCTGCAGGTTATAATATGCAATCAGTTTTACAGTCACTGCTGTGGCTCAATAAATTGTGGGTTTGACTTCAGAGATTTCTAATCAGAAACTGGCACCCTTGCATTCTTTATTTTTTACGCCATTTCAGAAGCCCTTAAACGAATACACGAAAGTAATTATTATTTGCGCCATCGGCGATTAAAAAGGGCACCAAAGCTGTTTTGCATTATGAGTGGCTGTACTATAAATACAAGAGGAAATCCCACAAGCCAAGCAAAAGTTAGGGAATCAGAATAAGCTAGTAAGTTTAGCGCGTCTGCACTGGTTGCCTAGCCCGGTCTTGCCTAATGAGTGGCATACACCATCTATTAGTCACCGCTTATCATCTTGATCATAATCATTAGGTGACTTAGATTGCGTACAACAGACTGTGTGTAACCTGCTGGCTAACCGAAGAGGGGTTGGACGCTGCAGGGTCCTGCTGAAGTATGGAACGCCGTTGTGTGAAGTATGGCAATTCGCGGCCGATGAATTTGGCAAGGCTCTTGCCACCCAATACACATACAACTACCGCCGGAAATGTCCACTTGCTCTGTTGGGCAAACGACAAATAGGTGGGTTTTACTGTGGCATGTTATATACCTTTGGTCCTGGCTAAGCTTCGGAAGTCCGGATAGGTGTTTGCTTTGCAGTCGGGAAAAGGTTAATACAGTCACATATGGTTCGTCAGATGACATCAGACAACACTGTTCCGACGCTTCCAAGATGTCGTAATTGTAGACTGAGCACGCGTGGGGAACGAATGTGGGTGACTTTTTAAAGCAACTGTGTGCGGCCCGTAGGTTTGAGCTCTACACCTTACTGATCGCAGATAACACGAGTACCGGGGGTCTGATCACATCTGCTTTTGTGGAAAGCAAATGAAGACGTCATGGACAAATTGGCGGCCCATATTTGGGCCGCCAGCTTTGGGTTTGGCTGCGATGTTTTGTCATGCTATTTCCATGTTCACAAAGCAGTCAGGAAACGCGCACATAACACCCGTATATTTTGGTCAATAACACTATTTGCCAACGGGCGACACGTACTGCACCCTCTGACTTGTTCAGGTAATGCCGCAGAGTTAGTTTATTATTTATTTATTATTATTTATATACTATTTATTAGCTCAAAAATTCCGCCACAAAGTGCAAACATTGCAACGCGCGGTTCCAGACTTCGTCTATTGCCTTACGGTTTGCCGACTGTTAATCATCCACAAGTGGGCTGTGCATGTATAACCCGGGGTAGCTCACTCTGGCAGTGTGACGGACATTCCCTTGAAAGACACTAATGGTTGCTTGAAATAAAGGGCACTCCCCTCAGATATCCTCAAGAACGCTATATAGAAGTTGTCTTGGCAAGCTGCCTGAATATAACCTACCACAGCAAGGGGTAACTCTTACACCAGTTTTAAAGCTACCGCCGCCATCTTTTGACGGTCTTTGGAAACAAATCAACCGGTTGGTGGATAAAGTTTGGCGGCTGGAACCTCGAAAAGCCGTGAAACCTATTAACCAATGGATTGTCCAGAGGGTCATTCTGCTACACGGATGCCCCAAATTTGAGCAAGCCGACCTGCGTTAGCGGTCGAGGATACTGCTTCTCAAACCAGACGGCGGACTCGGGACGCCGTGTTTGGCTTTCCTGGGCTTTGTAAGCTGCAGACTATTCGCGGTGACCGCTAATGTCAAAGGGATCGCTAATCATATCGCTTCAACTGTCGTGTTTCTGGGTAAGGCCAGTTGTGCGGTGAGGGTTCAGTGCGCATATAACTCATTACTGTTGTGGTCAGTCCGCAGACGCTTCCAAACGCGCACAGGAGTGGTTACCAGGCGGTCTTTAAAGAAAAATAGCACGGCGTGTCCCGAAAGTCCGTGTGCGCCCACATTTTTGGCTCCATAGCGGTGCGCTTAGAAAGCCGCGAGTTTTATAGTGTACTTCTAGTACCAATGCTTTAGAGTGCCCGTTATGGACAAAATACGACAAGGCCTTTGTCTGAAGCATGCACGTGAGAACACCCTTTGATCCTCGTTAAGGGCACCCGCCTGACTATCGCTGCAATCGTGATGCGGTGGAGGGGCTGCGCCCTTGTTTCGGCGGAGTGGGCGGCATTCCTCAACTTGAAGGGCAGTAATTTCATTCGCTTCCATAGTGACAGCTGATGGGATTTGAGTCTGTTCCTTTTGTACTGAGACATCATGCATTTCAAGTAAGTCTCGTGTTTCATGAGACCTATTACTCAGTAGAATTAAGCCGCAAGATATATCGTCATACAAACCAGCGCCTAAAAATCGTGATCTGTAAGCACGGTTCCACGAGAATATAACCAATGGAGTGTTCGTTTTGTGAAGTGCGTCCCGCAGTCAGTTTGTTTTCTGCTACCTAAGCCATAGCTATATGCTGATGAACTAAATTTTTTGTTCACTTCCTTACTTCTATAACTCACTGAACATTACGCACAAAGGGAAAACTGCAAATCCTTCCAGGATGTACGTAATCATCAAAACGGTTAATACAGCTCAACTTTTCATCTTCTCCTGGTTGCATCACTGACTCACCTAGCTGAGATTATTGGGCGCGTATTAGGCGGGCGCGTGAGCCTGTTTCGCTTAACTGGCTGCTATGATCGACATATGTTGCATATAACCAATTTACTGGGCACTGTTGAGCCATAGCCACGTCCCAGGCCTGCCACTGTGCTAGGTTTGTACAAATGTCCACCGTGCTCTACGTAGGGTGCGTCTCACCAGTTGACCGGGTACCGGGGCCCCTGACCGCATGTTGGTCATGCCCGTCAGCTAGGTTCACACTGTTATATTGCTCATGAAAAGACAAGCTCACTAAATAGTTTAAAATAAGGGTCTCAGGCTTCCCTTTGATCTAGAATGGGTTTTTCTAATGGTTAGCGCGACAGTTATCAACTCACGGTGCACATCTAAGGCCTTGCATCATTTGGCATCTCCCGAGGTCGACCGCGGAAAGCCTTATATTTTTCACCCTTTGTAATGGAGAACGCCGCTGCCAGTAAATATGACCTGAATGCTACCACAATGATATCAAGCAGCTTGCAAGAAAGCCCGAACTACGGGTACAGGTCATATATAATTGATGGCAAGAGTTACACCCTTTATTCATTTATTGGAATACCGCAACTATAACGTACATTCCAAAAACTTTGCGAGTCAATAAAAGTGCATGAAAGTTTCTGTTGCAACGATTACTCTGAATAAAACTTACGGATGTAGGAGGGCGCTGGCTTCCGAATTTGCCTGGTTCAACAGATGATCCCAGAAAATTCCAGGTACAGGGGTAGCCGTTCCGCGGAGGCAGACCAAAATTAATTTCTCCAAAGCATCAGGGTACTCGAGCTGCAGAATCTTAAGTGGTGTTAGTTTATTCCGACCGCACATTTCAGTGAAACGTCACTCGCGGCTCTTCATTTAAGCTGACGAACCTTCAAGCCACCAAGCCCCGTTGATCCGCTTGAAAACACCAGTTTACCAATAAATCATGAATGCAAAATGTTGTATATTTAGAGAGCCCAAGGTATTCTTAAGATCGGAGCTAACTTTCGCATAATTTTTAAGGCTAAGCTCACTGCGGTAGGCGCTTGGATAAATCGCACATCCCTTCCATTCTACTAGTGCACCAAATTGGAAAAATTGATTCACAGAACCTTGCTACGACTATGATGTTCGCGGCACCTCATTCGCGTCAAGTACAATAGCTGGGAAATATTTAATACCTCGTGAAATGTATACGCCACCATATATCACTGCGAATTGTTCCCACAGTCAGGTATGCGCAAAAATTCAGGAGATAATTCGGCATTCTCCGATAAATGAAATGTAAGTTGCAACCCATCTGCTGAAGGGTTTTCTCTACTAGAATATATAGCCTAATTCAATGTCAAGCGACGGTCATTCATCCTCCCAACCGTATAGGTTATCGCTTATCTTCGAGGCTTATCGTAGCATCTAGGCCCGTACCTATGCGCTCCGCTGGTTAAGGGGCCCTAACTATACATGATCGTCTAATCAGGTGGCCAACGACGATCTTCCATCACCACAATCATACGTGTTGTCGCTCCGCCATGCCGCGCCTGAACTCTACAAAGCCACTGTTCGCGAAGTATGATTTTATCGTTTAGGGCACCGGCACAACCTTGATGGGTGGTCATTCCATCTCCTTTTTACGTAAACCAGATTCGCCCAATGATGAATCTGAAATAAAAACCTTACATCCCATTCATTCATGTTTACATCTTCGGTAAAGTTGTTTAAACACATGGCCGTTATAAACTGTACCTTCTACTTGCTCAGTCAGTCCCGTTGTTTGTAGTTAAATAGCCGTGTGTACGCTGATGTTGCGACGTCAAATTTAAGTGAGTATAAAAGCTGAAGGACGCAGCAAATTTGCAGCTAACAATAGATGTATACAAACACACGTGGGATTAAATGGTATGGACTTACTATTTAAAATTCAAGGACTTCGTGAAACTTCAAATGTGCCCGTGGGTATAGTCCTGGGGAATTTCTAGTGAGTGGGCTGGTGTTTGGTGTAAAATCTTCTCCCTAAGAGCCTCAAATTTAAACTTTTGTCCACTTCATCCTGATACTGGTATCCTGTGTTGTAACAGAAGTTACTGCTCCATCTCCATCAACATAACCTGGAGTCATCCCATATTCAACCGCAGTAGCACTCATCAACTGGCGGCTCCGCCTTTGGAGATAGATTACCAGCTCCATTGCTTGCTTTTTCAAACCTACCCTTCTCCGTTCTTCGATGTCCGGATATAGCTAAAAACGCTTGCACATCTCAGAAGCACCCACCAGGTTAAAATCCGCTCGCTATTTTAAACTAACCTAAGGATCTTTCCCCTTCTGTCATGTGGGTTTGAGCCTCGCCCAACGTACTGTTCATGCTGACGCATCGTTACCTATCTCAACCTTGGCTAAACTAACCGAATACACGGGCGATTAAGACGGCCACTCCTGATGCAATGTACTTGGTGCCTGCAAGGTAAACTCAGTCTGATCGCCCCAGGAACGAACATTCTTAACCACACATTCAGCTCACCTACATCTCAACAATGTCTTTACTCCCATCTTTGTCCTCTAAATGGTCACTGGACCCTGGCTTTCCATTATCCATATCCTGTGTGGCCACGTGTATCAATCCACAAGTGTTCAAACTGATCAGGCGTTTCGGCTTCTACCCAGCCCTAAACGTCTGTAAACCCTTCGTGTACCATGTCCTCCCAGTCCACACCACCTGGCCCTGATGGTGCGAAAGACCACACGAGTGGCGCCCCTCCCGCGAACTGCATACCCTCCTCCCAAAGATCTCTGCCATATACTGAGGCTCCTACATCACATTCTGCCGTGGATTCAGACCTACATACCTCCTCATTCACTGATATACCCATGGTGCCAAATAAGCCCTGATCGACTCTAACTACACGTTCAGATAACCCTGCTTCATGTATTACCACTGCTACCACCCAAATTCCTTTGGCGCCAAACCTCATCATAGGCCTTTTGAAAACTTTACTAGCACAACCGGCTCACCATTAAAACAATCAGTAAAATCAACAATATATGCAGAAAATTTTTGAAGAAAGCAGCATTTATCTGATGCCTGTTCAGCTAGATTCAGGCTGCCTTGGTTGTAACATATATCCCCAGAGATCCCCTTATGAACTCAAAACTTCAGTCAGATCAGGGTGAAAAATGCTGTCTCAAGTGTTTCACATATACCCTTTCCCTACATGCTTTGAACCGATAATTCCTCTGGGTCCACCATAATTCCAGGAATAGTAAGAAGATCCTTCTACGCAGCATGTAATATCTGACAGACATCCACGTACCCAGTCGGCATGTTACAGTTAAACGTAGCCCCTAGTATGTCTTCCTCTGAGGCTCCTTAACCTATTTTTTAAATAAATGCAACTGCAATTAGCTTCGCAGTCCCCTTTTTGCCTTGGATGCTTCAAAACATGATAGTCCCACCTGCCAGAAATGACCACTAGCTAACAGCGTGGGCACACGATCAAGCTATGAAGGCCCGCGCGTTTCAATCACAATTTTGATAAACATCTGCCAACAACTCCCCCTTCCGATCAAGCTATTATCATAATGGCTCACAATTTAGCTAATGTGCACCCCCATATCGCCATATATGGCCACACACGTTCGCTTTAGCTGTATGTCACCAATCCACACTATCTCTACCTGGATTTTGAGCATCGATTTGAACTCAAGTAGTGTCGCCTGGCCGCGGTAGAAATTGTACTCACACTTATCTCCCTGTTATTTTGGGTCAAAGTCCAACTCGTAGCGGCGCATCCCAGTAGAACTCTTGACCACTTTCTCATATTTTGAGTCCTAATTCAGAGCACGGCTGTCTTGTTGCGTCTTCTGAATGGCAGCAATGAACCACGCGACGCCATCTACGAACCCTGGACTATCTCGGGTCCATACTGGTCTTGCTTTGTCACGATTCCACGGACAATCCTAACTCAACTAACAACTGTAAGTCACCCAAGGCGCTCATGCACGGGGCCGTCCACGAACTGGAATATGGTGTCGCGATGATGGTACTGCGAATGCCATACCCTGGCTGATATTTTGCCCGTAATTCATCATACCTTCACTAGCTCCCGATCGAGCGTGTTACGTGCGCCCAAAAGACCGTCTCAATTTGTTTAAAGTGTGCCGAAACTTCAAGGTTTTTGGCCACTCTACTGTGCTGTCCGGTAGTTCTGTCTCATTCCCATTAATTTTTTCCAAGAGGCATCATACTGGGGAAGAGAAAACCCCACTGGGCACCTGTGCGATGTTCGCTGACTGCCATAAAAATCAACCGAACTCGGCTGCTGTGACGAATTACCCAGCCTTGTCTTACAAGACGCCTTCTGCAACGATGCCTGACAGTATGTCACCCACCAGCTGGGAATAAACATTATTATTATTATCAAAGAGTTCCTACATAGGTCATCAATGGCTGATCCATATTTAGTTTGCGCGGACAAAGACAACATAATTATTGTTCACGTACGCTTTCAACATATTTTCAAATGTAGCGCAAGAGAAAACATGTGAAAAAACTGACTTCTCTGCAAACTTTCGTAAAGTATCCTTGGAACTATCATACTGAGCCATTACACCTATTGAAAATATGAATTTTGTGCACAAACTGCACCTTGGGTACGCTTAAACAAATCTTAGCAAAATTGCGACTGTGACCGCACGTTACCAGGCCGGTGCATGTTTTTTTGAAACCTCAATCTGTGAAATAAAATTCCCACATAAAACTTTAGCATTTTGCCGCTTCCATGCTTACACCCAAAAGTACCATAATCTGCCTTGGTTTTCTGAAATATTTTTTACTTAATCCTATCTGGTCCCTTAATCTATGGCGCGCATTTCAGTTTCAAGTTTGCAGTGCTACGGGCCTCAGATACGATCTCGGATAAGTTGGTTGGGAAAGCATCAAATGAATACATGAATCATAAGCATGTAGTATTCGTGTGTGCGGCAGGTATTCGAAGCTCCAACGCTATTTTGCGATACGGGTGGGTACACAAGCGGTCAGCAAAACCAGCCAAAAGTCGAGGGATCCGGAGAGGCTAGTGAGTTTAGCGCTAATTACACTCAGTACACGCAGCACCAGCTGTCCGGTTCGTTTTCTGTCTAAGGAGACAGAAACCATTTCATAGTCACCTCTTATTATCTGTAACACAATCAGGTCACCAAGCCTTCGTACGATCGGCTTTCGGTTAATCCACAGGTAACCGAAGAGGAATTTTGCGGTTGCAGGGCCGAGCTGAAGTATGGAACACCGTCGTGTAAGGTACGGTAATTTGCTGCCGATGAATTGGGCGAGTTTCTTATCACGCAGGACATGTACAAATACCGCCGGAATTGTCCACCGGCTCTGTTGGTTAAATGACGAATAGCTGGGTTTTATCGTGGCATATTATATGCCTTTGGTCCTGGCTAATCTTCTGGAGTCCGGGCAGGTGTTTGTGTTGCACTCGGGAGAATGTTACTGCAGCCACATATTCTCCGTCAGATAACATCTGATAGCACTGTTCCGACGGTTCCAGGATGTCGTAAATGTCGACGGAATACGCGCGACGAACCACATTGGGTTAATTATTCTAAGCCGACTAGCATCTGGCCTGCAGATGCAAGCGCTACGACTTCTTATTCAAGGGTGGCGAGAGTACTGAACGCCTCTCTGAAATCGAGCAAAGCACCTGAAAGTCGACCTACCGCATAAGTTTATTATCTTCTATGGTCTCAGGTTAATGATATCTAGTACGAGATTCCGAGTCTTTATCGGACACGAGCGCATCAAATACACTGTGCGTTGCAAACGTACTACGTACAGTAGATATTGTAGACAGATTGGATGCAGTTTTAGTGGTCACAGCTTGGGTCCATTTGTAATAAGCCTCAACTAGCAGAAGGATCATATAACCATCAACAGGACAACCACACCGCAACTGGTGAGGCGCTACGGTCGTGATACAGATGCTGCTACAGAAAGAGCCGTATTTTTCCGGTATGCCTCACATTATCATACCATCATCTCCACGTCTGGCCACCGAAGGTAATGTACAAAAGCCTTCATTCACGTGTTACCTGAGTGACCTGAATGTAATTCCAGAATGACAGCGTCTTGGATTGATCACTGTTGCATTCTACGGTGGAAATTCGTCTTCTACACTTGGTTTCGGTGATCGTTCATGGAATAACTGTTGGTGTACTTCCACCATCCTCCGGTCATCTGTAGGAAGTGGAACATAGCACGCCTGGTAGTTTTGGGTCTAATTTCTTTTCTCCTGGTATTTCTGCAGAAGTGCTAAGTAGCTCATCAACCAGATTCTTCAGGTTTGCTAGCTAGACAGGTTTTGGTGTGTGAAATAGCACGTTCTTTAATGTTAAGCTATTTGGACACATGCAGTGAAATCCCCTTCTCCAGAAAAATACCGCAAACAATATCGATAGCGGGCAAGTTTTAAGGCTTAACGGTACATTCTAGAGGATGTCGTTTCCCCAAGTATTCCAAGTAAAGGCTTTTGGTCCGTGTGTCCCTGGTGGACTCCATCATATGACATCTGGTGGCCTATACTCGTTTTTCGCCCCACAAACATGTCGCGGGTAGTTGTGTCCGGGAGCGAAGGATCGTTGCAGTAACCCAGTGACTACTGAATGGGAGTAACCTGAGCTGCTCGCGTTCCGAGGGGTAGCTAATATGTGATCGTCCACCTATCCGTTGTTAAGGTACACATCCGTCTTCATTGATAAGGCGAAAGCCAAGGGTTTTACACGTTATTTGTTAGAGGCGTGACATAGAGCGCCTTACGTTGGTGTACTTCGCTGGTTTTGAGTGACCCATCTCATCGGGGTTGGATTGCGGGCCATCATAAGCCAGTAATTAGCCGCGCTTCTGTGATCACAATGAGACCCCAATGCGAAGTGTGATGCCGGTTCCGTGAGACTGCATATTCTCCGGAAAGCCTGGGCATTGATGTAGCTGTAGGAAAGAGAGCTGAAGCCTATCGTTAGGCTTTTCACGGGATTTGCGCGCTGTCTCACCAGCCCGCCGTAGACCGAAGTCTGCATATGTTCTTGAACGGGGGGCTTCATCATTTGGCAAGTAACTGGATCTGGTAAGTGTTGGATATAAGACTTCGAAGTTGAAAGACGTAAAATTAGTGGGTTTGCGTCTCGGTACATTTACTATGTCTTGTCTGGGACAATGTATCTGGGTTAGCAAGGTAATCCTGAGGACACGCGGATCGGTGCTACCGCGATTGAGTTGGGGGAGGCAAACTATCTCAGGGGACTGTGGGCCAAAGTGCTCTTCGAACCCAAACAGCCAAGGCTAAGAATAAGTCATTACGCCTCTGCTATTCATCTACTTCCCAACATTGTGAGGTTTTTTATCATGACTTCCAGTCGTCCCCCTCCAAGAGTGTCTCAGCTCATACACCGTGTAAAATTTCTGCGTAAAAATACGGGTTCTGGAAGCATATGTCCCACGGTTTTCATTGTGTTAAGAATGGGTCTCAAAAGGCGAAGTGTGTTAGTATGCGGCAAATTAGGTTTTATTGTGGGTGTGATCAAATCTGTCAACGCTTCTTGGGCTGCTAGGGATGACGCATTCGCCGCCCTTTCAGCTGACGTTTGTAGTGTTAAAAGTAAACCGTGATGGGGTCCAGTGGCTTCAGTTTCACACGGTACCACAGCTTTCGGTTTAGCGGTATTTGATACAGTTGTAGAGGGCAGGGACCATACCGGATTGCCCGTTTGGATCCTGAGGTCTCCGGAACCGCAACAATGTAGTCTGGATGACAGATTCCAGCTGAGTTCTGATCAAGAATTGTCCTCCTTTATCTTCTGACTCAAGTTAGCCAGCCTCTTCATACTATTTGGTCCTCTTTGTACACTAACTGGCAACAAACATCAAGCGTTTCAGTGGTTGGGTAATTATGCGGCCCCAGCGAAAAAAAAACAGTTTCATCGAGTCAAGTATGTCTTCCTGAGTGGGTGGGGAAAGGTGATTACTAGTTGAACACTTTGTGCCTTCGCGGATAGAGAAATTGCTGTTCGTGTCACCGGTTATTCATTCTTGCTTGCCAGAAATGAATAGTGACAATACCTACCATAGCTGCAATTATTGCCCTTATCATCACTTGCACTTGCTGACTTTGTTTACCACGGATCAATAGCACCAATTGCTCCAGTCAAGTGGATTGACGCTGGAGACGTCCATGAGATGTTATTACCACGCTCACTTCTTTTCACAGGCTTTGCCCCAAAGTTCGTGCTAAACCCACTCTCTGAACACTCTTTGAGTAGTCAGGGAGGCTGTATGGAAAACAGACCAAAATGTTCCTAACACAGTTCTCAGCCGCCTGAAGTTGAGACCATTGACCATGCCGCAGCTTCTAAGTACAATGCCCCAAAACCGGTTTCCATAAGTGGTCAGCAGCAGCTCTGCAAGATTGGAGAGTTTAATCGATTCAATGACTTCCGAACCCATCCCATCTCAGAGGCTTCCAATCTACAGAGTTACGCCAGGTGGCCCTTAACTCTCACACTGGTCTAATTAAACAACAAAAATGGCACTCTCTTCGCGGACGATTCCTCTTCGAAATAAGGTCTTACCCTGATACGCTACGCTGTGAAAGACAACAGACAAACCATCCGAGTGTTCCCTCCACTAGCGCACCATACCTCTCAACATTCCTTGATATCATGATGCAACAAAATACTTACAACTTTCGGTCCAATAAGGGTTGCCATAAGCCTGACCACAGTTCACGAATCTCCAACGATTCCTCTGGCCAAGCAACCGCAGTCCATCTCACAAGATGGGATATCTTTTAGACCAATGCTTTTTTGTTGAAAAACAAGATAGGAGAATCATTGAGCATTACCTTTAGACAATATTAATAACAAGACGTAGTGAAATCCAGACACTGGGTGCGACGAAGCCAACATCCTGCACAACGTGTTGAATGGCAAGGACCGAACGAACAGTGAGAGAAAAACGTGGCGGCTCACCTATTTGTTCGCATAACCTTTGTGTTCTCTGGCTTTCTAGAGCTCAACGCCTTCACCAAATTTCTCTGGGTTCGCGTTTGGCGTCCCAACGCAGCAGTCCCTATGTAAGGAGTACTATATCATTGTTCTATGCCGACAACCTAGCCAGAAGATTGAAATGCCACTCTAACGAAGGCCAACATTGGTTGGTTGTTCTGCACTTGTTGTTAGAGGCCATATCCTTGGGAAGCGATAATGGATGTGCGACATGTGAGACAGCCAGAATCCTGACTTGGTGTTGGCAAGCAAAACGCTACTGGTCGATGTACTGCAGCTCTCCGTACTTGTATATGCCAGTGGTCGTGCGATCATCAAATTCGCAGTAGTGAACAAAGTCGCTTTCCTGAACTCGCATTTTTCAGAGCCCGTAGAACTCACTATTACAAAGTCGGTTGGTTCATAACGAGAAAAAACCACGACTGATGTTCACTGGACTTTCATGCCCACCCAGTTGTCCAATGTCATCAAGCCCAATGTGCCTGAGGTCCGCTTGACAACTGGGCGTAGTAAATTTCTTCAAATATGGACGCCAACTCTGCCCCGAGAGCAGACCCCTTGGTATTGGTGTCTTCTCATAGGGACTGTAACTCTTACAGACTATCATCAATTCCGCATCTTTTGCATCGCCCATTCACCGAGACTAAATGGCGTATCAAATTGAACCAACGAGAGATCCGCCAGCGGTCCTAACTAATTTTAGTACACAGGCTCAACCACCAAATCGCGGGCTGCGGCCTCCGTGCCTTATGATGGACGAGACCCACATTATTTGCCTGCACAATGACTCGGAGAATCATGAGATTGAAAGAATCAGACGTGGTTCACGTTAACACCAATCCCAAATATCCAAATAAATGGCTGATTTAAAAGAGTGCTGTGATATTTCGGAAAGTGCCCTCTTTTGGAAGATGTGACTTCGCGCTATAAACCATCACCACCTCCGCGTAACGGCTCACCTAAAATTGACAACAATTCCTTCGAGTGATGAGGGTTTTGTCTTATGATTCATTGCACAAACTCATGCCATTACTTGAAGATCAGTGCGCACCATTTAAGTAGCAAGTTGGCAGTTTTTACGAAGTGCACTGAGGTTTCAGTCGGTGCACTGTTTGGCTATATACATTGGCACAATAAAGCATCAGGAAGTAGTGCTTGGCAGGCTTTGCACCACCTGTAAAGTTTGGATAAAACAGAGGCTTGCTTGAGTTTTGTACACACAGCGAGGCAAACAAAGATATCAAGTCGCAAATGTGCATTCACGGACCGGATTCAAAATAAGGAGTATCTGCTTGGGACATTGAAAGTAGAAAGAAACAGAAAATATAGACAGTATTCTCGAATGTAGTAGCAGGAAAGAGCGAGGTGTGAAATTGCCAACGTACGCCATAAACAATTAGACCGAAGTTGGTAACTGAGGTGAAGCGATCGAAAGTAGGAAGTATTATACGACGTCAACGATATTGCTCAAACCGATTCGGCGCTAGAATCCGAACAGTCCGTTTCAGTCGAAACAGACGAATCTGGGAAGAGATATTGTCGCAAGGCAGTCATGGTGTGTCCGGATGAAGACTTCAGAGTAGTCGGTGGAACCATAGTGCTTAGCTTGCGCAGAGGTTGACTGTACACTCCAGTTAAGATCACGTCTCTCTCCGTCTTCGACCCATCGCTACTGGAGGTCTCCCAGGGTGGGCATTTGCGATGCGTCGAGCTGACAGACCTAATGGGACGACGATTCGGTTTATTGATGGTACATTTAACATCTGACCGCGTTGTGTGCGATATTGTCAGAGTGCGTAAGCGTGAGGCAAGGCGATCTAAGCCACACAAAGGGGAAGAACCACTTGCAGTAGAGTATCGTCGATGTGAATTAATCCCACTATACGGAGAAGATTTCTTGTCGGAGTGGCTCAAACAGTTCTGCTGCACGGATATCGGAAAAAGGAAGAATTACTAGAGGACATATAATATGGATAGCTATTCAAGGTAAAACAGGGAAAAAGTCATCACACATATTCTTAGCCTTTCCATGTGAAAAATGTGGTGTTACCTAGTGGTCGGATAAGCCCACAGTAGTACCAGTTGTCAATGCAACTAGACCGGGGCCCCTGGACCCTGAGCCAAGTTGAAGAACCCTGCACATCACTGCGTTTCACCTACGTTTGATACCAAAGCATGAGCACCAACCAGACTCACACAAAAAACACTGCCAAGTGTGATTGTCAGAGGATATGTCCCATAGAAATACCGAGATCATTCCTGAAGTTTCATGATGATATCAAGATCAGGTTCGGTGCGGATATGACTGCATGCAGTAGTATAGTTGCACCAGACCGTGCGGCGTGGCGTGGAGGACAGGCGTGTACGTATGATCATAAAGATGGACACGGATGGAATGTGAACTTTTAAAATTCTGTCAGGTGGGTGGAAGAAGTTCGTACAGTGATGTTAAGTAGTCGGATGGAAAAAACAATACTGTGACCGATTTCACGCGTGCCTCAAAAATGTACACTATCGCATTACGACCGGTTCTCAAAATTGGAAACAGGAAACACTTCTCCAGGCAAGTTGGCACAAGCCACTGGCCATACTATGGTTCATAATCTAACGCGCGTTTGCTGACGTTGTAGTCAGCTGGTAAATGTTGGATATGGGGTGGAAGAAGGAAGCGATTTCCCCGCTTAAACAACTACATGAAACATATACCGACTCGGTGCTCCCCCGAGAAAGACGTGAGAAGAGAATGCTACGGAGTACGGAAGAGATCCGAGCAAATGAACTTGAAGTACTGATAAGTAACGATTCACGTCATTCGTTGAGTGACTAGGATCGTCAGATCAGTTAAGCCTTAGTGGAACGTGCCTCCATTATGATTTCTTACCTTGATGAAAAGATTTTTATGTGGGGGTCACCACTGTTAGCTGGCCTTGTATGATGTGACTGTATAAGTTAAGGATACTACCTGCGGTACCTATCAAGCGTAAGGGAATTCGGAAATGGGAAGATCGAGTCCGTAGCCACAGTCACAAGTCGAGTTGTCAGCGAGGCAAGCCAGAGGTATACATAGTCGACAGAAATGAATCACAGCAATCTCGTTAGGAATATTCTTTACAAATGAACTGTAGGGTGAACTCAAGCCACGTTTGCTGTCCGAATGCCCTAAAACATTAAAAGGGGTTGGTATAGCACAGGCAATGTCTAATAAAGCAGACTCTCAGCTACAGAGCTCATGATAGCGGGTACTAAACCACACAGCTTAAACGTCTTAACTCTTTCTAGACAGAACAGCGACACAAAGCAAAGTGATGCTGGGTGGTGTTGAAAGTCACTAGGGTCGAGAGAAAGAAGCATTTCCGTCTAAAATAGCGGTTTTCGAATGAAGTATGGCAAAGGTGTGCATTACTGCTGTTGGAAAATCCAGTGAACAGCGTGCAACCTACCAGATTAGGCCTCCATTCGCCCATGAGGTCTGTCAGGTCTTCAACCCAGCCCAGCGATTCGCTTAGCCGTTGAATTGACCCTGTAATACTGCCTAGGAGTGGGAAAAAACATCAGACGAAATATCAGCTAGATGTCGCTCCAAGGGCAAATGATTCGTGCACAATAAATCTTCATGGTGACTGTGAAAGTTGATACCACGACATTTAGAAAGCACCGTGTTTTAACAAACAAAACTCTATACCACAGGTGGAGAACGGATAACGAAGTTTTGATAGTCAGTATTATCCTTTCCCCCTGCGCCGTTTGCCCCAGGCACGAGACAATGCTGGTCATACAATAACCCGACTGTGTCACACCTGTTAACCGAGCTAAAGCAGCAAGACCATTAAAAACCAGCAAACGCCATCCTGAAACCACTGAGTCAGGAGAAATGAGCGAGCATGCTCCAGTAGCTTGCCTAAGACGTTTTCATGTATGTGAACTTTCAGTATCCGGCAATTGCAATTCTAGCCGGGTTCTTGTTTGGAGGACAGCAAACGGGGAGCGATTACCGTATTCACAGACGTGTACCTTCATGTTTCGTCGCTTAAAGTGTGAAAAGGCAATCGGCACTGTTGTCACTTCGTGCTGTTCGTTTCACTTCGGTGTTTGCTGTTCACCACTGACGGGGAACATGTTGAAAACCCCTTTTTTCAGGCCAGCTATCTACCGTCCTGCCAGGAAACGTGGTCTCGCCAACGCAACAATAACAGAATGGACTTCCACTATCAGGATCCAAAATTTACATTGCCTGTCAATGTGAGTTTCTTGTCCATGGAATCGCACGAATGCATTAGCTCTTTAGTGTATGAACGGTAGTGCTGTTCATATGAGCTTTGAATACCAAGATGACCGTCGTATCTTCACAACTACTGAAACGGGGCTCCTAGGCAATAAAATGAAAAACGATCCAAATTGAACCGTGCATCATTCACATAATGGTTTTGTCGCCAGTGTTGTTGAATCGTGCTTGGACAGATCAAAAGTGGCCTCCCTCAATAGTGTGCTGGGAAATTAAGCAGCTATCAGGGACGTTTTTGCGTTCTGACAGGTACGTGACGGTATTAATTGCCACAACATACACAACAAAAGCATAAACTACAGATACTCGAACGAATCGTCATAACTGACGTGAAGAGCGCGGCGCAGTTAGGATATAAGGCAACCAATGGATATACAAAGTAAACAGATTTTTTCCAATGTGTAAAAAGCGCCTAAGCCTATAGGACTGCGATTGATCAAGTCTTTCTACCAAACTCTCCGATGATGGGACATTTGACCAATTTTCACAAAGTTACCATCATCATGTTGAAACCTGACGCTGTAAACAACACTGCAATCCATTTAGCTAGAAGGTACGATCGGATCCGAACAAAACAGCTCTCATTCTGGTCCGGATTTTCTTTGTTAAGTTTTTGCTACTTGCTCCTTCCTCGGCTTTAAAGAACAGCTTCGGTAACCTCAGAAGAGGATGAGCTGTACAGGGCTGTGTCAATGGTTACACTCCGTTCGATCAGACACAGGGATTCACTAACAAAAAGCATTCAGAATAAGGTCTCTGCACTCTTGTCTAATTTAACCGGAAGTCCTACGATTCCTGACACTTATCCAGTTACCGTACCGATTTTCCTGTGCGACAGTAAGGCATGATATCTTCGACAGCTTGCTATCCAACTCATCAAGCCAAAAAATGAAGCAAGCACCGTTGTCAAGGGTTCGCATCAAATGACCTTTAGGGCTTGGTCCCTGATGGCACCAGGGTTTTCAGGCAGGGGAGATTATGTGCCAGTTTCCAAAGAAACAGCATAGTTGATACTGAAGAAATTCCCCAAATGGATGGAGAACTAGGAGTTCCAGAAAAATTAAGTAGCAGAAAACCGACGAAAATGAAGACATCGGTGACATATGAAAAGTACAGGTCCACTGCAGAACTGGAATTTCAGCTGAAATGGGTACCGCAAAGACAATAGTATGGATCGATTGAGCTCAGCTCGCGTGCTTACTTCGAGTTGCACAGCAGCTATGCACTGAAAGGGCTCCACATCCAAATAATTATTTATTACTATTATTATGGATAGACTAATCTGAACGACTTAATTGGTAGTGGACTTTTGCTTTCGACTAAGTAACGTTTATCATCTGATAAAGGTCATGTTACTTCGTTCAGCAGGGGTGAACGATACAGGGGATAAATGATTTTGAAACCCAACTGGCGGATTCACCGCAAGACTGATTTACTGTACACTTCATCCTCTCCATGAAGCCATCTAAGTTACTGGTTGGAACTTGCGGTAATCCACGCTGGATACTCATTGAGACATCCGGCAAATGGTACTAATTCAATCTGGAAAATCTGAGTGGCATCTGGAGCTGCTGGCTTCAGGTTTGAATGCTTCTAGGAAAGATGGGGTCCACCTTCATTTACCAGCTGACAAGCTTCACCAAAGCATTGGATTACTTGTTTAAGCGGTATTCTCTCCACCCACCCCCACTCCAGAGTTAAAATAGCAAATCCTCCTCACCATTCCCTCTCGTTTTGAGTGTTTTCGCAAGTTACCGCGCTCGAAAGGATGAATTTGTGAGTCTTAAGCCACGAAGTGTGATAGAGTTGTCGGTCTTTGGGCAATCGATTGTTTTCTCGACTGCCATTAATGGTCATAAACGACCGCACAGATACTGTTGTTAGTAGACTAAAATGTATCCCAATGTATCACTAATATTTGTAATAGAGACAGCATGACTGATGAAAAATTTGCGTTGACTGTTAAAACGGGAAAGTTCTGAACTGATAACATGTAGTGACCTAAAAAAAAGTCATTGTAAAGAGATATCCCTACGATTGAGGAATGTACGTGAGGCCAAAAGCTGAACAGCCAAATAATTCGGAAGAAGGCTATAGTAGAATATTTTCGCATAAGCTTACTCCAGAGGAAACAGGAACTTGTTGCTAGATAGTTTTACCTGAGATGACTGCCTCGAAGATCTTGGTAAAGTCGTGAGGATAATTTCAACAATAACAATAATCGTTCAGCTGTAACACACTCTCGGTACTTAGCTGCCACGCCACACGAAGGAAGCACGAGGGCTGGTTTACCACCAGATTGCTCAAGTCTAGACAGGAACAGTTGAGATGCTGAACCACGACCCTTCCGGTCAGTAGCTGTAGCGCCGAACGCTTGACAATACATACTTCAAGCTCTCTCACTTTGCCCATCCTCTAAAGTTTCGGACGACTGTTAAGGAGGCTTAGAATGACTGATAAACCTTCCCGTGAAGTTCTTGTGATCATATTTCCGGTTGTGGTAAACTTCATTCCATCGAGTTAGTGAACCGTGGCGTTGCAAGGACTATAGATTCATGAATATATCCTGAAAGTATCAGCTCAAAGCGACTTCCGGATAGCAGGTCGCCCGCAAGAGTGCAGAAATAGCGGAACAGGTTAGTCGAGAAGGTATTCAAGTTATTCGAGGAATTGGGACATAAAAACGGAATGTAAACAAAATTTAAGTAAGCTCGTCAGAAGGTGTAATAAGGATAGCTGATCTCAGGAAACGTACCGAGTAGTACAATATCTCCTGGTCTATTTCGATATCGAAAAGAGCCGACCGATTCACGGTTAATTAAGATGCGCGGTATAAATCGGGGAACGCTGTCTGCCACACCAGCGAACGGGTAGACCTTGAATAGGTAAAAGATAGAGTGAAATCCAGTTGGGGAATGTGGAATATTAGTTTACGAAATGACAAGCATCTAACTACTTAAGACAATTGGAAGCCTAATCATGGAACCTATAAACTGTCAGTAGCAGTTCGCATAAGATACAGCACCCTGTCCGTAACTTTACTCTGGATATGGTTGATCAAACGTTAGCTTTTAAAGTAGGCCACAATGGTTATCACAGCGTGATCGATTAGACGGTTGTCTGTCTATAAAACCTCGAACTAAGCACACAGTTGGAATACATCCAGAAAGTAAAAAAAAAACAAGTTTGAAGTACTGATACGATTGTCCGAACGCCTAGTGCAGTTCATGATACGCAGGAGCTTTTTTCCTACGACATCTAAACTAATCACAGCTATGCATATCTTTATGAGGCCTCTCCGAATAAGAACTATCTCACCACATACACCACATTACCGTTCGAAACAGCGTGTGGATCATTGCAATTCACCCTACCGCTTGATTAGTTTTCATGTTTCTCCAACTCCAAGACAGCAATTGTGAGTATTCCGCAAACAGATATACTCTGAAGTCATCCTACTGTCCCCACTCAGCAAACATCCACTGTTAAGTCACAGTGCACAGTACTGCAATTGTGCAGTACATCATCGCTGGAAAACAACTAGGGTCAATTTATTTGGGATACAGTGAACCATCTTTAGACAGCACAATCGAACCAAGCAGTGAAATGGTCGATATTCCTCAAGCACACATGCATAGTGAAGGCACGGTCGGTCTGTTCACGGGCAAATGTCACAAAGTAATGTAACGGATAAACTGTTACCTCGAAACTGTGTACACTTGAAAACATCGAAACATAGGGCAAAGGGATGGCTACATAAATTTTAGTAGATGGGAAGTCATGGAGGCCTACACGAGGACTGAAGGCCTAAGGAAGTCAACATTCAAGATGACAAATATGATGGCCTCCACATGGAAAACGTCCCAAATTAGAACACTGCGGTAGGGTAAAGTACGATCAGGTATGGAAGCGATACACTTTGGAAGATTATCCGAACTCCAAACAAGCACCACCTTAAGTGTCCCGAGACAGAAAGTTCCTTCCTAGCATGGATCGGGAAACAAAATTTGTGCACTGGTTTTTTTCTATTTTTGGTATAAAGTACGCATTTGATTAGTCATATGACGACTGAGTGTGACATCTTTCATCGCCTACGGTTGGACAGATCACAGGAAAGGACCGGCCCAAAGTTTCGGCTGGCCAAAATGTTAATAGAAGCTTCAAGAAAGCAACGAACGGTGGTCGTTTTTAAGCAGTGGTGTTAAGATGATTGACTCTAGCATGAACACAGGCAGTAGTTTACCTAAAGATTGCAGACTTGTACACACAACCATTCTGATGACACTATCACGTTCTACCTACGTTCATATTCTGATAAATCCCGAGATTTCGAGGAGACTCCCTTTCACAATTCTAGAACTGATCAGTCATTTGTGATAAAATAACAGCCGTCCAAATAGGACACACAAAAGAGACTACCTCTGATCATCCTCCATAAGATCGAGTTTTTCCATTACACAGAACGAGCAAAACTCGTCTCTTCCGGGAGGGGGCTAATCTGAAACCATCCCTCAGAAAAAACACTCTTAGTTGGTCTTCTGGGGCACATTTAAAGAATGAAGCTCCTCCCGGAAAGAAGTATTTGGTTAGTCCCTTCGGAAGGTGACCCCAAAGAAGGACGTGTACTGAAATACGCCTTAGGGGAGACCCTTAAAATTGATCTCTTCTGCGAATGCTTCGCCAGAATAAATGAGTAGGTCTCTCCCAGGAAACACCCCCCCTAAAAAGACCGATTTCGCTGGGTCGCTCCGGGACAGCTAATCGTACTTCTGATGAGGTTTTTCTAATGGAGGAAAAACTGCTCGGTTGATCTTTTGATAAGCTACAGCAAGAGTTGTACAATGGGGACGTCGAGTTGATCCTGAGGGGTAGTCTAAATACTCTGCAACCATATCTAAATACAAAATCACAGATGCAGCAAATAAAGGCGAGCACCTAGATCGAAATGCAACCTGAAGTTGTTACGCGGTGTTCACCTTGCGTTGACAAACATGTGATGCAATGAAGTAGCATTGAAATGTAGCTGGGCAACATCAACAGCACCGACGTAAGCCACCAAAAAGTCCTTTTCCGCAGAAACTAAACTTTAAAGATATATCATGGAGATATCAGAGACTCTTAGCATCACTGACCAACGAAAGCTTCGCTGCATCTTTTTTGAGGCCAAATCGTGGAACAGCTTATTAAATTTGATCATCCGCCTTCTGGATGCATCCAAGCATACATCTATCAGTTGTGGTGAGGAGAATTCAAACCATCTTGAACTTGAGTCATGTGATATTTCACCAAAGTGGCAACCATTCAATGGTGAAACTCCAGCATGTCGAATTCTTCGTATGGTAAAGACGTGCATGAAGTTTACTGTCCATCACAATAACGTTTTGGTGGAAGTGAAGGATTTACAACTGGACCACGTACAGGTTCAAATGCGATGGTGAGGTTTTGTTTGCGATGCTTCCTGTAAGACAGCGATCTTGGGAATGCAGTAGTCATTGGTTTTCCTCGATAGAGATTTCTCTGAATAACAGAAGTGGTCTTCTCTAAGGAGGGTGATCCTGCTTCCAAAAGGCCTTAAAAGTGGGAGTAGAAGAATCACTTCAACAACATCGATCCATAATCTTACTGTTGAGAAGAAATTAGGTACTGTAGCAATAGTTACTCTAGTGGTTGGTAAAGGCGGCTCTCCCTGAGAAAGATCCCCAGCTAAGAGACCATTTATGGCGTTTTTCGTGACTGGTCTTTGTTCAGGAGGCTTACTACATCTCTCATCAATTCAGCTCAACAATGGAGCTAGCAGAAGTTTCTTAACCATCCGATTCGGTACCTACTGCCTCTCGGAGGAAGTAGGAACATGACTGTCGCACCAAATACAGCGGATGACCTCGTTCTGCTTCGACAACATGGAAAGTACGATCAGACTACATGACGGGAAAAACACAATTAGCTGGTTTGGAACGGCCAACTGAATTGTGCCTTGAGCTTGCCTTGGTACAAGTTAGGGGCCGTGACTTAAAAGAGCACAAGATCGCAGTAACTGATAACGCTACGTAACTTATCATGCCAGATACCTATCTCCGTTTGCATACCAGTGAGAGACAGTCTGTGGGTACTCGGCGAATGGTGGACTTTGCCCTGTGCTGTGTTGTGACTTAGTGAACGCTTGCGCAGATATTACGCGTGCCTAAACCTTTGGCCAACGGCGCTCCTTCACCACAATCATCCCTCTCGCTACGTGCATGTCCCAAACCTCACATTGTTAAAAGTGTGGAACGAACTAACGTCAATGAACAGTCTCGGTGGTCCGCCCATCAGTCATCCCATACGGAAAGGAGTAAAACGCAGCATCCAGAATCAAAGTGCACTTAAGAAAGTGAACAAAACTGCACTTCAACCATCTTTAAACAGTCCGTGGGAATGTTCACTCACCTCGAGGGACGTACCCATCACAATAACAAGGTCCGTTTGGGCCAGATCTTTCGGATATTCCCAAAATCGTTCCGGAAGGTTTTCACCAAAAAAGACAATATCCGGCTTGACAACATTGTGACATTCAGGACAGTTGGCAACGGTACTCGCGTCGATTGCGTCCTATGTTGATAGGTAATAAAAAGAGGTAAATGGAAACTGAAAACCATAGTAGAAACGTAGATGAACGAAAGAACAGCTAGAGGACAACTACTTAAGTCGCAGGTGAATTGCGCGACAGTGTGGCTGACTGAAGCAACCAGTTTATCAATGAACAGAAAAAACTGTCAGTTATTTCCACAAATATTTCTTCACATTTCCGAAAAAAGGAAAACAATTGGTAGAAGGAGAAAACGAGTTCAAATTTCCGCAACGAACCAAGCAGAAAGCGGTAGACGTCCGTACCACAATCGACTCAAATGGACTGGGAAGCGCAAACGCCTGTTAAAGTCTGCCGTCAAAGGTTTTTTCTTATAGAACTTCAATGGAAACGGAATTCGGAGGCATTTACAGTAAACACTCCAAATAGCAGACGAAAGCATACATACATGTTATCCGACAACCATGTCGACTTTCAACCAACCCCGAACGGTAAGTTAGCAATCTTGTTTGCAGACTTGACAACAACTTGTTCTGGATCATCCCATAAAGGCCAATATCATGATTCCCACCAACAGGTGTAGGTTTAATTCGCGGACGGCTCAAGTCAAAGTCATGCGCTTAACAACTCCCCCTCCAAAACGACCCTGCTATTGCACCGTTAGGCCATTAGTTCCTCCACAGAACGAGTTCGCTTCGATTTTTTGAAGTCGTAGTGCAGAAAGTGTTACGGTATTCTTAGGCTGAAGTTTTGGGTGGTTTTGCTTTGGAGTCAGCTGGTATTTTCTTGAAATTCCAGAGCCTGCATTCATAGTAGGACATAATTCTTTCCTCGCCTGAATCACTGCTAAACAAACGAAAACAACCAAACCCTGGATTTGGCTAGGATGAAACAAAGCTTGGGGGAGGGATGACGCAGTATCAATCAAGGAGGTTACAATCACCTTGATTCTCTGCAACCATAATGTTGGGAAGAGGACAAAAGATTAAAAAAAACATTTAAAGCGAGAAGCCTTAGCCCCGAGCAAACAAGCACACAGCGACCGGAACTTCAATTAACATTTGTCGATTAACAATAACCGAGGAAAGTAGTCCTTGTATAGACGGTTTCCGGTGAGACTGCGGCTGACCTATAGCCCATTTTATAACCAAAAGTGACGGCGTTCAGGAGAGATGGAAATTACCTGGTGCGGTACAGACAAAAAAAACGTGATTTACTCACACATACAGTGGCCTTCAGGTGTCTTCCCCATGCACAGCAGTTCCTTCCCGATATAACCAATGATGGTGAGGCGCTTATCAACAGCACCGAATTAAAAAATACTTGAAATTTTTATTCAAAATTGTACTTAAAATTTCTATTAAAATTTTTATTTGATAGGCATCTTACCATAATTGGCCGTATCGGAGGGGAATGGCTGTGCATGGGGAAGACACGTGAACATCACCGTTTGCGCGGATAGATCAAGATTTTTGGCCCATACTGTACCGGCTAATTTTCATCCCTCCTGAACGCTATCATTTTTGGTTCTCTAATAGGTTTGGTTATAAAACGGACTATAGGTCACCAGGAGCTATGTCAGTAGTTAATTTGAGTAATAAACGCCTATTCACTCCGTTTCTTATACTACCAATAAACTGATCAGTAGAACATGTCATCGTTGAAACTTGATGATGGCGATTTGAACACCTACCCCCACCCCACATTTCAATCGTTTCTGTGTAGGCTTGGACAAACTGGAAACATCTCAGCCCTCGTGTTTCTTTTGAGCTGCATGATAGCTATGCAACAAAGGGGTACCGTATCTGAACAGAAACCAACAGACATTGTAAGACTAAAGACAACAGCATCCTTCTGCTTGTAAGGAACACTCAAACGACCACACAATTCATGTTTGTGAAATGAGGAATACTGATTTAGATTCTGAATAGCGCATGAATTTGAACAAAGCAAAAGGAGCTGTCTAAATGAATGAATACCAGGCAATGATATTTCAAATGGGCTCATTTCAACTTTCAGTCACCTTCTTAGCAAAGAAATGTCACTGTATGGTGATGAAACACCGGACTGCCGGACAAGAACATTTCTGTTGCTGGACCAAAAGCGTCTAACAGAGAATCACAAAGATTAGAAAATTTGTCATTCTTTCTGGAGATAAACACCTCATGAAAGCTATCCCCCACAATCAAGAGGCCATTATTTATCAAAGCAGGACTGGGGAAACAATCGATGCTTTGCATGGTATTTTTCACTTGCAAGAAGTCAGAAAACTTATACGGTACAACTATAGTTCAAAAGTTTCTGATTGTTGGTTATTAGAGAGCGGCTTTAATCGAGAAGTGCCTTACCTGATCCCACCGTACCGATTATTGGTACGAGCGGTGTCAGCGTTTGTAGATAGTGTCCTTTACTGTAGATTGGCCGTGCCGTAATAACTACATTACACAACGGAAGTTGTACAAAATATTAGGTAAACGGTTCAAGAACCAACTAACCTTGACAACCTTGGAGGATACCTTCGATCGACATACGGTGCATGTTGCAGTGAGGAAAGTCCCATGGGCCTCAACAAGTTTATCTGAAGGAATCCCAGCCACTGAACGGCATAGATGGAGTGAAATTAGAAAAACAATAGTTATCAGAAAGGTAAGCAATACCGAAAATTTCGGCGTTTCCCCCCTAATCAGTTACCAAGTTAAAACAATGTCCGAGAAAGGAAAAAAGTGAAGCCAAAAAACAATGAGGCGAATCCCTGATAAGCAGAGTTACGTGGAAACCAGTGCTTCGAGTACACAGAGGGTGATTTTCCTCGAGTAGCTCTATATGGAGGTCCTAAGTAAAACTACCGTGAATACAGTAAAACAGCCTACACCGAGCAATAGGCGCACTGGCACTGGGGACCGGCTGGAACATTCGATTCAAATCGAAACCGCTTCAGGTTTTTATCCGGACAAATCAACATTTTTTAAGGACAGCTTATCCTGAAAACTTCTTAGTCTCATAAAAGTCTCACTTGACCCTAGTTATCTCCAGTCATATTATTTTATTTTATTTATTTTATTTATATATTTCCAGGCTAACTTTTTCTCGAAGCACACAAAACCGCCGGTTAAAACTCGATATATCGTGTACTACTACCTTCGGACTTTCGATGTCAATGGCTTCTCTTGCAGACAGGATAACGTGCTGTTCGACTGAGAGCCTTCTTCATATGACGCCAGTTGCCTCGTTATTGTCATAATGTACCTATTTAACCCTAAATCAAGCTACGCGCAATTTTAAACTACGTTTCTGTCGTCGTCTGTCACCAGAGCAGGAACCTCAATGACAACACCAGCGGACTCCACCACGAACACGACAGCTTGTTATCAGGGCGGCGGACAAGTGATTTCGGTGTAAACTTGACATTATCACCGACATTCACCACACGCATTCCAAGTGCCAGGAGGTGCCGCTTTCGTCAGATGACGCAAAGAAAACTATATCCCCCTCTTTGTACGCAAGCATTACAAGCACAAGGCGAGGGATTCATTTTTCAGGTGGGCGCAGTCCCGGAGTTTTGTCGCCTGTGTGAAACTCATTGAATGTATAAGCTACAGCTTGCATTCGTGACGCAAGAGTCAGTTAATTAACCCCCATCAGGAATGTGCGATGTAATTTGCTACGCCTACACTTTTACTTAGACAGCAGTGGACGAAACGGGGCACTCACAGACTATTTTGTCCCTTGGGTAATAATGAGAAATAATGCACATGCGTGTGTGTGGGTAATTGTTCTCCTTGAGACATTTCTTGTTGCGCACAGGAAAGTTTTTTGCTTCCTGCGAGCGCCCTGTTGTAAAAATTTTTTGTTCCATGAGATTACTCTCTCCGTGGAGGTCAATACATGTCGGGGGATTGTCTATTGGAGGGAATTACTGTATCGAGTTTGAAAAACCAAACTTGTGGCTTGTTTGAACAGTGACCTGTGAATTACACGGATTCACGGCAGTGCGGTGTTGAAATTAATTCGTACTGACGTGGACGGATTCTAAACATGGAAATGCTCCCCAAGCGTGGTCGAATAAATAAGGATTACTAGAGAAAAGTTGCCCTGCTTAGCCCCCAAAAAGTGGAGTCTGTGAACTGAAATCAACCGGTTGTACAAACAACGTCCCTATATCAAACTTCTAGACCAATCAAATTCACATAACTTGGGAAGCTCATGTATGTACCTAAAAAGTATACGTCTGGTGATCTGGTGGTAGCTCCACTTGTTCGCTACTAATACCAGGAGATGGGAGGGTGCGCAGAGTTGATAAATTGTTCGAGTCTAGTAAAGTGATTAGGTTGAAAGTGGAGCACGACAACAAGCCAAAGGTCAATTAGTCGCTGGATAACGTTTGCATGTTAATGAAGTACCATTCAAGCAAGTGCACTGAGGTGACAGAAACGGTCAGTCTAAGCATGAAGTCCGTAGGAACTCTGCTGCATGCAGTATGGCAACTTAAAAGCACCACAATGCGGAATGACTGTGCAGGTTGTGATCTCGATACGGTCTTCTGTTGCTGAACGGTATGCTGTCCACCAAGGATACCAAGAGAGATACGTCTTGTGTGTTCCCCGAAAGTAAAGCCACTTGTTTGTTTACGCAGCTTGATAGACGGCGGTCTTTATCACTACATGGTGTAATGTAAGGTGCACCGCAAATCCGGTTCAAAGAAAAGACATTCTCACCTTGTGTCCTTTCCAAAATCGTTGATGACCAAACCTTAATCACGAAGTGACCACACACCTTAGAAAAATTACCCCATACAGTGAGAACAGACTCACCGCCGCAAGAAGGTCAACTGACCTCAGAACCGACAACGGTGGTCGCTTCGCACAGCTGTGTGCTGATCAACCACTTTTTGCATACACAGACTTTCAGCACAAACGGGAGCATCGCGTTAGGTAGAGCTCCCCAAACGGTTAACAACCGAGCACTTAGATTGACTACATAGAAATAAGTTATTATTTTAACAATGTCGCTCATTTGGGAACATGCGTATAGAGTCCTCTGGTTCGTGTCCGTGTTGTAGCTCTCGGTTCCCAGCAGCTTATCCTAAATCATAAGTCCACCGTCCCTTTATTTTATTTTGATATTGTTGTTTTTCATTGTAACCGTCTACCGTACAATAGCCACTGCCATAAGCCGCGGTAACTGGAATCACCTTAAACAAGTACGCCTTTCAAGCTTGTAAAACTGAGCTGACGGCTCGTAGGACTGCAACCCAACCACAAGAAGGTTCAAAACGTCACAGTTATAAGGCCAAATGATTGCGACGCCCTGTGTGGCAGTGGCCTAAAAATTAAATCTATCTGCTGCTTCCACAATCAATGAACCGAGTACAAGGTTAGTTTATTAATTCTACTATCATATTTGTGCTAGTTACCCGGTTTCACTCACCGAAGGGGGACAGAGTTTGGTGCTCCTCCCAAACAATGCCGAGTCGCAAGGTACCGAGGTGGTGCAGGGTCCACATCATACTAGGAGCCGGCTACTCAAGTGGGATTCATAAAACCTTCTGGTGCAAGCCGCCTACCCAGGATGCCCAGTTTGCCCTCAGCTAAACTTCCTCCAGTGAGTAGCATTTTGTCCAATCTTCCTATGATTGCGCTTCTGCAGTTACTAGCAGAACAAGTCTCACAGGATAGGTTCTTCTTCGTTTTTAACCCACTTCTATGCAAACTAAAGGAGTGCAAATTATAGGCAAAACTAGGGTCTAGTCCACTCCCCTAGACAAACAGCTAGTATTCTGTCAAGCCCGTTCAAACACTGGACACCAAGATTCGCTCTTTGTTTAGAACACTCGAGACAGGAAGAAAACAGTGAACAGAGTTTTCTTAGCAGCGGCTACGTGACTAGTATGTCACGCGTGAGCATTCTGAGAATAACCAGTGATGGTCAAACCAGAACGGTTTTTCAGCACCAGCCCCCGACCATATGGAGGGATTAGCATCAGCAGACAATGATTAGTACAAGATGAATGAAGATACACACCTTAAACCGGTGGCATAATTGTAGGACTTACTTCGCTCGAGACTGTCAATATTCTGTGTATAGACACGTAATAAACGGGCTTGGTCATAGAGAAGCCGAATAAAGTGATGCGCAATGTTCGGTCGGTAGCGCCCAGTTGGATACAGCTCTTTGGCGAGAGTGTAAAATGGAACGGGATTGGAGTAGAAGTACTCCAAATCGAAAACAGCCTCAGGCCAGGGTAATTTGTATTGTGACAGATTATCGTAAAGCCCAGTTCCGGGTGTCCTGATTAGGAAGCGGAGTGAAACCCATCGGAGAATGCACAAGAAACAACACATGATGTTATTCAGTCAATCTCAGTATACGCATACGAACTCCATGGAATATAACACGGAATATACCTCATTTATAAAGTTCTTCAACCGAATGCGCTGTCGAGAAATTTTCATCGGCTTTGTGAGAAATGTCACATTAAGGAAGACTATTATACCTCTCGTTGGAGTGCAAAAGTACTGTTCACCAGAACCAACAGGGATTTGGTTTCGTATGTGCGGAGGCCAGAATGGATGCTGCCAAGATTATGGATAAATGAGCTCAGGTTTTAACACCTGTTGAGTTGTAAAGAGCACCAAACCTGAATATGCCGACAGCAGTTGTTACCACATGAATGACCGATGAATCCATGAGATCTCAATCCCAAATTACTGAACCAAGGCAATTTTAACCAGAGGATTCTCCAAGTAAAGGTCGTTGCTTCATGTAAAATGGTCGGATTGGGTCAAAACTCGTCAGAAGATAAGAATTCCCTAATCGGAAGATGACAAGAAGAGCAACAAACGCTTCGTTGAGCCTTCGTTAGGGTGCAAGCCTGCGCAAAGTGAATATGCGTCATAAGAAATAGTTTTCCCAAATATTTTTTGAAAAAAATTGCTTGATTCTTGAATTTAATGCACACGGCATCCAGTTTTACGGTAATCCCTCACCACGTTACGGTACCCTTCGCTTGCGGATGGACTTCCAGAAAGTCCTATATCACTTCAACTGAGGTGCTTCCTCATGAGATATTGCCCAATGAGAACGGCAGCTCACGCTTTCTGAACTGTCATTCATCTGTAATTGGGTGCCTTAAGTGCACGTGCGAATATGTTAAATTTTAAAACCAGATTTTCTGGACGCAGCCTGAACGAAAACATAGGCCTGGGGGTGGAATAGAAACACTGGACTGGCGTTCCAGCGACTAAACTGCCGATGAGAATTCTCTGAGACAATCGCCACCACCACTCATAAAACTGGTGAAGGATTTTCTCAACATAGGTGCATGGCAGCGAGTGCCTAGCCTTCTACATGGGTGGGAACGGCAGACGCCTCGCCGGCACAAGGTAACTTGTTGACTCATCGAGAGCGTTACCGGACAACACCCCAGGAGAGACAAAACACCGCTTTTCCCCCAGGCACTTCGTACTTCTTGCGGGATTGCTGTCTTCAGTCTGACCAAATGGTAGGAGAAGGCGCAATATAGCTGTATGCAGAGAATGTGGACTTGACCAGACCGAATGACATTAATTTCCGCGCTATACAGTGAACATAAAGTTACGAGAGTAAAAATAGAAACTGTTCGGAGCTATTCTAACAAGTTTAAACGTCGAGAGGTTTTTCTGTAGGACAGCTGTGAACGCCTGAACCACATGATCGAAGAAAAGCTCACACTATCTACGAAGAGACACAACACCCTGGATTCAGTGTAGAAACCTTCGACCGCCTCCACCAACCTAAAACAGAACAGTTGTATGAACAGGACTACCGGTTCGGCGTGAAATCAATAAGGCTAAATTGGGACACATTACTTTCCCATGCGATCAGCACTATTGAAGTGTTGTTGTATCGCCGTCCGCCTCACTTTTATTTATTTATTTCAGGTGATGGCGGTTTTGAGATTTTGTAGAATGCATACTCACATGACTCGCATTTGAACAATCGTCCTCCTGTCCTGGCTCAATAATTCTAATGAATCTGCGGATCATCCGTCAAACAACGTAGCAATTCCTGTCCCACTTGCAACCTTAACCAACAACATGTACACTATAATTTCCCATCCATTTTTGTTTAAGCGGCTACCACCTGCGTCACGCGCCAGGCTTACGACCACCAACCACATCAGGTCAACTTATGTTCGTGTTCGTGCAACTATCAAACAAGAATGGACACCCCACTCTTCACATTGCACATAATAAATAAACATGCAAGTCGGCCCAACAACACACACGCGGGCGCACAGGACAGGAAGTAAATCGAGCTCCACAAGTCTCAACGGTCAACTACGGAACACGCGTAGCAGTTATACTGCAGAGAGAACACATCTCGAGTCCGGAACTTTACCCAGGAACTCTCGACAGTTGTCCTCAAACGATAATTCACTGTTTTGGCTTATTCCACTTTTCGCATTGTATTTATTTTTGTCATTATCATTCTGGTAAGACAGACATTTGATAGTGCTTGTCACCTTCTCATGATCAATTTAATTACGTTACAACTAGAGCACTAACAAGTTAACACCAAATGGATGAAGCACTGGACTCGAGTTTCACTCTCACTAGAGCTCATCAGCGGTGCGTATCCAATGGCCGTGCCGGGGTTTGAACTCCGCACATCTGAAATGCGAGGCGACCGTGTTACCACTAATCCACCAGCGCACGCTGAACACATCCGATAATACTTTTTTACGTCTGAACAAGTGGATATGTTCGCGCTTAAACTCGGAATCTTGCAAAAAAATCAAATGAATTCGCACATTTGACAGAAACCTATTTTTTTTAAAAAGAATTATGAAGTCAAACTTAATAGCCTGAACACAGAATATTCGTACATATCTAAAGAACACAGGAAGACCTACAACGAGTTTAGAGGTACCACACAGGAGCTTACCGGAAATCTGGAATTCCACTAGCCGTACTAATTCCTGCTCCCGTTAGGACGATGATCCTTTTCACATGCTCGGCAGCGAGGATATCAACAGCACGTGAGAACCCAGCCTCGTCACCACTGGATGTGTCTGAGTCAGAGGACATACGGCAACGCGAGGGTGCTTGAACACCGAAACTGGTGGTGGTAAGTCTTCTCGAAAAAAAAACAAAGTAGCAGCGAATGGAGGAAACAATCAAAGTTGTGTAAAAAAAAACTGTGGTACCAACGGTACACCATATAAAAGAATAATACGTGGCGTTATACACGCATTTGTCCATTAAGATGGTGCAGAACGGAACTCAACTAAATCTTTCGCCCGCGAGGTTCTTACAAGTAGCATCGTAGATAAGAAGCAATTTGGGTAGTGCGGAGATTTTCGGGTTTTTAAGTAGTATTGACAAAACGAGACGTGCTAACGTGTGACAGTATTGAGAAGTAGAAGTAGCAAGACACCTAACACGCGCCTGCTGGCCTCTTTGCTGATCAGCCACCCATGTGCCAAAATAATCATAGTGGAAGTGCGCTGTTCAAATTCTGCCCGGAAGACAGGCGGAACGAAGTCCAAGAGAGCCTCGAGAGATATGAATTGCAGTGAGGATTCAACAGCGATATGCTGCTTCTTAGGTTCCGAAAAGACGTTTCATCTGCCTTGCACAGCAAACCCCAAAGCAGAAACTAGGTGGTTATATACACTGTTTCCCATTATTATTTCCCATTTATTATTTGCTCAGCGCTTTCACACTAACGCACTAGTAAACAACGACATAACGCTAATCTGCGACGAGCTAATGATGTCACCTTTATTGACAGGAAACCTATTCAGTCAATTTACCGAGCTCAGGGAACAAAACAAACCATGCTACACCTAGATGGTGTGATAAAACCGTTGGGCATAGCGGTCTTGAATATGCCTCTACACTCGCAGCTTTCGTTGTTTGGTTTGTGATAGGGTTGTATAGGGTGTTCGTAAGGTTACACGATGACTGAATGATATCAACAGTGCTGACAGCGACAAATGATCAGGAGCATCACGATGGATGAAACGCCTCGGTGTTTACAAACTTTTAAATCCAGCCCAAAAATAGCAAGGCTACTGGACTGCGCATGAACAGGTATATTTAGGCTTGGACGTATTAACAATAAGTTAAACCGGAAAACAAATACATGTAAGCCCTGTTGACGTGATCACGTCAAAGAACGGTTCGTCCAGTTCCGCTGACCAGCTAGAGGTGCCCGAAAGACAGACTTCCAACTCCTATTGACAGTTCGTACCGAAATCCCATCAGCATTCGCGCGCACTGTCGTTGATTCCCTATAGGGAATAGTGTTCAACTGTTTAAACTTAACCTCGTAGGATAAAATCCACAAGCAAGAAAAAGTGCCAAAACAGGATCCACGTTAGTCTCGATAAGATGAACTCCAAACCGCAGAAAGTTGACAATTACGCGCTTACGGTTGCAACGGGAAAATGCTCCCAGAGTGCGATGTAACTGACAACAAAATGACACAATCCGATCCAAAACATCACATCATATTCGAGGTTAAGAGGAAAAAATGTGGGTGACACCAACAAGGGGTTGTGAAGGTTACAAAGTATACCAATATATGCTGACTAGGCGCAATTTAAAAACGAGGTCGAAGCCGTGCGAGGGGACTTACTGAAAAAAGCTGCAGGCCCCAGCTCTAAAACATTGTCCGCAATACGATGAGCCAATAAAGTATGAACGGATGAACATCCGTAGAGGCCGAAGGTATATTCTACGTTGGGGGAACCTGTGGTGAAATATTGGAGAAGACGATCAAACGATGACAAATAAATAACCATTGAATGAAAAAGTCGACAGGCTACTAGAGAAGCTATCGTTAGTTCTGCTTGGATACTAGTCTGACAGGAATGGTACCAATGAAACGGGTATCAGAAAGCAAAATGGACAGGGAATTGGGTGGGAACATGAAGTAGTAGCGCGAGTGCTCGTAATCGGAAAGAAAGTGCCAGGAAATGGAACATAACTGGGCACGTCGAAAACTCCACCGCTGATTCAATATACCAATTGAAAATTAAAAAAATCGTTCGGCTGTAACATGCTTTCACTCCTTATCTGCCATACCATCCGAAGGAAGCACGAGGGCTGGGATAATGCCAGGTTGCCCAAGCCTAGACAAACGTGGAGATGCAGAGGCACGGTTCGAACCACGGACCTTCCGGTCAGTAAACTCGCGCTCTAACCATTGAGCCGTCACGCCCCAATACGCTGTCGAACTGAAAAGCGTCCAGGGTTATCGTGGAAGCAGGGACGTTCAAAAGCCTTGGTAAGTGGCGTGTCCAACTGCTTGGCAACGGGTGACCAAGTTATCGGGGGGCGAGATGGCTCAGTAGTTAGAACGCGAATTTACTGACCTGCAAGTCCGTGGTCCGAACCCGACCTCTGCCTCTCGACCTCCCCTGTCTAGGCTTGGGCGACCTGGCAGTTAGGCACCGGACGGGTGCTACAGCTGAACGAGTTTAGACCAAGTTATCAACTAAACACTACGTCCTTGTTCCCATTTAAATAGGACCAACAGACAATCCTAGATGAACCAGACGAGGGCCACAAAGCTTTTGCCCAATTCACCCCAACAATCATATGCCGAAATTATAGCCCTCACCTTGAATACTGGTGGCCCATTCAAACAGTTCAAAATTCGAACCATTTGTAAAGTATTGAAACGCATGTGTCCAAAAGAAATATACTTCCCGTTCCTTCAATAAGTAGAGGGATGTTTTTACTAGCAACCTGCTCCACTGCTTTGGTTTCATTCAAACAAACAGTGAGTAATTATTTTCACAAGGATAATTTGACACGAATTGAAGCAGTGTATGAACGTTCTTTCTGTAACTACCAGACAAGGAGCACATACACGACAACGATCAGGCGAGTCGCTTTTCAATTTCGGGAATTCCCCCCTCGCGTCATGTCGTATTTCTGGTCAAATTATTCTAAATGGATTTGAACATAACCCCAATTCAATTAATCCTGGAGTTACTTCAGCCCATCACTATTAAAGTGGTTGCTTTTGAACGTTGACAAAAAAGTTGTTGCAAGGTATTTCAACCGCTGCATATTGGTCCACGTTGAGGTCTCACTGTATATCACAGCTTAATTGTAAAAAAACATCAATGAACCGGGGCGAGATGGCTCAAGTGGTTAGAGCGCGAATTTACTGACCGAAAGGTCCGTGGTTCGAACCCGACCTCTGCCTCTCGACTTCTCCTGTCTGGGCTTGGGTAACCTGGCAGTATCCCAGCCCTCGTGCTTCCCTCTGGTGGCATAGCAGCTAGGCACCGAAAGGGTGGTACAGCTGAACAGTGCTAGCAGAAAGGCACACACAAATCGTTCCTATTACTGGGCATCGCGAACGCATTTCCGGTAATTCAGTTGATGTCGGGCTAATCGTTAGCCATCATCATCACCAAAGACAGCAACATCAGTGTTGACACTGATGCTTCACTGCCGTACAACCATAAGGTTCGTCTAATTATATTTAAAGCCCTAGAGTAAAAGGAAAAGGAAAAGAGTAGGTGAAGAAGGGAACATAGTGCTGGCCTATGTCAAGCATTCTGAGGTGTCTACACCTACAAGTGCTCAATCAATATGGAAACTGACAGCACGAACGCCACTGATATCGAATAGCCGCCATTTCTTGCAACGTCTCCAGCCAAACACAGGTGGGGTCACGGGACCCCATCCCGGAAGGCGTAAAACATCAACACCACTCTTCGTGATCTCTTTCACGCCTTTCTGTCAAATCATGCGTTGTCCACCTCGCGGTTTGCGCCATTCTGGAGGAGGCACGGAACACAACACTCGTCTCGGTAGACCGTGTTTCGTCATGCGTAGCACATGACCGAGCCATCGTAGTCGGTAGTGCTGGATGTTTTTCCAGATTAAAGTACCTGCTACACAACCAAATACCCGTTTTCTCATCACCCCGTTACTAACGCGTTGGCGCCATCCAAAACCAGTCACACTTCTAAGGCCTCACATCTGTCCGCAGAGGCCATGTCTCGCATCCATACAACAAAAGAACCCTTACTGTAGCCTGGTACACGCGACCCTTAAGATCTCATGATATGCCTTCTTGACGCCACAAGTGGCACAAATTAGCAAACGTGATTCTGGCCTTTGAGCTTCTTGCACTGACTTCATCAGACACAATTCCGTCAGAGCTAATACAACTGTCGAGGTACGTAAAATTTTCCACAATCTCCAGTTATTCTCCATGGATTTTAAGGGATATGTTCGGAGACTATGCGTTCTGAGGCATGACTTAGCCAACATAAGAATGTTGTGGGTGAGAAGTATCACGGCTTCATAGGTTCAAGGAGAAAAGTAGATTTTGTCATTCACCCGTCAGGAGCTCAGAAATGTGGCCCCAGATTCGTGGGAAAAATAGCTCCTGATTCAAAACTGTTCGATTACGATGGATTTTCTTCATTTACATTGGATCGCCTATGGCAAACATTGGTATCCGTAAATGCTGAGCTTTCAGGACCGTTTTTCATCACTGCAGACAAATCAGGCAGAATTGTATTTTGTCAGTTTTCATTGGAGATCCGCATTTATTCCAAAGGGACTGGACCTTGTCGTGTTGTGACGGTGACCCATTCAGCTACACTGAGGAATATCCGGGCGACACTTACGGTATCTCATGCAAGGTTTGGCAGTGGTTAAGAGTCCGTCCAAAACGGTCTCTTGGTCCTATAGGTTTATGGGTGAAAATTTGGTGGTTGTTCCTCTAAAAAAGCAAAGCAACGACCAAACACCATTACCTTGAGGTCGGGCTTTCCAGCCGAAAGTTTCGGTCAGGGACCCTAGTCATCCTCTTATCTGGAATTGACCACTCTGGCAGTATTCCAGCGGGCGCACAATCATGATTATCACAAACGAAAATATTGTCACGCCACATTGGCGTCATGTGGGGTCACAAACCTGGTCACCTCATTTGCTGCATACAGCAGGGCAGGTAAGACAACACGGGATATTGCTGACGGCCCCTTATCTTTTCAAGATTTTCTCTCCTCTCTCCTCCCGCCGCATTAAAAATACTCTCCAGGTAGGCACACCTGTTAGGTCTTTATTCGTCTTGCATCAGTCCTGGCCGCGAAACCTGAGCGTCCGCTGGCGCCCAGCATCTCGAAATCAATCTTAAGGCTACTTTTAATGTTCGTATTCTTAAGCTAGAGGGACAACAGACCGTTCTTGATTACACACTGGCCTAGCTTGATACTGATTGATGTGCACTGCTTGTCGAAAATAAGAATTCAATATTCAAACAGAAATTCGGCCAGCCCCTTCACTCCTGACTCGCTTCCGGATATGCATATCTGGCGATTCACAGGCTATTGCGACAGACCGTACATAAGTCGTTAGCGTTCTAAATCACCGGGCGGAAGGATTCTCACTTGACCGGATACCTGTTGATAGTTGTCTCCGTGCGATTTAGCCGGCGATTCCCGTGAAGGAATACCGCAAGTGAGAAGTTGATCGCTGTCTGTTTACATCCCGAACGACTGAGCACTGATACCATCAAACATGAGTTTCGTGACATCTTGAGTGACCTGTAGCAGTGAGCTAACAGCTCAGATATCGTTGTAATTGCCGGAGATTTAAGTGCTAGCGGACAGACCTAGCATATCTGAGAATCAACTAGGTGACTGACATGGATTGGACAAGTTACGTACTGACAAGGCGAACGACGGTTTTTATGTTGATCACATGGTGTGCCAGCCAAGAACCCAAACTGATCACATTGCCATTAGTCACCGATGGCACAAACAATAACTGACTGCAGCTCTCTTTGGAACACTTGTGTGAAACCTGACCATCCGCACGTACTGAACCGCTTCTCTCTCCGGTCGTCAGAGCTGCATAAGACGTGGATAACTTGCCCAGCAACTGAGAGGCATACAGATCACGAAAGTAAAGGAATTCATAAGAACTGGACTCTCTTCTAACTGCTCCACTGTCTGACGTCAGTTTTCACTGGAAAAAGAGAGCTACATCTTTGTACATTGCCGGAAGTTTTGCCTGTGGCACTGCACTGCCAGGTTCACTCACGCACTGGATGTCAAACAGAACAGTGACACCGTTTGAACCTCAGAGAACTGCCACCGAGCATAATGCGGTCCGAGGAGTTATCAGGAGTTAAGTGAAACAGAGCGTGTGGGCTGACTAGGAAGCCAGAGAGACGGAAGAGGCACAGAAGCCTAGAACGCACGAATATTTCAGTTGGTCCGTGCGACCGGTCCCGAAGAACCAACCGTGGGCGAAATCATTTAGGGTCAAAGTGACGCCACCAGCTTCAGTAGAGAAATGCACCTCGACCGCTGGGTCGAGAACCTTGAACAATTATCGGCGACATCTACAGCCACCCAGTTGTATCCTAGAATTGCAGTAAAACCCTGGACGGTGAACCAAGAAACCCTACAGCCTCGGAGGTTTATGATCGCACGAGTTCCCTCAAGCTCGACCGAACCGCTGGTCCGGACGGCCTAACACCCATATTGTCCAAGGATGCGGGGTGAGGCCTTCAGGCAACGCTTTTGTGATCCACTTGCCTCCATCTGGGAGAAGGAGTCCATTCTGGACAACCAAGGAAAATCGGTAAGTGCCCATTTTAAAGCCTGTAACGAGTGCAGCAATTACACCAGGATGGGCCAGACATATCAATCTCGACACAGCTCAGTGGTTAGGGCGTGAACTTAGAGGTCGGAATGTTGTGGTTTGAGCCCAAACTCGGCATCTCGACTTCTGTCTAGCCTTGGGCAACCTGACAGTATAACGCCTCCCACAGTTACCTCAGCAACCAGGAATAAGAGCGCATTAACTCCGAACGACTTTTTCTTGACTCATCATCACCAGACTCTTGAAGTTACTTGCCCTTACGGTAACCCGTGAAGCACTGGCCCGAGAGCAGCGTCAACCAAATCTTGTCACTCTATCCAGTGCTTGAACAACACCATATTGCAAAAGACCCAATATTTTGATAATCGTGGATCTCCAGCTGACCACCCTGTTTTCTTTGGCAAACCTACCCAACAAGGCGTCCCTCGGAGGTTTGTGGGCGTAGTGGGTTTTGTGTTCTCAGACATCCAGGCGTTTGAGGATGTACGGAGAGCTCTAAGAAAACTTTCCGTGCAGGAAGTGGTATCCAACACTGATGCCCACTTACTCCATTAATGGAGTAATTAACTAGGAATTCCTATTTAATTTCGTTGTTGACGAGACAATGGGGCGAACACTAGGTTTCCAAAACCCTGATGTACAAAAAGCTGATGACGAAAACCCTGTCCGTCTAGAGTATACAAATGACATCGTTCTCATCTTCAAAGAGGACAAGAAGGAGCGGGCATGTTTGGGGAAACCGTAACGTTTTACCCGCTGTTGAGTGCCGCTATGGACGAGAAGCTTAACCCGTACTCGATTGGCCGGAAGATGGGGACGCATGGTGGTCCAGCACCGTGCCGGGCTCTGATTGGCCGAGAAAGTGGCCCCAATAGCTAATCGCGATTCGGTACCCGTTGAATGCGCCGCTCAGTATTCGTACAATGGAATTGATTTCTCGAATGCTACGACATTTTCAGGGTTGCCGCTTCATAGTGTACAGTGTCTATGTATTGCAAAAGATCTACATTGGTGATTTGTTTAGATGAGCGAATATTCAAGGTCAGTGAACGCCACCGACTGTGAATACGTTGCATAATGTAATAAGAAATAGCGAATTGCGGAAAAAGGTGACTCACTTTCAATGGACGGAATTTTCAGATAGTTTAACAGCTAAAATAATCCTCTGAAAGTTCTGGAACCTACACGGTTCTTGTGGATGCAAAATATGCGGAGGTGCCATTGTTGTAAACAACTTTTGCTCGATAATTGCTGTTACCAGTTGAAATTGAGTAAGCCGCGTTCTCTATTGGCAAAAATCGCGCAGGCCTGTTGTAAAACAGCAGAGTCTTCCATCATGGATTGCGTATTATGCTGGTAAGACCATAACGTTGATCAACTAGCCACGTGGAACCTGCGCCGGTCATAGCGGACAGCTGAACGAACCTAGCTGGTCTGAGCACGCCCGTCCATTTCTACCGGGAAAAAGGTCCAAAATAGACGACATTAAAAGTTGAGCTGTAGTCGTCGTTTTGATGAATATATGTCTTGCCGGGAGGCGCATGAATTTCTTCGTGAGGAGTGCTCATTTGGCCACTGACGTCATGAAATGGTAGGAGGATATCAGTTAGGTTATCAAAATATCACAGCGAGGCAGGCGGCCGACAAACTAGGAGGAATAGTTACCATACAATGGGAGCACATCAAAGGGTATAATGTAGCAGAGGCCATCTTAAGCGGCTACTTCGTATGCCTACTTACTGTGTCCCTCAAGAAACACGAGACTTACATGAAATGCACGGGGTCTCATTAACAGACGAACTCTCTGGAGCTGATGGGCCACATGAAATCATCTTCGTCTCCGTCACATAGCTGGTGTTCTACAGCGCTAGTCGTAGTAGTCAGAAATTTAATCACGACTGTCGCCTCAATGAAGTAGTTAGGAATTGTGACCACTTTTTGCTGCCTGCTATTTCGGCCGCGGTCTAACTTACACCATAATGCTTTCTTGCGCAACTTTTTGACACTTTTTTCTTTTTTGATCCCCAGTGTAGACAGATCTGTCTTATTGCCTCGCTTGAATAGTAGAAATGAAACACCGTGCGCCCTCGAATGGCCCAAGGATATCCCTGATGCATTCCGGTCCCAATTTGTCACGACTACTTGGAAAATCCTAACTACGATGACAACCCTGAACTACTCACCCAAGATGTTCATGTACTGGGCTGTCCACGAACCCAAGTACGGCGTCACGATGACGGTAACGCGATTACCATACCCAGTCTGATGGATTGCCCGTAGTTCACAATATCCCTAATACTTCCCTGACGAGCCCATGCACCCATAGGACCGTATCAGTCCGCATGATTGGAACCATGCCTTGAAAGCACTGGCCACCTTATTGTGCTGCCTGCTTGTTCTGCCTATAAACCCACTACTTCATCCAACGGCACTGTTTGTGTTTCGGTATACCAGTGAAGACTGAACCTTAGCTTGTGCCAGATATAACATGTGGTGACCAGCATAAAAGAAAAAAATTACTAGCTGTGGGGAACTCCTTGGTTTGGTCTGGACACCTGCCGAAACGATAGGAGACTTTTTCATATACAAGTCACTAATGACCGCTCAATTTTGATTTTGCGCCGACATAGGGGACGTTGTTTTTGTTTATGTCGTTTTGAGATTACTTCCAAATCCAGTACCGATCAAAACACCTGAGAAACTAACTTTATCCGCAAACTTTCCCACCGTTTTCTCAGGGACCAAGCGCGAAGCGACTAGCAGCCAATAAAATACGAATTCCGCGCTTAGGGTCGACTCCGATTTCGTTTACTTAACTTTTAAAAAACTGCTGCAGCATGTGTAGATTTTAAAGGCTCGGATATATACTATCAAATATTAAAACGTTATGTTAAAGATTCCTTCCTTCAAACTACGGGTCTGCGTCTAATGCTCGGCGGCCCAGAGGGCGCCCTGTCTCCCAGAATTTTGCCACCGCATGCAGTCCACTTAAGACGGGCTTTTCAAGTATTTTGACCTTGTTTTGAGCGTTTCATACACTTGGTGGTTCTGTTGCACAACATTCCAGGTTGATAGGGTCAAATCAGGAACTGAGCTGGGGTAGTACAGCCGTTACGTTTAGCAAACTAGAATACACGAAGTCGGTCGAATTCAGCTGTTTCTGAGAATTATTGCCACAGCAACAAAAGTGGCTTGATAAAGCACAATTGATGTTCATGGTATCACTGATTCGGATGCTGCGTTCCAGGGGTCAGCATTGTAGTGGTCTGGCTACTCAAATGGCTACTTTACCAGGTGTGTGGTGAAGAAATAAAAAAATAATAACGCTAGATTAAGTATATAATATTAAAGAGGTCGGATGGAACCGACTCCCCAAGAATTGTTCACGGATTCACGGATTGATACACAGGAGCGAGGCTTTTGCCCAAGTTTCCCAAGTTTCTTTAAAATATTTCGTCGTTGACCCAGATCAGCGAGTAAATAATAATTCAATCATGGTTGTTCTGGGGGTCTTCTTCTGACTAGTTCTCACATATAATAAAATCCGAAGAGAGACTTAAATGTTTTGATACCAGTGTTAGCACATGAAACTCGCGAATGACTGCTGTACGCGCGAGCAAAACCAGAAGAGAAATTCGAAACACGCGACAGCATTCTTATTGCGTGTAATTGTACGAATGCGCGTTTTTTGGTTCTTCGTATTCAACCAAAAGACGTTTATGCAACTGACGAAATATGTAATGTTATAATGGAAGCAAAATAAAGATAGAAAACAACACAGCAGCCTGTCTTCTGTTAATTTCACAGGTGCAGCACGAGCCTCACTCACGTGGTTCACATTTTACCCTATTTCTTCTGGTCCGTACAACACGAAATCTTGCTCAAGGCAGATTTTTTCTCGTCAAAATTACGAGCAACAAGTCAGCTTATTATTACGAAAATACGGCACAGTGAATGACGAGCGGTCAATACACTTCATTCTCTCCAAGATGCCTCGAAACCTAAGCTCTGAGGAAACGGTCAGAACACTGTAACAGATATTCGATGATTGAAGCACACACTTTAATATCCGTTGCCAATGCTTTACGTTGGGAATAAAGGGGATGACGATTTCATCACCTTCGCCGGTGTTGTCACCCGGAAAAGCGAACGTTTTAACCTCAGCTCAGTAACAGCTGAGCACTTTACTTTCCCCATTTTTGTATCCAGTCTCCAGTTGTCTCAAAATGCATGCATCAGACCCCGGCTGTTATATAAGGTTGAACAAGATCCTGAAATACGATTGAAGCCTCACCACCGAATATCACCTTCTCATCGGCCTGCAAATGGACACAGCTATGATCGGTCAGCTTTCAAATATTTCCAGTTGCCGTGTTCACAACTTCGGCTCTACCGTCCCAAGGAAATCTAAGAACAATCCCGTCGAAAACGGTGCAAACGCCCCGTTTCGGTGATTGGCATTTCGCTCGTTGTTGCCGGTCCAACTGTCACACATGAAACAGGTGCTATCGCCGTCTCCAAAAAGACTTACGTCGATTTCCGACACAAAAGCCACCATCACATCGCCATGTGGCTCACAAGCCGTTACCAGAATCGCTGACGGAAACATTCAAAGTCGATTTTGCTTGTCGACAGAAGTTTGTGACAGATCGTATCAAAACCGGTGCAGTTGCTTTGTGGCTTTATACGGGTTCTGACGTCATGAGGTCGATAAAGTCCCCTGATCTCATCATTGACGAATACGGCTGCCTGTCACACATGGAATATATCAACGCTTTCAAAAGCATGTCAGCTCCATCAGTCGTGACATCCTCCAGGTCCAGCTTCGGTCTCATCAGTCGTTACAGCTGTTTTCTGTCCGCTGTGCATGAGCTCCCAGTTTAACCGAACCAGCTGAACATGGAGAATCACAGGTGTACATGCCAAGAAGAATTCTAGCTCGCCGGTGGTGGTAAAATCCGTGCCGAGTTCTGATTTGCTTCTCGACCACTATAAATCGTTGTGGCATCAGGTGCTTCCAACTGTGGCGCTGACGCAGTGGTTTTTTCATCACTCCTCGACAGTAACCGGAAAGCCATCACGTATGTGTCATATCCGTGACACCAGCTGAGCTAAACTACAGTCTTATAAAAAGGAAGCCCTGGCAAAAATATTTTTCCCCAAAATTCCCGGAAACGCTCTCCGTCCGTCAGTCTACGTTATTGACCGACTAAAAGCCGTTTCTTGCTTAGTTTGACTGGAAGCAGGATATTTCGGTTTATACAGCTCAACGTCTTGAGCGACGGGCCAGTCTAGTCCTTTGATACGGGCTCAAAGTCATGTACTAACCTAACACCATCATCAAACAAGTCAGCACACTGCCTCTTCTTACTGGCTCAAGCAGACCGGAATCGGAAAACACCGTGTTGGCCATAGTACATTTGGATTTTGAGGTCAACCACTTGGTTTTGACAGCAGTTTGCAACTTTTCAGTGACCGCAGACGCAATCCGCCAGGCCACCGACCAATTGTGAGGTTATCAAGTACTCCGCGGCCAGTGCCTGCGTGCCTTCCCGGAGGATGAACTGAGACGTTACTTTAACCGACGTGACAAACTACCACTAGCTGACGGACGTCCATTTATTTTACGAACGTGTTGTCATTCTCGGAGGGCGCGAGAACAAATGGGATGAATTTCTTTGCGCTGAGTTATGTCTCCTGGTGTCTGCCGAATTCCAAGTTAAAGATGTTTCCAGATGTTGCCTGCAGGTTGATGTTCAGGTAGCTACGAAACTGTCTCTTCCCTTTATCAACTATGCATATCCAGTCGTATTCGACGCTTTTAAAAAGGCAATGAGTTGGGCGGAACACTCTACTAAAAGTGCTTTACCGCCAGCAATTAAGCGCTGCTACAGCCAAGAAGCCTAACCGTACTTGAGTGGCCAGGAAACGAGCTGTATGCCGATCCAGGTACAAGGGGAACTCTGACTGCACGACAGTTTGCACCCAACAGCCAATTTCACTTCAGTATGCGTGGAATGTCGGCTGGTAGTGACGCGCCCGGGTCCTCACACTGTTGGCACCACATGTCCCCTAATTACGACATCTTGAACGTGTTTTCACCTAGTTTTGTGTTTAATGCAGTTTGTGAACCCTTGGTAGTCATTTGTCTGAGGATGTGACTAGGAACTGAACTGAGATGTTATTTTTACACCAACGTCATCCCATTCTTCAGCATGTTTTGGCCCACAAAGCTTACGTTCTTGGACCGGCTGTACCTTACAACAGCAGCTTTTACCGCAATAATAAGAATAAACAGCCGTTTTTGCGCAACCAAACAAAAGGGAGAGACTCATAGTTGTTTTTGCCATCTTGATAGATGCCGCTCACTAGCTGGGGATAAAAAAGACCCCACCGCTTATCTCCTCGGATAAAAAATTCTATTCGAGAGTTTATTGTGAAGTACAGAGGCAGCTGCGCAGTAAGACGCTGAACTTTTGAGACAACGTGGTCAACTTGTGGTTTGGTCATACCGCGAGGTATTACTTGGCGTTTTTCCGCCAATTTTTCGTTCGAAATTATTTTGTGTGTTGTACGTTGTACAACAGTGGATATTTTCACCGTTGCACGTTTCGGTTTAGACTCTGAATGATATTTAAAAGCGACAATATTGGTGAAGTCAACAGTTTTCTGGTTATTTTATAATCGAACTCAAAGTTTTCTTGGTGAACCAGAGGGGGGGTTAATTCGTTTGCCGTCTAAATCTGCGCAACCAAGAACAGTTATTGACGGAATCAGTTCTTTTTTTGCCTACGTTATCCTTCTGAGCACGCCTCTCAATTTGTCCCCGACTAGAAGAAACCGTCTCCAGCGACCCAACATGGTCAGAATTACACTCGAGTATTCATCTTCATCATCGTTGATTGGTCCTATTTAGGAGCACAGTCAACTCGAACGGACCAGTTCATTAAATGGCCGCTACCTTCGACTCCATTATACGTTGGTGAGTAGATGAGCGGTAAAAAGGAAGCTCAAACAAAACAAAGTCACTTCTCAACCAATATCCATTTTTGACCTGATTTGAATATAAAATGAATCGGGTATCTTCACTGGCGTGAGTTCAACTGTAACTCAACAAACCAAGAAGACTATAAAAATTAGTCAGCAAAAAAACAAGAGGGAAAAAGGCACTCCACTCACGATTCACTCTCTTAGGTAAAGTTACTCTCATGCGCAACCCGGCTGCTCAGCTGAGCCCGTTCATAAGGCAATTTAACCTGCAGTGAAGGGTACCAGTCGAACTGCGCAAAATCTTATTGACCATACGAGAAAGCTTATAGTTAAGAACGAATTAGTGCAATAACCTCGTCATTTTTGTACGAACCTACTTTTTCAAGGAGGAGGAAAATAAAGAGAGTTTATTGATTGCCCTCTTTTTGAGTGGTTTAGTACTACTGACAGTTTTGTGCGCATTGGTTTCACATTGGCGACTGACGACGGTTAATTTTAATTGCATCTTATCAAATAAATCCGCCAGAAAAAAACTACTTGAATGTGATTTTCTTATGCAGCGTGCAGTTTTGGTCTAAATTAACGATACTGGGAATGTTGTAAATTATGAAACCAGCTCAAAAGCCTTGGGTCTACAGGTTCAGAACACCATAATAACAAGGCTGTTCTCACGCAACTGCAAGAATATTTGCATACACTTTGCCAGCAAGAATGGACAGTGTCGAGCTGCTGTCAATCACGTTGTTTAAATGAGCCGTTTCGATTCGGATGCTTGTGCTGTATGTGAGCTTTAGACACCATTGTGGGAGTACATCATGTCATCCTGAGTTCGTGAGTGGATATATAATGATTTCACCGCATTTGATTTCTTGAGATCCATTTTAGTAACTTCTGTGACATCAGCAAAGCAGTTTCTACTCGACTGAGGAAGGCAAACAGTGAACCATCAGACGACACTCATCCGAAAAGTTTCCCCACATTCTTTCAGGCATATTGCTTATCACCTCTACGAGCCTAAGATGAATGAAGCCATTGTTGATATTGTTTGTAAAACAATCCACACATAGTGTAGGTTGTGTACAGACCATCAGGTAAGCCGCAAAATGATTTCGGGTTTGATGACGTCCGGAATGAATCTTTTATTGTAACAATGAGGTAATGGCTTAGTCCCAGTTTGATTCCTAACAGCCACCCTGGGATGTAGGATGTAACAACATACTTTAAGGTCCAAAAGCTGTCACAATAGGACGGTCACTGGTTGTGAACACCATGAAGACTTACTTTGCAGATCAAGTACCACTAAGTGTGCGCTCAGAATGCGGTTTTTGGTCTACCCAATAAACTGTCTGAGTAAAAATATGTTTAACCGACTTCACCATACTTTTTGACAGTGATATAGTCATGCTCTGGCCTGCAACCTTCCTGTGGTATGCTTTGAAGTCTGTAGAAGATATATATATATACACATTATCGTTTATTTTTGAAGAGCATGGTCACAGACATAAAAAGTGAATGCAAGCGATGAATGCGAAAGGGTTACAGGAGAATATGAGATAAAAGAAAGAAATGTCTCATTCGAAGTCATGCAACCAACAGTTCCAATCAGATAGGATGAATCCCAACGTACGTAAGAATTTTGGTAAGGAAACATGCGTGTAAAGTCTAACAACCGAAGAAAGGACAAACAATGCTGAATGCTCTTCAAGGCGCGGTAAGCGCTAGCACAGTCAAGACTCGCACATCAGGCACAAAGTGTCCGTCATACTGGGTCTGGTGTGAGATTCAATGGCAAGAATATACACTCAAGGCCATGTGTCACGCATAAAAGTGTTGTACGTACGCAGAGAACCCACAATCGCGAGCAAACACAAGTCACTGACTGTGACTTTAGAAAGTCCCAGTCCGATAACAGCTTTGGCGGATTGAGGAAAGCAGATCCCTCGATAAGAGATGATCATCGGTTGGTGGACCAAAAAGTCCACATCACAACCAATAGCACGTAGAGCTGAGATTATGGCGAGGGAAAATTCATCAACACCATACTTCTGCTTTTTCTCATTCCACACAGTCACTCCGCGCCCATCCGAGACTATGCTGACGTCTATTACAGTCGCTCGGCGCTCCCGAACGGCGATCAGGTCAGGCTTGATGAAGGACGTCGAAGTTGGTGCTCTCAACTCCTCAAAGACGGTGTATCCCAGGCGACGGAGGCGTTTTGCGAGTTCCCTTGCAACCCGATTATGACGAGCACACCTGGCGTCATGCGTGATCCAGCAGGACTGCAAAATATGCACCAAACTCTCTGGTTGGCCACAGTTTCCACGACATAAGATCGTCTGGCCACCGTGACCATGTCGAGCGCTTCTAACTCTCGTCCTGAGCAGGTTGCATCGGAGCTGGATACCGCGGATAAATATCCGAGGAAACACTCGTTCTGGAAATACAAGCCATCGATTAGAAAGAGGCGAAGCGACCAACTCTCGTAAACCGCGACCGTCAACGCTGTTGTGCAGGCTATCACCCCAAGCAGCCACCAGTTCTTCCTTGGTGTTTACGCATGAACCATGGACACGGATCGGAAGGCTGAGATCCCGAACAACCTTGCCAAATGCGGAATCGTTGACCACATTGCGTAGTACACGGCACTGAGTAGAAAGCAGCTTTTCCATACGCACTCTCCGCTGCATCGGGATTGTTGCACTCAGACTTGGGATACCAAGTCCCCCATGTTGTTTACCGGCATGGATGTAGCTGATCGGGGTATCCTTCGGTAGACGTAGCCAGCCGCGAATAGATTGCCTGATGTAGTTGTCCAACCTTTTGAGCGTGTTTCGGTGGACTTGGCCAAGCACGAGCGAATATGTCAGCCTCGGTATCAGGTAGTTCCTTGTGATCTCCATTCTTTGATGCGGCTTCAACGGGGCACGCGTCACCTCGTCGAACAGTTTGAGCAGATGCTGTCGATGGTTGAAGACTCCTTTCCCCTTGAAAGTAAAGGGGATGCCCAAATATGTTACTGTGTCTGTCGGACCCAGAGGAGTGATGAGTTCCTCGGCGAAGCAAAATGGTTCGACTGAGACTGCTGTCGCCCGATGTTTCCTGTCCCCACAGATCACCATCGCTTTCGTCTTCCGGGCGTTTATCTTCATACCAGCTCTTCCCAACTCAACCGCGGCAGCTTCAAGCTTCTCTTTGAGGCGAGCTTGACTTTCTGCACACACGACCCAGTCGTCAGCGAAGGCAAAACCATCTACTAGGGTGTCATGGAACTGGTATCCCAGTTGCGGCATCGACAATCCAAGAACCTCATCCATTGCCATGATGAACAATAATGGGGAGAGTGGATCTCCTTGCCTCACACCTCTGTGGCAGTGAACCTCGGAACTGGGGAAAACTGCTACAGCATTCTCATAGGACTGTGCGATGTATCGAACTAGAGGTGACGGTGCTCCAAACGCCTCGGCAGATCTGACGATTGTGTCATGCGAAACCGAATCAAATGCTTTCGAGATATCGACGAACGCCAAGCTGAGGTTAGAAGCAGTCGCTGAAGAGTGACGAAGCAGGGCATGTAACAGCGATGTAGCTTCCAAACAGCCGTCCCGATGTAGAAATGCAAACTGGAGTGAAGGCAGTTGCAATCTACGACTCCAGCGATCAGCAAGCACCTTGTGAAAGCATCGGACAAGAATGGATGATACGGAGATCGGTCTCAGTTGATCCGGTGAAGTCGGATTAGGGACCTTCGGAACTAGAGTAATACGAGCACGACACAGGTGTGGGGGACAACCCCCAGATAATAAAAGTAAGTTGAAATACCCAGCAAGTACGTTCGCATTGAACCGGCGGAGCATCCTGGGTGTGAGCTTGTCCAGGCCTGGGGACGAATTGCCCATTGAACGGACCGTACGGCCGACTTCCTCTCCTGTGATGGGCTCAATCAAGCTCCAATCGGATGGTACTACTACGCGACTGGGCCGGCTGTCCACGTGTTTTGGGGCTGAGAGCACCTGTTTCCAGTACTGCTCGGCGTCTGGAGGTAGGCCGCAGTTGCCTTTGTACAGATCTTTCCATGACCCATCGAGCACAGCAGACGCTGCATCTTTCCATCTTTGGTGGTATAGGGTCTGGATGGCGGCGTAGTTGGCTCGGCGGATCTGCTTTCGGTTGACCGGCATCCGATGGGCTAACTGACGACGGCGTCGGGATACGGTTTTCCAGGTGTGTGGAAATGTCCTGGAGGCGTGGAGGTCCAGAAGCGAGAGGACTTGTTCCGGTGTCATGATGCCAGACTGCAACCCTCGGGCAAATGCCAGAAGGTCAACACTAGCAAGTGAACTGTCAGCATGGGATTCTAAGAGTGACACGGCGCAATCCACGGTTTGTTTAAACCAGACGCTATAGTCATCGGCTTCTGACGAGTAGGCCGCTATTTGACCGATGGTTTGGTCAGGTCCACCAGATGATGATTCGTCCTGTTGTGCTTGCCAGTTAAGCACCCGTAACCTGGTTTTGATGCTGATAGCCGATCGACCAGGAAAATACTGCTCCAGTCTCGCGAACAGCGCGGTTTGCGTTTCACAAGACGGATATAAATTGTTAGCCAGGCGCAAGAGCGATTGTGACTCTTGTTGGGACCAGCGGGCACCGGAATGCTTCACTCGGCTGAGCTTATCTGCATTATGCTGGGTGGGGTGTGCGTGCCGGCGATGTTGACTCAGGCCAATCTTCGTCGGAAAAAGGCGGGAACAATCAGCACAGGCCAATTGGGCGACCATGTTCGTACCAACACTATCATTGTCGTGAACTCGATGGTGGGCTACCAAGCCAGCTTTCGATTTACACCACTTGCCACATTCCTCACACGTGAGCCCCACGAATCTCTCCTGTGTACTGGTTGGAACTGGTGCGGAGGCGCCAGATGTTTTGTAGTGTACATTGTCGAAAGTAACCAGCACATTGAAACCAAACAGGGTGGTTAGCCCTGTCTGGAGTTGCTGAACTCTTAGCTCACCCAGACTGGCGTCCAGGCTACCCAGTCGGAACCACGACATGCTTGCATGCTTTTGAGGCTATTTGCTCAGGGGAAGTGGAGCCTCTAGTGGGTGTCCATTAAAGGATTGCGGACTCAGTGTTTACCCTGTACCCTAGTAGGACAAACGAAATAAAAGCCATATAACTCCACACTTTGCCTAGTTCTAGAAATTCCGTTGATTAAGTTCGGAGACGCAATCCGAGTTCGACAGATGATGTGTGATGCTTTCCGAAACTAACAGTGGCCACCTTTAAAACAGCCCCTCCGCAGAAACGTCACCAAAATTATATTATTTGTTCGACTGGCTAACGTGTCCGTTACTTCTTCTGCACTTTATGTGTATTTCAGTGCAAATGAAAAGAACATGACGCAATAATGGAACTAAGTTTGTTTTATTTCTCCCAAAAAGTAGGTAAATGACTGAGCTTTCCAAGTTTCCTATTTGAAGTATGTGAAACCACAAAGAGTCAAAGACAAATTGTCATCCATTGGTATAAGAATTCATTCTTGGACACAAGGACCTGAATCTGATAAAGACGGGTTAAAAAGTAGAAAAAGGATAACGTTCAATTAAACTCGATTTTTTCATTCGTAACAATCTATGCTCCATAAACGTGCAGCACATGACCTAAGGATATTTGATCACACGCTGGCCATCAGACTTAAACACTCCATGAAATTGCAGGAAAACTTTTAGGTACCTGTGAAGTTCGCTTTCATTTATTCCCACTGATTCGTCAAGTTCTTCCCAAACACTTGGTTCTCTGCGAAATTTTTTAAAAAAAATACGACAAGCACCCTTTACTAAAGCGCAACACCTGCTCGTGAAGACCTCACTGGCCTGTCTTGGGCTATGCACTTGCAGCGATAGCATTCGTTGTCGAATTGTCATGAATGTTTTGGGTAGTTACTACTTAGAAAATTTATTAGTAGTTAAAATCATTGGCTTCAAGCTCAGGTTGAGTATTTTATTCTCATTCAGGTAGTACATTTACATCTTAAAATTCAGTCCGAAACCTGTTTAATACTGAATTTCAGTGCACTGTGCTAATTACATCAGATACTTAATAACAGTTTCCGAATCTCACACAAATATTCTGAATTCTGACCACATTCGTCATTACCAGGGCTCATCCAGCCGTATTGTTTCACAGAAAACATGACAGCAACAGAAACGTACCTTGATCTTCCACAGAAATCGGATACTTGTACTGGCGCCGCCAGCGAACGTTGACCATTTTATTCACATCGGTTTGAAGAACCTTCGCAACTCTGAGTGGCACAGTCCATGGATTCACCTCATCCCAGTAAGAAGTAGCCTTGCTTATTCGCATTTGCGTCTCCAGGATCAGGCGGTTTCCGCTGGTCACGTAGTTTACCCAGGTACAGCTGACCAAGCTTCGGTCGATTTGGAGGCTGTTAATGAACTGCATTTTTGGTTTACCAAATGGGGGTGTTGTGGAGTTGCCAACCAATCGAAATTATTATGTACAAGGAACAAATTGGTGAATCATAAGTCCACGTTGCTACCTGTATAGCATTAGAATTCAGTAGTGCATCAATGCTCTCTACGTACACAGTAGTTTACAGTTCATGTAATAGGCAAGTCTTTTCACTTTGGGTGCTCATAATTAAACCATTAGTAGACCAATATTCCAAAGGGGCATAGTATTACACGAAAAGTTGCACTGAGTGAACAGCGTATTTCTATATGCGTATTATGTTGTGGTACAGAAGGTATACCTTCACCACCTACGAGTATGTGATTTCTTCTGAGCTCATTAACCTTGCGTCCATACAGTATCTCATTTATGAAACATGCTGATTTTCTCAGTTCATTTCTCGTTTGTGGAGGGACTGTGGGTGCGGTGTTAACTGCTGTGTCCGCCCTACCCAGAATACTACTTGGTGTGGCTTTACCCTGGAGTCTTTAGGGCAGCATGGAAACTGGCCAAGGCAATAATTAGATATCAGTCACGTCCTAGTCCCATTAAAAAGACCGGAAGAAATTTGGTCCCAAAAAAACTTTAGCAGTCTAATTTGACCAGCTATTCATTCAGGAACTGTTTGTGGATGGAATACCAACTGTTGTGCACGATCTCTACAAACTACTACGAATGATGAAGATAGGCGACTATAACTGGTCATAATAAGGCCGTAAACCGGATAGCGTGCAAGTTTCTCCGAATTTTCATAGCAAGTTACGTTAAAGTTTGTCTCAGATCACATCAGAGGTAATGCGGTGAGCATAACAAACCGCGAGTTGGCTGCAGATTCGCACAAAATTAAATACATAATCTTGATTAAAACCTCTATGATCCTTCACTCGCCACTGCGACGTAAACCTAACAAAGCCTGGCTAGTGCTGTGTTGTGTGGCCTTTGGGCCTAAGTATTGTGAATAACGGTCCTGGCATCATTGATCCAGCCCAATGCTCTACAGCGCTTAAGACAGCTTAATGTGTAGAGTTTAGGCTCAATAGTTCCATTAAGTTTCCAGGTACCAAAAGTTGGATACTGTCCTCAAATTTGACCTCAGCTGGAGCTTATGGGTTGCATGCCTCGCAAATCAATACCGAGGAGAACGGTGGGGTATCAACCTACAAACTTCTGCCATTGGTATATAATCAAACCAGGGTTAAAGTGCACGACAGTATGGAATGGTTTTAGAGAAAATCAAAGGTGATCCATCAAAGGTCGATCCATTATCAAGCATGAGATCGATTTCACTGTTATAAATACAGCAAGGAACTTGATGAACACGTGGTAGAGAGATGGCTGTAACTGAGAAATCGGAAAGGCGACAATCTAAGAGAGACTAGAGAATATCAGAAATCCAACATCAGTGACCCTAATCCTCCATTAATGAACGCAAGTGATGTTGAGTCGAGAAAAAAAACTAACTTCGTTTCTTTTGTTGGTGCTACCTTCTCCTACCAGCGAATTTCAATTACAGAGGCATGGAAGTCCACATTTTAGTTGGTTAGGTTGGCAAAACCTAGCTTGGCTTTTGGATGAAAACCTTAGTGTCACCAGTCTAGATGACAACATCGGTGTGTATTAACGGATTAGGGAGAAAATAAATGTGAAAAACACATCATTTGAATCACACGAGTTGAACTGAAAACCTGACGACTTTGGTTGATAAGCGGTATAAATATACATGAGGAATCGGATAGCTTTTGCAATATTATCAACTTAGAAACTTTATATTTGATAACAGTGCTCATCTGTAACGGTTTTTAGAGAGCATTCTCCCAGCTTGGAAAGCCCCTTGCAGAGAAAGTCTTTCATACTTCCCCTGTGAGATCTCATGGACTACCCCAAAAGTGAGAACTTTCACGCACGCAAATTTTGCTTTGGTGAGTGAAAAATGTTTCTTTTGAAAGCCTGTTTGTTTTCTATGCTAAAATCTTCACTTCAACTTTGACAGGTACAACACACAAAAAGCCTGTAAAACCACATCAGTCTTCAAAAACCCAACACCTGGATATGACCAGTGCTCACACAGATGAAGGTCAGCATGCAGTTTCCGACTTACACTACATTAAACCCAACGTGGTTGTACCCAGTTTGACACACTGAGAAGACCAACCAATCCAAAGAACATTCGCCAGTAAGTGGTACTATAAATTACTTCGAGTGACATATTCTTTTTGTGGGGCAGTCGCGCGGTTTTCTTGATTTTATCTTTCTTTGATCAACTGAGAGCATTCTCACTTTCAGCAAGTAAACCTCAGTGCAGCTGCTAACTGAGTTCATTGCCGATTTTGACTCGTTACCTAAAGCCTCCTTGAAAATTTACTTGGTGTTCAAAGGGGGTGGTGTGCAGTCTTCTTTGATAATAATATATTAAATATGACGCCTTCGGCTACTTCTAATGAAGAATTCTCACTTTCATTCCTGACCTCATGAAACATTCCTTTACTAGTTGTAGACGGTTGCAGGATTTGTGAACATCTACATTCACGTCCTCCTCCTCTGAACTGTTCTCCTCTTTGCATGGGCAATGATTCTAAAGAGTCCATGCCAAACAGGGAATCGCTGGACTCGAGTTTCTCCCTCATTAGAGCTCATCACCTGCGCACGTCCTTCGCTGTGACGAGAGTTGAACTCCGAATTTGTGAAATCTGATGAGAGCTTGCCACTACCGGCGTAAGATGGACGTACCTGAATTATGGTGTCTGAACAGGCGGACGCGTTCTTGCTTGTGCGATGTGACTGGCTTGCCCTAAAGTGAATTTAAATGTCCACGAGCCCACTAACCACTCACAACTAATCAGAATTGCCCGGCAGATTTCAAGTGTCCGTGGAGCCACCTGATTGGGAAGTCCTGATGGGCCGGTCTATCAATCAATAACCAGGACAGTTGTTGTATCGTCGGTCGAGTAGTGGCTAACAAGTCACACTATTTCGCCTGTCCAGAATGGATTGTTCAGGTGCGTCCAGAGTGCACTGGCAGAGTAGTGTAACATGCTCCTACTTCACTGCATGAGTTATCTATTTCAGCATTGTATTACGAACATATATCGCAGCGAGGCATCAGCGTTAAGCAAAGCTGTCATTTCGTCGATGATGATGATGATGATGGTGATGAATACGAACATGATTCCATTATCGGCCAAATTACAGAAATATTCAAGCGCTATTCTTCACTTCACTCAACTCAACCATAACCATAATCGCATTGAGAAAACAAGATTTTCTAGGTATCCTGTGTGTACAAAATTAATTTTTGTAACAAATTCAGTTAAAACTGAAAATCTCTAACCTGGGCGGAAGCCGAGAAAATCAAGACAAATGGGCGGCTTAAGTGGTGTGTAGTAAGCTGTGTATGCCATCCCGTATCAAGGACAGATAAGAATGCAGTTTTGTTAGTGCAAAAGTATGCCAAACTACTGATGTCACAGCTGGTTGGTTCCTGTAGCATAAACCAAAACATTTCGAACAGCATTTGTGCGCTGTTTGCTGTGAGGTCACCTGAGTTCCTAATACATCGTGTAGAATAGATACCAATCCCAGAAATAGTCCGATGAAATGGAGATATTAACACGAGAAGCTCCACAGTCAGCTAGGTGAATAGTCAACACAGTTGTTCAGTTAGTCCTGGAGAAAAACTTTTGGTTGTAAATATATAATAGCGTCACCTTCATGTGTGACTTCGCAGCTTGGATTCAGAAAGTAATTGTAGCAAACTTCCGATGACTTATGTACCGCAGAAGTTCCACCACAGAATTGGATGAAACCAATGGGATGCAGCTCAAACATACAATCCCTGAACTCTGTCCTGCAATAAAGACTGCTAGAGAGCAGCAAGGACTGTTTTTAAGTTGGCCGCGCTAACCAATTTTTTGCAAGCGTTACGTCACCAATCGAGGATATTTGGCGTCTGGTAGGGGGATACTTCTGCCAACAATAATCCCGCAAATGACGGAAAACGCTCTTATGGATTTTCGGGAATGGTGGTCACTTTGAAGAAGTAATGTGCAAATGCAAAATTTTCTCGGTGCTCCTTGGTGAAGGAACGTAAACTTGCGATTTTTTCATCAGCAATCTGCAACATGGTCCCACCGCATTGATATATGGAGACTCTTCAGTGGAGGCTCTTAAAACGCCATACCCAGATGAGACGCAAATTTGAAAGAATATGTGTCTTCCAATTGGTACCAGAAATACTGAGGGTTCACACCAAATCAAATGCTTTTTAACTAGAAAAACCGTTATTTATGTTTGGACGTTCTATTATACCGAATAGTTTGTTCGCTTCAAAAAAACTGGCATTGAGGAGGAAACTGTTTTTAGATTCAAAATTTACAACACTCTTCAGAAGCAACGACAGATGGCCTGAAATCTAACCTCAACAAGAAATCAAGGGTTCAGGAGCTTGAAAAAACCCAATTTCATCCATATTTCTAATGTTAACAATAGAACCAATATAATTATTCAATGCACAATAGAATACAAAACAAAGATCTCAGGTAATTGTGTGGCCATCAGAAGCGTACCAATACTTCTCAATTAGGGCTAAATCCTGAACGAAGCTTTGTCATGAACAAGTAGGAGAAAACTTGGTCTTTTTATTGTTTCTTGTTTTCATGGACTGCGCAAAATAGGGATGCCCATTAGGCCCATTTGGGGCTGTTACCAGCTTGACAGAAATCCCTTAACAGCATAAAAAAGGGACCTAGCGAGCACACTTCTGCATCCCTTTTATTTTACTGAACAACTGAGAAGAGAAACTTCAGTTGTACAAGAAATTTTCTTGTAGTTTTGCCATCTTTCAACCCTGTTTAGCAGCGCTTACTAGCAAGTGTCCTTAGAATTTGAAGGAGTTGTCTGAAATACTGATGTAGAATCTCCACTGGATCAAAAAATAGGACGAAACTTTTTCAGTCACACCTTCTCTTCCCGTACAAACAGAATATTGTGAAAGCAATGACCTCTTTGATGGCATTAAGCATTATAGAAATATTTCCTTCCAACGCAAATTATGAGATAACGCGTAATTCCGTTAATTTGCAGTGTCTGGTAGCGTTATGTTGAAGACAATCGTATGATGCTTGTATAAATTAACGGGACAACAATGATCCAGTTCAGGTGCTTGTGTCCGTCAAACGAGACGGCAAAACTAGCAACCGTTTTATCAGTTTATTTGTCTACCTCAAAAGTCAGTGGAATGCCTTTAAGTATCCGTGTACTGCGAGCGAACGTACTGTGGTCTATACTTGAATAGCTTTCGTCTCATATAGTGAGACAGCAAAGAACAGTTACGTAAGCAAGGTACACAAAATATGCTCTGATGATGCTGTAGTGTGAAATGAAGTGGACAACATCACGTACGTGCTGACGGAAAATAAGAATCCCATTCGGTCGTTAACAAAAATGCAAATCAGAATGAAGTAAGACGATGTAAAAAGGCCACCCTAAACGGACTTCAGAACAACTCCCTGTAGTTCTATTCGGCGCCAGCAAAAATAACTTTTTTAGAGTGAAAAGGCGGTCTCTCCTAAAGATCCATACTACAGGGTCACCAGAATAATTCTCTTCAACGAGATTTATGGCTCACATAGTAATGTTACGTGCAATGGAGATAGCACCTTGCAGGTGAGGTGGCTAATAGCAAAAAACAAAGTGGTCGGCCACTCCCAACCAAAAAAGTTGTGTAGCGTTAAAATATCGAAAAAGGTTTCGGTCATTTTAGTTGATCGTAATGCGATGTTTATTCAAAACAGTGTGACTCAAACTGGTCTCCTGACTCATGATCAGAGTGCAAAATCTGTTGTCATTCGTGAACGTACCAATTAAACCAACAGGGGCGATGATCAAAACCGTTTGATCAGGCCTGAGATGTGCGGTAAAGTGTCCCACGCTGGCCATCCAGTGTGTTCACCACGCATGGCTATAACGGTTCACCAGACAAACGATACTAATAGTGTTACGAATGCTTGACCCAACCATCTCGGTTATTTGTTGGATTAATTATCGGGGAGTGAAGATCACCAGCGGTCTTCTTGATGGAACGAGCTCCTCATAGGTTTACTGAAAACCCTTCGACAAGCCACGGCTGCTTTTGTCGTCCTTAGAGCCCATCAGTTAGGCACAGTCCCCGAGTTGCTGAAACACTGACCAAAACCATCGGCTTCTAACGTTGTTTTTCTCCGAAACGCAAAAATCATGTCACAGCGCTCAACGCGCTCGATTTTATTTGTAATCCATTCAGCATTTTTAGCCTTTGACTTGGTGAAAGCAAGGTCATTTTCCAATGCCTGACACACAAGCAGCATACAGCGCTTCAGTTGCATCTTCCATGTGGAGTGCAACAGTACATCACAATGATTCAATCTACGTGAACGGGAAACAGTACTTACTCGGGTGCAAACTACAGTTTCAGTTGTTCTCTTCCCGGTGATCGAGTTCATTGACGCTATTTCGCGAGTCCCAAAAGATGGTAAAGTAGAGGCGAAATATTCTATTTCGAGAACTGTAACATTGTACAGAAGGGATAGACGACAAGGGAGAAATAAGATAGACTTTACTATGATGAGTATAAGTACTAAAGTTGAGAAAGCAGGAAGAGAACAAAATGTGCATATAATAACGCATATATATATGGTTTACTGTTAGCTGAAATATTCATCTGAGATTCAGTTGGGTCATCTGTTAACACCAACTCGATTTGCAAACGGCCATCATTTGCTTTTCAGAACTATCATTACAACTCAGTTCAGCAGGACTAGGGGAACGCGAAGGTGTTTCCTCGAGGTGACCAACAATTGTGTACTTATAGAACCAGTCACGCTCCCTTCCCCCGAGGAAAGAAGGGTTAGATAAGGTTGACTTTAGAATCCGAAAACTTTGATCACCCAACGATTAGGTATGATAGCCAGAGCATCACCTACTCAGGGTGAGATGGTTTTGAAAGTCATGAGTGCTCAAGAGGCACTGGCTATCCATGGTAGAAGTTTGTCAGCATCCCATGCCCCGCTCCCTGTGCCCTCGGGCTGGATCATCTCCCTGAGCTGCTAGTCAGATACCAAGGTAGGTAACTCGGGGCGGAGTACAAGAAGTAAGCCCTCATGTTCAGAATCAGCGAGCGATCAAAGAGCTACATTCCCTGAATGAAGTGGCCTTCTTAAACCTTAATAGTGTCCGGAGTCGTAGTTATGGACACTTCAGATAATCTTTTCAAGTTAGGAACCATCCCTTTAGACTACTGTAAATTCTGACTTGACAGAGGAACAGGAAACCGTGACACACCACTCAGTGCTGCAAGCGCTTTGACAGCGCCTACCTGATGTACCTTATTAAGGGCAAAGTCTGTTGTGGGCTGTCTAAGAGTTTTCAGCAACCATATGCGTTGTGTATTACGTCTACTCAATGTATTGCGATACTGGCATATGCTTCCAGTTAAAATATGAGGCGGTATGGTGCAGCACATTCAGTTGAAGGAAAACATCAGGAACGAGAGGTGCAGTTGGGTCCCCCCTGGGAACAAAATTGGTGTATTTTGCCAACAGAAAACCACATTTTGGTCTAGAGAGAATTACTAGAAACTTCTACGTACTGCAGGCCGATGGGTGTATTATGGAAGCACAATAAAGCACTATGAAACCAAGAGAAGGAACCAGGGTGCTCACCGTGGGTACGCAAAAGTGACAAACCACGAGGACCAGAAAAACTGCTCTTATCACAAGCTCGCCTGTTGGTTGGTTGGCTGCTACACCCGGCCTAACGACCCGCTGCTTACCGGGTTATTTGAAACTTTGCCAAACCGTTGAACAAATCCCACTGAGCTTACTAAGCAGGTCTTTGGATTGATGTTGATTCTCTTTTATCAACATAGAGATTCGAACATTTCTATCCCTTATAGGATTCTCTTACTAGTCATAACATTTCAGCAACTCAATCAAAGAAAATTATTTTGTTACGCACTGAAAATAATCAGTCTGATTCTGAAGTTTCTTAGGAAAGCGAATCCACGGGTAGCCTCTTAGGCCTTACGGTAGGTGATATTTCCATGGCGATGACTGAGAAACATCTAAACAATAACATTCCACATTTTTTATACATCTAAGGGTTTCTTATCCATTTCTGACGACCACTTCCATTTACTCGTAGACTAGTTTACCAGTATTCAACCCAGCCTTTCAGTGTCTTATGAGGAAGAATCGGTTGATAACCTAGCATTCTCGGACGTGTTACGCACAGTTCACCGGAAGCGCACATGGACTGGGAAGAACATGTGATTCCAGCTTTTCCCCGGCAACCTAGAAACAAGGATTAGTGAGTAACTTGTGTCGCCACACTAGAAACATGTGTTCATTCGATTCTGTGCCCAGTCTCTCAGAGAATGCGACTCAGGTGAAAACTTCGTCTTTTGTTATTGTTCCACACTTATTAAATGCTTTGGCAAGTATTCTGTCCTCGTCGATAATCTTTTTGCAGTCATCGCATTCCGAATTTCAGGTTTCGTAGTTAGGTTGAGAGCACCTTCTTCACAGGACATTTAGGCAACTGCGCATGACGGTTCAAATCTCAGTTGGATGAGTTGTTCAGAAATGTTGGGAAATGTGCCTGCCGGCCGTCAGCATGTCTTTGGATTTATCGAACGTTTGGCCAGTCCTGGTATTCTGGATGTGTTGAAGGTGCTGCATTTCCGAGCCACAGATTTCTCCCACTGCTCCAAAACATTCCTGTTGACATAGTTGCTTGTTTACTATCGGACTTCTTGGCTCTTTTTGACCCGCCACTTATTTAGCGGAATGCATAAACGGCTCAAAAGTTTGATAATCGCGTCGCGAAGCTTCTCTAGAGCTGGGGAATATGGCGAGCTCTGGAGCGTACTCACAAAGCCGTGTTGTTATCATTGATCAGAGGAAATGTAAGCGCATAACTTCCACGAAACCAGTGATGACGCTTCCCTTTTTTGTATCCAGAGTTTTTAATCACCGGCCCTACTTGGTTATATTCCGTTATTCTTCCAACGTCTACCGTACCTCTAAATTAGACAGCTCGTGGATGACAGCCTCTTGGAACCCCTGTATTATCGACTGCTGCTTGCTATCGAAACTGATTGACAAGAGCATTGCCCACAAGAAAGAGTCTCTAGGACTAACCGCAACAAAGAATGCACGAAGGCGTGATCAGCGCTGCCACCAGCACTCCGCCTCACTATTTTAACGAGCACGTCCTTGAAATCCTTTAGGCGGACGGAGATATAGTCGAAAAGATACCCATCTCCACTTTCTGTACACACCAAAGCGGCACTGTGCCTTTTATCATGATCGATGAATTTCGGTTAGTCTGATGACTTTGCACCTGTATGACTGATCACTGCGAATCTGACTTTTTGTTCCTGTCGACTAATTTGTCAAGTTCCAGACCAATGGAATATGTATCCGGTCTGCCGTAATTTCTACATCCTGAGTAGTTGTCAGGTTTAATGGTTAATAAAATGCCATCCTTTGTCCAGTAATAATTCAAACATACGCTGATGGAGAGCCCCTAGGTCCACTATCACGGCAATACAACATCATAAGTGTATGATTACGCTGCTACTTGAGGACTTTGATGGATAAAGCCGGTACCTCAGTACCAACGAAGTGACGGGTGTCGGTGTTCAGTGTTATATTAATATATTTGTGCCGACTTGGGGCTAGTAACAGGCGTGTACACCCTTTGTCTCTGAAGGTATACTCCTGGACTATATTGGAATTCGATGCCTGCATTCAGCAATAGACTTGAATTATCAGTGACGATATATATATATATATAATACGCTGTTTAGCAGCTTTATTCGGCACACTTATTTTTGGTCCGTATTATGGCGGTGTCCAGAAAACCTGACCATGGTATATATTTGGAGGACGCAAAAGTGACACTACGCTCTAAAAATGATGATTTTGTTATGAAAACAGAGGTTCAAGAATTTTTACTCCTGTAAATAAACAGTGATTGTGAACAGCTCGGAGCATTTTCATGTCATTTATGGCTCAGAGCACTGACACAATACCCTAGGGCAGCGATACTTGAAGACTAGAACTCAACTTCAAACACTCACTGAAATAGTTGCCATCTTCAGGGTCGCTGAAGTATTCTGTAAGTGAAAGTAAACAAGTTATAGAAAACCGAAGAATAATGCAAAGTGGTTACAATTCGTCTCAGCTACAATAGCAAATGCACTACCACAGCATGCTGAAGGAGAGCGGTGTTACCTCCACCACCCTGTGCATTGCCAAAAACCTTTGAGGTTCGAAGACCTCAACCGATATTACTGTTTTATAACATACTACCGTAGTGCTTTACTGAACAGAACACTACCCAAATGATTATCCGGTTGTGTGAATAAAATCCTGAATTTTCTTGGCCCATGGCAAAATTGCCAAGTCCACTATAAAATCTAACTGTCCAAATGTTATCAGACAAATTCCAAAAGCTGGAGGCCTGAATCAACCTGTCCTTTGGTTTAGAGGAGTCAATAGTACTGGGTAAATACGGATTCGGAACTTTACTTAGACTCCCGTTTGTCTTTGGTTTTACTACTCCTAAGTATATCTACATATCCCCATGTAGAATTGGGTGCTTAACATCTAAAGTCTTTATTTAACTTGGTAAGGTGTGATTGGTCTCCTATTTTCAGTTCATTGTTATCCCACAGTTAATTTGTTTCACGTCTACTAGCTGATTCTGCTACCTACGGTGATTTGGCTTCAGAGTACTCAAAAGACCGTTGCGCAGATGAGTCTTCGTAGTGAAGTTGTGCGACGTCTATTAAAAACATGTGTTTGCCTTTTGGGTACGTTCGTTTTTGGGTTTTTACTGTGCTCTGAATATCTCACTAATTCATGTGCAGGAATAAATTCTTCTTTGATCGACGCACCGTCAAATTTCCTCAATGTGGCAGAACCGTCTATGGAAACAGAAATCTAGAAAAACGCGTACAGTGACAGAAAGAATGACATCAAGACTGAGCTCGCCACTGTAAGAGAGCTATTTTGTCGGAACGGCATGGAACACGCAAAATCACATTCAGCGACTCTGGGGTACATGAAAAATTAAACAATCTGCTGCAAAAGAAAACCGTGACTATTGCAACGATAGAGAATTCGGGGAACCGTCAGACGAATACGTGCGTACAGTTCCGCTAAGTAGCAAGATTCGGAGACTTCGACGATTAGTCAGAATATGACCTTCAGCGGAATGCAGATGTATATCGAGTGCGCTGGAACGACTGGCAGCTGTTTTGTTTGTATAGATACAGGTTTTAATACTGTCCGTTTTGCCATCTGCGAGAGAGCGCTGGTCTGGCAAATAGCCTTCTTCAGTTGCATTATATTGTTCTTATATTTTTAAACTTTTGCGTTGACTTTTGAGAGCAGAGTATATTTCACAAGCCCAGAGGAAACTCCCAGCTTTCTTTGACTACTTTTTAAGTGCCTGCAGTCTCCTTGCAAATTTCGTCGTTAATATATTTGGCGAAAAATACTTATCGCAAGTCGTACTACTTAGCTAGATAATACGTACGCTTTGCACTATTTCAAGCAGGCTTTAACACCGTGATTCGTCTACTTCATTTCCTGACAACTGCTATCAGCTCGGTTGATTCAAACGTAAAAATCTTCCAATGTTGACGCTGAGAACTGTGAAATGTCAATGTAACTTTGCGAAGGATCTTGTAGTACGCTTAGGTTACTGAAGAAAGACTGATTCTATGGAGTACTGTTCCACATTTGGCTTTGTTTGCAGTATCTATAGAAAGTACAGTCTTGTCTGTTCACATAATACATTCTGTAAATCTGTACGGCCTCGACGATACTCAGAACAGATTCAGGTCAATAGACCTCACACTTTGTGACGGCGGAAACGTCTTTTAAGCTTGGTTCTGTACACTTGAATGTTGTAAACATTTCGTCGTCTGTTGCAGTTGACTCCGCTTTCAGGTGCGAGGCAGGTGAATACATGAAATCCTGTATTCAGCTTGAAAAGCATTTTTTACAAACTGGGCGAAATTAACGGCTCTAAATTGTTCACAGTTCCTGATGCACAATCACGCAACTAATATATTTGGTCCCCTTTTCAGGCAGTAGGTAGTCACTGGTAAGTGGGAGCAGGCTCCGTTTCTTCCTTGAAAACAGATTTAGTCGATCACACAGCAGCTACCAAAAAATTCCTCTCACCACTGACACTGACGTCAAAATTCTAGGACAGTGCACAACATTAGAAATTATACAACCGAAAAATACTAAACTGATGTTCGGAATTTTCTTTGTTTACGTTGCTGGTCATCCTCACAAAATATCTTTGTATTCATGTTCCCTCGAGGTGCTTCGTAAATGGATTGCAAATTTGCTTGCAACTTCTGCTTAGAGAATCAACCCATTCTTTTTTCTTGATAGTTTTCTCTCATCTAACTATTTCCTCCGACTGACAACAAGTTGACACATCTGGCTGGGCTGCTTCACCCACTGGTCCAACCTAAAGGTGGATAAAATCGAGATACGTGTTTGCATTTCACTTGTAGGCCACGATAGTTTACTAGCTTTCTTGCCAAGAACAGTGTACGTTATATTTGTAGCACACTGCATTCTGAGCTCTCCGTCGGTATTTTGGGGTTATTTTAAATCAGCCACTCTCAGTGATTTGTGAGTAATACAGGATTTATTAACACCAAAATATCGCACATGGGATAGTTATACCATCCTCAAGAATAGTATGCGTGCCGTAAATATCATTTGGAACCTTCAGTTCTACTTATGGATAACTTTATTATTGGATAACTGAAGGTGGACAGGCCTATTTGACAGGTCACAGTTCGTCGATTGTTATCCCCCACTCTTCATGTGCTTGGTTAAGTATTTTTTTATCCTTGATCAGTGTCCAATAAATCAGCTGAAGATGCTTTCTTTGAGTTTCAAAGACAACTAGCGTACTCCCCGTTGATTTAGTCAGTTAAGGTAACTGACTAACCACCTCAGTTGACCTAGTTCATAGCCTTGGTTGAGAACCGCTGCCTAAGAAGAAGATTTTCCAGTGGCGTAGGAACCAGCAAAGATGGAAGGTTGCAGAGAAGTTGAGTGACGATGAAATGTCAGACGCTCCTGATGCATTCGGGTCATGACAAACGTTACATCATAATTAACATCATCTTCGGTTCCAAAAAGTGCATTAAGTTCCGCAAGGCCTGTAAAGTGCACTTAGGGGAATCAAATATTTAAGCAGAATACTGTAACGTTTGTCCATATTAAGGTCTTCAGTAGAATACTTGTTTTCTCTCAGCCATTTATTGAAAGAGCTGGTCTCAAAACAAGGAATCATCGTCCCTCAAGGCCATTACGTGGACTCTTTATGAATCAAGGAAGTTCCACATACTTTACACATTCCGATATTTCAGTCATTACACATCGACGTAAGCAATTCGAGATGTCCATTCCTACACTGGTGTAAGTCGCATCACATCTTGAAGGGCTCTGTAAAAACGACGGGAATTTCCTGAACACTTTAAAGCGTCAAAGAATTTATGTAGTGAACATTACAATAAGTACCTACTTGCTTTGATGGCGACGCACTTGCTTCGATATGAAATAATTCACTCATTTATGGACACAGTAGCTCTGTCAAAGGTAGATACAGCCTGGAGTATTTGTATGAGGTAAGCATTAAAAATCAATAACCACGGACGAATCCTTCTGTACAATCCATACCTCAAGGATTGCGGTGCATTCTCAGTTCCGACTTCTGTCTACCAGATCGATCTTACTTACCTTAAAGACGGTTCCGACCTAACAAAATATCAGTTGAATTGTACGACATAAAATAATTCACTCATTTATGGACACAGTAGTTCTGTCAAAGGTAGATACAGACTGGAGTATTTGTATGAGGTAAGCATCAAAAAATCAATAACCACGGACAAATCCTTCTGTGCAATCCATACCTCAAGGATAGCGTTACATTCTCAGTTCCGCCTTCTGTCTACCAGATCGATCTTACTTACTTTAAAGACAGTTCCAACCTAACAAAATAGCAGTTGAAGTATATGACATGTAACATGCTGCAAACTGGATCAATCCTTAAAAATTCGTAAACCTAATAGTTTACCGTAGGCGGGTTCGTTTTTATGTGTATACAGCGAGAAGCTTAACTCGCTCCGAGTAGACTTGAGGAGTTCCACCAATGCCAAATCGGAATATTCAGAGCTCCGCGGTGTTTGAATAGAAGTTTTGGGCACAAACGCTTTTATTCGGCTGAACATCCCGTTGCTGTATCCATATACGTGACTGTACGGGAAACAATGGAATTCCCCAGGTACTAGAACAGGCAACACGTGTTCTAACTGAAACAAAAGATCAAGTTAGGTAGTTCAGCAAAAAAATCATGTTATTTTTCCTCTCTAAAACCATGCGCAAACAAAAACTTCAACTGTGATTTAACATTTTAACTCAATTCTAAGCAGTAACAAACAGAATTCCTCCAAGTTCAAAAACCAATCCTCAAAATAGCCTACTTCTGTAAAATCCCCTAGTATTTGTTTTGGTATGGATATATTTTGAGGGTTCAGACCCAGTTTCCATCAAAAATCAACCATAACCCTTAAAAGTTACCGTGCTTCTCCCTTGACATGAATGCACTCTTACCAAAGACCAGTTTGGAAAAATTTACGTTTGGAATTCTCATATTCCGAAACCGATAAATAGACAGTAAATATTATAAACAACCAAATCAGAGACGAGACTGCTAGCGAAGGCATTGTGGACCTTAAAACAAGAACTTTGTTTGAATGACAATTCTGCAGCATCCCTCTTAAGGGAGCACTTTGAAATACTGGCCAAAATTTTTCCTTACTCTGTGTGCGTCCGAAGCTTCAAAAACGGACGTCAAGAGAACAACCAACTTGATTATTTCTGAGATCTATATGGGCGTCACGGTCACTCTTCTAAATGTTATCATATGGGTACTTTACCCGGAGAGTAAATACTGCCACACTGAAGGATTTAGACAATGCCGTCACATTGTGTGCACGCAACAATTTTGTCTCATTCTGAATTTTAGGAGAGATGTAGTCGCAACTACAGGTACTCTACTGACACAGGACATCCATAAAGAGAACCATCTTTCAAAAGCTACCATTCTGATAAGAGTCTTGACTGTCCACTTGTCTTCCACTTCAGTTTTATCGACATCAAAAGACCAACAAAAGCGGTCGGTTTTGCGACTGAGATCGGTATTAAACCATGCTCAAAGAGACCTGTCTGGGCGCAATTTAATCACATTACTGAAGAGCTCCTAGTGCCTGAACTATAATTCGTCAACTCGTGGATTTGAATCCTCCTGGATCTTTGTGAGGTTTGCTCTACTGATGACTGCCCATAAGAACAAAGTAGCTGCGCGGTGTTTTTTTGCTTTTTGACACAGAATGACTTCACCCACAGGAGGAAATCTTGACTGACTTAAAGCGGTTCCTCTTAAACAGCTATCCATCTTAAGAGCGGTCACCGCAAGCAGAAACAGCCGTTCCTTTATGGATTAAGTTCCTTTCGTTACAGACCATTTCTCACAAGGACTAGTTCTGGTCCGCCTCTTCAAGCGATGTCTCAGACAGAGGGGAGAATGGTTTCCTATGAAACAAAAATTTTGGTTCGTTGAACAGGCAGACAAGAGCTGTGGATCTAGAAGACTGAATTTATCATGAGAGATCAGTCAGACCATCACCACCTACTGTTTAATAAAACATAGCTTATTGTATCACATCTAAAAATAGAATAATGGCTGCAGCACATTGAGGTCAATATAATCCAAATAGCTGGATTTACCCGACTACTGAAGGTATTTCCCGGATGGCCAAACAAGCAATATAATTGAACAGTAGGCTAGATTCTAAGACGGCCTTGAAGATATTGATACTAGTCAGGATAACGTCATTTGGGGGCGAGATCGCTCAAGTGGTTAGAGTGCGAATTTACTGACCGGAAGATTCGTGGTTCGAACGCGACCTTAGCCTCTCGGCTTTCCCTGTCTAGGCTTGGGCAACCTGACAGTATCTCAGCTCTCGCGCTTCCTTCGGGTGGCATGACAGCTAGGCCCCAAAAGGGGGCTACAGCTGAACGATCTAACGTCATTTGCATGCGTAAGCTCCACCCGGGTCATTCAAAACTTGACGATATCCCACAGAAACAGCACGTACTGCTCTTACCAGTGATTGGTCAAACGACAGTTGTAGTTTCACATCTTCTTGGAATCCAAATCAGACAACGTGTTGTCAACTTTGACTACCGTGTTGCTTACTATTACACCTAACTACATTTTCTTGTTGAGTCGGTGAGCAAGTAAGCTTCATTGAAATAACCTGGAGTGGTCTGAATTTCTGCCCAGTATCGAGAAGCTGGTGATGAGAGGACTGAAACTTTGGAATCCGTCTCACTGAGTCCATAATGAGCAATTTAATGTAGCTGTCACTTTTCATGTTCTTTATTTTGACGGGCCAAATCAAGGGCGCTGCTGGTTTGTTGAGCTTTTTTGCTTCTTAATAGTGGTATTGCATCCCAGTTAGATTATTCGCGATTACCGGCAGACTGTTAAACCTTATGATAAGCATAGTCAAGTGCTTTATGTCCAGCATGTACGGATGAGTGGCGAGAATGTTGTAGTCCCATTTGTGTGCGTGGACTGGTGTAACCTGATCTAAGCAAGTCTTGTCGCAATGATGCTGCTTTATCACGATTGATTATCCTCATCATGTAAAAATGTAGACAAAAGTCTGCCTTACAAAGTAAAGATGTTTTAGTAGAAAAGATCGTTTGCAAGGATGGAATAAAAGCTGTCTTCATGGTATCCATTCAAATGACATCCGCAGAGTAAGGTCCCTCTAAGAGCATCAGTCCTAGTTTTTGCTCATTTGTTAGTTTTTATGAATCGGTAAAAAGGTTGTTCTTTTTGAAGATCTCATTGCTTCATAGGTTTAGCGTTTCATTGTATTAATACTGAAATTGTGATATGTGGTGTATTGACTGCTGCTGCGAAATTAAGGGTGACTGGATTCACTCCAATTTTATTCTTCTCAAACTCGCTGTCTACGAAGACTAAAAAATAAAGCATATCTAATCCACTAGTTCACCTGAAGTTGCAATATCATATTGTCAGAGATAAACTCTGCCCCCTTTCCCCCCGAAGAGCTGCCGGTTCTGTGTAATTTACGCCCGAGAGAAGACAGCAGTCACCAAGCCGTCAGCGAGTTATTCTCACTAACCGCAAAACGCCTCCTGACTCCTCAGTCAGTCACTGAAAATTCTCTTGCACAACTATAAGGCCCATAAGTCAGCATTTAGTGAGGCAGTCCTGGCTAGTCTGGGGTAGTCAGTTTTGCACGCCCAAATAATACTGAATCGAAACATTTTTCTACTATGATAGTAATCTCTGATCACCCAGTCTGCTTTGAATTTGTTTACATGTTTATTTAATATGTTTCCACGACCCAAACCTATAGATATATAAATTGTATACTGACGATTGAAGAAAATAAAATAAACGTCAACATCTCCTAGCATGTTTTGTTCCCGTTCTTATCAAGAACACATCTGCGTGTATTTTGTTTTCGCAAATGAAGTGTCTTTCTAGAAGTTTCCACCTGTCATTAATAATCGTTATCAGGAAGATTTTGTGTAGTTACGATTAAAGCGAAATTATAAATAGTTCACCAAAACGGAGCTTACAACAGAGCATTCTCGAAAATTCGGTAATTGCTGTTGCTGGAAGTTAGGATCAAAAACGTCCAACTCGATTTCTGGAAAGACAGAATGTGCAGTATTTTTCAGAGACATGCGATGATTTGGTTTATAATGACAGTGATAATGATGATACTGATGGGGAAAAGTTCAAACGGAGTCGACATGAACGAGAGTTCGGTAACTCCCGCAACCGCTCACATGCGATGATCTTGACATGAATGCTTTTACACTGTTATCAGTAAATCTACCAAAGGGTGAAGTTTGCATTCTGGATTCTCCGATTCCCATACCTCGTTCTTCAGTTGCAACTGCAGTACTGTTTATAAAATTGTTTACATTGATTATGAAATTATCTGAAGTTTTTTCTTAACTCTGTGTTTTGTAATATGCCTGGGATCAAAAATATCCTCGAGAAAGTTCACTAAGCTGAAGTTTCCTACATAAATCGAATGTAATCTGGACTTAGATATTTCTGCCTCCTCATTTTGGATTATCCCGGAATAGCCTGAATTGGTTAGGATTCCGGGTTCACACATTAACATGCTATCCAGTATCTTAAAGTTTCTGCCTCGTAACGCAGATTACCTTGCTATGAATATTATAGGGTTCTTTCCAACCGAGTAAGCACTTGTCGTCAACATGTGAATTTATCACGTAGGACGTTAGCACAGAGATGTAGCTGACAACTTATTTGATTCAGATTTCAGCCCCATCACCCAGTCGCCTTGAACTCTTGCTGACGTCGACTATTCCATCCACATCCATCCCATTGGAATGACTCCGTTGAGAAGTTTGTTCATCTGATAAACAAACATGGCCATGAGACGGTGGCAGTTCGCTTTTATCTCTTCAGCCGCATTATCAAAACCAATCGATATTGTATCATGAATTAAGAAAACAATGAAATGGAGTCGCTCCCGCCTTGAACCAACCAGATTTGGCTGTTGATTCCATGTCCAGCTTATGGATTTTGTCGAAGTATTCTGTCCACACAAGCACCCCTTGGCAGAAATCAGCCTACCCTAGAGTTGTAGACTGGCCATGGATATAACCGGTTTCGCACACCGTTGTGAAATCAAAATGGTTGGTTTTGACATCGCGGCTAAAGAGACAAAAACCAAAATGTCGACACACTATAGCCTTTAGCATTTTACTGCATTCCTCAGAAATACACGAGATCTCACCTAAATAAAATTTACGGAAAATGACTACATGTATACTGAATTTCAATGTTACGTAATATGCTGCAACGCCAGTTGGATCTCTTTGTCTCCTCAGTAATACAAGCAATCAACATGTCTCATACATGGATTTTATTTAATACTGAATTGAGGACCAAACATTGTAAGGACTTTCTTTAGTCAAAAATGGTGAGTCAGTTAGTATTCTGCGGACCAGAAGGTTTACTGACCGGAGAAGGACGGTGGGTTTTAACAGAATTTCGATTGTAAACACCAAATTAAACCATTAATAAAATTTGGCGCTACACTTTTGACCAAGTTAGGCAATTAGTGGTCATTCGAAACCGAAAGCGAACAACTGTATAGCGTAATAACAGAAATAGCCTGACTTTGAAGGGCTGCGTTATTTTGATTGGAGGACCCATTTGTCCTGCAGACAAGAATGCCGGTCCTGAAAGGTTTTGTCTAAGATGCGACTAAAGACAGCTGGTTCTTAATGCATATTCCATTCAGCTGCAGTGGTACGAATGACAGTTTGAAGAACGTTCACAAATCACTAGTGTCTTGATAAAGTAACAAATGCGTTCGGACTGATCGCCTCAAATACATTCGAAAAATAAGCCAAATATCTTTTGGGCTTAACTAGCAACCTATCAACACAACATTACGGGAAACATAAAAACTCCAAGTTTTAAATACCACCATTTTGCTGCAAAACAGCGGAATTCACAAACACAGGAAAGAGTCAACCAAACTGAATCTACGTTCATGTCGTCAGTATTAAACAAACTACGCTTCTGATTTCTCTGCTAGTTTTTCATTTGTGGTAACGGAATGGCAAAGGTTCTAGATATTAGGCAAATGATGAGGTTGACAGCGTCATTTGTTCAATGAATCATCTTTATAAAACCTATTCGTCTGATCCGCATCTTCAATAGACATAGAAATTACCCTGGAAGACGCAAACCCTTTGCTGGTTTTCGGGTAGATGTTTGGGATGATACCAATGACCAAAATACTGGCAGTCGTCCGTCAATGAACGCGATGGTTGTCATTGGTTCATAGAACTAAGACCTAAAATATTCATAACCCTGCAAACGACTGTGGTGTGCTCATAGTTCACGGTCTTCTTTCTCTAGAAACCAGTATGGTGGCCCACAGTTCTTGTGCTTCAACTATATCGGTGGGATTCTAAACTCACTACTCACACGCTTTAAACTGAGGCTGCAGTCAGAAAACAAGCCCATTATGGCAAACTACAGCGTGTGTTCGCCGATTCCTAACATTGAATAACCTCAGTGTACACAGAGACAACCAACGCCCGATCAAACTAGTTCTTCATTAAATAAAGCGGTGGGCAAATAATCTACCACCAGCGACGTCATTTGGAATTTGAGCAAAAATGTTTCATTCTAACTAAGCTACGATCACTTCCCCCCAGGTGCATTTTAGCACGACACGAAATAAATAAAAGTAACGATGAAACTCACTCAAAAAGCGTGGATCATCTGAAAAGAACAATCTTGCTGGTTTACACTTTCCCCCATGGAAACGTAAATATTTCATAAATTTGTTCACAACCCTTTCTTTTCACATGTCGTGAAAAAATAAACCTGATCATGTAGATGAAAAACATAGCTTCTCGTGGAAATTCTCAAGAAGGGAACGAAAGGGCCGGTATCAACAGTGTTTGATTGACGAAGGAAAAACGGTTTCCAAAAATTACCTGCAGCGAAAAGACGGCTAATGTTGAAAATCACTTCTGTGCACATACCGTCACAGCTTTCGATTGCTCGGGTGGAACGAAGGTGGATAACTATCTGTTGATGCAGTGGTTCCCCTTTCAAGGGGAATTTTCCACGTAAAAGAAAAAGTTTTTGTTGTTGAGCCTCCCTTGACAGGGTAACACAGGTACGAAAGGACGCTAGACCAACAGAAGCTTGCTTATACTTAATTGTTTTTGTCTTCCAAGCTGCGTAAAGGTGACCGATATCCTGCAGACTACCTGAACTATATCGTTTTGAATCTTATAGGTAGACATTACAACAACTTTGTAACCGGTCATGGTTTTCACCCAGCAAAGATGTCCGTATTCCGCATTCATAGAATAAAAACGGGGGCGACCCTATTCGAAGCTTAGTTTTCTCCTTGGCTCCAGTGGCCGACAACTAGAACTACTAAGTGAGCACAACTGTTGTTAACATTCTGTCTCCAGAAAACGAAACAGGTGGATCGGTAGTGAACTTCGATTTCATGTCGGCAGAATGAACGCCAACAGCTTCAAAGGTATTCCGTTTAGGCGACTGCTGTTTTCCCACACAGTTCGTATTATTTGGGTACCTTATACTAGCGAACAAAAATAAAATACCAGGTAGTGCAACACAACAAAATAAGCATTGTGGAGATCTTAGAAAATCTCTTTGACTGCCCGTTCTCACAGATTTATTAGCTTAGAGTAGATATGATGTTTATGTTTCCGAAAAACTCAAAACGAAGGCAGAAGTGGAGCAACCTTGTTGAAGCATTATCATTGCAACAGCAAACAGTGTTATCCAGTTTGTGAAAATGTTTACACTCATTTTGGATTTTGGTTATCTTGGTCCGTCCGAAATATTTAGAATATGGTTGAGGAAGTTCATAAATAACCCAATAATGAATAGACCAATCTTTGGCAGATAGTCAGTGTTTTAGATTTTTTGGAAATTTGCCTGTTATATTAGTTATATTAGTATTCTGCTCATATGGAAGTCATTGCAACATTTGGTCGTTTGGAAACTTATGATCTCAACGCTAACTAACTGAGTTAATGAAATAACAGAGCAAAACCTTAGGCCTTAACCGCTAAGTTAAACCTTTAAAAACAAGTGACCTGGCTAGATGACGACAGTTCCACACTTAAATAGCCGAGTGAATTTCATGTGCGGCTTATTAAGGTACAGATTTTAGAAACTCACTTTGATCGTGAAACAAAGGCACCTGGAAGTTCGCCCCATTACAGAGTGCCAAACCAAGTGAATCGATAACGCCCTGAAGTCCTACCTTCCATTTTTCGGGAAATGCGATTTCCACCGTTGGCGTTATTGATACGTGATAAACCAGGAATTTGACAAGTTTCCGGTGATCGTAGTTAAGTACGGTTTGATAGACAACGTTCACCTGACGACCGTTTCCTGCCATGGTTGTAGTTAACTTTAAAAGGAAAGGTCAAAATAATTCACCCCAAATCTGATTGATTTAGCTACAGTGCTCTTCCGCAATAAGCGACATTACAATACGTAATAAACTCTTCGACGAATAAATTTCACAAACAGTGACACCCTGCTACAGGTCACCTGCAGCAGGCAGGAAACTCTTCAGAACACGACAAGAAATGTGTTGTAAGGAGCCTTTCCTGTGTATAAAGTTCCTTCTGATGAGCATTAAAAATAGCTTTCCGATGGTTACTGGGGAAATGATTGTCGTGTTCAAGCCATGACCACCTAAAGAAGCTCCAGATAACCACCACATTTCAGCGGAAACCCAGTTGTAGTACGGGGCAATAAAACTGTCCGTACATTTTCAACTTGGGAAGAATAGACCATTAATCATGACTGTTTTGCTACCTTGTAATGGATTTAACAGACAGAATCTCTCCACTTTGGCAAACAAAACCCACACAGGGGTTGTCTGACTTTCAATGTGACGTTTCGGTTCATATAAGAGGAGGAACAGTGATTTCGTTATTTTGGTCCACAAATGTGCCCAGTTGTGAACATTCTAAGCTATCCGACGAACACTTGGTTGAAAGCCTCAGCTGCTCGGTACTACATCCCTCATTCGGGCAGTTCAAACAAGGTGGCTGATGCTTATTTAGCAGACTTGACGGGTGAAGCCAAACAAGGATGAAATCAATGATGTGTTACCCGAAGTTTCTACTAAATCTCCGAGTATCAATGATGGAACAAGATAGGACAAGGAAGTTATATTAAGGAAGGCTATTTAACCAACTAATGTAATGGCAAAAAAACACCCCTAAATGGCATGCCGGACTGGATTCCTCGAAGGTTCCCTATAAAATTTCGGATGTAGCCTCACATATTTGGTTGAAGAACTTCGTGAACAAGACTGCTTGAGCCCAATGTTCCCACCATTTGCGTGTGCAAATTAATGCTCCATTCGAGTGATAATGAATGAATGAATAATGCTCAAAATTCAGATACAAACCCCAAACAGAGAGGAATTAACAAATATTTGTTAGTTAATCCCGACCAATCTTCAAAAAATTTTCAGATCTGCCTGTTTTAAACTTTAACTTTCGGTGGCCTATAAAACATTTAAAAGCTTTCAAAAATCCAGGTGAATTTTTGCCTAATTCGCTTCCTAGAACGTTCACTGCCAAAGGTGATATCGCCTTCAGGTGAGGTTTTTTTCTTGACCTTTGGAGGTCCCGAACGATGTTAAGAATCCTCGCAGGTGACGCCGGTATGGATAGATTTCTCTAGTATGCTTTATTCTTGTAGTTAAAAGTAGCGTTTATATATATATAATATACATAATATACATATAATATCATATATATAATAATATCATATCAATATACCAAGCAAACTGATAACTTCACACACAAAATGTTTGCAGTTCGGGTTTTTTTAGCTTCAGTCAAACTTTTACGGGCCGGGGTCACTTTGAACAACTTTGGAAAAACAAGGAACATATTTTAGGTAGTGATTTCTGCTGAGGATTATTATCCGATGGAAAACTGTTTTTTGAGTTTCATCCCTATTGGTCAATACCAGTTCAAAGTAAACTCTCTCAGAATTCATAAAGGTGCCCATTTTTAAGACTTGAAGGCTTCTTAAAAGTCAGGAATCATCCCCCGGTTCATAACGACTATTTTCAGATCAAAAACAAGGTAAAATATTGGACACTCCACCAGTGAAGATCTCGATAATATGGAAGAGTTGCATAGGTTCATTTGTAGAGCCTTCTGGTTTGAACGTCCATTCATTGTTTCGCTGGTGAAGCAACAAACACACTTGGATCACTTGCAAGATGACTTTGATTCAAACTATGGGTAGGCCAAGGTTATTTTTTCTACTGAAAAACACTGAGTGCTGCTTCCCCTTTTACGTCGATTGACAACGATAGGGGCGTACAAGGCAAAACTATTTGAATGAGTCTTATGTAGTCAACCCGTTTTGAAAAGCTTGACAAAACAAAAACGATATATAGTGATCTTTTACAGATTATTTTGAGGACGTACCCGGGCCTCCAGATCTGTCCTCAGTAAATCAATTGCTTCTCTGCAAATGTCGCCACTGGGGGTCGAAATTGAATCACCTTCAACTTGAACATAGAGTCTCATCTCTGGAAGGATGACATTCAAGAAAATGGTCTTACGTCTACCGCTTGTTTGGTGAGTAAATTCCGAATGTTTAAATAACGGACAAGCTACCGCTCACCTGTTGCATATTGTTGCACTCTGTCGTCTTCATGTGGGATATTTTCATTTTCTCCTAAGAAGGCAAATCAGTGTTAAGTAATGGAAAGATACTATTTGATGTGAACACCTTTTACACTGTATACCAGTCCGGTTTTCCGTATAGCTTCATCAGAAAATAAATTGCAACATTTGACAAAACAATGCGATGACACATTGTAACATATTCAATACATAGGGTTGATGGTTGTGTTCTAATTCGGTGTGTGCATGTCAGATAGAGGAGCCGCTGCCTGAGAGTTGACTGTATGTTGGTTTAAACAAATAGCAAAAGCACTCGTTTTGTTCAGTGATAAAGTGACTGACCAGTTGAAGGATACGTGTGGTCTGATGCTTGATTGGTAAGTGTGAGCATTTTAACTGATCAATATAAGTGGGCAGAGCCAGCAAGACAGAACACACGAATCGTGCTCCGCCAATTCAGACCGTCACCTAACTGAATACATTCTGTTACGTGATCATCTCCATGGTTGTGTGGTAGCGGATAGAGGGAGTTCATCATTGCGAGAAAGATTGCTTGATTAATCTGTACATTTGCGTAAGGAAGGTAGCATAAGTTTGAGTGCCTAATTCACACAGTTTTCCTCCTCTACAGGGAGCAATTCTGCAAGGTAGCCTCTTCTGAGTGGGACGTTATCGGCGGATTAAACTCTTAAGTACTAACTAAAAGCGGGGTCTTCTGGGAGTTGTTGTCTTCACATGTGGGTAACCGTACAAGGAAAACTCGCAAGACATGATACGCGATCCTGTATTCCATTTCTACAAAATGTTCGTCGAAATTCTGACATTTATGTGCAAAACTGAGCAGATGTATCATTTAAAGGAGATTACTACATCTATCGTCAAGTGATACTCCATGACTTTGAAGAGTATACAAAAATCGAGACATCCATATGGTGATCGATTAGTCATTGTGAGAGCTGGAACGGGAAAAACCGTGCGGCACTGCCTCCTAACTACTGCAGTGTATGTAAACCAGGCTGAAATGATACATTATCAACCAGCAGATCCAGAGAGCAATTTGACCAACGAGTATAAACGTGGCATTTTGCCAGCAACCAAGTGACCAAGTATTTCTGGTCACACACAATGTCTCGAACCCTTTATTCATCATTGCCTCGAAGAGTTTCAGTCTGTGTGACCGCCTGTTCCGTACAGAGTGGAGTGCAACACCGTGTCTGCCTCTGTTTCAGTCATGACTTTTGTTTGTTTACGCTTGAACTGGGGTCGACTTACGTGCTCGTATTTCAAACGTCCTAGTAACCCCGAAACTTCAGAGGGATGAGTAAGTGCACCGACTCATATTGCAAGCTAACTTGATGTTTTGATGCCTGGCAATCGTTTGGTCCCTGTGTGCCCCAAATGTCGGCGGTTTGACTACATTTCATTTCAGCGGGTGTGATATCCAGTGTGCGAAACCTTTAGGTACATGTTTTTTTCGATAACAAAATCAATCTCTTTTTAACCACATACCGTAGTATGATTTCTGATAAGACGGTCAGGACAGCACTTCAGTATAAGCTGGATGGGACCTCTTAGTGGGGCGGTTCATTTGAGTCTCCCGTTATCACTGTCTTAATATATATATATATATATATGTTTTTATATTTAAGTAAGAAACAAATTTTCTAGAAGTTCGAGGACCAGATCTGCTCCAGGATCCACAAAAAGGAAGAAATCTGTTCAGGGATGTCCGATAGTCCCCATCAACATTGTAAATTATGTCATATCGGTGAATGTACTTGGATTTCTGGATGAGTGGTTTTATTAGGGTGTGTTGAAAGAGGGCAAACCTCTTCAGCTCGTTCCCTATCTTTAGTCTGGAATAAAATATCTTTATAAGTCATTTAACACAGAAGTTGTTTTTCGATCTCAAATTCTGTCGACGCCCGAATCTCGTCAAGAAATTCTTTCACTGACACTCGCAAAGAAGTCCTCGGCGCAAAATGTACATCTGTTTGTCCCTGTTACCTTAGACATTGAACGTGATACGTCTTGCACTCAGTAGGGAGAGATCTTTGGGAGTTGGAATAACTGCCCCTAAATATGTTCAGGTGGTAACCAAAAAACTAAATTTGCTAAAGGGATAATTGGTAAAAGTAACTGTCAGTCAGCCATTGCCCAACTCCACTTGCCTTCTATCCCGTCTCGGCGTACATCTACTGCAGTTTGAATCCCCGTAAAATCTTGTTGTAACACTTGATTGATTATGAAGGATTTCACTTCAGTATTCTGTATACGTTTGAGCGATCTTTCGGCTTCTGCGGACGTTCTTATGCTCAACAGTGCGGTGGTAATTATTGGTGGTGATTGGCTGATGTGGTATCTCTCTAAGTTGCAACCCGTGAACCAGTGATGATGTTCAATTAGCTAAAAAAAAAGTAGTATCATGAAATTTTATGGTCATGGATGTGGAAAGTAGCCAAGTTATTCTCTCATTCCGCTTTGATTATTGGTTGCGCTAGAAACCAGCTTCCCTACAGACTGAATGAAACCAGTTGTCAATACTAAAACTTGACATCATATCATGCGTGACCTTGTGTCATACTTCTGTCTTGTTCACTTTCATCCAAACTATCTGTCTCTTGAAATCCATTGACCTCTTTTGCAACCATGAGCGCTTTAAAATGCAACGTCCAAACTCCAAAGAAGCACAGAAACAAGGAAGCGGATACAGTCAGGATCCTCAATGTGGTATACGCCTCAGGAAGAAAAATGATTCAATTAAGGGATATCCTTTCTTCAGAAGGTCTTGCTATGGCAATTCCTATTACTCAATAAACACCCAGTGCGCGTTCCTGTGGCTTAAGTGACATAGCGAACTGTATCCATTGATATTCAATTAAGTGTAGTGAATCGAGCTTCCTTGTTTAGCTCCACCACACGAATGGACTGGTAAGACTTTTTTCACCTATCTATAGCCTTTTGAGGGGCACATGTCTCCAAGTTGTTTTTAATCAACGTGCACTCCCTGAAAAAGGCGAACCAACCGGCGAATCCCTATGCCATTTATATGGCTATTGCACTCGGCCTACTTCAGCAACAAACCGAGCAAACCCACAGAACCGATGTGTTTGTCATGCTCCATAAATCGAGTAGGTGCAGCTTGCTTTGTGTTATGTCGATTTGGTACGCGTCTGCGACATTGGCATAAAAGGCGAAGCACAGTTAGCTTGGATGACTAGAAAGTGTAAGCTGGGTCAGGACGGTCTAATGAAGGGGATAATGGGCATGATTTTGCATGATTCAGGGTTTACAATTTAAAAGTGCACATTGTCTGCTGAGACAAGATCGCAGAATGTCCTCCGAGATGTCGCAAGTGCCGGAGCCGGCATACGCCCAGATCCTCGTAGGAGCATTCAAGCCACTTTCATGTGCACGGCAATGATAAACAGACCATGTGCAATTTTGGCGAACAGCGTACAGTGCAATTTTTACCTCATGGCTGGCGTGGTTAAATTGTCAACCACTCCACTATGTCATGTTTACCATTGACGAACACCATACTGCATTCATGTGGTCGCGGGTCTGGGTGTTTCCATGTTTAACGGGTATATGCGACCATCTAAATAGCGGACAAATAGCGAACATCGGTTTTCAACCTCACAAGCCTCGGTTGTCATTGTTCAGGATCGGAGAACGGAGTACGTACACGTCCGTCACGTGTGAGCACGTGGGAAAATAGGTCAACTCTAACACGCTGCTGATCTTCCTATGAGGCTGGCTGAGCAGCGTTCCACAGAGTGAGGCATGCGTTGGCGGTGGACTGTCGAGGACGCTGCCTGACGATCGCCGGCTGACCTGGCATTGCCTCGAACAACACTTACCACGGCTCTTCGGCCGTGGGTTAGACACATCCTCTGCCAATATCTCGGGCCCGATTAAGAATGCATCGAAATATTTCTGTCCAGAAATTATGACAAAAACTGGAGGATCAGGAGACTGCGTTGATCAGAACTCTAACCATTGGCCAAACAAGTATGGGAGGCTGTATGTTTGTCACGAGTACACGCCCAGCATAGCTCAACAGATTATGGAAATGCACAAACCGGCACAGCGCTGTAAGGTCCAGTATTTTCATGATGGAACGGAATGCAAATATCATGCAAGGTTCCAACCTCAAGACCCCAGAGAAGGAGAGAAGCTCTAACGTGATTCATGCATCGGATTGATTTCGTTGTCACATGTTCTTCAATAGGCTATAAAGTCGTAGCGGGAACGTCTATGTGCCGAAATTGTTGTGCGTCCCTCTTGTACCATCTGCAGTGATGGAACGATTCTTTTGGTTTGGTCTGACCACACAGCTATCCAGGCGTGGCAGCCGGACGAAAAGCCGAAATCTAGGTGATCACCCACTCATGGCCTCAGAAGACAGATCGCATGCATAATCCACCGACCAGAGTAGGGGATACACAGTCACACATGTGTACGCTGGCACAATCAGTCTTGTTCACTCGTATGAGGCTCTATACAAAACAGGATCATGACTAAGCCAATGAAGGCACAAAATGGCTGACTCATTCCGGCGTTTCATTTGTGTGCATTCACTTGGTCGCAAGCACTTTGTAAAGTTTACTCCCAGTAGTCGAAACATTGGTACTGTAACGCCACACCCTACAGCGCTCTGTTTTGATTTGCAAACTTCCCTATTGCTGTTCAAATGGTGTTAGCACTTTTCCATGGTGCCTGGATCAACATGGATCCAGATAACCTGAAAACAGTGTTCCTCTTTGAGGTAACACGATGCCCACGTGGTTACAACTAAATTCAGTTGAACTTGTGCGTAACGCTATAGTATGACTACATATTGTTTCTGCTTTCTCCACCCCCGTTTGGTTTAGCACACTCAAACTTTCGGCAAATGTCGTTCTTGAGAGCTATTCGCTGGTTTTGTGGTCAACTCTGGTTCAGTTTGACAGAAAGTTTTAAGAAAGCATTCAGGGGACACCAACATCAATTACATCTGACAGGGAATCGCTACAGAGTGAATCGCATTGGGCAGAGAGCGAGTAGTAAGAATAATAAGAGACAATATGACAGCGAGAAAATAACTATGATAAATAATTTTTCAAAAAATAAACGAAGAGATCTACCTAATTATCAGAAGAATTATCCGGTATCCGGCCCGATAAAAATACTTCGTTCATTTATCAATCGGCTGAAGACCTCGCGGTGCGAAACTATTGTCAATTAGTACCATCGCAGGAAAGTAGAAATACACGTTTGGTGTTATTACACCGATACCAAAGGAACTTTTTTGTTATGGTAAATTTTTGCTCGAAAGGCACCACGTTTTCTACTGGTCGGGGAAACTTCCAAGTCTGGCGTGTTTCCAAAAGCCTTGAACGATATTTAACAGATTTGTTAATAAACGTTTTTGACACAAAATCGTCGTTAAAAGAAATGAACAAGTTAAAAGTTTACTTATAATACGGCCGAGAAAACTCATTGGCTAAATCTCTTCTTACTCGCGTCCAGGCTAGGTATGAAGCCAAGTTTCAGGTAAGCACCTCAATTTGTGCAACTCATGGATTTACCAAATCTGGATGGATGCCGCTTGCTAACCAGAAAAAATATTTTATGGGGCACGCCAGTGATTCTATTGCAAACCCTCCCTGACATAAAGATTTAAATTTTCAGAGAAGTTTGCGCACAAGATACGGAATTTTACCTCAGGCTCGTAATTTTGTCGTCGAATCTCTTCTGGAGGGGACAGTCTAAAAAACGTTGAACCTCAAATCAAACTGTGCAAGTACTACTTCATATTGGTAGATTGCGTCCGTCATACTACCTAAAGTGATCACCGACGTCTGAGAAGACAAGAATGGTCATACTGTTTAACTGTGGTTTGCTTAATAATAGCCCTGGATCCTGGAGTCGGTTTCATCCAGGAACGAACACCGAATGGCCTGGGCACAGTTATCTTATCTGGCTTCACTGGATTTTGCCAACTCAATGTCGGTCTACTTTGGGTTACTAGAAAAAAGGACCTACCATCCTCCCTTATCAGCAAACAGAGACCAGACAGACGGCTCAATTTCAAAAGACTATCCTTTCACAGGGGGGACACCGAAGAGTCTTCCGTTGTAAGTACTGAAGGTAGATTCAAGAAAGGTATGGCCTTGATGTGCCACTAATGGATTGGGAAACATTTTACAATAAAAGACCATAGAGACCCAGTTAGTTATGGTCTCCTCTACACCGAGCACGTATGTGCTGTAGAGATCTAGCAGAAATTAAGTTTCAGATGGTTTATGGTATCCGCACACCTAATGTGGATAACACTAGCTGTCTCTACCTCTCTCATGTTTTTCGTCTTTCAGTCACCAAACTTCAAGGTCTTTTAGCTATGGATTGTGTGATTCGTTCCCGATAAAACAACTGAAGCAATCATGAAAGCCCAGACCTAATCGGACAAACTTCAGAAAGCCGGAGTTAATCTTGAAAGCAGAACTAAACTACACTCAAAAGCCACAGGAACTGTACAGTTGGTTCAATGGTATTGGTAATCATCGGCAAAAGACTTAACTGAGTGATTCTTCTTCACCGACTAAATCTGGATCATATTGGTTTGGAAGATTCAAGAAGAACCTGATGGTGGAATCTGGGGGATTGTAAACGTCTACACAAGTGACGCGCAATGAAAGGGGAAGTTTCAGTAAATCATTTTGAGCAGCCTTGTGACTTGCATCACTGCACTACAATGCCTTTATGTAGAGTGTTCCACAGTCACATTATGAAATCAGTCGCTCTGAGGTCAAGCCATACAGCCTTTTAGAAGATGTGATAGAACCATACCTGAGTACAGAGAGCTGAATGCAACAATGAATAGAGAGCTCCAATTCGTTCAGCGTCTTTAATTTGTGCTGGATCGAGCACCGTTCGGATCAAAATTCTCAATTCTGAAACCAAAAAGAGATTGTCGTAAGAGTCTCGTGAAATTTGGTAAAGTTGCGCATTCAGCTCAAAACTGTAATGACGTTTACGTAAGACCAAACAAAACTCTTCTATGTCTCTTCAGCGCCCAGTAAGTAGTACAGTATTGTCATAAAGGGAACTACTCACAAGGTTGCTGAAGACTATTCGACAGCCCACGACCGGTTTCACCATTCTTCGGGCGCATCAGTTTGGCACAGGCCCTGAGGTTTCGTCAAACTTATGTTCTACTTGAACCCAAACCGGATAGATTTCAACAAATACTCCCATTTACATATCAATTGGGTAGTGACCGGAGACGGGAAAAAATACTGCAATATCTCGAATATCGTACCAAATGAAACACGAAGCGACCTTTCTGAAGCACTTTGAAGAATAACATTAACGAGAAATTAGGTTGTCTCCCGCAAAAGCCAAAGTGATATGCAAATGAGTGTGCGTATCGAATTTCATGCGATCTGGGTTCATGTAGAACATAAGCCTGATGAAAACTCGGGGACTGTGTCTACCTGACGAGCTCCAAGAAGGGTGAAAACGGTCTTGGGCCGCTGAAGCGTTTTCAGCAACCCTGTGAGTAATTCCCTTTATGACAATACTGTACTACTTTCAGGGCGCTGAAAAGCTATCGAAGATACTTTGTTTGGTCCCACATAAACTCCCGCGCGTGATTAGGTGGGATTTAGAAAGTAATTTGTGCAGCCTACTGAGACACAGAGGCCAATTTTAGGACTCCGCTTCTGGCAAATGGCAAACAGCATTTTCCAAAATGCTCTATACTCGCTTTATCTGGTGAATATCTATTTACTGAGTGCCTTTGATGCAAATCCTTGAAGGACAGGTCGCTTGTCTGATTTGTTTGCCTTTTTCCTGGACATGATAGATTTCCCTTTACCTCAATATCATAATATACTGAGAGTATCATACTAATTTGGTCACTGCCTTATTTTGGGCAAAGTTTGTATGAAGTATTACACAAAACTCATGTTTCTTGCCAGCCGTGTATGATGGATTTGCTAGAAGATGAGAGACCACATGCAATCAAACTGGCAAGCAGAACGTTTGGTTTGAATCATGTCGAATTTGTGGGTGATGCTGATCATACACAGTGGACACTGATTCCAGGTGGATGGTGATAGTTTTATCTCAACAGACCAAATGTATCGATTGATAGCTTATACTCTCTGATGGGTGGCAGCGCCCCAGTGGTCAACACGGGCTTGTTCAGCTGGCATTCATGAATGAGGTATGTAGGCTGAAAAATATTTAAAAAATAAACTGATATATCTGGATCACACATTAACTGCACTGATATGCACTATCGTTTCTTCTAGGTTATGATGCGACTATGACCTGTGGCCTGCGTGCTCAGTATATTTGGAGGAGACAAAACATTGTGGGAAGTTGCGTGTGAATTGTGGTTGCCAGTGCCAACCAAATGGACAACACGTGCTCCAGTTGATGCGGTTCCGGCTTAAGGTACTTGTAAAGGCCTCAATGCAGAAGCCTGAGGTCAACGAAATGCTCGTCCACTCAGTTATGGGGAGCAATGTCTGAAGCTTTTTGTGGCCTCTGTGGTCAAAGTTTCTGTGAATGAGGCTGCTCTTGTTCATGTCCTTTTATTCGTATCCTGATTGTAGCCGGTGTAGTCCACCAGGTAAATTGAACGCCAGGTCGCGTACACGTGTGCCGTGCTTCCGGCCAAAGAAATGTAACCTTTGTTACGCACCGAATGCCATTGCGAAATGTAAACCTTGCAACAAACCGGATGCTTATCTCGTATGTGTATCGTTTTGATGGATTCCAAGGTGGTGGCACGATGTAGTGGTCAAAAACAAGGTTGTTTTATTAACTAAGCCATGTTCATGGAGTTTTCGATAACTGATCGGAAACAGTCACTGTCGTGCAAGCAGTGCACCAACTGAGTCAATTCACGAGTAGCATCCTCGTATTTAGAGCGGATCCTTTCCACAGTTTCTGAAGGTATTTAGATGGCGGGGAGCCTTAGACTAGGTACGCATAACAGGAGCTCTATACTCGTCAGAATGTATTCTTTGTACATAGTGTTGGACCCGTAGATTAAAAAATTGCAGTCGAAAGAACTCATACTCGCCTAAAGAAAACTACTCACGGGGTTGCTGAAAACTCTTCGACAGTCCACGACCGGTTTCGCCCTTCTTGGGGCTCATCAAATAGGCGCAGTCCCCAATTTTTCGTCAAAGTTATGTTCGACTTGAACCCAGATTGCACGAAATCCGATAAGTACACTCAACTGCAAATCAATTCGGTTTTTGTGAAAGACTTAGCTTAATCTCTCGGTTATGCTATTCTTCAACTGAATGTGCTGCAAAAAGGCCGCCTCATGTTTCAGTTTGTACTGTATTTGAGATATCCCACTTTTCCTTCCACATTTAACACTACCGCAGATGATGCCGGCAGGCCTAAAAAGTGGCAGAATATACCATGGTAACAATCCAAAGAATGATATTTCCATGGCACACTGTTCTTGATAGCACATCTATTCGGTAACGGTTCGATCGTTTCATTCGCAAATGACACTGACACTTTTTGATTCGATATAATCATCAATGCTGCAGAAGTGAATAGGATTATCCTTGGGAATACTGTGGTGAGCTGGATAAAGACATAATTTCGACACCTTCATCATTATGACATACTTTGCAAAAATATAAGCCTGTGTTTTAAATATGTGATAATGAGACAGCTGCGGTGACAATAAGGGTCACTTTTCTATTTAGTGAAAGCGCTCGTGTGTATTTGTCAATTCGTTTAAACAAGAGGTGTGTTGCACATATCTTTCTAAATTATTTGGAATCCATTTACAGACACGATGCGTTTCCCGGAAGTTGTCTAGAAATTAATGCGGATTTTTTGTGTATCGTCTCTGCGATGTGGACGAAAAGTGACGAATGAATAAATCACCGCCTTCTGGTAGAAGTTTGGATGAAAAAAACAACTGTGGTTGTTTTACCAACTGCTAAAGCATACACAAATTAGAGCGGCACTGTTATTTCTCGGTGTGAACTTTTACACTTCACAGTAAAGTTGCATTTGGAACGATTTTAACGGACTCTTCATTACAATGAAATGATTTCAAGCCCTATAAAATGTCGTCCAGCTTGCTGAGCACCGAACCTAACTGGAACCGAACCTATAGTACAACAGAAGCTGATGGTTCCATAATTGAATCGATGGATTGATTTGTCCAGAAAATCTACTTGTCATTAGAGATTTATTGGCTAATACATTGTTCTTGTACGCATGGTTGATTTCCTTAACCTGAAAAAACAATCTCGTGAACAGGAACTCTATAAATATCTGTTGTTTAGCGTGTGCATCATGGCTGCTTAATTTGCTCTATGGGATGAATTGATAGCTGACGATGAGTGGGCAACACCCACTAGTTACAGTTCAGTCAACGGATACAAGATCAAGCATTATAGCCTGAAATACTTTTCTGTATCCTAATCCCAGTATTTAAGTATCTAAATATCCGATTCTGTTTCTCCGTTGATGCTCAAAGGAATTCATTCAATGGATCCTTTATTTAAGGATGACTTTATTTCTGACACCATGTGTAACAAGGATGCAGCAGTTTTGGAAAAAAGAAGCGCCTTAACTGTGGTAGCAATGTCAACTGTCACATTCATATCTAGGTTTGATAATCATACTAAATGATGTCGACCACAAGCAGTATGAAAAGAGTTGCACTTGGAACGGTCTGAACACTTTTAACCTGGTGCAGACTTGAGCAGTTAAGCTTGGAGGGTGAAGGAATGGGACAGTTGTAAAGCCGCCGACATAATCAACTTATAACCTCTAACTGTCCAATCAAGTGAGACAAACGCAGTTTAAATCCACCGTGTCACTGAAGAGTACATTTTTGACCCACATCGCTCGCTGGATATGAAGGGTCGAAACATGTGGTTGCTAAACAGTTTTACCTGCTTGTTGCTCCGGAATGCCTAAAGTGTTAAGGCAGCTAACCTACAGACCTGAATGGGAACTATGAAATGAACTGTGAAACCCAACGATGCCCGATCCCGGCAGCTTAACGCTCAGTTTCACTCTCAGAAGACGTCCAAATAAAGACCGTATAGCACTCCACAGGTAGTCAGCTTTTGCTAAGCTCTGACAACTGCGAGGTGACCACGGAAAGTTACTTCCCCAACGAAGCCTCCCGTATCGTATTCGCAGGCCCAAAAAGAAACAACTTAAGAGACAGGTACAAAGTTGTCAGCCTCTGGTGAACTAGCGAACTGCTGTACCAACGCGATAGGCCTTCCTCACCTCCGTGTGGCGTACTATTTCTAGTTATTATTTATTTACTTTGGCGCATCGACCATATTATTAATAGAGAGCTCCAGTTTCTTGGAAGAAATAGCGACGCGTCTGCGAATGATACGATAGGAAGGCGACCAATAACATTTTAGTAGATGATTGGATAAAATATAGTAAACAGGATCTAGTAACTGTTGGCTAAATTTATAGAGAAACTTCCAATCAGTAATCCCTACCGTTGTAGATGTTGGAGCCTAAGTTTCTGAACTGCAACTGGGGAGATCATACATTTTGAGGTAATTGTGATACGATCTTTTACGAGGTACACATATAGTTTTTGTGCGTGTATTAAATCCAGGGAGTTTGGTTTTCGTGGACCTTTCGGGACCACCATTATTTCGGCTGTCATCTGAATACTTGAGCAACCTCATGCGAAAGGATAGGTTGATGATTACGATTCGGTATCAGCTTGGTTTTATTTCCCCCGCTTATACATAATAGAAGTGGATCCGTCACATCTCTCAAACACTGAACTTTTTTTTCTTGGCCCTGCTTAATTCACTGTGGCGGGTTCTAAGTCCAATGTACACTAAAATTATGCTACTCACCCATACATTCTCCGTCTATAAAAAGAAAATTATCACGTTATTAGTAAACGCATTTCAATAAGTAGAAATAGACGCATTCAGTGGATTTCCGGCTTTCAATCATTACAGACCGTTGAGACGTTCCTGTACGATAAGGCTTTGGACAGCCAGTACTAAGTTCTTTATGAGGGTTAACGGCTGATCTAAACATTGACTGACCGTAATAAGACACCCTTCAGAAATGGAACCGCTCACATAAAGAACCTTCCACGGTTCTCTGTAAGTCTGTGGATAGAGTGTCCACAAGAAGGAATAATCATTTGGACTCTGTTCTTTGTTTAGGGATCCTCACTGTGAAATTCAGGACGACGGAGATTGTTCGAAACTCATCATTTCCATGTCCCTTTGCCAAGCTGGACCATATACACATACATAGGTATATGTCTATACAATAAAGAATAAAATTAATAAAGTTCGCACAGGAATTCAGCTTGTTAGAACCCACTCAGGACATAGGTTTACTTGATACCCTCATTTGATTACTCAACCACACAAGCACAAGCGCGTGTACAAGCCACTGTTTAAAAAAATTTCCCTCTGGTGAATATACCACCAACTTTTCCCGTAGTATTTAGTGCTCTGATCGGTTTTAGCAGGCTCATCGGAACATAGCGAATGATTGTAAATGCTCTGGTTGCATTCGCGCGGTACTGCGTGCCCAGCAAGGGGGTCAAGACTGAGCTATTAATGGCAGTATCTTATCCTGTGTAGCAACGTCATCACCAGAATCTTCACCACCGTCATCAACGTTGGCAGTGAGGTGCAACTGCCGTAAAACTAGAAAGCTAATTTATTTGCAAACAAATCCTTGTGGTGAGAGCTAAAAAGTGGCAGTGGAGGAAAATGATGTCAACCTACCTCACTCTTCCCGAGGTGCTTACATCCCCAAAGGCCATGACAGACGATTGGGACAGAAATTAGCTACATGGACGCTACTGGCAATTGTTACCTGCCACTTCTTGTAGCGGTTCAATCCGAGCTCGATGCAGGAAGATAGATCTTACTTTCACCACCAAAACCCTTTTGTAATCTCTTTCACTCACCTGTCAAATTATTCGTTGTCGACCTCAAACTCTGAAAACACCGCTTGTCGTGGTAGATGACTCATCATGCCTATCGGCCACATTTGATGGCAACAACTAGTTCAAAGATATTCAGTCATCCATTTTGATAACTACCTCTTGTTCAGCCGGTAGAACTGGCTACACAGGAACAAGTATACTGATATCCGTACATATATATTATGCTCAGGAAATCAGTCTTTCGCTCCTTGTCTAACCAGTGGATGGTTTGTAATGTCTGCACGTGAACCGGCGGAATTCAAAGGCTTTTCTGAATCATTGAACCAGCATTTCATCAGCTGGTTCAGATTTGAAATGCAAGCGCAAATGTGTGGCTTTTCTGGCACTATGGATAAACCCACTTAAAGATGAGTGTTTCACACTTCACTGGAGAAGCCTGTAGCACACCCTTGCTAATAATATTACCTATTATAGCCATGAAAAAAACCAAAAGCCTTTGGTAGCTCATCACATAGGCGTGCTTTTGAATGCCCAGCAATCTTGTTTCCTACAAATTGTGTGAGATGCTCATTTGCGAATAGGATTCACCGGAAACCGTACGGCATCTTTCGTTTATTCGTTTCTCTCAGCAAAATAAAATCACAAAATGCGGATTCTCTTAAACCTCCTAGAGTTAAGCCCGTTCCTTGCAAATATTTTTAATAGAATTCCTGAAGCCTTGTCTGGACATACGTTTCCGGCTATAGCAGAAGGGTTGTTTACTAAGTTGTTTCACTGTAAATTGCAGAAAGTCGACAAAGACGTGTATTTGTTCACACTGTTTCATGGGAAAAACACTTTATTATGCTCTATGCAACAACGCATCCAAAATGAGTAAGCTGTTTTCCTGTTCACTCTCTCGTTTAAGTACAAAATACCAATCCTCAAACATTAAAACGACAGTTGCCGCACATCACGAAATCGAAGAGTTTGATGTTACCGAGGAGGTTACCGAGAGTAAAGTACTAGATACCTGCTAGCTTGCAGAGAGCTTTAGGATAGGCTGTACTTTTTTTCGAAGAGAAGTACGTTAGTAGGAAGCGGGAAACATTTGGTGTACCATTCTTCTGTTGAACGTTAGCGAATTTCTGACGATCAAATAGAGACCTTGAGCAGTCCCTAAACCACCTTTTAGCCACCTCACACGAAATTTTTACGGGATTTTACATTCTTTTTGAACATTTCACACACGCCTACGGCAGCCGTCAAAGTGCACACTGCCCAAATTTATCGTCGTGCATTGAGTATATTGCTGCTCTCATTTCTTTTAAGCAGTATATCAGAGATCTTTTAACTGTTGATACGTTATCCGTCCCGTTTTCCAACTTCATACACTTTAATTCTCTTCTTCTCGTACGAGGTATGAGCATTCAGAGCGGGAAAACTGGTTAAAACGGATCAGTCAAATGCGCGGTTCCGTGGACATCGATCGTAGTAGCCGCTCAGGTATTGACTATATCGTGACGGATACAAGGCCCTAAACCCCCCCCCTGAGAGATTGGCACCAAACAGCCTAGATGCTGACTCGTATATGCGTACGACAAACTCTAATCTACGTTCCCTCAAATCAGGTTGATGTATTCAGACACGGAGTTCAAGTTGCTCACAGTCTGACCGAAATCAGTCAAGATCCTAAGTTTAACAGGGTGATTGGAAACTTTATATGATAATAATTTTCCGGTACTGTGGCAAGACAGCGCAAGCTGGTACTGGTGAATGGGTCTACAAATTATAGTAACTGCTACGATAGAAGTAGAGTAGTTGAGTCGAGCGGCTGAAGGTTTTGTAGTCACAAGCAAAAAAGTTAGTTTTCCGCTGTTATGAAGTGCGACCAGCTGCTGATGCCGGAAAACATAACGGTCACAGTCGAGAATAGGATGGAACAGAGTCAACAATCAATGAGATTGATGTAATGGTTTCGACCCACGGGAGCCGTAATACCCATCGACCAGGATAGATAGTAATAAGCATTCTGTCGCCAGTATTCTCGGCTACCAGCTGAAGCCTTTTAGGAATTTGAGAAAGGATTCCACAAAACTCTTCCTGTGGGGATATTAGCCGATGACTTTGAGCCTCACGCACTGGTGAGCATTCAAAACATCCTCATCAAGCGCTAGACTTCGAAACGTATGCGGCGGCAAGCAAATACTTATTCGATAGTTCAGTGGTCAAATTTTACCGGATGACTACGACCTGGGTGTACTGTCACATTTTGGGTTGTCCTTTTAAAAAGAATGAGTGAAACAAATCGGACGCTTTATAGTGGCTCTTTTTCATATGTACAATTTAAGGTTCCCTTTTTCTAATGGATAAAACAAATATAGTTTCTACACTGAAAACTTCAGTGGCCTCTTCACTTAGATGATCAAAGTTGCAGAACATAATCATGGCAAATTTAGACATCATGCATGCTGCGCCCAAAATTAACTGGTACCATAGTTAAAATAGTCGTTATACGGATTGACTCACAATGAGTGAATGATAGCCCAGCTACGGTTACAAGGAGAGCCAACCAACCGTACGACATTGGCATGTTTACAAGATCTCGATGTGCGAGACATTTATACCTCAACAAAGGGGTCATTAACAAGCCTGTAGGTTAATTGGTTTGTTCCAAAGTCTGTTCGGAGCGACGGTAGCTAATTGGGATACCAATACGAGAGAGAAGGTCCAATTAAGTGAGTTTTAAAACTCAGCATAGGAATGAAAACCGAAACTTCCTTCAAAGAGAAAGGTGTGAGTCCAAAACTTGGACTCCGCTAATTAGACATATTTCTCGCTTGTAACTTCAGACAAGGTCGTTTTCAACTTGGGTGTATCATTTTACATGCTTCTCAAGACATACAAATGGCGGTACCTAGTTCTCATGAGTATTTTGAATGCCTGTATGAAAACTGAATAAATAATTTTCCTTTGTTTGGCTAAATTCAGTCTCCAGAGGACTAAAGTGTTCAGACCACTACCGAACGCAACTTTAACAGTGTACGTGGATAAAGTTTTCGTCGCGTAAAGCTAAAATCAACAGTCTGACGAGAAGTAAAAACTTTTCTTCGAGAAATACACTCATCTGCAAATCAATTTGGTTTTGCGAGAGACTCACCTGGAACCCAGCTGAATCCCTCGTTTGTGATGATTCCAGGTAACTGAATGTGCTGCACCAGGCCGCCTCATGTTCCGGTTGCTACGATATTCGAGATATCGCGATACATGTATATTCGTAATGCACTACTCATAAGGGTGCTGAAACTTTTCTCCCAATATTTCTACGGAGGTATGTTTGCTTGATTGTTTCAGATCTGTTTCGAATAAAACTGGCTCTTCTGACGAACACCTCAATGCCGAAGAGTTACGAATTTGGCAAACAGGGTTGGTCTGCTAAAAATTCAGACGCCGTCGGAAGCAACAGCCGGCAGAAAAGTGTTCAAGAAGTTATAAAACAGATCTTGTCAGGTGTTGATACGAATGTGCCTTTATTCGCCCAAAACCTTCGTCTTCTTCTTTCTTCTCTAACAAGAAGAAATTTTGAGGAACCCAGTCATCACGCAGCCACCAAGACATAGTCTTCACGCATCCAGTTAAAATAAATAGCCTTGTGAGTATGGATAAGGAGTTCAAAATCTTGGCTGGTCAGTCTTAATCCAGAAGAAGCAATCGTAACAAAAACCTAAGCGGCCAATCCGAGAACAAGAAAATTAGCACCTTGACGCGACTGAAAATTGCTAGCATCATTACCATGACAACCTAGGATAACATCGTACCCACAACATGTGTTAGTGGAGACGCTATGGACTACCTAAAATCCATAGACCAGATCGTCCGTTATGATAAGTTCAACCCCCCCCCCCTTGAAGCTGCGGCTAAATAGCCATCGCAAATTCTCGGAACGCTTCGTCGTAGGGTTTACCAAAACATCCTCTAAGAACGTTCATGTTCGTAGACAGGATCAAGGAAGTGAATGTGGACAAGAAGCACATGATCTCGTTGGGCGCATCTTTCTTGTTCACCAACGTCCAGTACACAGAAAACATCTCTTATCTATGCGACCATATAAGACAAAACAACATACATCTAAATATTCCTATAAACAATCTACGGGAATTATTATTGCGATTCACAGTTGATGTACAATTTCAGTTGGATGAGAGGCTTTGCCAACAAGCGGATGGTGTAGCAATGGGTTCTCCGCTTGGCCAATTTCTTGTCGATGTTTTTATGAGACACCTTGAGAGCCATCAACTTCACGTAAATCTAGAATAGGTGTAATTCTCCACCGGCGATATATAGACGAAATATTGGCCATCATAAACAACTCTCCAGAGCTACCAAAGATTTTAAAGACTTTCAATCAAGCACACCAAGCCAGTCAGTTCAAATCCGAAGAGAAATATAGAGGCTCTTTCCATTGCCTTGATGTATAGCTGCTAAGATCAACTGATGGCTGAAGTAAACTTCTGGTCTATCGGAAATTGCATTGGACGGAACAATACACTGACCTTAATATCTTTGTTCTACTGAGACATAAACGAAGTTCAATTCGGTGTCTTGCTGGCGGGGTAAGAAAAATCTGCTCCGAAGGCGAACTCCACCAGCTAGATAGCATGCTTCGAGGAAATGACCATCCGGACGGGTTCATCTCAAATCACATAAATATTACAATTATGAAAACCAAACCGAAAGTCTACCTCCACCAGTCTTCCCTTCAAAGGGGATCTGGCCACAGACTCTGACTTGGCGTCTAAATCTCACACTTTGAAAACCTTTGCGACCTCTGCACTCAAAGTGTGGTTCACGACTACTCAGTTGATGCCCCCACATCTCACAGGTAAGCTGCAGTCCACGCTCAAAGCATGGTATTTTAGTTTCTTATCTGTTGTTCTACATAAGGCACACGACACGGCAGTTATGCAAGAGAATAGAGGAAACTAACCCACTTTGACTCAGAGCCGGACCATGGGGGTCTATTACTAGCGCAGTAGTTACTTACTTGGCTGATACGAGTCATGTGACCAATTGTGACAACGATTTCCGAATTCTGTCCCAAGCACTGAACATGTGTTCACCACCAATGCTTGGCCACAGCTGAGCCAGTCGCGATTTGCTCACGCTACCCGACTGGCTGAATCCGTCCGGAAGCCATTGCGGAAGTGACTAAGTGTCTGGCAAATAAGGTCTATAAAACCTGATCAAGTAAAACCGGTGAATGTGACCTGGAACCATTTCCAGGATCTTGAGGTAAACAAACAAACCTGATCAGATTTGCAATAAGGTATCTAGGACAGGCAAATATGAGAAGGGAGAAATGCAGTCATCTAGCTAGGTATAGTTGCCTTTTTTGAAACAACAAAGCTTATGAAACTAGAACGCAAAAAGTGAAGCCTTCAGCTACAACAGCATTGTGCTTCTTGCGCTTGGGATTAATTTAATTGGTGCCTTTGCGCTTGATACCAACGGCAAGGATAAGATACCAGTCCATAGCTGTATCTTTGTTACGCGAATGTCGCGTAAAATTTGTGGGTTCCACAACTGAGAGTTTGTTACAGGAAATAACTTAGTACCTGTTATCTTGTAGTGGGACCAAAAAGTCGAGAACACGACAAATACGGTCACGGCTTACCTAAGCTGTACGAACCAAAGGAGCAGTTCGTCTAAGTCTATTGTGTAGCACCCAGTCGTTCCACGGTCATTCATCGAAAAACTTGAAAGGGCCGAAGTGACCTGTTTTGTCTTACATCACACATTGTGTGTCACCAGAAACAACAAATGAAAGTACTTGGCCCACCTTTCCAAACCAACACAAGTGCTTTTTGTGGTACCTAGATGTGCTACTACATCCGGGTTCGCGCATCTGATACAAGCCTGGGGAACTCAGGCCGGATGACCCTCAGCTGACCTGGACTTGCTGGTTGTGCAATTGGTACAAACTCCTCAGTAGGCAAAGAGATTCTGGTATTATGCATAAAATTCCCTGTGATATAGTAGGTCGCTGCTCTTTGCCTGACAAATCACCAAGCTATCTTACATTCCAGGAGCTGCGAAACGAAGCCCCTTGCCTTCAGATAGATGTGGCGATCTCTCGATCCGGAAAAGCTTTTAGTTCAATATGTGCACACTACTTAACCATTTGGAGTAGCTAAATCACGGTAGCAAATATGTGCTTACGATCGACCTCATTTTCGCAGATTTCAACCTTCACCACCGGACTGAAGTCTCATTGATTACTCCACTTCTTCTCTGATGATGCCGATATGAATGGGATCGATGAAGAATATAGACTTAGGAGGAGCCAGTAGTCAGCTCAGGTATAATGGTAATCTCCTGCAGTTTCCTGCTTGAAAGCCATCTACCTGATTAATTGGCAGCGAAATGCCTCATTTCTTATCACGTATCCTCATGTTCGATCCCCGGCGACGAACACTACGCGCTGCTTTGGTGCAAACGGGTAGTCAGGCGGCGAACGTCTATCCGGATGGCCACCGGGGTTATCGTCTCGTAGCGCGACACTGGTCGAATGGATACTCACCAGAAATCAGGGCAAGCTTACCTTTAAAAACTCACATCTGTTCCGCAGTTGGCTGGATTGACCATACCGCTCACTAGCAAGTCTATTCTTTTTATATTTATGTGCTCACAACCTGCTCAAGTCCAAGTGAATGTTGGTTTTACTCGACACTGTACGGCCATTTTAAATGATTCTCCGGATTTCGAGCGTTGGGATGCGCGGTGCCTCAAAGTTCATCAAGGAGATGTAGATGACGGTCTGCCAAGTGGCTCTGACAGATATCGGATTTTTCCATGATCTAGAAGCAAGATTACCGTGGCAATAGCGGAATTTCCGACATCATCGAGTTCAAGCTCTATTCTTCCTTTGGCCGTCGGGATGCGGTTGACAGTTATCCGCTTTACCTGGTATATGCGGCTTAAGTGGTTGTACAGCGATGCGCAGTCGTTTCTGCTAATTTTGGCTCGTTTGAAAACCTCAATGTACGAGGTTAGATCTTTCGACTAGATTGTAGATAGACACTTTAAGTGGAATTTGTCAAGCATCATAATGGACCGTCAGTATAGTGAGCCTGGCTCGCTGCCATATAGTGGAGACAATAAAACAGCTAGATAAACTTGATAACCGCGTGTCCATCACGAAGAGACTGTACCTTACCGTGGTGTGACGGTTTGACTACTTCGACGATCCAGTGAGCTATACTGAAGGGTGTCCACGCCACGCTCGCAGAATCTCTCATACCAGGTTGGTCAGTGTTTAGAGGTCTGATGAACACGGTTGCCTGGTTATCCGGATTAGGGGTTAGAACATGTGTGGCGACTTGTTCCATAAAACTGGTAATTCATTTGCATTCTCGCCAAAATACCGCTGCCCTATGATCAAGCTTTTTAACCAAAGGCTTCGGTTGAGGAACTTAATCGTCCTTCTGTCTAGGTGTGAGCGCCCTGGCTGTATCCCAGCCCACATACAACCAAGAATTGCACATATGCAAATAAACGCATGCCGACAGAGCAGCGAAGCAGCAGTGTTGAATTCTGATGTCATTCTGTCGATGTTGTTCCATAAATATGTATTCATAGCGGTTTTAAGAAGTCAGTTTTTTTAAATCGGACTTCGGTATGTCAGATTTCCAAACAGGACGAATTTTTCTTGTAGCATATGAACCACTAAAATAAGGTTAGTGTGCAGTATCCTCTTCCGCGCTAGCTTGTTCCAAGCTTGTTCGAAGTTCATTCTGTTGAGCAAGGTATGTGCAAGGATTGTAGCTACAGTACACCGAAGTCCTACTTCTCGATGGTGGTTTGTATTCCATCTTATTTCATTCTCCTCGAACAGCAGTACAAGTGTCGCGTCCTTGAATACTTGTGAGACATTCTCAGTCTCTCAGGCTGTGCAACCCAGGCAAGTAGCCCATCTTTATCGGCAGTCTTTTTGTTTGTAAGTTCGAATTCCAGGTTTCGTAGTTAAGCGGAAAAGATGATCTTCACAAGGGATTTAGATGACCGTGTATTTTTGTTCGGAACCATCGACACTACGTGTTACGTTTTAGTTATTCTGAGAAGTATAACTCTCTCTCATAAACTCACACCCGTCGACGAGACGGCGCGCTGTCACAAGGAAAAGATGATGATTATTTAAATACCACGCCTCGCGCATACCTCACTCTCAGTCGGGAAGAACGACATGAGGGAGACGAGTTAATGTAGAATTGGTTTACTTAACTTCAAATGGAACATATCAGGGCAAGCGTTCATCTCCTAAGAAAACATCAAGCAACTCCGCAGTTAGCCAGCAACTGTACTTTGAATGTGAACAGCACGACCAATCTGATGTTAACACTTGGCTGAGGGATTCAGTGTCTGTTTTCTATTAGGCGGCACGGCCCTGTTTGCTTTGGATTACTGATTCACCCCACAGCGGCTGATAGCCGAGGCGGTGGAAATCACCAAGCATCACAGCGTGAACAGAACCGAGGTTGTGGAACTGGCGAGCATACGGATAGCGGTCTTTGATAAGCGGAGTTGACACGTGATTGTGTGCGGATGTCAATCCACGTAGAATCATTAGCAAATCAGGGGGGTGGGAATCCCAACCAAAGTTCAAGACGGATCATCACGTGAACCGAACCGAAAGAACTAGACCCTAGGCTGGACCCAAATCCAAGTAGGTTCCCCATCGGCCTAACACTTGGTCACTCACCCTAACACACAAAATCCTTCGGCCGATAACCAGCAGAGATTTAGCTTGACTTAGCTGATTGGTTCTCCTTCCGCCTTAAATTTCGACCAACCTCGTAACCCAGTCACTTGGCCTGACGAAGCTTTTGTGCCAAAAGCGAAACGTCGCCCAGCAACAAATCTACCGATTGTTACCAAACTTTTCTGGAAAAGATTATTGGTTATTATTGGTTATTATTTCAGCAACATTTCCAGTAATTTTAGAGTTCTCTAGAGGGGAAACAGGGTACTTCAAAATGTTTTCATAACCCTGAAAGTCACAGAACGCCGGAAACCACAAAAGGAGACACACATTTATGTTACTAAAATATTTTAGAAGAGATCGGTAAATGAAAATGGCAGAATTACATGCTAAGCCATCCTATTTGCGTTCAGGTCGAAGGGTGGGCCAAACGCATGTGAGAACCTTCCTCACGACATAAAAATTGTGAATCGTAGGCCGTTTAGAGTCCGAAATAGGCACCACTGTTAAACCATACACGATGCGCAAGTAGCGCTTTCATATAACAGACCAAAATAGAAAGACTTAATGAGCAACTGGGAGAAAATTGCTTTAGTTAGTTCCTTTAAAAGCAAGACACTACTCATAGGGCTAGTGAAAACTCTGGACAGCTTACTCGCATAAACAAGACGTTCAGTTAAATTCCAGTTAAATTCCCCGTCACCATCAACTTATTTTCCAGATAATTTAGTATTCAAAACAACTAGCTGAGAGGATGTATTTGAAAATTCTGATAATTATTCTGATAATTAGAAATGCATAAGAACTATTTTTCGTAATTGGTGTTCTATACTGAAAAATAGAAAACATGGAAAAGTAATAGCCATTTAATGACTAAGTTATTTATCCCCATGATGGTCTACGTCAATGTTTGCATCACAGTGACTATCACAGTGACTACTGCATTTATTGTGGGAAACGCAGGCACGCAGAAATATTGACAAACATCGCTCTACAGGGTCTGAGAACGAAGCGTTATACATTCACACAAAGAGGCAGGTATAACCATTTTACACGTAATCATTGAAGAGCTAGACCTCGAAAAAAGTGAAAATTATAATTTGTTATTTATGGGGGCACCTTGGAGATTGGGAATTTTCTGTTGGTGTTGTGCTCTCATACCTTTCGCAAACAGTGACAAGTGAAAATCTTTTCGTTTGTAGTTTTTGGAACAACGCTAACCGATAGCAAACAAGTTCGTTTTGTCAAATGTACACGCTATTCAGATATCGGAAACAGACGTCTGCAGCCATACGGGTTTTTGTAAGTCCATGTGTAGGTTCGTTAGCATCTACGTGTGTATAGGTGCGTGTACACTTTGTTCTACCCGATTCTCGATCCGCGTTCATCACTTTGCAGAAGTTGGTGCAGGGGCATTTGCCTATTAGCGCCCAATCAAAAAGCAGGCCCAGGTAATTTTATCGTAATTAGACAGTTACTGTTTTCTCCATCCTACACCAGAAAAATGGACCGGACCAGCAACAGTTCTGAAACGCATGGTGATTTCAATGCACGGAGGTCCCTGTGAAACACACGGGCAGAGAATGAAACAAAGCAAGATGGATCCTTCGGGTAGTGTGAAACGAGTTGGCAGTACGGCCCTCGCATATTCCAATAACTGGAATTATCATAAGTCTTACGGAAATGAAATCCTGACAATGCGTGTTCTAATGGCAGGAAAAGTGAGTCTGTGCTTTGCCGTAATACCTATGTTTGTTAGTTTTCCAAACACATTACCCGAATAAGACTGTAACCAGCAAAACCGAATTTTGGTTGATTTCTGCGCTTTCGCAGTTCAATCGGCATTTTGCCGGTATTGCTAGGTTGCATCTGTAAAGAAGCAGTAATAACGGTACCCAGGCGGATTTTTTGAAACGAGAGCGGGTTCAAAGCTGATTTTTTAAAGCCGAAAAATCCGACTTGCCCTTCTTTCCTGTAAATTTAGTAAACCTTAATAACCCTTGAATTAGTAACACAGATATGGTACTCATTTTTTTTTCATAATCAGACGGAGAGGGTATTTACAGCGACCCGTGGCATGAGCCAGGCTCCGTACTAAATGCACTCTCTTGTGAGCAATATTTTCATTACATTAATAAATTCCTGATGCTGTAAACGACACTGGTTGGTAGTGTACTGCGGGATCATATTTAATACAAGCTGTCGGATGATTTTAGAATAGGATTCTTGATCTAATCAAAAGTACTGGCAACTTCTCTTATTTCCTTTTAATGGTACAACTATTCGACAGTCTTGTGAATAGAGAGTATCGGACGTTTGATTTGGTTGGCTTCTGTGGGGGGCTGCTGAAGTGAATCTGTGTTTGCTGTCCAGGAGAGTGGCTTTTTTTTACACAGGTCTCTCTCACTCGGAGGATTACAATAGACTTGTCCAGAGGAATAGGCGTTTATTCGACCAACTCATGGCAAGGAACGCAGAAAAATTGAACTCAAAATAAATGACTCGCATTCCACCCCATTCTAACCTAACCCTACAATAAAGTAACCAGCAGTTCCCTACTTTTTCCCTATGGTTAATAGTGGTTGCAGAAGCCTAGATCATCAGGCTTCCAAAATTCCTAATATTCATCGGTGTGCTGGAAAACCCTCAAATTTGCCAAGTTACCATCTGATGTCATCAAACACCAGCGGTGCAGCCTATGCAGCTCGTTGCTTCCATTTTCCACACCGTTCGGTAAACTTTGTTCACCATCAGTGGTACAAGTGAGGGCTCCCCATGTGTTATCGAGCAGCTTGCTTACATTGATCGGGTAAAATAAGCAGACGTTTTTTCCAGTTGAACCGGTTGTGGATGATGCTGCGTCAAATGTGATAAAGAACAGCTTCCCACAAGAACAGTAACCAAACTCGTTGCCGAACTTCATTTATTTACGCCTAAACATTTCAGGCTGTCATATAATACTTCAGTAGTCGTCAGTTAGGAAATGTCATGGCTTCTCGAATATCCTGCTTGATTGTGGCACCCGTGGAATTAGTTCACAATCTAAGCCTTCCTCGGCTTTCTGCCAACTAATAGTGATCCAGCGTACGGCGTTGAAGCTGTCCGATAACCTGCAAAGTCCATCCAAGTGCCTTGTCAGTATGGTAAAAATTGATGCAGATGCGCATCGTATGAAACCCAAAAGTTATCACGGCAGCTAAAAGTGGTTTTCTCATGCATTGTAACTATGACTGGATTCTTCAGTTATCAATTTCTGCCCAGGACCAACCTGTTTGTTCCTTTTAGGAAACAGTTGTTTGCCCAAATACTCTGTTTACTTAAAAATACTGAGGCCTGGTTTATCAGTTAACACACATGTTTGTCATAGGTGCCAACTCTTAGATAACGAAAAATCTGGCAGTTTTGAAGGCTTGTCCATTCATGTGGTCAAGCTATGGACCACTAAGTAGTATGTTTCCATACGAAAGTTTCTGATGCACTCGACTAATAGTCATGTGCGACTATTGTGATTTGTCCATCGATGACTATATGGGCATGCTTAGGTGTAAGAATATTTATAACTTTGTGAAAAAACAATATGTTCTGTCATGTCAGTGGAAATTCCATTCATCCTGACAGTGGTTTCCAGTCAACATAATGCAAACTACAAAGGAATGTGAAATCTTGAAAACCTGAAGATAAGAAGGAAATATGCAATGTTGCTTAAGGATTCTATCTAGGTAAGATAAAAAAAACTACTGTTATCTGAATAAGACTCAGTGTAGAGAAGCTGCCTACCACAAAATGTTTCACAAGTGAAAAAACGCGAACGGAGGCCAAAAATTATAATTGTTTTTAAGAATAATTCAGTGGGATTATCAGGCGAGAGTTATGACAGGGGTGACTCCGTAGCCTGACCAAAATGTTGAAAAGGGTATGAGGTAGTATCCACGGACATCCGACTGCACCTGAAGGTATGATTCCGTGATCAAAATAAGAAATAACAGTCTTGATGAAACACATTAATTTGTATTTTGCATTGGCATTTGCAAATAGAAAATAGGGTTGATGAAAACTGGGTGACTGTGTGAGAAAGACGAAAGGGTTTCAAGGGTAAGAATATACAAAAAACTGGGTGACTGTGTGAGAAAGACGAAAACGATAGTGGGCTGTTGAACAGTCTTCACAAAACTTACGGTTAGTATGTCCTGTCAAGAAGACACCAGCCGGGGACACAAACAGGTTAAAATGAATCCAAATTCAAGGTCAGTTGTACCAACAGATCTCTAGGTAAGACTGCAAGATCCAAGCAACCTTCAGGATCTTAAAGCGTGGAATACCATTCGTGGTGGAACCACAAACTGAAATGGTGTCCTGGTAACTCACCTGAATCAGAGGTTCTCCGCATTCTGAAACTATGAAACGTTGGATCGCAATGAGCCTTCATAAGACCACCTCATAGACTAAACACTACGTCACCAGATTGCTTACATGGTTTGAAAAAAATCCGGAAGTGAAGGAAAGAGTTAGACGTGAGGACAGTGATAGATTACACGCCTATCTGGGACTCGCACCACCGGAGATGAGATTTCGACCTTTGTATCACTATTTATTATGTACAATCCTAAAGGGTTTCAAGGGTAAGAATATACAAGCAGTGAATTGAAAAATCGCTTGGTTTGTCTCAGTTACTAGCAATGAACGTGACACTTTCCAACAACCGGTGGTTTTTCCATCTATGAGAAACGGGTTGAGAAGCAAATTTTACTCGAAAAACTGAAAATTTTTGCCCCACAGTTATGTGTTTCAGCTTGTACGGCATTTTTTAGTGAAGCTTCATCAACACTATAAATCAGAATAAATATAACACTCAGTAAGTGTGGCGCGGCACGTCCTACTAATAAAAACGGCCAGTTTGGACCGTCCAAAGAGCTGTAACTTCGGGGTGAGCACTGTGATCAATTTGCCAATCGAAATTTACTCACGACCATTCGTCAACTTTGTTCAACTTCAGTTTAATGTGCAGTTTGAAGGTTTTACACTAGGCAGATACCACTATTGTAGTGCGAGTGATGCTCTAGGAATTATTCCCCGTTGGGCATGCTCTACCTTTATATATTTGGTAGCTAAGATTGCAATCAAAGCAAGTAAATTTTTAGAATGCATTTTAATTTTTATGCTATATACTCAGGAAATGTTGCAATATATTGGGACGTTGTGGTCTTAGCTGAATAAATTATGTAACAGTCTTTTAGGCCCGCTATTTCGTCCTCTTACCATTACCGAGACAAGACGAGTGATAATCTCCATCCACCGTTACTGACACATTTTTAGACAGGCGGCAAGAGAAACGAATCCAGTTCTGCAACCACTCTTATACTGGTCTGTGAAAACGAATCATATCTGAGTAAATTCGTACAGCTGCATGACCTCTTTAGTGTGATTTCAATTCATGTAATTGCAACGGTCTGAATGGTTGGGTTATCGTGACCTGACACCTTAATAGGCCAAGTAATGAGGACAGAAACGATGAATGACGTTAGCAAGTGCTTCATTGTTAGCTACTCTCTAGACTAAAAAGACTAGAGAGTAGCGGAAACCTAATGGCTCAACACCCAGACTCAAGTATAATGGGACTCTCGGCCACATTCTCGGTTCACAACTACTTGATTTTCAGCTGGAACCACGATATATCAGAAACAATTTCGCCGTCATCTTCTCGAATGTGTACTTCACAAGTGGTCCACAGTACAACTTCATCCCTAAAACCCTTTGATCAAGTTTATTCACAGTTACTCAGAGCAGAACTTTCACGCGCTGAGTACAACAATATAGAATATCTTATCAAATTGCGGGCGACCGTCGTCTAGTGGCACAAATAAACGTGAACATCCGAAACAACTAGATGATAACGTCTATACACTCATATTATGGTGACAATAAATCATGAAAGGCTTAGTCTTTCCGCGCGTGTATTTTCCAAGCCAACACACACCGCTTACATCGAATGTTACCCTGACTGGCATATGGAAAGCTCAAAAGTCTCGCCATGGGTTTGATAAACCGAACACTTGTTTTTGTTACTCCATGGTTTGGTTCCTCCTGAGTAGATGAAACAAACAAATACTTAAAAGCATATTAATATTGTCTACCTTATTCACTCCAAGTAACAGACACACATTGCTGATTAGCTCTACTATGAGTATAACTCAAGCCGTGTTCCCGCCTTTTGGCTTGAACTAATCAAAATAGTTGCATAAAGAGGACCAGGGGAATGTAAATATATATTCAATAAACTGTGTAACCACCCCAACCACTAGCTACTGAGATACAAGACTCATTAGACGGAAATTAATAGGATACTTCCAGCATCGCAGTTGTTGTGATAGTAACCTAATGATTTCACGCATATGGCAAATGGCGAAACTGCAGCTTCCTACATACCAGTGCCTTTTTGTTTCCACCAAAGAAGTGTGAAATAATATTTCATATATCATCACATTTCAAAAAATTGCTATATATATGTATGTATACGATGCCTGTTCGCTAGTATGGACTCAGTTTTCCACAGTGGTTTTGAAGTATTCGTCATTCACTCCAAAAACTGCAGCTTCCATTCCTACTGAGTGAGCTGCCCGGTCAGATTTCCTTGAAGTATCTCCCGACAGTCCTGTTGTATGTAATTCCTAGTATGCGACTTTGGTGTAATCCACACATCTTGAAAAATATCATTTTATGGACTGTGCAACAATGTTCGCCTTCAATAGGACTGTAAGCCCGTGACTAGGACTCCAAGCACACCGACGGTGCAGATTTAAGGTCCTTTTTCTAGGGCTTCCTTCAGGCCCAAGTAGTACGGAGTATTATCGCCAACAATGATTGGCTTGCCGAGGCTCCCTAAGCGTAACCCACACAGTAGCTCCCGCATCCACTGGTTGCAGCATGTGACCTTCGTTTGACAAACCGATAAAGTCAGCAAATGATACTGCACCAATAATGTGCAAGTTATTTCCCTTACTGCTGGTCAACAGAGCATGCGCTCGTGTGTCTCTAAGTGATCGACTTTTTGTTCGGTATCAAAAACGAGCAGTCTGCATCCTCTGTCTGCGTAATTTCAAAAACGTATCTCTTTCTCACTCGCCTACTATCTGTTTGTTTTCATGTTTCTTAATACTTTTTTTCATCGAGGTATGTAGCCAGTGTTTTCAAACTCAAGTCTTCATGGAACTCAGTAGGGTCCCAGGCTTAATATGGTCAGCGTCACCTTGAATCGCTTATGAGTCAATTCACTACTTTCACCTTTCTTCACTTCTTCACTAGTTCGCTTTTCGGAACATGACTTTGAACTCTGTTTCATCCTGGAAGCCCAGTTCCAGTCTCCCGATTTTTCAGCTGGTAATCGGCTATCCGTCATTTCATCCCAGTCGGTGTCTCAAAGTTATCCCACTAAATTCCATCCCGAAGGCTTAACTAACCAGTTAACGTATTTTAGCGCATTCTAAGTTATAAGGACAATATTAGCGTGTTTTCTTGTCGCAACAAGCTGTTTCGGGTCCCTCCAGTCTGGGCTTTACATTATTTCATTTGATAAGGTCATGGATACAAAAACAATCAACTGAGTAAGAGTTGCGTTTGTCGCAATTCGGTTTGCGCGCAAACAAGCCTGTCTTACCTACCGCTAGCACTTCAAAGGGCACCAGTAACATCAAACCATCCCACCGGACCCGGGCAGCGAAAAGTGCATTGGCTAGTCTGGCCTTTTCAGCATGGGTTTAACGGCCGTGTGAAGGCACAGCTAGAGCGCAGCATAGTACTGGTGTCTCGTGCAGCCCTCATACTCATCCATCTCCTGTGCTACATCGAGTGCAGGTCAGCGCTCGACCCTAGTTCAACTGAGATACTGGTGCAACCTCATGCTCGAGCACTCAACTATATCGCTAATCCCTGTCCTGATTCCCCATAATCGATCTTTTTCTCAAGCGCAGTTTTTTGGCCGAAGATCAATGTTCACTGGCCAGACCTTGGTAGGAAGCAGTGTAATTATGAGCCAACTTTCTACAGTGCGCTCGCTAGTTGTATGCCAGTAAAGGAATAAGCTATTGTGATTTCCACAAATACCCTCATTCGCGTATCCATTTGGTTTTGACGGAAGGCTCACCTGGAGCCCAGTTGAATCCCTCGTTTATGATGTTTTTAAGCAAATGAATTTGCTGCACCAGGCCGCCTCATATTTCAGCTGGCACGGTATTCCAGATATAGCGATACGTGCCGAAGGGTTCTCAACAACCTTATGAGTAGTGTATTACGTCTATACTGCTTAGATGCTATATTCCTCATTGAAGAAGCCACATGATATCTTCACTGAGAAACACTGACAGTTTGGCCTCCCAGTAACCGTATTGTGAGTGTAGACATGCCTAAAATAATCAGCTGGCCATAAACAGCGTCCAAATGGTGGTTTGACCCTTGAGGAACTAGCTGGGACGAGCATATGAGACAATGCCAGAAAATATGTGCTACCATCTATCCACCTCTCAAAGGTAACAGCTTTTCGCTGGCATGTGATTACTTCTCACACCTAAGCCAACCACCAGCCCTGTTTACTGCGACGGTTGATGATCACGTCAAGCTGTAAGTCACACTGATAGGCCAACCTTCCTAATGACAAAAAACCAACTGAGCTGGAATTCCATGAATGAATATGGCCTTCGTTATCACAAGCTTTCCTCCATCACCACATGTTTTGAAAATCGTTCGGTTCTACGTCACTGAACTCGTGTTAACCTTGGTTACCATGTTCACCAGCTCGTCAGCTAATTCCACATATATATATATATATATATATCAAATATGACTTGCACGGTCTTCGAGAAGTGCTGACAATATGATAAAGTGACAATATCATGGAGACAGCTTAAGGGGACAACCTCAAGGCATCAGTGCAGTGAACCACTCATCAACAGGCTGCTACACGTAGGGCAAATATGCGCTTGAGAAGAGCCCAGCATCCAGGATAAGGCTTCACGTACTTTATCCGTCGACTCTTGGTCTGTTACTTATGTTTTTCGACGGAAACCAGATTATATAGTGTTTGACTCTCACGCAAAACGCACTCACTGACAGATCGAACAAGATGGTGTTGCGATGCTCAAGTAAGTAAAACGAAGTGAAAGGTCGATGATGGGCGAAATATTGGCAGCTTGGTAATAGGAAAAAAAATTAAAAGGTTTTGGAGATGAACGGCGGGCAATCCCTGTTCGTTGATACAATACAAGCAAGCAAAATCCGATCTTGTTTGCGCGAAACTAGACTGTCGGCAGAGTATAGCCGATTGAAGAACTACCACTTTTACAATATCTCTGGGAAACAACCAGGTCACCGTTTGACATTTTATCCTATGGTGGAAACGTGCTCCACTCAAAGATTGGTACCCTACGGACTATGTTTTCCACTACAAATATGAATACCAAACAAGAGAAGCAACGTATCAGCGAAAATAAGAGAATAATTCGTACTGTGAAATAGGAAGGTCAGTTTTACAGAAGCCTTCTGTCTGAACTCAAGCTGAGTGCTTCACAGATGGGGCGAGATGGCTCAATTGGTTAGAGCGCGAATCTACTGACCGTAAAGTCCGTGGTTCGTACCCGGCCTCTGCCTCTCGACTTCCCCTGTCTAGGCTTGGGCAACCTGGCAGTATCCTAGCCCTCGTGCTTCCTTTGCGTGGCATGGCAGTTAGGCACCGAAAGGGTGCTACAGCTGAACACATAGTACATATACACAGCTTCACAGTTGTACACATTGAGACACTTAGTTTGCTTGGAAAATTCAGACCTTCAAAAGGTACAGATGAGAGCAACATCCATTTAGTAAGCCATTTTTCCAATGGGGTCAGTGATTCGTCAGTAGGAAGAATCCCGTTTATGGTTGAATTCATTTACGTACAACCTTATTGTAGACCTGAATTTGAGTTGTTTTTATCAACGTGCTTCGTGTTGCGTCATCACAATAAACTGGACATCCGGAAGCAGCTGAATACCTGAAGGATCGAATAGACGTGAACAGAACTTCTATTCGACGACAGTGCGCTTCTTTCTCTTATCAGAATGTTGTGCAAAACCTTTCAGGAACCCAGTCCATAAAAGGAACAGCATTTGCTCTGCATAAGAAAAAATTAGTGTGACCAAAAAAAGAGGGATTAGGAAACGCACGATAACCTGTCACGACACGAAAGTCTTTTGTTGTTTTGTACAGAAAAAGAAAGCTTAAATGTCATTTTTGGGAAATCTTTTACCTTTTTATCTATATATGTGCGGCTCACCACAAAACTCTCTGGTGGATCAGAACGTACAAAATATGACACGAGACAAACTGCTACACCGGGAGATAGATTCGAGTGTACTTACTAACCTAAAAGAGCTCAATCGCTCTTGTGGAAACCTTTACGGAAGGTTCCCTATCTCAGCTATCGATAGTCTATTCTTCTGAGCTCTTATCCTTTAGTTTGATCAAATGTACCAAAACTGACTTGATACTGATAAGGCCTCCGACGAAAATGCCCTATTCGATGGTGTTTGGTATAGTGGTAGTTATGTGCCATATAAATACAAACTTAAAAACACGAGGACAAACCTGGAGTCAATGGTGGTAGGGAGACGTAGTGGAAGATCGGGAAATTCTGTCTGTAATTTCCCCTTGGATCGTGTGATCTGCAGGCTAACTTACGAATTAGTCGTCCTCAATGGGGGCTGAGGCTGGCGTTGGCTACCTCGCACGGAATATTATGTAAGTGTTCTTAGCTTGGATGCCGTTCATGGGTAGGAATCGCTGTAAGTGTAAAAGCGTCGCTTACCGAGGAGCTGCTGTCGGGACGTAAACAGAACAGTTTTTGACAACCATTTACGATTTGTTGCTTTTTATGTTTTCTGCATAACTGGACCGCTAGCTGGTAGAAATGTGGTGCACCCCCAAACGCGGTCATCAGTCCCTTTCTAACTGTAGACATTCCAGACAGTTGAAAAAGTTTTACTGCGATTTACTGTATATTCAGAGCACCTTGTGAACGGGGTGAACGTGACGACAGACTCAACCCCCTCATCACACGGCAGTTGGATGAATCGTTTTTAACTGCACGAAAAGACTGTCTTCTATTTTGAAATGTCCCGTGTCGGCCCCAAAACTTTTTTCGTACACTAATCGAAACGTAACCAGATGCAGGAGTGCAACAAAAGCAGCTAACAAAAATGGTTTATCTCGCTTGGTAGTGTGTATCAAATATGAGTGCCTTAAGAACTGATTTCAGACCACAAAAAAGTAATTTTGCACTTTCCGTAACTTTCCTGTGCTGATTTGGCCAACTAAGTGGCAATAAACAACAAATTTTACAGTGATTTTTCTGCTAAGTCAATCGCAATCGGTGTCCCGTCATTTTGATATGCAGCTACGCGCAAAAAGTAGGGAGTGCAGTATTTTACAACAGCTGCGTGCACACGAAAAACGAACTGGATATTTGTGCCAGATCGGTGTGCAAAATTGACGTAAAAATAACTCAGATTGGCCTTGGATGATTGCAGATGACGGTTCTTTGTAGAGGCTACATACTCTTGATGAGAGATTGTCCAGATTTCAAAAACATCAAAATCATCTTGCAAGTTTCTTCTATCCACCGTTCTACACCTGGGACTTGAGACCTTACTAGTGACTTAATTATTGTGTTCTATAAACGGCAAGTGGCTGTTGACCGCAACACAAAACTTATCACCCAGTCTTTAGTAAAATCTCTTAGAATACCTAAAGTTTACCAGAAACAATCCAGCAAACGTTACCAAATTCTAGAGGGAACAACACAATTCGTTCATTTCTTACATTTTAACCAGGCTCGTACTGTTGCCTTGTAATGGAATATAGATTTACCTACCGTTTTGAAATTAAGCATTCTTCTTGTTGTGAAACTGTCAATGCAGCTATCCAACAAGTTTTGTCTCTTGAATTCCTCAAGGTTTTGGACATACTTGTCTTCAGTTATAGAATCGCATAGCTTCTGAACTCTCATTTATGATTCCAGATAATCAGAATTGTTATTCTTGGGATAATTTATCTCTTCCTGTATTTTTATCCCTTCAAACAAGCGGTGACTGAAGTGCACAGGACTTCCTTGGTCACATCCTATGTGGCTACCAGAGCCATGTGAAAAATAATCGTATTGGTCATTAAGCCGCTTGGCTGGTTATTATTGGTACTTCGAATTTCGTTGACATTGACTGGAGACAATCTAGCAGGGTGGGCAAAAACGTTTGACCTGGTTCCCGTTTGGTACAAAATATCAACATCTTCAGCAAATATCACCGAATCTATGACTGATTTTTACTTGGCACGCAGTGGTCGCTCGAGATAGGGTGTAGAGAACAATATTAGAACCATTTCAGACTAAATGCGAGAATAAAAATATTATAGGATATTCAAAGTCCAGCCTTAGTCATCAGGTATTATCACTATACTGCACATGAACACTCTACGGTTCCATCAGACATGAGAATTTTGGCTGACTCTTTGCAAGAGAACAAAAATAAGTGATCAGTTTTTGTCTTGTTATCGAAATCAACACAATAGTGGTATCCCAATTCACAACATATTCTCCAGTAAAAAACCAGATACGGCGATTTCTCCCCTCCTTTTCCATACAGTGCCAATGATAAACATCCTAACCAAGACCCTCTAGATTGCACTTTGCCTCACTTGCCTCCATCCCTGCTTGGATACTATATTACGCTCTACTGGTGCAGTTTAGTCAATCAACAGGTTTTACTCCTGTTCGTGCTCTAAAACAGAGAATACTCGAGCACTCATTTGAGACAACTCACTCTAGAATACAAACCGGGAGATTCGTTGGTATTCGCGGATCCTGTTACCTGGTAATGAACGTACTTTGTCTACATACTGCTGTACGTACTGCTGTGTAGAATTAGCCACAAAATCCCGGGGAGATTAGCAAAGAAACTGTGGAGTGGTCAAATTTCGTTGCATTTTGTCCGGCGCTTGCACCGGTATCTTGTAGACACGATGATGCCTCTGTCTGTTAAAGAAGGTCACAAATGTCTTGTTGTGCTCACATTAAGGATATGCCGCATTAGTTATTGCAAGTGAGATCTCAAGCATCACTGCTTGAATCTGCAAGTGACAGCTACGATTGGATCACTGAGGTGGCCCAACATCGTAAAGCACCATCCCTGCACAGAATATGGTGCTTAGCGGATTTTCTGCAATATAAGCTCGAAGGTGATCATTAATTCATTAACTCATGAGTAACCGATAATTAATACCTTGCTCTGCACGAAGGCGGATAAGATCAAAACTACCGAGTGACCAGAATGGGGTTTCCCATACCGCACATTCATGTATTAGGGGGGTGTTCTACCATGAAAAAAGCAAGAGGGTAGAATTAGGGTCTGGCCCGAGAGTTCCTACTGAAAAGAAATCTTCCTCAGAAAAAAAAACGATTGCCGTTTCCTCGATTAACAACCGGTCCCTGTATAATGTTGCTGCTATCGAGTTCCACACTTTTTTCCTGGAAATTTTCCGTAACTAAACCAGAGCACATTTCTGCTCCGCTCAGAACTTTGAAAAGTTCCACTGCAGCAGTTCCGTAGAGTATTTTCAAGAAAATACTGGTCTTATAATCTGGCTGCGTTTGCTCGACATACTTATGCTGAGTTGTTTTAATGAAATAAAAGGATAATATCAACTGAGCAGCTGTGGGACACCATTTTATTGAACCTAGATTGAACCCGGTCGGAGACCAATGTTCTACTTAGACAACTATTGTTACTGAGTGAAAAATACCATAGACTCCGAGACCACTGTTGCCTACCTTTTTTCATTTTTGCAGCAATCCGCTATGGAATTTGACGAGAGTAGTGGTATTTTAGCAAGTTTAATCTCGGAAATAACCCAGAGTATTCACTAGTTTTATGTACCTACCGTTGGTTGATTAATTCTCACACAGACACGCTTAACTTAAACAAGGAGACGTTTATGAACCAGGCACCACACTACAAGCTACATACGCTGTGCGCAACATGCACGAGTTCTTATTTCATTTGGGGCTATGGACTCACATCAATTTGTGGCTCACAGATCCGATTACATCCCGTTATTGAAGTCATCAGCTGGATCATTCATCATATGGTCCGTACTCTTGTCTATACAGTGTCCTGGAGGCCATTTACCTCAGAAATTCTGTCAAAGCCCGACTTCATCATGCAGCTGGATTGGAATATTCATGCTAGTACTGGCATAGAAACACGTGATTTCATTTTATCTCAAAGATCGGTTCCGAGTAGGCCTAATCCGGTGATGCATCTTTGTAACCGGATCTCCTTTACTTTTTGTCTTTTAAACTGCAGTAAACCAGGGCAGCACAAACCAAGCGCTCCACTCTTCTCTCCGAGACAAGCCTCGCAACCTGCTAGTTTGGGAACCACTGTGTGTTTGACAGGTTTTGACGCCTGTGTGGCCGAAGGGTACATCAGATACCAATGCAACTGTGCTGGTGTTTCTGAACGAGGCCCTCTTTAGTTGCCATGTCACACGTCCTAGCTGGTGTCAGCGCACAGTGCCAACCCAACGGTGGCTGAACGCGTCAGCAAAACACTGAATGCACTCCGGTGTGAGCATGAGATGTGAGCTGGGACTAAACTCTCATGTAGACATAGTTACACAAGCCCTCGTCGAGCCCACCTGGAGCTGTACATTTGTCCATCCAATCTTGGACTAGACTGCCACTCTGAGTTGGACTGATGGAACCCAGCCCAGAATAGGCTGTGCAAACAGAGTGGGCTGATACTCGCCACTGGATTGGTCTGTCATATGGGAAGAAAATGCTGGAGACCCGTGCACAATGGATACTACTACGGGACGTTTGCGTTGGGCCGCACGTGCATTCACCCAAACGTCCTGTACCCGGTGGAAACCTATGAGGCTAAGGCCGAAGAGTGGGCAGAAGGGGACAGCTCCAAAGCCATACACAAGTCTAACTGGTGTCCGCAATTTTCAAACGTGGACGGCTGAGAGAGTGCGTACGAAAGATGTTCGGGTAGATCGCATTGGTCATAAGTCGCACACAAATTCATCCAGCTAGTACCGTTCATCAATCAGATAGGTTCGCAGGGAATAAACTCTACTCGGCTGTAGACCCCATGTGAGCAAGCGTGTTATGAGGGGTGAGTCACGCATGTGTGCATAAAATATATATATATATATATATACATATTGATAAAATAAAATTCATGAAACGGAACAGCGTACAACGCAATGCAGCGCATTGTGATACGACACAGTGACAAAGTACCGTTCGACGCAATAAAACACTGCAACGCAAGGCAATGTGTTACAAATATGAGATAACAATGAATACAGACAAACAACTGGGCAACCCAGACAAGGATCTTTGAGTGACGAAACACTGAGGGCACCTATTGATCTGGGCAGTGCCACTCACCAGGACAACAGCCGAAGCTGCCTACCATTACAGTGTCTACATAGTGGGCTGGCATCCGTTTCAGGATTGGTATGTCACATCACACTACGCCGATGGAAACCCGCACAGCATGGGTAATGTCACTTTCGGTTTGGGCTGGGCTGCATGCACATCCCGCTGAACCCAATGAATCTGGTGTGAGTCAGGTCATTTCGAGCATCCTACTTCTGCCGTTTTTTGGCCTCGTTGCTCGGAAGGGGAAGAGGTTCGACAAGCTCTTCGTTTCTACTAGCGACTAGTTGTTTTATGTGCTAGTTGGTGTCGTCACACTCATCAGGGTTGCCACATTAGGCTGATCAACATCTTCATCACCTGTTACTTCAAGTTGTGTTGGGCTTCTGTTAACAGACTGCGTGTGTTTAAGGCTGGCAGTGGGGGTGCCAACTGATGCTGGGGTAACGTACTTTTCGTATTTTTGAGCCGATTTAACCAGTTTTTATGCGCTCACTGATGCAGCTTGCCCACGAAGCTAGATTTTAAACTTTGTTTGGATGACCGGGTGGTCTGTCCACTTTCAGCTCCTTGTATCACGCGTGTAATGCACACCCCTCGAGCGTCTCCCTGGCGAGCGATAACATAGTCGATTAGAGGAAAGTAGTCGCTGCTTCAATGTGCTCACCTAGTAATGCGTCGCCAATGCCATGCGTCTTATGAATTGGAAGTGGAAATGGTTGATTTCAAGTTTGAAAGAGATGAGTTACTTGTAGTAATAATCGTAACCGGGGTTAATGTGGGAACAAAAAATATACGGTGAGAAAGCAACTCAGTGTTACGTCATATGTGACTTGGCTAAATTTATTTAACATAACACGAAAGATGTGTTTCCTTCATGGTTACCCCGCCTTAGCAATACTGAAACTGAACTTTGTGTCTACTGAGTCGTCACCGAACCGAATGCTGGTGAAATAAATCACCAAATCTTCCAACTGTTTCACTTGTTCGGTGCAGCATTACGGTACAAAGTGAGAGACTCATCAAGGTGGCGGCCTTGTTTCTTCAGTGGACTCAAACAGAAAACAAACCAACGTTTCACAACACTCATCAGCTGAAAGGTAATACGGTGACTATGGATCAGCGTGGAACGACCAGGTACCGACAACCATATATCTTTGAAACATAAACAGACGCACTGGAAAAAAAACAGCAAAATGATCTACCAGCTTGCGTGGTGCGCCAGCTAGATAATACTGTTTATTAAGAACAAATCAAATGCATTGAGTGTGTGCCGCACACGGAAGGTCACTGTTTGTTTAATCCATGGTCTGTACAAATCATTGTTTGCCGGCATCCCATATGTTCGGTTATAGGAACTAAAGATATTTACCTTTATCGGGCTTCTCCATTCAACAACCCAGACTAATCAACTAGGCTGAAGGTGCATCCAAAGTGCAACCTGTCATGTGCGCAGTCTTTTTGCAGGTGTACCAAACATCCAGGTATCAACGAGTGCTTCTGTCGTCACTTCTGTCACAATGATCTAAATATTCCATACTTCTTTTAGCGACCCAAAATTTTGTGTGTGATAGCACGGGATCGCAGATCAATACCATAAATAAACGAATGAGCATAGACCAGCTGATTAACTCTAATGAAGTTTGAAGAGCTTGTTCTGTCATCTGATTCTTCACATTCAATCATACTTGAAGTAATTGCCTCTTTTTTTATTTATACCTAGAGCAGAGCAACCCCGTGGCGAAAAGATCCCCCCTTCGTTATATTGTTGTTGACATTAATATCCGCTCAGTGCAATGTAGCCCCAAATCACGTGATTTTACACTGGGCATACGGAATAGAAACGCCAAAGTGACACGGAAAATCGCCAGAATAATGGGTTTTGCAGTCAACTATAGTGTCTGATTGGGTTCAGTGTTGACATTTATTGAAGTGTACTCGGTAGACATAAACAGTTGATTTGGTCATAAAAACAAGGTACAGAAAACCAATGCAGATTGGACGGCTGTATGTGTAAATGAACACGGAAACCCTAAGAAACTGAGTCAACTGTTTCGAGACGGTTTCTGCAACAGAAAAATCTTATAAAAGAATTACTGCTACTTTAATTTAATGTGGATCGAAGTGACTGGTCGCTCGAAACCAACATTTGTGGTAGGTTGATAATATTATTCTAATGACCATATGTTAACCTCTTTTGTTCTACTCTTTCTTCCCGAACCTGCTAATCTATTTGTTCGGGGCTGTAGCGATCCTCTTATTCAACGTTTTGGTTAATTAAGCTTCTGCATACCACCAAGTTAGAGCACATATGGCTAGAACAAGCTTGACGCGGCTGGTTCCAGCGACAAAATCGATTACACGATCGATATGTGACAGAGATATGGCTCACTCTTGCTATTGTCTGGTGGAATCTTGTGTTACTACTCTGATGTCTACATTTAAAGATCCCGGACACTAATTACTACATTATTCTAGAAAACCGCACTAAGTCTGTCAGCAAGCGTTACGCATATTGAGGTAGATTACATAATCATATCGGGATTTTAATCGATATTCTTGTCATGGGCTCAAAATAACCCTCTCACGAACTTTCTACTAGAGCTTTGTCGTACCAGAAGAATTGTCGTTTCAGGTTCTGTCTCTTGGGGCTTACCAAAGCTAGTCTGTTAACGTAACTCCATCGGGTCACCACGTGTTCCTTTGTCATACCACCTAGCCCTAATTCCGAAGTTAATGTTTCATGGCTACGAGGCACCCAGTCAGTATAGCACAGCAAAAACTGTCACCCATACGCTCTGCCATGTGGGCCATGACGTACACTGATCCTCCGATCGTTGTGAAATAACGAATAAATAAAATCACCGTAGTTAATTTGGATCGATTAACTTAGGGTAGCTTTTCAGATATCTGTCATCTCCAAAGTTGCCTTTTGTATGAATGTACCACTCAGTTGTCATCTGTCGTTCATGTAAGATAACTCCGGGTTCAGGCGCACAGTTAGCAGCGTGGCTGGCTCTACTTGAGCGCACTTCAAAGCGATTTTTGAAGGACCCAAGACTACAGCTTTTGTGATCAATAGTGTTGGAGGCCAAAGTTGGCTTTACATTGTATTGGCGTGTTGTTTTATTATGAGTTGAAAAACATAGTTAAGAGGAACGACAAGAAAACAATCCTTCGAGTCGGAAAAACTGATTGAACACTGGTATTTTTTAAGTCTTGTCTGGCAGTTCAAAACAGCAGATCATCAGTGAAAAGAATCAGCGAATGACAGGGAGACCCAGCTCCATACGAAAATGCCATCCATCACCAGTTCTATACCTTTGACTGGTGATCTATCTGCATTTATTAGCGAATAACCTACTTCGCTTAGCGCAGGCACGGATTTGTAGGTCAGAGACGACCAGCCGTGGAAAGTAACGAACTGCGTCTTTCATTCTGATTGGGACTCACCAGGTGGATATAGCGATGTTCGATCGACAGATGTTCAGCTTTAAAGCTCACACACAGTCCCAAAAGGCATCGGTTGGCCGCTGCACCTATGGACTCAAGAGGTTTGTGCCGCGTTCACTCGTTAAGTCCCACTCAGACCGGAACGCGTGGTTGATTGCCTTTCCACAACTGACCACTTATGCTTTATAGTTGTCTCTTATAAAACTCCACACCTATGGCTTCGTAACTGTCAAATAAAACTTGGGGCTCGCAAAATTTGACAACACGTCTGAACATTCACTAGTAGTTAGACTCCAGATGAATGTTGACGAGCTTAATAAAGCAAGCAAAAAACAGCTTAGTGACGATGTCTATCAGCGTGCGAAGGAAAATTTTAACTTGATGTAGAAGATAGTGAAAATTTCGAAGACAAGATGAACAAAGAAGTCGATCCATCCGTTAGGCTGCCAAAAATCTAGGAGAAACTACAAGAAGTCCGAATGGACCGTCTTTTATCACTATACTTTGAACTGTCGCGTTGGGGGTACCGTTTATTTATGGGACGTTAGGTAGTCAAAAACAGTTTATGGAGTGCCTTACAGTTTACCATGAACAGTTGTCCCCATTACAGCGAAACCGGCGAAAGCTTTGAATTGTGGCCAAAACCCCATACTCAACAAAGAAGCTTAGTTTCACCCGTTTAGAAAAGTGTATTTCCGGCTGGTGGTTGCACTTCAAGTTCATATCTTACACAGGACACATGATTCTAATTCAGGCAGTTTACGAGGCCTCTTCAGGACGCATTCCACTTGGACCGATTCCTTATTTCCTCTAAAACAACACAGTCCTGTTTGATCCGTCAAAAATCTAAGGAGGTTTGCTTTTGGGTTAAATCTACTAAGATATATCAGCAGGTAGACAGTTTAGAAAAGTTGTGTGAAAACGCTTCTTTTGTGCACACAGCAACAATTCGTTTGGAAACATAGGTGAAATTAAATTACACGCGGTGAATGAAAGTAAAAGGAACTGTGAACGGTTAACCGTTTACTTGGTTCAAATCAGATTTGGTTGTGTGCTTACTGTAGACTGGATGGATGAGTTGGATATGTTTGAAGCAGTAACCACTGAAACCATATTTACTGATAATGAAAAACGAGACACACCTGACCGATTCACTTTTCCTGGACAGCATTCGCGTTTTACAGACATCTGAGATGAAAGAGTCATTGTAGAAATAGAAGAGTGTTTGTAGAAGAAAAATCGATAACACGAAAATATAGGTATGGATGGAATCTGAAAGTTTTATGTGTACATTAAGACGGTTCTTGTTTTTGTTAATTGTCTGCGGTATAGAGACAGAATTGTTACAACTCACGATGAAAATGAAGAACCATCCCTTTGCCTAGCCACACTCACTCCCGGCAAATGGAACTTAATAGGTATGGTTGGCATTTGACAATATCCGTTAGAGCCAAACCCCAGAATTCAAAGCAACAGTAATCTGACCAGCTGGCGTAAAAAAAACAACTAGTGAAAAACAGGTGCAGAGGAATTATTGGTACATTTCAAGTGCTGGGACGTCAAGTGGGATTTTATTGAATTCTTCCGAAACCTGTCAGTTTCCTCGCTCTATCTCTAATGAGTGTGGGTGATAGTTTGCGTGGCACGTCTCCACTCTCTTTTAGGGAAGCAGTTGACTTAGTTTTCTGGTCAGAGGCGTTTACACTGTACACCTGCTCTACTGGGTTACCAGAAGAAGTCCCTTACTACTGGGGATCATGGCTACGAGTTAGCATGTAAAGTTCATTCAAGATCTGCTTTTGTGGCGTAACTGGCATGGACCAAGGCGTTATTTTGTTCATACAACCCATCCTGCTGTCCAGCCGTGCCAACGCGCCTAATGTTAGACATCTCAGTTCTGTTCCGTCTAGTGAAGCTATTGTACTGACCAGTTATCAGTTATGACCTCCACTCGATTGAAACCTATTAGAGTATACTAGCAGGATAGGCATGAAATGGTGCAATCGTCTGTAACCCCAAAAGTGAGTTTGTGGTGAGTCTGACACAAAAATGGAGCCAGTAAGAATGTTATCTACACGCTCACAAAGTGATTTACAAACGTTCTGAGATGAAATAGTCGGAAAATATCAAAACCTCATTTTATGAGGGTATAGGATGTTGTGGACCAGTGATTTTGTAGCATCTAATCTTCACATGTTATCAGCTTGATTCTCTTCAATTTCCGGCTGGATTTTTGATGACCTCTGTCAGCTACTGACTAAAATTCACTCACCTCCATCAACCTGATGGTTTCAAATGTGGGTGTTCTCTTAATTTTTTCGCGATGGTGCATCCTTGGATGTTTCTCACCTTAAACGAAGTTGACTTCGATTTTGAATGTTCAGGTTGCGATCCACATCTCTTCTTTATTTGGGACCATCTGGAATATACCAGCACGCCAAGTCTACAAGAGTGCAAAAGCATTTAACTCGAGAACCGAATGAGTAGATGTCCTCAAACGAGGAAGAATATAACTGATCAAGGTGCTGTCTGAACAATCCTCTACTGCATACCAGCGTACTGTAAAGAGATTCCGATACGAACTGTTTACAGCACATCTTTGCAGCATCTCTTGATAGGATGGTGGCTCCATATTTCTTGCCATATGTCAGTTCTCCTGAATAATGTCCGATTCTTTGGTGTGAACCAACCAAGATATTTGCACCAGGACAAGAAAATGACTGTTGAGACGGTAGTGATAAGAGTACAAGTGTCTCAATATTTGTCACAAACTGACCTAAACCCCATTCTCACCACACATATTTATATGCCGCTGAGCCGTCGCGTGACGAAAGACAAGGAACTCACTACGTTGCTTCTCTTCTGCCCTAAAAAATCAAGCGAAGTCAACGATATTAGTAAGGAACTCAATCTTACGTATATCCTGCACAGCCATACATGATTACAGAGGGGATATCCACACACAGAAGGTAGTCTTCCTGGTGCAACCGGAACGACAACGAACTAAATTATATGAGGCCGGTAGGTTGGGAATGTCATTGATCAATAAACGGCAGTAAAATGCATGCTCCAAGTAGCAGATGCATTGGTTGGATTGACGTAAGTTGATATGGAGTAACTTTGGTTATAGGTGTTTTCCGGTAGGCCGTGTGTTTATGTAAGCTGACGTAAGAGTCTCCTAAAAGTGCCCAGTTCACTTAATTGTGGGAAACCGTTAATATGAGAAAGAAAAGATCAAATTGTTCTGTTACATCAAACCAAATGAGGATTTGGAAAGAACAAGTGAACTCATTGCTGGGAAACCAATCAAGCGACAGTTCAATAAACAAAAGTCCCGAAAAAACTCAATAACACGGCACCTAGTGGAAGTGAAGTAAATGAGAGCAGAATTCTCAATATTACAGGTCAAATGTATTTAGATTGCGATCGAAAGTTGAAACACAGAAATTAACTTGCTGAGATATACATTTTTTACATAAAGTTTTACTGTTTCTGGTTAAATGTGTATCATGGTAGTTGCCTGCGGCATAGTAGTTAATCGACCTGCTAATCGGCCGGTTAAAATTGACCAGGTCGAGATTTGTCCTGCACGGACCAATTACTGAAAAAGTGAATAAAACACAGCCCGCCACCTGTGACAACACATTCTTGAGGCACATGCAGACCTGCGAAGCGTCGCTAAAAACACGGAAACAAATTGGAACAGATGCCTCTCAGTTGTTTCTGTGGACGTGACAGCACTTCAGTGAGTGTCTGTAAAGTAACCAGACAAAATCCCATGAAAAAGTTGGAGTTGCTTATTTTGCGCAAACCTACTGCCAAATACCGTTCAGGGGTTCAGAACTACCTAACCAGTCAGAATATTATTTGGAGGTGACTGACGAGATTGCTGCAAGTAAGTCATTGTTTAGCCGTGTGTGAGGGCACGTTATGATTCAATGAGCTACCAATGTAACGGTGGATATTACTGATGCGGCATGTGAGTAGCACGTCTTCTCGTAAATCCGCTTTGCGTCTCTTGAAAAGTGAGATCCGACAGAGTTTGTGGAGTCTCTTTGTAGCATTTGCTTGCAGTTGAGTAGCAGTCAATGAATATCCAGAAAAAGTTCAGGAAGACGCGTTCAAGGAGAAGGGGGATATTCAGTTTTGTAAACGAGATGCATATGAGAGTTTTGCTCCCCTGTTCAATAGTCTGTAACTGTTCAGTTGGCGTTCTCAGATAAACAACTCCGCAGCGAAGGCCTTCTTCCTTTCACCAATATAACTAATGGAATTTATGCAAGCGTCAATCTCTGTCTTACAGACAAGTGGGTTTCCAATGCATTATTGCAGATCTCATGATCTGGTAAAGTGCTGTAGAAGGAAAAAACGTGTTCCTTAATTCGCAGTCAACACGGACGCGGTTCTGAAAATCATTTGCCACGGTTGTCTGGGTTTTAAAGTTGAAGCAAATCACGGTTAATCCAATCCTCCCGTCCCGATTATCCAAAGAATAACTTCCACTGAGCATGTCATTAGCTCCAAGAAGAGATCACTTCTTAGAACGAAACGTTTTTGGTTGATCCCTTCGGGCTCCTGTCAATAGTACCGCATTTTATAGGATAGTATATCTTGAAAAAATTTACCTTCAGTGAGTTCTGCCTTGTGGATTCTGTGAAAAAAGCCAGTGCAGCACAAAACGGTGGAAAGCATGTCGGAAACGAAAAGCCTGGTGTACTGGATGAGGGAGTGCTGTATATCCACTTCCCCGGTGAAACAATCCAGCAGAAAGCCCATCTCCATTCGCTTGGGTAGTGTTGTTCAACTGAATTAATAACCCAACAAGTGGTTAACATCTTGCTGGGTGGATAAACTGGTTTTATGAAGTCATCAAGCTGTTGAATACGCGAATGTTAATGGTATCATTTTTTGCCATTCGACAAAAGGGAGCATCTGATGTGTTCGTTCACTGTGCAGCAAGTGCCCTAGCAATGTGACCAGTCACAGTTGAAGTGATGCTATTATCGGCCGGTGCACCAGTTCAGAACTCAAGAGGTACTCCAATGAACTCTGTTAATCCTAAAGCCTCTCCCATTCATAGCGCATGAAAAAATTTTAATCATGCATTTCATCATATCAGTAAAAATATTCTAGTTGGATTTATTAATGATCGTGAAAGGGTCGAAAGCGTTTTGACCCTGTGTAAACACCGAAAAAACTACGCCTCTAAGTTAGAACTAGTCTGAGATTGTTCCCTATGAGGTGGGGTTAGTACAGGCCATCTGCCTTGGAGTTTACGAAGTGTGACAGCAAACACGCTATTTCTAAGAGATTTTGTGTAAGCTATTGGCAGTGGACCCAATCATCTGCGCCTTACTGTTCCAGCTCAAGATATTTTCAGTTACCTGATTACAGCACGGTCCAAATTATCCTTCTCATATGAAGAACAAACAAGCCAATTTTACTTTCTACCTCTGGATCAAGTTTTGTGTCATTTTATAATGTAAGATCTCTGGGATTCTGCCCGTCATCTTTTTTTATATTTCTTTCATCCTGACAGGATGTTGGGACTATCATTGGACTGGTAAGTTCTATCATTTTCTCATTATCTGCTTCTGACCCTAGCAGGGGGAGAAAATAAAAACGCTACGATACAAGGTAAGTTGATTATCAAATACCGTATATGGATGCGCTCGCTGTTCTGCGTAAATATTCCCTACTCTTTGCATTAATTCATCATCATCGGGTTGATTGCTCATGAAAATTCACAAAACTGCTAAAACAGTTGCCTCATTTCGACTTCAACAAGTTCCAGAATCATGAATCAGTTCTTGCATTGACTTTCAAATTTCTTCAATCTAGATATCTAATTTGAATGGGAGGTACCTAACACTGACTTGAGGATAAGATGATCCTGCTTATCAATAACACACAGTTGTGAGGTTGAACAGCTCCGCCGCAGTACAGTTATTCTGCACAACAAAAAGGACAGGATAAACAAATTTCGCAAAATACACTCATTCATAAACGAATTTTGTTTTGGCGGTTCAAATACGAGACGCTTTCCTCAGTTGAATATAATCAAAAATGAGGGATTCAGTCGAATTCGGTTGAACCTCCCGTTAAAACCAAAATGGTGCGCAAATTATCCTGTTTCACAAATTACGTCCAACCTTGGTTCAGGTGGTCAAAAAACTCCTGAACTGCGCCTACTTAGCGATACCTAGGGAGGGCAAAACCGATCGCGGGATTTCGAACCTCATGAGAACAAAGAAAAAAACTAATCTCCATATGAAATACTAACTGACTTCCGGGTTGGAACTAATCATGGCTCCGTAATCATACAGACCATAAGACTCAGATACACAAAAGATTCCGAAAATGCAGACGGTGACCTTCACGTAAACGTTTTCCTACCAGATTATGCATAAAAAAGATACCCTTTAGCAATCTGTAGTAAACACTCTTTTGGCCGGTCTAGTCTAGCCTCTCTGGTGAAACGAGCTGCGATAATTAGGCCTGCAACGATCACAAGGTTTTCTTAAGTCATCATCTCGGTGGAGAAATTTACCGTTCCTCCTAACTATAAGCTAGACGGGAATTTTTATTTTCTGGCAAGTGATAGTTTATCACAGTCACTTGGGTGTTTGTTACTCAGTCCAGCCCTGTTAACAGTCACGATAATCGAGCCTTACAATGGATATGTACAGACGGTGCTGGATGTCGACCAAACCATAATGCCAAATCACAACAAACAGTGTGTCAGGATAACTCGAAAAGTGTTTACCACACTTTAATTGATCGATAATGCATGGTTAGAATAAAACTTGAGGCGCTTGAGTGACGCTCACTACGTGGCTACAGTCCGAAACAGTATGAGGTTGTCATGTAGTGCGGTCATTCTTCGGTGTAACGTAAGTTGGATTCTGGATAGTTAATACTGATATAACAAGGAATATCAGCGTAACTGAACTGATCGAAAGTGTGTGTACGCTCAGATTACTTCTGAATGTGGAGTGCGTTATACAAAAACTGATGTATCTGAGCCCAGCAAAATGAGCGTGGCACGCACGCAAAACTTTCCGGTCAGTGCATCTAATTTGGAAAATTTCTGCAGCATGCATTGTTCCGTACAAGTATTATAGACGAAATGCAGAAAAAGGTCCGAGAAAAACGTATCCTGATCCATGAAATGCTAAAACAGACACATATACACCCCTCGATCTACGAATGAGAGGTGGTTGGTAGTGATATGAAGAAGTTGTTTCGGATGTTGCACTGTAATTAACACAACCTCCGGGAAGAACATCCAGCTTTCCGAAGTCCACGTCGGGCTTGTCGATCTATGTTGCGGTCTTGTCCCTCGGAAGGAGTCGGCTTATTATACCGGATAACAAACAAAATTGCGGTCCTTACGCAATCGCCCTTTGCACACTGGTTATGCCTTACATACCCGAAGGTCATATTGCAGTCACATTGTTTCAGCACGCTAAAATACCATGCGTGTTGCCTGACCGGCGAGATCCCGGTTCAATCTGAGCGAATCTGGATGCTTAATTGGCTATTAATTGGCTTGAATGTCAAACCGAACACGTTTGATGCTGCACAGGTTTGTGCTCCCGCTTCTGACTGTGGTTCAATTCTACTGGGATGTGGTGGTAGATCGATGGTTCTGTCCAACTTACGCGCCGAACGTCGTCTCGAGCATGTCGAATGAAGTCCAACAGCATCTGGGTTTTTTGTTGCTTAGATAGTAGTGCAACACATATTTAGGAATTCGTATCAGGAACCTGATCTGTGCATACGGATATACTATTCGGTATTCCTCACTGCACCATTCAAAAAATGTTTTCAAGTTTTCCATTTTACCGGTTACCAGACAATTAAATTTACACCTTGGACTGTGATGTGGTTGTTGACCTAAACTTGCCGGATGCGTGTACCATTAGAAGGAAGCTATTAATCAAGGGTCATTTTTGCAGTAAAGTGAAGAAAGATGGTTCCACGACAAGCAGAATAGCTGATTACCAAAAGTCACATTAGAGAGTATAAAAGTACTGTATCAAAATGGATATAAGGTTTCTGGATACGACGATTCAAACGATGTGAGGGCGAAGTGCCCAAGAGCCGGCATAGTCAACATGTCACGCATGTGATTTGAGCACTCTGAACTCATTGTTTCAGCCCAACCAGTGTCTCTGATCATTAGGTGAGGCTAAAACCAATAGGAAAACTAGTGAAAAAAAAACATGCTTTCTCTCGTTAAATACACTCATTTGCAAATCAATTTGGTTTTGCGAGAGACTCACCTGGAACCCAGCTGAATCTCCCGTTTGCGATGTTTCTAGGCAACTGAATGTGCTGCACCAGGCCGCTTCATGTTCCAGTTGCTACGATATTCGAGATATCGCGATACATGTATATACGTAATGCACTACTCATAAGGCTGCTGAAAATTCTTCGACAGTCCACGACCGGTTTCGCCCTTCTTGGGGCTCATCAGGTAGGCGCAGTCCCCGAGTTTCTGTAGTGCATTACGTATATGTTCTTTCGGTTTCAAACTCGATATGACCAATATGTACATGTTATCTTACATATTAGCAATTATTGCCTTGACAAGTTACGCGACACGGCGCGAAATTACAGAGATCTGGTGTGAAATCGTTTTTATGAGCATTGCTTGAGGATCACCACTGAAATGTACACGCTTTCTTGTGTGACGAAGCCACAGCAGACTCGAATATAGGAGTCAAGTAAAAGGCACAGCCAGATGTCAGGTAGCGAATATATGAAACAGTGGTTAATAACCTATATGCATGTTTGCGGATCACCGGAGAACTTAGCCCCAGACTTATGATAAGTTATCCTTCAGCGAACGGTCAAAGTATGGTGAATAGGTCTAGTGGAGTGATTCTCTATGGATTCGTATCATCCGCTGTAAAGTAAAATGTCAGTAAATGTCAGCAAACTATTGGTCCACCAGGGCACGTGAGAGCATGAGGGTTGCTAACCATTTTTTCTTCATTCTCACACATTTAGACGGGATGCAAAGTCAACATCAGCGATGGTCTGATTCCAGAAAGGATAGTGTCAGTTACCGGCACATTGCAACAGCTATCGCTGGCCTTTGAAAGGATTTGCAAAGCATTTGAACAGGTACGTTCGGTTAGTTGATATGACTGAAAGAAAAACAACCTGCAATTGTGCTCATTTTTTGCACAATATCTCCATGCTTCGGTTAGTTGATATGACTGAAAGAAAAAAAACCTGCAATTGTGCTCATTTTTTGCACACTACCTCCATGTGCTCCACACCCTACGTGGTCACCTCTGGACAAAACTGTGTTTTCGTTAAGCGTGTACATATCGTCCTGCAGCAAGGGTGTTGCGAACACTCCTTTTTACTGTCTCAGCTGTTCAGCAGAGCTATAATTAAACGGGAATTTTGAGGTCATTAGTACAAAATGCGGTCTGTTTCACTTAACTTGGTACAATGTGAGGACAGCTAGTCACGATCGACATCGGTAAAACATTGGAAAATACCGGTGCTTAACTTCCAAAGCATCATGAGAGAAGAATGCACTAGTGGAGAGTTAGGGGAAATAGAAAAGATGGGAACTATGTGAGAAGCCCCAAGTCATTTGGAAAAGTCATCAGAAAGTGTCTTCGCCTGGAGTCAGCAACTAAATAGACACGTCTGAATACCCTATCGGGGTACGAAGCCATCGGCGGGGTTGGTCCGATCTGCTTTATGAAACTTACCCAATAAGAGCCCAACATGCAACCACATACTAACAGTAATCAGGCGCTGCGGCTAGAAAGTGACAAAATGAACGCCACTGCAGTCGACTTTGGGATCGATTAAGTCTAATCTCCTACAGAATTTTCTTCCATGTACAAAAAGAATCTCATTGACCGTAACTAGGAAGACACGGAAATTCCACACCAGTCAGTTTGATCATAGAATAAAAGGCAGGAAATGTAGCCACAAAAGACGAGGTCGTTTCTTTTTTATCTGTATTTAGAAATAGCACATCTACTCGCAGTCCAGCTAGTCCATTCGCTCCCTGTTCGGCTCCCAATCCCGCCTTTGTTTGAGGAGATGCGAAAGATCTTGGTTATGGAAACAAGCTGTAAGCGAATGCATGTGCGCAGTGAACCTGTCCTCCCATGTTTCACTAGCTGGTTACGTTTTTTGGACATCCTATGCATTTCCTTGTATGAGATCTTGAAAATACGTGTAGACTGATTTGGTGTGGTTTGTCCTCCTTCTGAGGGTAGATCGCATAATAAAAGTTCCGAGCACCATGGTCGCTGGCATTTAAAGAGGCATAGTATTCAAATAGTTCGGACCATGAGTTCTTAATTTGTAAGAATGTGTTGTGCGTTGCGTTGTGTGCGTTGGTTCACGTGATTGTTTCACGTGATGATTGTCATTAGCTGGTTTATTCGGTTTTTAAGCTTATAACCATTAGCGGATGCACCTATGAGGAAATAGAATTTGGAATACCTCGCTATGAGTACACGCAAGTGGCTAAGGTTCGAAGCTGCCCATAGAAACAAGTATAATTTGTCAGTGAAATCCGTTGAGCCTTAAGAGGAAGGAAGATCACAGTCACGGTACATTTGTCTCTGTGGTCCAAAGAAGGATTGTATAATACAATGTTGGCAGCTTGGAGAACGGCTTGGTCTAGGTATTCACAATTTAGGACGTTGTGGTGGAAAAGAGCGACTTCCCCACGTCGTGTCTGTCTGCCGTGTATGCTGACACGCGTGCCAGATGGGGGGATCTCCAGTTCGATGATGCTGGAAATGAGCCTCATTTCCGTGACAGGTGAAGTCCAAAGCGACTTGTGAGTGGCAATTCACTAAGTCAGGACACATGTTTCAGTCTTTGAGCTTTTGTGTCTTAGCATGCCAGGTACTTACCAGTGAGCAGTCTGTCTTGGTTGGGGTGGACAGGGTGGGATGGTTGATTTTCATAACCACCCCTTCCCAAGCCGCCGTTAGACCATGCATTGGGATATCACGATAGTATCCAATCCCTTTGCCACGGGGTACGTTAGTTGATTTTGAATGTTCAGAAGGAAGAAAGAATTATTTTTCCAGAGCAGTGTCGTTTGTGATGATCTAAGGAGAATGGTCGATCGCTTATGCTGTTGCGACACCATTCTTGACGGTGACCTCGGAACGACTGGGTAGTACTCGGTAAATCACATTGAACTATTCAACCAAAATAGAACAACAGCGCTGCCACACGCTTGACACCATGGTTCCCACCATGTCACGGAAAGCGCTCAGTCATTTTCCGAGATATGAATCCAATGGTACGGCCCACAGATAACATTTGAGGAGCCCTGCGACAGTACTTGACGTTTACGTCAAGCAACAGACCACGGTCGATCTTAATCTACGTATGTATGTTTCGGAACAACCTGTCACGTCTGAGAGACAACTCAACAGGAATAAGCGATATAGTGTTATCACTTCGTGGATCATGTTACCAAAGGAACTTGAAGCGTCGTCAACCCCGCACTGACGATGCCCGCTCGATTGGTGATGGAACGTTTGCAGTCCAACTGCCAAGCTCGGCGAACAGACCAACAACCGATCAGCGCACCCGAGCTACCTATATTCCACAACATTGTCAATGTCATCGGATAATTTGGAAATTATTTATTTCCAATCCTAGCCGCCACATTGTTTTTTATCCTTATCCACATAAAGTCGAATATAAGCACCATATGACTATATCGGCAAGTTTCAATAAGTGATGTGTGCAGCATAGTCGCCAGGTCAAAATTGGGTAGCGTGTTTCTTTGGGGTATACATTTATTGGAACGTCTTCAACACAAAACCGCTTATTTTGCCTCAGGGTATGAGCTTACGTCAAGCCAATTTGCTCTTACAGATTCTGATCACAGTTTTCAGTTAAACCCAGCATACTTTTGTGCTCCTATTTACCTGAAAGCGTGTGACCCAGCCTATTATTCCAGTTTGCATTGGTAATTCTCATAGGTTTTTCGGTCATCTTACGATGCCTATCCTGGGCTAGATGGAATTTCTGGGTAGAGGTTGTTGGTTAGCTGAAAAGTACGCGGCACATCAGCTACCAGGTGTGAAAGCCGGTACATTTGGTGCGTAGCCAAATGTCCCAGGACACTATGGCACACGAGTGGCTTATATTATCAAAGAAGCTTAACAAAAAAACAACACGGGAATGCCTCGACTGTGTGCACGATGGCGCCATGGAGAGCGTGATCCCACCGTTTCACTGATAGATAGTCTAACCAGTTTCGAGTCAACGTTTGCTCGTTTCTCGTAAACAAAACAATCCATGCTCCATGTTCAGACCACTCAGTTATATGTCGCATTCAGTCAGCTGTTTGGATCGATGGTCCGATCGATGCAGTCACTGTTGGTCTGTAGGGAAATGCTAGTGGACAGCAGGGTGAGCGATGCTCAGAACCGAAACCCACTGAGTCCCAATCACAGGGTGCATAGTTGTGTGCGGTGCGGATCGTCCGTCACTAGTTCTACAATCCTCAAGTGTAAGTCGTACGGTTAAATGCTTTAAACCCATTTGTGTTGCTCATTCTGATTTTGTTGCTTCTAATCGCATGATGTCCCAATCGAGAAGGATACAGGAGCCTGTTGTAGCAGTAATTTTCTGATCTGATTAAGCGGAATTCCTCTGAAGGTATTCTAGTACTTAACTGATTTCTAGACGATCCCACTCAACTTACGAATGTGCAGACTATGGCTCAGAATTCCCTATATCCATTCGGTCTGCCAATTCATATTTTCAGGTTTTCTGCGTAAAATGGGCGCGGTCTCCTGATCCTAACACTTTTTATTGCCAACGTAACCTTGTCAGTCGACTAAATTATTGGGTCATCCTCATAAAGGTGGGACAGTCCTTTATTCTATGACCACACAATTTGGATCATTGGAAATATTTTCAGTCGAGAGAGGGCGATATTTCTCGTAGTGGCACAGACAAGCAGAATAGAAGGTTAAAGCCGATAACACTAGTGCTAGTCGGCGGGTCGCGTGAGCCTGCTGGATGAGTTTCCGGCACCGCGCGACTCACCTTCTATGCAAAACTTTTCCGTCACACTCAAATGCGGATTTCCATTGCCTCTGAGATAGAGATGGCCTGCTTCTATCGATTTTGCCATCTGGTTTCACAATCTGCCCTAGAAGTGTTCAAAACTCACACCATGGATCAGCAAGTTAAGTCTGCATGAGATGAAACAGTCGGCTAGGAAGATGAACACATTTCGCCAGGAGTTTGTGCTTCTCGGATCATCATATCGTGCTTCCAAAACATTGAGACTGTTCAAGGAGGAAGGAAGTAGAGTGCAACGAAATTGACGTTGCTCATAGAATTCAAACAGTCAACAAATGTAGTGGAAGATGATAGGACAACTGTGGCACGCTTGGGCATCAGGGAAGCACGGAATGTTTTAAGGAGGCATTCAAAATATTTTATCCGACTGTTCTCCAGCAGAGAGAATACCTTTTTTCGGAAATGAGGAAACGTGAAGCTTACTACGATGACACACCAACTATGGAAAAAAGTTTTGGGACAGCTGATCTTCACACCATTGCAGACCCTCCTTGCGGTTACACCATTTTCATCTCACAACTATTCTGAACATTGCACTACTCATAAGGTTGCTGAAAATTCGTCGACAGCCCACGACCGGTTTCGCCCTTCTTGGGGCTCATCAAGTAGAACATGAGGTTGACGGAAACTCGGGGACTGCGCCTACCTGATGAGCCCCAAGAAGGGCGAAACCGGTCGTGGGCTGTCGACGAATTTTCAGCAACCTTATGAGTAGTGCAATGTTCAGAATAGTTGTGAGATGAAAATGGTGTAACCGCAAGGAGGGTCTGCAATGGTGTGAAGATCAGCTGTCCCAAAACTTTTTTCCATAGTTGGTGTGTCATCGTAGTAAGCTTCACGTTTCCTCATTTCCGAAAAAACATTCTCTCTGCTGGGGAACAGTCGGATAAAATATTTTGAATGCCTCCGCTATAGATGCGTGACCCTTGATTCTTGAATAGAGGTTAGTAGGCTTTCTTCCCTGTTCTTCTGTTCATGATAATTGGGTTACCAGTTCCCAGTATCCAGTAGCCTTTGAAAAATGCTGATCGAGCAATCCTTTTATTCTTTTAACGGTGTCAGTCTGGTCGTGGAAGTCTGTTTTAGTCTGCCGTCTCGAAATTTGATAGATATAAGTAAGCCGTCTGACCACTGTCCCCCTGACCCCTGGTTTGTGTGACTTGTGCGACCAAGGATAAGTCCAGAAGATCTAGGTACTTGTTTTGTCCTACCAATTTGGAGACGAAAATCACTGTGTTGCCCTTATTCGAACGTGAATTGTTCCCAGGTTTGAGATCTCTGCTGGTTTGATTGCCTCGTTATACCCGTGACCATTCGCGTTCTCGGCCGCTGTACCTGTTCTAGAGGTCCTTGAGTCACTTAACCCATGCCAGCTTTTTATGAAGGCAGGTCTTGAGATCACTCTGTGTAAGTTCTCCAAGGTCGCGTGTAGGCTGCATCATTATTGCCTTATCTGCTCTATATCACCGTCACACATAGCGGAATGGTTGCTTAATTGACACCTTTGCGTTAGCCCATTCGGGTCGACTTGTAGCTCCTGTTCGTCCTATGGTGTCTCTGGTACCTTTCAGTCTGAGGTCGTCAGCAAACGACACGCATAGTGAGCTGAACTGACGTGGCCGGAAATTGATATGGTTTACGGATAGTAATGGAACAAGGAAAACCTGGAAAAACCTGGCCGACGGTGTGTGGTGCTCTCGATTCTCAGATTCCATTATCTTTGGCTGACGAATGTTTTCATCCACTTATAACATATCATCGTTATTCCACCTCTTCTAACCTCGTGCAATATTAAAGCATGAGTTTAGCGGTGCGGTGCTTGCTGGAATTCACAAATATTGCATAAACTGTCTGCCGGTGTTCTTGGTATCACATCCTGATTCACGCACTGTCAACAGGTTTGTGATGCAAAATTGTCTGTCAGTCGATCGCTGCTGGCCCTGCTGAAGCAGCTTGATACCCATTATTCTGAGTATATTAAGGTCACCGAATTTAGGCAGATGAGGCTATGGTTGTTCAGTACCCCACAGTTTATAACCTTTTGCGAGCAGCCTTACTGCTCCTGTGCATCGCTGTCTTAGAAAGTTCCCCATATAAAGGTAGGCCTTAGGTGATAAAAGGTAAACGACAACTGAGCACAAGCGGATCCAGTTTACGTGGCCAGGGTAGCTTGATTTGGCCAGGAGAAGTACCCGTTTTGGTGTGATGCATTGTGCGTTTTACAAACCATCTCCCCTGGCTTCTTACTCGCCTATCAGGTTAACTTGCATTCCTTTCTTAGGGAGGACTTCGTCACAAAATGTTTAGCAGAGACAGACTCGCACTGATCGTCAGTGAGTATGGGACAGTGGGACCAGGCCAATCCTAAAAGCTTGTGTCTTCTCTTCCCTAGCAGTTTTGTCTGGCGACTATTTCCTTTTGTGCCATTGTTGGGAGTTGTACTGATGTCTCCTCGTAGTTTTGTCTGATCACCATCACCGTCTGTTCACAATTTTTGTAACGCTTTGTAACTGTCAAACACATTAAGGTTGCCCATGGTTTCAAAGCATTCCCACGCCCTACCCTTTGTCTCATTTGTCTAGGGAGTTCTGTGAGCATTCATGGGGAGTACATGGTGTTGCCCTTTTGTTCTTCTTTTGAACATATCACTGTGTCAATGCTGTAATGCTGTCGTAGATTTTGAAGCGCACACACTGTGGGGCTTCGAGCTGGTCAACACCCATATCCGGTTGTGTCGAGCACTCTCATTGCCTACCCATTAGTCTGCCATAGAACCGGATACATACCGCTTGGTGTGTTGTGTGTCATTCAGCCTATACCGGCAATCTGCACAGTAAATATTCATTAAAATGCCTCTGACCATTATATGCTTGGAATGAATGTATGTTGCCACTATGGTGTGTTTATATGCATACGTAGATGCCTGCCTCGAATAACAACATATAAGGAGAATCACATCGGGCAACTACATGAAAGTCATTAGGTTGTTTCTATCCGGACGATTATAGTCTGTACGGTAAAGTACTTCCCCCTGTGAAAAAATTCTCTAAGTGTCTTATCGCATACTTCTTCAGAAAATTCGTTTATTGTACTGCTGTGGAATCGCCATTGGTTTTGCCTTGACAACTGTAGTTACCGTGGCATCAGAGTGACTCTTGAGTCCAGTAGTTACTATTCGACGGTGTAACTTCTATGCACTCCAAAGTGTCTTCTTTTCATGTAGTGTCAATTTTTCTCACTTGGAAATGAAATTTGGACGCTAATTGGAAGGAAAATACCCATTTTTCCAGTAGCTTTATTAGATGAACCAGGGGATGTGCAACCCTCTCCATGGTCTTAGAGGTAGCATGCTGATTTGTGCCACTGCCATCGCATATTTCTCAAAGTCGCTTTATTGTTCATCCAGCTGTTGTACAATATTAGATTCCTGGTGATTCCGAAATTGGCAACTTGGTCAGCTTTTATAACTGGCTCAATCAACCGCAAGCCAACAGTGGGAGGATCGACCTTAACCTCGTAAACATGAATGCTGGTGGACTCCACAGTAGGGATTGCAGATTAGCCCGAATGGTTACCTTCTCGGTATTTTTGCACAAATAAATTATCAGATTACTCGAGTTGCTCTTATTCTAAAGACGAAATCTCTTTGAATATTGGTCTGAACGGAGTTATTGGCTAATGCTTGAGGTTTTGGCAGTCAGTCTTGCGGCGCTGATTCACATTACGCTCGTGAGTGCGATTCGGTTATCCAAAATGTGCACGTTATTCTACAGTTAGGCATTTCGGTGTTACAAAACCAGTACAACTGTCATTCCATTATCGCGCTAATTGCTCAAATCTTTTCGACGGTAAGCAAGCACCGAAGGGTTTCCAGTTGCATCGCACTGGACTGGCCCGAAATGACTCTAAACGTTCGTCAAAGTGAAATAAGAGATCGCGATCTCTTTGAATTCCCTCTCCATTTGTACGTTCACTTTTCAAGGGTAGGTTCTGAGTTCGTCACGGTGAATACTCCTTGAAATGGCTATCGTGAGGCTGGTGCCGTATCCCTTTTCTAGCGAAGATAGCCCAATGAGCTTTTAGGGCTGGACAGCCAGATATTAGCGGTGAAATAGATGCATTGTCTAACTCAAGGGTAATCTGCAAAGACTATCTGGCAGGAATATGACCTACGTATGTACTTTTGGGAAACAACAAAAACCTCAGATGCCTTATCGTTTTTGGTAATGCGAAACCAGATGTACGAATAACGCTACGTTACCTCATCTCGAAAGAGAGTCAAAATATTTTGGAAATGTGGTGAATCTTGCAGAGTCAACGGAAACCCTCAGTGAAACGCTGCTTTACTGACTCATAAACACGACTTCATCGATACGTTGATGGCGTCTACCGAACTGTTTCAGTGAGGTCTTACACAATCCTTATCTAAGTCCTTATTTCCTGGTCTCTGAAGATTGCTGTTTTCTCTCATAAAATCCCGTTGTTGTATGATGGATGGGATAATGGACTTGAATTTCATGGACAGATGAAAACTGTCCTAAATTTATTCATCACTTTCTTGTTTTTTGCCAGGAGAATCAAGGTTGTTCAGTGAGTAATTCCCACACCGTGGATAAGGCTGCCAAGCAGTATCCACCAATCACTCTACGTCTTCTGGTTCCCACTATCCATTGCGGATCACTGATTGGAAAAGGCGGTAAACGAATTAAATTCCTTCGGCAGGTAAGTCAGTAAACTTACTGGTATTATTACGTGAGACCTGTCTACATTTTGTCTGCTCAAACCTACACTAATCTGTAAGTGTGTTCCCGTAATCCATTTGTGTGTGCCTCACTCACTCCGGGTAGAAAATCTGACTTCCAACTGCTTTGTGGGTCAGACGAAGGCTCAAGCTAGGGTACCTCAAACAGGACCCGTTCCTTCGACCTGGCAATCCAGCGGTATAAGTCGCCCATGGGCCTGTTCGTTCACTAGCCCTTAATTCCTCCCCACCCTTCAGCTAATCCGCTGCGGTCAAACCATCTGCCAGCCATCTTACGGTAATTCTCTCCAATAAAATAAACCAAAATAGTTTACTATTAAACTAAGAAGATATGATTTCCATTGCAAATTTCCATATCCGTACTCTCTGCTAAACTAGGTAACAGGCATCTCTTAATGATACCATGCTTGCCCCTCCTGTTGCCGTGTGCTGTGCCTCCGAAACAAGCATACGAAACCCCACTTCGGTCCGCACCTCAAGTTGCTTGGGACGAGCTCAAGTGTCTAACATTTCACTCTTCATGCATCTGGTGATTCCGCTGCAATTCTTTGTGATATACATTGTGTGGGAGGTGCACTCGGCCCCAGGGTTGAAAACGTTTTACTGGACTGAATCTCAGTAACCAGTCTTATTTGCGATGTACAGCTGTCTGGTCAGTGAGCTAAATACTCTAAAAGGTTTCTGTATGTCGTATCTATATATGCCAAGACAGACCCACTTCTCACGCTGAAGAAGATCGGCTTCGGTCAGAAAGAAAAGCTAATGTTACCTTCCTGGTTGATGGTATCAACGCCCAGGTTGGACAAACAAGCTTAGAAGAAGCATATTTGAGTGGCAGATTCGGAGTCGATGTTAGGTTAAGGGATAGTGGGGAGCAGCTTCTCCAGTTGTGTGTTGAAGATCGCCTGTTCCTGAACAGTACGAACTTTCAGCCCAGGCTGTCGCACTGGGTTACTTGGAAGCCACCGACTCCAAACTAGTCATGGACTAATTGGAGTCATGTAGATGTCGGTTACTGCTAGATGTCCTCACTCAAAGATGACCGAGGTTGGCCAAGTAAAGAAGGTAGGAAACCATAGGACCGTCCGAAGTCCTATCAAATCAAGCACAAGATTCACGAGATAGTCAAGTTTACTTGTTGGTATTGCCAAGGCTAAGGCGAAGTTTGTGAGTCACGATGTCACGCAATGGCTACCAGTTAGGTCGCTAACAAAAATTGGGAAATACAGGCAGAGCACAGAAATGACAAGAGACATCCTCAAATTTCTCGTAAAGGTAGGACAAAGAAATCGGCATGTAAACTGCTTGATTCCACAGTGACCCAGTTGTGGAATTCAAATCGTAATAATAAGCAACTGTTCTAAATCATAACCAAGAAGGAGCCATCACTGGGCCACCTGTTAAGGCTCTCACCATAGGACTGTCGAAAGTCCACATCAATCAGTTCTAACCTGTAATACCAAAGATAATAAGTCCAATGTTATGTTCAGAATAGCTTTACTAAGCTCTGGAGGGTCTTTTCAGCGGTGCAGAATACGACAGCGAAAATCGAACGAAAACACAAGAATGCTGAATGCGAAGGTAATGAGATTTTTATCACCTAAATGTCAACAATCATTGAGACAAATTATGGATCTTGTAGATGGGGAAGGAATGTGAATTTGGTTTGAAGGGGCACTTGCGCATCAGAGGAATAGAATATGGGAAACAAGCATTTTAAAATTCACCCCTAGAGATCAAATATGTTTCCTCCAGTGTGATGCCGTTATCAGTATCATCACCATCACCATCGTCATCATCATCATTCGCCGTCATCGTCATCGTAGTAGTCGTCCAGGTCATATTGATGGAGTTGAACCGCTTGCGATTACTTGTGCATAACTGGATTCCCTGGGTTTCGTCCTACTTAAGTACACTCGACTCTGTCAAGTATGCTTTTCAAATGAATTTGGTTTTGCACTTCGCAATCCAATCAGAGGGTTTTATACTGTAACTTCACTGTCAACTACCGAAGAGTACAAAATTTCAATGAGAGGAAGTCTATAAGCTACTCCAATTTTTGTCGTCTTTGGGTACTTTCAGGAATCTGTGCAGCCCTTTACTCGCTGCGCTTCCGGTTTACTTTCAGACGGACTGGATATGCCGGTGGTGGGCTTAGTATGATGCTGACCAGAAGAAGGTGCATGCTCTTCATAGATAGTAAAGCAAACTTCATTGGTTTTCACACGCTGCATTCTCACCGCCCCTGCTTTGCATTCCTTACATTGGAAAAGTCGAACTGGTGCTGAATAAGAGTTTTAAATTTATTGACTTAAGCTTCTTTTTGTTCAGCAATTTCAGCATTCTTCCATCCGTTATCACTAATCCCTGTGAATCAGCTTTCCCAATTAATACTCAGTCACTCTCTGGAGGCGCCTCATCTGTCCCTTACTTTTAAACACATAAGATGAACTGGACGGGTTGACAACCACAAAATCTCAAATCTTCCGTCATATGTTAGTATCATCTGGTGGTAACAACTACGGTTCTCACCATGACACGTGCGGAACTACGAGAGGCTGACGGACTTGAACAAGGTCCCCAAGTAGAAAGTAGAATTGTGGGTTTCAAAAAGGTCTTTTTTGTTAATGGTGTGTAGAAGCTTTCTTCGACTGAATACCATATTTGCCGTATTTCTAAGATTTTTCCTGAGTACATAGACAAGTCTCAAGTGACCAGTTAAAAACCAATTACATTGAATTTATGTTTTCGCTTTAGTCTACCGGAGCCGCCATACAAGTTGCTAGTGAGAGTCTACCCAACTCTTCCGACAGGACCATCACCATAACCGGATCCGCTCGTGCAGTGGCGCTCTGTGTGCATCACGTGTGTTTGAAGACACTTCGTGTAAGTCGCACTAGTGGTCACTAAACCCATGTCTCCATATGATTTTCGGTTAACCAACAAGCATGGTGAGTAGGAAACCATATTCTGACCTGTCCTTGTTGATATAACTTCGGGGTTCAACAAGCGTGACACAATGCATTTTGTTGGTCAGAGATGATCTGGCTGTGGAGTTCATCCTACAGTGTAGATGTGACTCATGTCAACAAGCGTGACACAATGCATTTTGTTGGCCAGAGATGATCTGGCTGTGGAGTTCATCATACAGTGTAGATGTGACTCATGATAGAACATCCAAATGCTTTGGTTTGCTGCTTCATTCTTATTAGCGGTTATCAGCAGTGGGTACCTCATGAATCCAGATGGAGATTCCAACCCGCAACCTACCGGACAACGTCTAAAAAACACTTTGTGGTCAAGAGTCGTTCGTCAATTGTGTGGTTGACTGACATTCAGACAGTATATAGGCTGACGCATCCTGCAACCACGGAGCCTCGTATAACTTAACCTGGCGACTACTTCTCCTGACTGATGACCTCCTAAAGAATGACACACTGGCTCAGTAACCGATTTCCTTTCTGAACCTATCACTCATATTTTGCAACTAGCCGGCTGGTTGTAGATTTCCAACCTCTACGGGTTTCTTGAAATGCGCACTGCTGCTGATAACTAGTAGGGATGAAACAGATGTCCACTGGTCCTCAACTTTTCAGTATAGGTTGCTTTGAGAAAAGGATGAAATTCGCAAATGTGCCTTCCTGACTTTTCAATCCAATGATTTGTATACTTTTCACACACGTGTGGGACGTTTTCAGATGATATTTAGCTCATCTACATTAACAGTTCTTTAGACCAAATAAGGTACCAAAACACAGTGGCAACACAAAACCCCTTCTTTATGTTGATTGCAAGGGATACATTTATTCTGGTGGGAATATATTTATTGATGTCAAAAAGCAACTGAAGTTTCGGCAATCAGTTTCCTCAAAAGAAGTGATGTAGCAATCGAAATCCGCTCTGACCTCAGGTCACTCACCGAACTAATTGGGGCTTTCATTTTCAATGTGTTAGATTCAAGTGCGGACTTAGATATAGGCCTGGATGCTCCGTTCACTCTACACTGAATGGGAAAAATATTCACTTAACCAGACAGTTAACCCCCTAAGTACGGGTAAATCACCGAGAGAAACAGAAGACCTCCAAGTGGGGTAACCCCTCTTCAGGTGTTTTGTGGATATCTTGACATCCCCTGACGTGGTTAAGCGCCAATACATGAGAAGTAGGTTATCCCTCATTGCGATTTCCACCAATTAAGAGATTCAGCTAAGTAAAACACAGTCGCACTTTCGGTTGACCTGCTGCGTCTGTTGTTAGTTGCAGACCAGCGATTGGTGGCAGTGAAATCAATGTTTTCCATGTTTTCCGCGAACCAATGAGCAGCTCAGAGAAGGGATAATTTCACTGGGTGTGAATCACTCGCGGAGCTGTTCAATACGCGGTAACTTGATGTAGGGGTTGCGTTGACCGAATCTTCACACTCCGTCAGGTGCTAGAACAACGCCGTACGTATAAGCGACTCACAGTTCTAGTGTTTCTGGATTTCCAAGGCGCATTTGATTCGGTTGACCGGTCTGTTCTGCTTGATACGCTTGCCCACCAAGGAATGCCCCCGGAAGTTTGTGAGCATAATACGCTCTTTGTATTCTAAGACTTCTGGACGTGTGAGAGTATATGGAGAGCTCTCCAAAAGCTTCCGTACACAAAGCGGTGTCCGTCAGGGACGCCCAGTCTCTCCATTCCTTTTCAACTTCGTGATCGATGAGATAATGAGACGAACGCTGGAGGGTCTCCAAAACCCTGGTGTTCAAATAGCCTGTGAAGAAAACCTTGTCGATCTGGAGTATGCAGACGACATCGTTCTCATCTTCGAAGAGGAGGAGAAGGGGCAGGGGTTTTTGGATGAACTGACCAAAGTCATCCCGTCCTTTTGTATGCACTTTGCACCCAAAAGTGTAAGGTCATGCTCCTGAACATGCAGTCACTGAACACGCCACTGACAATCCAGGGAGAGGTACTGGAAGTTGTGGAGCGTTTTACATATCTTGGAAGTTGTATTAGTTCTGATTGTAGTGTGACAGATGAGGTCAGTGCGCGAATCTCCAAGGCTCGGGTCGCGTTTGCCAATTTGAGACACCTATGGCGTCAAAGTGTTATATCCCTGAATCTCAAGGGATGTGTGTATCAAGCTACAGTGCGGGCTGTTTTGTTGTATAGCTGTGAGACTTGGCCTATTCGAGCAGCGTAACTGAGACGTCTTCAGGTGTTCGACAATCGTTGTCTGATAACCATAGCTCCTGTGGGCTGGTGTCGGCGTATCCATAACGAAGCTATAAGAAAACGAGTTTTTGGCCATGCAACGGGTACTTTCATTGAAGAGTGTGTCCAGCACTAGAAGCTGCGTTGGTTGGGACATGTGTTGCGTATGCCTAACCATCGTTTGTCGAAGAGAGTGCTGTTTTCCATGCCTAATTCAGAGTGGTGTAAGCAAAGAGGTGGCCAACCTTTGACCTGGCAGAGGGGTATGAAAGAGATTACGAAAAGCTTGGGTGCTGTCGGTGCTACTCACCTTCCAGGATGGGGACCGCGTGATCCCCACTGCGCCTGGTTGGAGACACTACAAGATATGGCTGCCAACCGATGTCAGTGGCGTTCTGGTTGTCAGTTTCTATCCAGATTACATGATTGAATGTTTGGAGGTGTAGGCACCTCGGATTGATTGTAGTAAGCTAGCACCAAGTCCCTTCCCCATACACCTTTATTCTTTTCTTTACAATAAGGCTTTCAAATAAATCATGGTTGTACGGCAGTGAAGCATCGGTGTTGAACACTGATGTCATGCTGTCGATGATGATGATGAACTTGATGTGGTTTCCGTTGATGAAGGATGAGTGGCTCCTGCCCTGTTTACGTGAGAGGCAATTACTCCGCTGATCAGCCAAACGTGGCCAAACGGTAGTGTTCAACCACTGGCTGCAAGGTTGCGGGTTCGAAACTCTGAGTTTTGTAAGATGCGCACTGCTGATGATTTCCAACAAGAATGAAACAACTGTACAGTTGTTGTTGTCTTTTCAGCAAGACTGACAGGAGGGAATCTCTATTGAATACTCCATTTCACTTCTTATCTTATCGTTTCCCGGGGGAACTGGACAAGCCATAGACCGGCTAGGCTAGGTATTTGTATTCAGACTCTTGAAATGCAACCGTCTTTTCATCCTGCAAAGCACTATCTTTTCAGAGTTGCAGGATTTTATTCTCCTCAGAGCATGTAGAGAATAAGCTGAGGAACTAGGTCCGGCTCATAAATGTAAAAGCACGTAACCATGAGAATGCAGATATCGGATCTCTGTTGAACTACTAATCGACACAGCAACATGCCCTGATTTGTCAGCCCGACGAAGACAAGGTGCATTGGTTTTCGTCCGGTGGTCCATCCACCCATCCACCCATCTGCTGTCACAATAAAGCACTGTGTAAATACGTTATTAGCCTGACCTGGAGAGTTGTGATCACTGAGTGTACACTGATTCCTCCTTATAATAAACTTTTTCCAAGTAACACCTCGAAGATAGAGGTGACTTTGGTGATCCCCAATTTTTTCACAATGTGGATGACTCCCGCTTCATAGGAATCTTCTGCTTGTGGTATGCATTTTGGCTGCCCATATCTTTTAAAAAATCCTTTGAAAATCGAACATGGAGCACTCCACATTGAGGGAGTTACTCAGACAGAATCCTGTCTAAATTCGGGTGGCAGGACAGTATCACAGCCATCGTATTTTTTCAAGTTGCCCGGCGAATACGCATTGGAAGGATGCTGCACTTGGACACTTGTTTCACGTATAACTCAGGAAAAAAAGAACAGCTCCCGTTCAACTGGTTAGCAGTTCTATACGTGACATCGATCGTATTTTGCACAACAGAACTTTTGGAGAGATCGGAAAGAACTTAGCCTTTCGACGCATCAATTTGAAACGTAAGTCACAGCTGTCTTCATGGATGCACTTGAGCGACAGACGTCCAAGTCAAGCGATCAAGCAGATTTCCGGGTAGAACATTTTCAAAATTGCTTTGCAGGTCACTGGAATACCCAGTTCGTTGGACTCATCCAAACTGCTCAACGATGATGGTTTTTACGGACTGTGTTGTAGCATAGCGCTGGAGATGGCTTGTAACTGCCAGCAGATAAATCAGTGGCATTAGTCGGACTACAATGCGCTTATTGCTTTGTGGTAAAGCGATACGCCGTTCTTTTTTTCTGGAGTGACAACTTTGGTGCGTGAATGTTCCGCAGAGTGAAACTAGGGGTATACTGGATATATCAGCTATATGTATATATATATATAACAGCTATCAATATTTCTGTAATAATTAGTCACCGATGGGACAATTTTATGAAAGCAATCCACTGGGCTGCCTCCACAACCCGTTGTATGATTCAACGCCTCGCTTGTGTTAGCGTAATTTTATCAGCTTTTCCTGTTTCAGAATAATTCTAACATTTTTAGCTGGGTAGAGCGACGGGCCGTTGAAACTAGTCAATCAGTGCTCCACTATCCTATTATGATAAGCTTGATCACGTTAGAATGCCTAAATGGTTATATCGTCGAGTTAGATAAGTTCTCAGTCCAATCAACTTTCTGTATCAGGAGTCGGATGACTGGTTGTGATTGCTTCTGTAGAGGAGTAACAATGATACCCGCTGTTCTTTCTCTTGACATAGCAGGCTGTACGCTCAAAAAACCTCATTTTATGCTTGGATGGCTTAAAGGATTGTGCAGGACAATATTCATCTTTCTTTTGGGTTCTTCGCGTCCTTTGAGAATCATTTCATTCCGTCCAAGAGCTTTGCTTAGCTTGACCAAACTGCTCACACAGAATTGGTCAGGATAATTTTTCTCAGAGCAGTGGTGTTAATTTAACCTACTGCAATTAACATCTAGGAGGAGATGAGCCAGCTTTATGATTGCCTCGGATTGCATCTCGTTGGTCGGTAGTGAGTTGTACCCAGGTTATGACTAGTCTTCGTTCCACCGACGAACCCTATAAATAGATTCGCAAACAACACGTCAAATGCTTGATTTCACCGACATACGTTTAGTTGTAGAATGGTTTATCAGCCTCATTGCGCCTTGCGGTTGATGAAATACTGATGGCGTTGCGAGCAATGTACCTACTGCTAATCAACAAAATTCCTGTCCATACAGAATTGTGTTTCGGATAAGCGTTCACGATAAGGTGCATGTTATATATTGCCGTGCTTGAACAGTAGTGGTGAGGTATTCCAGCCTGAAGAACGTTTCACCTATCTACATCTTTTGAAATCATTACTAGTTTCTTATAGTCCAGTATCACCTGTTTGTTCTGCGGGTCATCTATTTAACACCGGGAAGACTGAAAACTTCAGGCGGTAAATACCTAGATACTTTTCTTTTCAGATCTCGTAGTAATAAAACAGTCTACCTTTCGTTATTTTCCTCACACATTTGCTGTAAACTTCTGCCACGTCTGCAGTGTGAATAAATTAGCATACTTACTTCCAATTTGCCCTTAAAGATTTTTCGAACCGTTCACCAGTGCACTGGAAAACTGAAGTTTTAGCCGTGATATGGTCGTTGGCTTGTTCGCTGAGCTGGGCAGTTTGATTACAAACCTTTCATCACCAGTCGACGTGACTTCATCAGTGCGTTATTGGGGAGCGCAGTGGTGCGTGGCGATGGGTTGGTGGTTGTACGTGTGTGTTAATATACGTCCTGCTAATCGGGGCTGACCTTTGACCACGATTAGTTGTTTGGTCGGGGGGTTCCATTGGTTGCTCTGTTATCCTGTGTCCTCATTCGCCGACGTCCACGTGACCTTTAAGTTTGGAATCCCCTGTCGTCATACTCTGTCCAATGCTGGAGTGACCTTTGTCCTCTACCCTTCCGAGTTCTGGCTTGTGACCTTTATTGATTTGACTCTGAGGAGTTCCTTGTTTCTTTGTCTGTGGATCCAGTATTCAGTTCTCCTTAAGTATTCCGGTTGAGATGTTGGACCTTTGCACGTAAAGGTGCGTAAATTGGATCCAGTTCGATGCACCGGTTGATCGAACCCGTCGTGGAGTACCATGCTTCCAGAAATTACCTTCCGTGTTTCGGAGGGGAATTTGTTCAAATAACTCATGACTAGTCCGGTACGATCCGGCACGCACGGCTAAAGTACGCTACCAGCGCATTTGCCTAATGTGTCAACTAAATGGCCACAACCAAGTGATCCTACCTAGTATTCAAACTTAAAGTCGGTTTTGACATGCGCCTACATAATAACTAGATTCAGTAAGTTGCAAATGGTAGCGACATAGATCAAATTTCACTAACTACAGAGCAGTTAAAGGTACCATTTTTGGCACAGACATTACACGGTAGTGAACCGAAACCATCAGTCATGTGATGAATCTAAGCACAAAATTCAATCTAGTGTTATTCTCTCAAGGATCTAGTGGGATGAGTGTGTCACTTGAAGCCATTCTTCCTAGCGGAAAAGGCATTACAATTTCAGCGAACACCTCATAGATCTCGGGTCAGTGCAGTTAGATTGTTCTGCTTAATTAAACCAGGTGCAACGTATTACAATGCATAAGTATTGTCTAGATGTTTTGCAAAAGATCTATAGTATTTGATGAAGTTATCAATAACCTTTTTAAATGCAAACAAAGTTACTTTCTGTGCTTCAGTTGCGCTCCAAACAGATCAGTGCTCAATATCGACCACAGAGTGCTAACAAACCTCAGCAACTCGGTTTGATTACGCAGAACCAAGTCCTTTCATTCACCTCAGGATACTCAGAAACCTCACATCCAGTTGAAATTTTGCTCAATTCTTTACTCCTACCGTCATTCACTTCTACAAACATCAATCTGATTTGCCGAGCTCAACCATCAAACGGAACAGTTTGCCCAACTAACTCACTACCGTCGACATCCTCTGGAAGCCAGCTGACGCAGAACGAACATGTGAGTTTTTCTACCGAAAATCAATACCTTATCTGCTGCGTATACACAATGCTCCCCAACAAGTCCCTCCTCAAAAGAGGAGAATAGGAACTTCGGAATCGCAATGGTTAACTTTGATAACGCTTGAATTATCACTGGATCCAGTTCGCTCAGGAAGCAATATGATGTTTCCCTCGTAAAGGTCTTTCGGCTTATTTTGTACTTCACCAGTACTTACGACGTAGGTGTAAGCAAAATGTCTTGCTGTTGGTCAGCATTTGACTAAAGGAACCATGCTCATTCGCAAAGTACATTCATTTGCACACCATTTCGGTTTTAACGGGAGACTCAATCGAATCCCAGCGGAAAGATATTTTTCCGTTCCATTAGGGGTCTCGGGACTGAACAAAGTAACTCCCCACGAGGAGAAAATCATCCGGACTAGGCGAATTCTTCCATATGTGAAGGATATACGACTTCCAGTGGGATTAAGTTTAGTCAGTACTCTCCGCATTTACCTTGAACACTGCAACTTCTACGACGAAAAATTGGTTGTGCGTATAGAAATAGCCGCTTGTTCTGTTGAGGCTCCCTGGGGCAAGCAAACATCTGCTGAAACTTTCTCACCCAGTCGGCATCCCTGTGGGTGTGTGCATTGTATATGCTGCCGTGATGCTGGCTGACCAGTGTGCTGCTGAATAACCAGACTGTCAGCTATTGAAGAGAGAACCAGAACCGGCCCAGATGGCAGCCGCGTATATGACTAGGGCGTGCATCATGTGAGTGAAACATGACAAGCAATGATGTATATGAGGCAATGGCATCTGCTGATGGCTGATGCGGGATAGGTAGAACGTCAACAGGGGGAAACACACACAGTGATCACAAGAGGAATGCGTTTAGCGGAATATTACACTGGAACATACATGAGCAGGCACAGAAAACCAGTTCTTTGACTTTTCCCTATGAACCTTCGTTTTGCTCAATATTTCATCCGGTATTGCCAGCAGTGACAAAATAATATATGTTGTAATGTACTGCTAAAATCCACCTCACTCTCTAACATCAATTCATCAAATTATAGGCTTATGTACACGTCCCAAACCTGCTATGCACATCCTTGTGCATGATATTTTCTACCTACGATTGGCTCCATCCTGCAGGTCAAGAATAAGCAGAACCACTTTCGGTTGGTCCATTAAGTAACCAGATCCCGATGGTAGAATTCAGAAGTAAGCTGACTGCAGATCTTTTAAAAATGAACTACGGAAGCCTGGATTAGAGATTAATGACTGATTGATGACGCGTGAATTTAAATTATTTATGAAATCTGATGGTGTCTGATACAACAGTACGATGAAAAGAGAAATCTGTTCGAGTATATGCATATGATTGGTCCTCCTAGCTTAGTATGAGTGGAGATACATTCCGATCCTAATGTACTCCAGACGGTTTATGGTTGTGTTTCCCCTTAACCTGTTCATGGCAAAACGGTCAGGCACGTTAGACTCATTCACTGATCAGAGCAACCTGTTATTCATTAGTGAAACTTACAACGAACATAACTGTCTGCGAATATACGCAGCCAGGAGTGTTGTTTTTGGGAGTTATGAAAACAAGCCTACGCTTCTAAACCGGGCACTTCAACTCCACGTCGGATATCGGTTATCAGCACACTGGCTCGTGGGAACGCATTCGCAATCAACTAAGTCACTTCGCGCATTGGCATTTATTAAGCGCCCAGGAGTGTTATGAACACGACAGGTACAAAGCACTATGGGCAGCTCCGTTGAGACATCTGCAGATGTTCCATAATCATTGACCCTGCAAGGTGGTCTAGGAGTGCCAAGAGTACTGGACAACAACCGTCACCCTCATGTCGAGCGCAGTGGATTCGCACGGACACGAACCGAATGCCGTGTGGAACCGTCAGTAATAATGTACTTATATCCTACTTTGTGCGTTGTGTGACCACACTGTGAGCTGTGTTATCTCTATATGGAAAAATTACACGGAGTAGCTTCAAGCAAAAATTAATCTAGATCACCCTTAATTTAATTTTGAACTTCCAGGAAAAGTATTTGATTTTTAGTACGTAAGAGAATGAGTAGCATAGGACATATAAATCAGAGCCCATGTAGGGCTGCGTCCGTCCGCCAGTTACTCAACAAACAATGATCTGGCGATTCGCCTAATCTAGTTCCACCCAGTATTTTTATGCGCACGCTGCCACCTTTACCTTAAAAATCACTCACCTGTTCTGTGTATGTACGGGGAACTGACTCAAATTTAGGCTGTATACCTGACATTCTGATAGGAGGGGCAGTGTGATCTTTATCCACCACAAAACTGTTGCATCTGAATTATGACACCTGAGGCATGCTAAAGCGGTTTGGTCGTATGTTCCGATCAAGCTTTTTAACGTGCAATTTCTCGTTTTATCACTCAATCATACTCATCTATTTATGGTCATATTTTGGCTGGACAGAAAGAGGGCATGTTGTAAAGCAAAAGTAGTGAGCGTCGAATCCGAATTACTGAATCCTCTGAGCAACGATACAAAATGCTATCAGTTAGTCTGCCACCCTTTGTAGCTTCCCATTTGAAACGGGTCCATGAGTGTTGAGTATTCTGATAAGGTCTGTCATGTGAAAATATTGCTGCAAGCACGTTCCACGACCACTCGCTTATCGAGACCTGAGCAACCACCGACATTGTGCCCACTTCGATGTTTTTGAGTACTCCGGTATCCTGTTTTGTTTTTCTGATTCGTGCATATACATATATAATCCGTCACACCAGTTTTCTCTTTCCGTCTGCACCATCCCGATTGGTGCCACAAATGACCACCAGTCAGCTTAAACGAATATTTCTACAGTGCACAGCATTTGAATTCAGCACAAGGATGTGCTAAATACATGTGCCTTATCACACCACCCTGACATGAGGGAGTACAACTTAGTTGGAATCTCCAGGGTCCACAAACCTAACTTGTTCGGATGGACCAATCTGTCCAGCACCTTAGTACAAAGATGCAGTTAATTTTCCCGAGGTTAATGCAGCGGTAGACATCCTGTAGTTTTCTGCACATCATAAGTCAAGTAAACTTTATTCGCTCAGAGACGCCTCTGTTGCTCATCTTAACTACATCAATTCTGTGAGCACGATCATGAATCATTTTCGGGTGTGGTTGACTGGTAAGTGGTGGATAGCTAAGTTCAGACGAAATCGCATACGCCATGCACACAGACCAAAGGTTGTCCTCATACTACGAGAATGTGATCAGGAGCCTCACCAACTAACATTTTTCCAAACTTACTGCAGACTATTGTTCCACGTCCCTTTTTAACTATAATCTAATCACCAGAATTTTACTCTTTCTGAACAGTTCATCTACGGATACTACCCATTCAGCCCACCCTCTATGTCTAGTGCGCAAGGTAGCATTCTACGGACAGCACGCATTCATGAAAGTACCATGGCTTTACCCAGTAAGTTCAGTTCACACCAGACATGTTTGTAGCGGTTAACATCCTCTGTACACTAATGCAAAATATTTCAAACATTATTGCGAAAGATTACACGGACTATTATTACTAATTATTACTAAATAATCAATTCATGTAAATCACGATAGACACATGCACATTTTGGTCGACGAATATTCATGAGTTTTGCCATTTTAACTTTAATAAACGGTACCTACTACTCGAAGTGGATGACAACTGGTCTCGCAATGACAACCGTGGGACTAAGAAGATATTCTTGCAATATGTATTTTGTCTCACAGCAACTTCATCTCAATAAGTCGTTGGTTTATATATATATATATATATATATATATGACGTCTTGATTGCTGTACATTCAAGACACCCGATGAGAATCTCTCTAGGGCTTCTAGTCCGAATTCAGTTCGTAATATTGTTCATTGGATCACGAGAGTTAAAATAACTTCGAGTGCATCAGAATCAGAGTAAGAGTCCACAGAAACTACTTCTGAGCACGTTCGGGATGGTTGCTTTGAGCACAACCCAAACTATCTGGATTACTTCGGTGCGCAAAAGTCACACCGGGCGGGACTTTTCGAGCATACATTTTCACGGAGGCCTCACAAGTATGACGGCGAGTGAGAGGATTACCAACAAATCAGTTCTTCTGAAAGAGCCAGCAAGACGGAGGTTTCTTTTTTACTAACTGAACACTTGGAAGTATTCCAGTCTTACTTCAACTGTAAAATTTCGAATGGATTTTTTTGGTTTGATATTTTAGGTCCTAAATGTTTTGAAGCCGCAGACAGTCAAAATGCAACGGAGTTGCTAGGGTCACTCAAACTGGTCATCCCCAACGATGCAGATCAGTTGAAAGCGCAAGCCATCCGCTCCCAGCTTCAAACTAACAGCTTGTTCTCCGAAGCATCTACGGCGGTTTGTCAATCTCTCCTTTCCGCTGCGCAGACCGGCTTGACACCAAACAACCACGACCAGACAGCGACGATGCAAAAACTACTTAACACGCCGGTGCTTCAAGTTTCGAACCAGCCAACCGTTTCAACCTACCCGAAAGCTCCCGTTCGTCTGACGCAATCTGTCACGCAACACAAGGCTGAGATGTACATACCGAATGACCTGGTTGGTTGTATCATTGGTCGTGGTGGCAACAAAATAAATGAGATCCGTCAGGTATATTATTGCGTTGCGCCGTCTTCTCTCTTTTACTTTCGAAATTCTATACGGTTTCCTGTGCATGATGGATTTAGTCCATAACAAGTAGCCCAAAACTTAGGTGATTTACCACATGTTTCGCTGGTACTTTGTTATGCAGACTTGACCCGTATTGAAAGAAAATGAACAGTTGCTCCAAGTGCCCTTGAGTAACGCAAATATAATAAAAGCCATCAGGACGGAGAAAGATCATTCGCTTTTTGTAAATACCCACTCCAATGGATCCGAGATTAGCTGTCTCGTTTTCTTCCTAATAAAAAGTGATTGCGTCCATTCGCGCTTGCGAGAAAATAAAGCGGCTTGAGGTATAAATACCTCTCCAACATTACTGTCTCATCAGTGCTTAAAAGAGCAAATTCCTTTCTGTATTATAACCTAAGTGTTCATTGTTTTCTAATGGAATCGCTTGTCTATAAGGTGCCTGGTTTTGAATTCTCTGCAATATTAAACACTTCTGCAAGCTAAAATCTTGCAGGTTACAACATTTATATCCATGTTTCACTTCAGACATCACAGGCAAACATCAAAATTTCGAGTGGAGAAGAAAATCTTTGTGAGCGTCGAATTACTATTACGGGAAGCTTTCCTGCAGTACAAAAGGCACAAACGATGATCAACAACAGGTGAGTCACAAGAACTGTTACTTAAGCTTCGCACCCTCAGCTGCTGATTTTGAACCATTGGTTTTTACAGCGTAACGGGAATAAATGAGTGGGCTTTACTCACTCATCTAAACCGCAAGCACGCCATTCATAAAATAGCCACACCTCGAGCAGTGTCTTCTATCGTAGTGTGGGTCTAACTCTTTCGGGAGAGTTGTACACCGTTCTATTTCGGACCATGCTGTGACGCCCTAGAGCTACCATCTAACCATTACTTCGTTTACGCACGAAGTTTTCAGTTAACCACTAAATTTCGAGACTGGACCACTGCCGACATATTGTTACTGTGGTCCCGAGAAAATTTGGTACCTAGCCCCGTTTTATGCATAGTTTATTTGCACCGTCATGGCAGTTATTATGGTCGAGATGCATTGTTTGAGAACAGTTATATTTTCACCTGGAAGTTCCAAGAAGTCTAAATGGTTGCTTTTCTAAATGGTTCATATCGCTTTGAGAGGTTGGACTGTAGGTTGATAGAAACCATGGGAAGGTTCAACCTAAATGAATAAAGTCGGCTTTGAAAGGGGACAGATCAACACTTATTGTTGTATTTTTAATTACTCAGAATGAATGTTTTGCTTTTTTGACGCTAGTTTAACTTGCCATGCCATATTGTCCAGATAGTTTTTATTACATTATCATGCCAAATGCCGCTTACTGTGATTCGTCTGTGAATCGAATTCTGACTCGGACAAATATACGGGACAGACGAAATCGACCGATTGAATCAACGAACCAGTTCGGTGGAGCTTTGTCTGGTGAAGACTGCTCTTCATCTGCGCTGCTTGCATCAGCGCACTGTCTTATTCAAATCCGTCAGTTGATTGGTCATCGGTCGCCCTCTCAGCGGCCTCATATTTTTAAGGTGAAATTTGTTCGTCAATCCTACTGACTACTGTTGTTCTCGTTTACGGTAACTACCCAAAGCATAAGGCTCTCACTGAGGGATAGAATACAATAATCCCCTTACATCTTTTTTAACGAAACTTTGTGTTTCGCTTTATCTGCTCCGATTTCATTTCCCATAAACGGAAACCTATGTGAACCACTGGTGTATAGGCGCCTTCTGAAGGTGAAGGATGTTTTAAGATTGGCTCTTAGTTTAATTTTAACATATCACATCTTTAACTGCGTCATTTTGTGTTCGGATATTGTCTAATAACACAGTCTTGACAGTATTAGTTATAGGTATTTTTCTTGATTTATTAGGGTCAAAGGACCAATGGTAATTGTTTATCTAAGATGAGTTTCCTCATTGGAGCATCAGTACACCTATGAACACAGGTTCTACTGTATCTCGAGGTAAAACAGTTCTAATTTCCCAAATAATCAAGGAGTTCAGTTCGCTTTTGGTAACCAGGAGCCGAAAATTTAGAAAAGTTGCCATAAAAATGGTTTTGTTCTATCTCGACAGGAGTATCACGTGTATACTTCAACCCTAGAATCAACATGTTTTCTCATATTTGTATAAAGTTTCATTTGGGGAGACGTTCAGACAAAGTACGAGTAGAATATTGGTTTACCACATCTAACATAACTGTCTTTTACTAATAAGGGGCATCAGTTGATTGATCAGTTGATTGTTTATGCAATTCTTATAGAAAAGTCACGTACGAGGGCAGGAATCTAAACTTTCAGGCGAGCAAATTCATAAGTAACAGCCAAATACTTCGACCGTTGTGATTCACTGAATTCGAATTTGGCCTTTTTGACGGGTTTGTGAGTTGAAATCGATTGATGTACCGTCAGCATTAACAGCTAAACCACGCAATCAATGAAGACTTTAGCCAAAGAGCTCTGTTTAATTTGTGCTTGCTTCATGTAATGCAATCTGTTGCCTTTTCTTAACTTACCGACTACCACAGTTGGTGATATTTGCGAGTCTGTATATGGCTGCATTCCACACCAGAAGATTTTTACAGTTGTTTAGTTCTCAAAGGTCAGTTTAATTCAGCACCCATTTGTAAAGCACGCAGACACATTTGCTGACCGATGTGGATTTCCAAACTGCCTAATTTTTGTTTCTTGTTTGGTTTTCTTATGCACGTTTCAACCGCATTAGAATGGCGTGACAGGCAAAGAAAACACCATAGTGGGCTTTCTAATAGGCAAAATCAAAGAATGCAACTAATAGAACATATACGTGACTATTTACATAAGAATATCTGAAAAGCCATTAGAAACCTTTAGTTTAAGACAGACAAACTTGCTTTTTTTACCAGTATGTCGAGTTTTATCTTCATTGTTGACGCGACACAACTGTATAGTCACCTAGATTTGTTTTGGAATAAGCCTAATTATGATGGCATGCCCCCAAAATCGGCTTTTCGTTTGAAAATTCGCTCTTCGCAGCAGTGTAAGAAGAGGATGATTGTGGAGCAAATTCAGAAATAACGGCAAAAATAAGTCGTATCACCTATGTGAGGTATATCAAGGTCGATCTGAGTAACAGTCACTCTGCCCGTCTGCTGTAGAGCACCCGTCTGTTACAGACAGGGTCCGTTAGTTGTTGGGCTTCCAAAATGTTTGAGATGCATGGGAGAGTATCCTCCCAACATTTACTCCAAGTGCCGTTTTACAATGGAAAATAGCTTACTGCAACGTAGGTAGGACAGCTTCCGGCAGTCAGGGATGCGAAACATCTCTGGGGAATCACAACAGTCCCGTACTACCAGTGTAACGGTGGATACTACTGATGAGGCATGTGAGTAGCACGTCTTCTCGTAAATCCGCTTTGCATCTCTTGAAAAGTGAGATCTCTTATGGAATTTGTGGAGTCTCTTTGTAGCATTTGCTTGCAGTTGAGTAGCAGTCAATGAATATCCAGAAAAAGTTCAGGAAGACGCGTTCAAGGAGAAGGGGGATATTCAGTTTTGTAAACGAGATGCAAATGAGAGTCTTGCTTCCCTGTTCAATAGTCTGTAACTGTTCAGTTGGCGTTCTCAAACAGATAACTCCGCAACAAAGGACTTCTTCCTTTCACCAGCACTAGTTAGTTTCATAATGGCAACTCCGGTGAACCGAATAAGTGGACTGATGGAGATTTCGCAGAAGTCAGGTTTCTAGAGGTCAAGAATGTATTTGAGGTCCATTCCTCCACCAGGAATCCTAGAAGGTAAATGAAGGTAACATCAAGAAGCGCATCATACCAGACCGCCGCAGACTGACGAGTTCTCTGCAGCCTGCTGTGATCACTGGGTCCCCGTTTAGTTTGACAATGAAGAATTTCTTTTTGGCAACCAGGATCACAAACGCCGCAGTCTTCAGCAGAAGAAGCATGCTTCTGTAAAGTAGACGGGACCGGAGCGGTTTCCCTTAACCGAGTGAACCTGAAACCTCTATAAAGTAGGACCGACTGTTCCTGTAGGAACAATGCGCTACACATTTCCTTCTGACTATGACTCATCAGGTGGGCGTGGTTGAACGCTTTACCTGGTGTTTAGGTTCACACTTTAACCCTGGGGTCAAGTGGTCGCAAAGCACCTCGAAACGAATGATTTTTTCACCGCTTGACAAAATGGCTTTGTGGTGATAAAGTTTGGAATCTGATGAAAAGTATCGTAGTTGATCACTGGGGACGTGTGTGACGCCGAAACACATTTATCCGAAGTTTTCACTTATCTGGCTGAATTATGCTCTGAGCGGGTTATGGTGAGATAGTATTTTATGTTGCACACTGAGATTTAACTTGTCGCGGTATGTACAGAGGTTGTGTCTAATACAACCGCTGGTCTGTGCGCCAGTTGAAGTAAAATTTTAAAATTATGATCCATTTCAATTATTGTCCTACCCCGACCAGGTCGGCAAGTCAAGCTAGCTGTGGTCTCAGAATATCCCCGTGTTAGAGAAACAAAGCAGAGGAATTTGGGAGACAGATAAATTATTGTGACGAGACTGTAGGCGACTGAAAGCATGCAGTACATAGGAAAGCACTAGGATCAATTCCAACACCGATTTTGACAGCCTGGCACACTCACAGACGAACACCTCGAAATGTGAGTTAGCTAGATAGTTTACGAAAAGCTCCGAGGGTAATTGGTGCCAGGTAGTACTTCGTGAGTCACGATAAACCCGCTGTCATAAGTCCCGTTCAATTACTACAACGCCTGAACAGAGCTGGGTCCATTTACCGCATATGCATCTTGTGTATATTCTGCGGCTGTTGTGAAGGAAATGGTTGGCTGACTCGCACCGGAAGCTAACAGGGCGATAAAATCGGCCGAAAGGGCAGAACGGTGGATGTTCAGTTGCTGCTCAACGTCCTTGAAGTGCTGGTTAGGTTGGTCTGGAGGAGCAAGAATCAACACATACCGTGGTATCTGTTCCTGTGCGCATTTCGCTACCGGTGGTAAGTGCTAGGCAGTGACCGTGGTGAAATCAGTGTGAAACGTTAACTGACAGATTCCAGTGAGACGGGTAAGTCCGGCAAACACTGTTAACTTCAAGATAATGTCATAATCCACTCTACCATAACAAGTGTGACCAGTCAGTGTTTGGGATATTGGTTGAAACATTGAGAATGCAGAATGTTACTTGAAATTGAAAAGGTATAATTTTTTTCGGTGAATGGTTATTAAACACGACAGGTTGTCACTCATCGTATTTAACGATGAGCTACCATGAGCTACTTTGCCCTAACTTCCAGCATAATTGACTTCATTTGGTGCTGCAGCTGCGAAGTATTCCACAAAACAGTGATGCATGTTCAGCTACATCTACCTTGTCGGCTAGGTCAAGCCAGGTGGAATAATGTGCATCACCTGTAATTATGACAGGCCTTTTCGAGTAACAACTGACTGCAGAACTGGACGAATGGAATAGAAGGTTGCGGTATCGTCTTTTAGTGAGTAAATCAGCCATATGGGGGACGATAATTTGTCCACTCTCCATCTTCAAAGCATTTACTTCTTCAAACAAGGTTTGCAGTCGAAATTTGATGGCGTTTGTTCCCTTTGGAAAAGTTCCATTAAGCAGGAGTTAACGTGTTCTGGCTATAGACATACGACAAATCGTTTCGAACTCAAAACAAGTACCCCGTCAGGTGGGACCTGTCTGGATGGTTGTGTTGCAAAGTGCACATTAAGCGCAGCAATCCAACTAGCAAGACCATTTTGTTCGTGAGGATTTTACTACCTTATACAACCTTCTGTCGGCTAGACTAAATAAAACCCTGATTTCTTGGTGTTTAATTAAATAGGGCCATAGCGTGCCGTTTCGCACCAACGTTAAGTTTTTGTTATTTTCCCGGATTTTAACACGATTTCCGTAGTTCGCTATCTGATGAAAGTCATCGCATCCAAGAGAACCACAGTTTTCAATATTGCTCTCATTTGGAAGACTGTAGTTACTGGGCTTTGCAGAGCGCTTGAAGTAGGCGTTTTGGATGCAACATTTATTCAACACGGACACCCATAGGGAGAACCGAAAAGTTTTAAATATTCAGACAACCCTTCCTCACAGATTTTGTGGACAAACGTTCAAATACCCAACGGAGGTCAGTGTGTTCGTCCTAAGACAACCTGACTTGATACGGAACGAGGACGAGAAGTAAAATTTGCTTCCGTAATCGAGGGAGATGTTTGACTAGCAAAGACCTTTGAACGGATGCTACCCCGACTATGTTATATTTACACCGTGTCCATCGACAAGCCCACAGCAGTATTCTTTACGAAAACCTTGCGGAAATAACAATAATAGGAAGCATGTCTCAATAAATCTCCCACGTCCTTTGCTATGAGTTGTAGTGGTCTAAAAGACCGATTGATTTCGTCCGTGTCGTATTCAAACCTATAAAATGATTTACAGTAGTTGTTTTTATTAACGTGCTAAGTCGGTAGATGTTTCATTCAGGTTACCATATAACAGGATTTCCATCCTACCAGCCAGTACCTAGTTCTAGCTTCAACTCCGCTGCCTTCGAAACAAGTGTGCCCTAACTCTCAGCGTTTCTGGCATAGCAACGGAGAAGTGATTTGCATTTAGATTTCGGTGTTTGCTTCAGACTTTGCTAAAAACGTATTTTTCAGGGTAACATTTCTCTACGATTTCTCTCTGCCGGGCCACAATATCAGAAATGTGATTTCTACTGATCCACAGCTGTTCGGCCATGTCTCACTCTGAGGAACAATTTTTTATTCGAACACCTAGGAAGAGGGCAGATTGGATTCCGGATTTAATTTTTAACAGTCCTCACCTACTTTCTGACTAGACGAGCTAAGAATGCTAGTGTTCTTTTCTGGCAAAACGTTCTACCGAGAACAGTGCCTTCTTGGGCTTATTGCGGGATAATCCGAAGGGCCGTGTCTGTATAGGAGGACTTTCAAGCGATAATGATTCGAATATAAATTTCGTAACTGCTTGCAGGAAAATTTACGTATTGTTTCTGATATAATCGTTGTGTGCTGTGATTGTACTGTACTGGAAAGATGCATGCACTACTTGCTGTCAAGCCAACTAGAGCAGTTAACCGTGCTGATCCGCAAATTTAGTTTGGCAAGATAACTAGCCGATTAATTTTTTTGAGAAATATTTCTTTACCGATCGATAGTTCCCTTTGACGTGGCTGAAGAAAATTGTACACTGTGGACTTGTGGATGTGTTGGCCATTCGGTAACCAACACTGATATACAGTAAGTACCGCAGCTAGAAAGTGCTAGGGTTGGCTACAGGTGCGGAGGTGTCGTGTGGTTGATGGTGTCCTGATCTTTGCAACTGGCATTTCCGATCAATCGACAGGTTTAATTTGAAATTCTTTTCTTCATACCAATTCCAGTGATGCGTTCGATTCCATTCAAATCTTATTTCATTTTGTCAGGATATGCAAGTGAGCATCGAAGAAGAAATATATAAAGGCACGGGTAGATTTTGAAATCTGACGAATAAAGTGGATACTAACGCATCTCACAAGCCCTATCAAGCTGGAGAAGTTCTGACCCAGTCAGGACAGTCTGCCTGATGGCAATTAGTCACACTAATTATCTAACTGGTCGTCAACTGGGACTTAGTAGTATACGAACGTTCATCGGAAAGATACGGCGATATATTCCGAAAATCTCAAACAAACAGCTTCATCCTAATAATTCCAAAAAGGGACCCAGTTTTTCGGGACACATCTTTTTCACCGTATTAGTGTTTCGACAAAAGCTTCAAGCGAAGACAGTCTGACCCAAAATCTTTAAGAAGATATGCGTTGTGTGCAGCCTACTTACTGATGAAAGGCAGATAATTCTCCCCAATGAGCGGTCTGTCTAATATTGGCCGACTTTGGCGAATTAAAACGGATTTCGTGGTTATTTTTGCTTACTAAAGTATCCTTACCAGGGAGGTAAGTTGCATTGTCTTTCGGCATGCGCCTTCTGTCTCGCATGAATATTTTTATAGCCCCCTTGTTTCGTTCGACAGCGTCGAATTGCACAAACATCTACTTGCGTTGAACACGGCCATGAATTCCGTTTACGTGAATCCCTCCGACGAACTGAAGTATACAAGTCAGGCTGCTAAGTTGATAAACCAACACAACCTGTACACCAACGTGCTAGATGCTGAACCACAGGATACGGCCAACGACGTATCTGATGAACTTGGTATGGAAAGCTATATGCGTACCTTGTCCACCGGGAACTCAAAAACATGGCAAACACGCCCAGTTTTTGACGCTATCACTCCTCCCATTGCATGTTCGAAACCAAAAGAGATTCGCTCTGCACCAGCACGAATGGAGAACACTTCAAGACAGGGAAAATCTGGACCGGGGAGCTCCCCTTATATTCTTAGAGCATCTCAGATTTACGGTATGCCTCAAACACCAGTCACTGCAGCACCTTCTCTGTCTGCAGCTGATCTGGGACGTGGCACTCAAGGGCCCAAAAACGACTGCGAATTAAACACACCGACTCGCAAACACATACTAGGTTTGATTGGTCAGCTGCCTCAAGTACATCAGCATAAATGGTTAACTGCTTTTGGACTGGAAAACGAGATAACTGGATTAAAGCCAACATCCAGAGTTAATGACCCACAGCAAGTGTAGAGGAAGTATTGAAGCAGGTTTTCGATTAAAAAGTTTAGCTTTGAGTTATCGTTTGACATCCCCGTTTTCATTCCTTGCTTTCATGCTCTTGAATGCCGGAAATCCCCTGTTGTTGACATTTATACCTATTTTCGCATATTGGGTCTAACTGACTGTATGTTGGTAAACCTTTTTTCGCTACATTCGGATGCAGCATGCAACGGTGCCGCAAAATTCTCATTCCATATTAGTTTATCTTTTGCATTTCGTTTTCCCTCAGTTTGCTTTCTCATACCTACCCACTGATTGCTTCCCCTGACATGTCCTACAACTTTTTTTGACAATTTCATGTGACTAATATACCCTTTGTAATACTTTAACCAGTTGATTGCACCCAGCGTGCAACCCACATTCATTATGGAGAAATTCTCTCAGGAGATGCAGCACGGATCTACCCAGTGAAGAAGACGGGTGGAAAATCAACTGTATCACACTTGAATAGTCTTAATAAAGACAACCTTTTTTATGTGCTGCACTGTTTTCTGTGGTTAACGTCAAATGGATGAGCGTCGAAAGAAGTGTACTCTTCTTGCACCCAGGCACCCGCGAAATTTTGAATACACTAAATTAACAAGAAGGTTAATACATTCCAAATAACATATCAACTGTTTTTCACACGTTTGAAGTCAGTTCAGTAATCACCCGCAGGTTGAAAGCAAAAGCTGGAAAACTCAAGCACATCACTCAGTCCAGGAAAAGTCCATTATTACGTTCACCGGTTCCATTGCGATTTCGTCGGGCATCGAAAATTAGAGGGGTTGAACGTCCACTTGTGACACTTCCACGCAGCTCTGAGGTTGTTCACCATTGTCCCAATTTGTTAAGGCGCTATGCCAGTTGATCTCCATAAATCCCCAATTTCGGGAGTGCGCTGGAACAGCAGTAGACCACTAGTACCCGCACCACATCCCGTAAAGGGGGTGCTCTGATCATGCATGAACCACAAATGTTCGAGATAAGTGAGGTCAACCTATGCACAGATGAAATCAGTGGAAGTCTGAGGATGCAATTCAACGGAATCGTTTACGCCGTGTAGGTATGAAGCAAGTGGTCAAACAGGGGCTCGGTTTTCGAATCAATGCAGAGCACGGTTGAGTAGCAGGTTCACAGCTGGTCAGACTGTTGTGAAAACGTATAATTCGCCAACAGGTCTACCTCACACCTCTCACGTCCATTCGTATATCCGAAATAGGTCACAGGCAATGCGGGCACAGATAGAAGTGGGCGTTGGGAAGGACGATGAGCAGGTTGCGTGGGTAATGGCTTCCGACTGTTGAAAGGTTGAATTGAGGTGGTGGTACGTGGTTGCAGGATTTGTAGAATTCATATTCACATCACTCTGTTCTGAACAGTCCTGCTCATGCGCTGGTCTAACTATTCTGGTGAGTCCACACCAAGGGAGACGAACTGAGCTGGAATTTCGTTCTTGTTATAGCGTATCCTTGGCCATGCCGGACATCGGATATAAGGATCGAACGTTTTACCACTACTTCATCAACAGGTGCTGAATGCACCCGAAGTATCATATCTGATCACACCCGAACGATCTGATCAGTTTACCGACGAACTGAATTGGTTGGGTTGGTTAGGTTGGGTAAAAGGTGGAGCCAGAGGTGGACAGGCCTTAAAATGATGCGCATATTGACGTCAACTCCGGAGTGGCAGGTTTGACGAAGTCAGGGGAAAAAGTAGCAGGAACTCAAGATTAGGAGACAAACTACATTTTCGAGGCTTGGATCTCGCACCGAATTCATATAAGAGCAAACTAATTAATGACGTGCATCAAAACACTTTGTATGACAGTTGTTCATTTCACATCATTCTGACCCAAAGAACCAGTGCAAGATGAGTTCCATTAGCATACTCCGTTGATGAAAACTAACAATCAGGATTACAGTTCTTATCAGTATGGCACATTGAAGAACAGAAGTTAGGCGCTCGAGATTCGCGAGAACGACCGTCTAGTGTACGAAATCTCCCAACAAATACCTTTCTCTTATTGCCGGATGACAGTCCATTGTAAGATTCACACCCAATGATGGAATGCAGGCACTTTTGTGCGACCAACACTCATGACTTTCGCTTCGCCTTGCAGCCTCAAGTTCAGAGTATATTGAGTGATTGAACACACCAAATGCATACCGTTACAGGAAACTATATCAGTAGGAGTATATTTTACACCATTTTTTCTACGCGTAGATTCGTTCCTGAAGGTAAGATGTGTTCTGTTCAGACATTGGGTATGAAGCTTTTTGAGGTAGTCAGATGACGTTCAAAGAACTAAGTGAAAAGGCCATTGAGATGGTGTCTTATTTCCACTCATAGGAAAAACCCTGGTGCACGCTGACTATACTGATGACTTGACTGGATAGATCGGCAAAAAATTAGGAATCGGTAAAAAGAAAAATGGAATCTGTTATGCTGAACCAGCAGTTGTTTTTAGTGGCAGTTACAGTCATAAGATCTGGTTTTTGGTTCGCTGCAGAAAACGGAATGCCCATAGTTCCATGGTGGGCTGACAATAAGCACTAGCGAGCAGCAGGTCAAATCTTTTCCGATGGTCGATGGTCTTTGCTGCGAATTTGCCTGAATCGTGTGTGTAGTTGATACAAATAATCCTCCACTTCTATGTACGCTTGTTCTTCCACAAAATCCCCCGCATCATATTCGGTGACAAAACGTCATTGTCCATTATTGTTCGTTACTGATGCTTCGATTCGTCAAGGGTACACAGGCGTGTTCTAGACTTTTACGCTCCCACTACACATCGATAGGCCATTGACGCAGTGTGGACATTTGCAAACCGGATGCGCAAGTCGGCCGGACCAGACTAAGCGACGATGGGATCGATAGACTGATTTGTGATCACCCTAACATAACGTAGTTACCACCACCCACGCCTCGAGCGGTGGATATTGAGCTTCGAAAGGTAGACATTGCGTTTCTGCAAGAAAGCAGCCAGTCAGCGTAAAGACCCACAATCAGGATATGGTCTCCTCGCTTTGGTCTGGGCGCCTTAGTCTCAAATCGCATCCGCAACTGATTTGAATTGGGTGTAGGAGTCCGATGGCAGCACGAATCACCAGCGCGTCCGTGAAGCCCATGGTTAGTGTTTTTGTAAAAACAAAAAGGATGCGCGCAACCAAGACGCTGCATGACATCCACTGCTAATGAACCCAAACGCCAACAGATAACTAGGTGCTAAACGCGGTTGGCAAGACCGTTCGGAATAAAACGTGCAGCACAAACCGTCTCATTCAGTCACTAGCCAGGAAACCCACTAAGAAAACTTGTGCTACAAGGCATTTTGAGCACTCTGTCAGCTCTGAAAGCAAAAACCACCAAGGTAACGAGAATGGAGGCGTCATAGTAAGATCGACTCTGCTCGTATGTGAAGCATCGGCCGTCAGTGATTAATACTCAAGACAGGGAGGACTGAGATCTTAGCCATTATCCATCGCGCAGACTGAATGCACACCAACTTCAGCTACCATGCCGATGTGACCTTGTCGTAAATGAAATAAACGGAGCTCCCTTGGGTGGTCTGAAAACTCGAATGTTCTAAGTGGAAACGGAGGAGGAAAGGTTAAAAAGGAGCCGTTTCAGAGTCGGCTGTCAAAAACCGGTGTACGCATAGACTGACCGCAGTTGGATGCGATTCAGGTCATGATGTTGGAGATATCGCTCGGCTTAGAAACAGACCCGCAGACAAACTGTGCATAAAGATAACAACCTGATTAAACAGCTCACCTGTAAGCCCCCTGTTGCTAGGTGGACGTCCGTTTGCCGGGACTCATTCTATCAGCAATCAAACAAAAAGCCGTTCAACAGGCACATTGGATAACTGCAAAGAACGCCTAGTTTCTTCGTGAAAATACGATTCCATGCATCTTGCAATCGGATGGTGCATGACATTATTTTAACCCCTCCTAAAAAGCTTCTTTCAGAAGTCTGTTCCGGAAGTACCAACATTGTATGAAACACAATGCTAGTATTTGCTTCAGCTTAGTGATGTACACATTCAGAATGTCCTCCAGCCCAAAAGCACGTCCAGCCACCATTCCTCCCAGTCGTTTGCATGATCATGATACTCATTCACGATATTGAGTCAAAAAAATCTTCCAGTTGTAACACCCTTCCGGTGCCTAGCTACTATGCCACACGAAGACAGCACGATGGCTGAGATACTGCCAGGTTGACAAACATAGACAGGGGAAGTCGAGATGCAGAGGTCGGGTTCGAACCACGGACCTTGTGGCCAGTAAACTCGCGCTCTAACCACTAGAACCATCTCGCTCCTCAATATTCAATCAAAACTGTTGAAGTTTCTTTTATCTATTACTGCAGGTATTCTGGTTCAAAAATCTTGAAAGAAACAGTTCACGGGACCTGATTTTAGTTAGACAAACGACCCGATCCTGCCAATTCAATGTGTACACTTCGGATCTTGCGTGCTAGTGCCCAATCCACTCGAAAACAAAGATCATCGATTCTATCGGTTATTGAATTAACTGGCATTTTAGCGGGCCCTTAGATGCTGAGGCCGATATTAACAGCAACTAGACAGTAGCTCTAGTACCCACGAATCATATCATCCAAAAAGGAAGAGTTTTCAGCAACCTTATGAGTAGCGTCCTTTATGAAAATCCTGTATCACATTTTAAAGGTTTGGCATCCATATAAAGTGATATTTTAAGTCTTTGGTACACATGTCATAGGGGTTCTGTCACATGGACACAGTTTTCAACGACGGTTTGGAAACATTCAGCAGCCGTTCCAAGTCCTGCAACCTCCCATTTTGTTGGATGAGTTGTCCGGTCCGAGCTCTTTAAAGTCACTCTTGGTATGACTGTCGCATACAGTTCCTCATATGTGACTTCAATGCATTCCACTGATGATCCGCTGCTGTACAACCATGATTTATTTTAAAGCCTTATTGTGAAAAAAAGAATAGATGTATTGTAGTTCACAGTAAGTCAGAAAAACACGTAAGGACACGGGTGTATTGTGTACACGCGGCCAACTTGGTCCGCTTTCGAGGCGGGTCAGCAAACAACTGAGTACATATCAAGTCAACCCACAGCGCTCACACGAGCCAATCAATCGGACACGCACCCAATCAGCCACTCAAGTCACACGCCAGATCGATGGGGGAACGACGAACGGACACGCACACGCGCAAACTCTCTGACACACCGACACAGCTACTACAGTCCTCCACCGCTAGATTTAGCCAACTCCAGCTTGATAACGTTCGACCGGCCTTGACTCCCTAGCCGACCGGCGCAGGCACCTTGACGCATCTGTGGTTGTTTCCAAACTCTCTTGCTTCAGTCCGGAGTCCGCCTGCACTGTCGGCTCAAGTGTTTGTTCTGCATCTGGTCCATGCTTCCTAGTTCTGATGTGGTCTAAATGACGACGTATTATCCTGCCGTCTTCTAACAACATGTCAATAAGGTTACGATTTGTCGACTTCACACATCCACGCACCCATTCCTTATCTGAAGGCTGAAGTTTGACGTAAACCTCCTCGCCACCTCGTAATGTGCGAGGTCGGGCGTGTTTATCTGCATTTTGCTTCATGGAACACTGCCGTTGTTTGACCTTAAGCGCCAAATCCGGCCGCAGCAGATCCAGACGTGTTCGAAGTCTTCGTCCCATTAGCAATTCGCAGGGAGCCTGGCCCGTAGTAGTGTGCGGCGTAATTCTGTACTGCAGCAAAAACTTGTCCAACCTTGTTTGTAGGGGACCCGGGCTTTGTTTCATCAATCCATTCTTCACCGTTGCCACCGCGCGTTCCGCCAAGCCGTTAGAAGCGGGATGGTATGGTGCTGTTAAAACATGCTCAATCCCGTTGGTTCTCAGGAACTGTTGAAATTCCGCACTGGTAAAAGCCGTGCCGTTATCAGAAACAATCGTATCCGGTACACCATGCGATGCAAAAATGCTGCGAAGTATAGACATGGTCGACGCACTAGATGCAGTTCTAGTGGGCACCGCTTCTATCCACTTGGAATATGCATCGACAATCACCAGGATCATGTAACCTTCAACAGGGCCACAATAATCCACGTGTACGCGGCTCCACGGTCGTGACGGTCACTGCCATGGTGATATGGGCGCTGCTGCGGGCAAAGCCCTACTTTGCTGACACGCTTCACACCTTTGCACGATCCTTTCCACATCGTGATCGATACCAGGCCACCAGACATAGTGTCTGGCTAAAGCCTTCATTCGCGTGTTACCTGGATGGCCTGAATGTAATTCCCTTAAAATGTCCGGACGGTAGCGCCTCGGAATTATCACTCTTGCTCCCCATAGTAAACATCCATCCTCTACACTTAGCTCCGACGATCGTTCATAGAATCCGCTTAGTGCACTTCCAACATTCTCCGGCCACCCGTATGAAGTGAAGCGAAGCACTCGTGAAAGTTCTGGATCCTTTCTTGTTTCTAGTCGTATTTCCGCCGCAGTGATAGGCAAATCATCAACCCAAGTCATTAAATTTACCAGCTCGGCTGGTTTCGGTGTGTGTAATGGTACATCTCGTAATGGCAGGCGACTTAGGGCATCCGCCGTGAGATTCCCTTGTCCAGGAGCGTACCGCAAATGATACCGATAGCATGCCAGTTTTAAGGCCCAACGTTGCATTCTAGGCGACGTCATTTGAGGAATTGGTTTATTTTCTCCGAGGATTCCAAGTAGAGGCTTGTGGTCTGTAAATATGTCGAACGTTTGACCGAAAAGGTAGTGCTGAAAACGTGTTACTCCGAACAGAATCGCCAATGCCTCCTTATCGATTTGTGCGTAATTCCTCTCAGCAGGCGACAAAGATCCCAAAGGCGACAATGTCCCATCCCCGTCGCCAGTATTGTAGTTCACAGTAAGTCAGAAAAACACGTAAGTAAGGACACGGGTGTATTGTGTACACGCGGCCAACTTGGTCCGCTTTCGAGGCGGGTCAGCAAACAACTGAGTACATATCAAGTCAACCCACAGCGCTCACACGAGCCAATCAATCGGACACGCACCCAATCAGCCACTCAAGTCACACGCCAGATCGATGGGGGAACGACGAACGGACACGCACACGCGCAAACTCTCTGACACACCGACACAGCTACTACAAGATGGGACAGGGAAGGGACTTGGCGCTAGCTTACTACAATCATTCCGAGGTGCCTACACTTCCAGACACTCGTTCGGGCAATCGGAATAGGTTAGCCATATCTTGCAGCGTCACCCACCAGGCACAATGGGGATCACGCGGTCCCCGTCCTGAAAGGCGACACGTACCGACAACAACCAAACGTTTCGTAGTATTTCACACCCATCTGCCAGGTCAAGGGTTGGCCACAGCTCTGCTTCCACCACTCCGAATTGGGCACGGAAGTACTCTTCGGCAAACGATTGTTCGGCATACGCAATACATGGCCCAACCAACGCAGCTTTTGATTCTGGATACATACTTCGATTGAATTTCACACACTGAAGTTGAAGTTGCACACCCGAACACTCTCTTATTAACTGTCTCGTTACGGATCACCAACACCAACCCCAACCCACGCAAGCTATGGTTCTGAGACATCGGTTGTCGATCACCTGAAGGCGTCCCACTTCCGTTGCTTGAAAAGGACAAGTCTCACAGCCATACAACAAAGCAGCCCGCACTGTAGCTTGATACACAGGCTCTTGAGATTCAGGGATACATCGCCTTTACACCGTAGGTGTCTCAAATCAGTAAACGCGACCCAAGCCTTGCAGATTCATACGTCGATCTTATCTGTCACACTACAATCAGAATTAATACAACATCCAAGATACGTAAAACGCTCCACAACTTCGAGCGCCTCCCCCTGGATCGTAAGTGGCGTGTTCAGTGACTGCATGTCCACGAGCACGACCTTACACTTTGTGGGAGCAAAGTGCATACTAAAGGACGGGGTGACTTTGGTCAGTTCATCCAAAAACACCTGCGCCTTCTTCACCCCTTCAAAGGTGGGCAATCGTGTTAGGGAGAGCAGAGCCATCAATGAGTCGGAGGCGCTTTGAAAATCCAGGAATACTAAAATTGTTGGTCGTCTATACGTATGGCGTTGTTCTAACACCCGACGGAGTGTGAAGATTTAATCAACGCAAACCCTGCGAGGCCGGAACCCCGCTTGCTCATCATCATCATCAGCTGTAAGAAACCGTGTACTTGTCGCACAGTGGTTGTAGCTGCCACAGTTTCGTCCGCCGATGATTTGGGGAGGTGAGGTAGGTAGCTGCGCATTGGAGGCGCGAGCTGCGTAAATGCACCACTGTCAATGGGCTGTTACGTCGGGGAATTGGGAAGGGGGCTATGCATTGAAGGCAATAGCTTGGATGCAAGAACGCCACTGAGGGCGCGATTGGGCCATGTCTGACAATGTCTCTAACCATTGATGTGGCCCGTCTCGGGGTCCCCATCCAGGAAGACGGCAGTGACCAGCGCAGCTGAGTTTCCTGGTAATGGTTTTTATACTTCGCTGCCAAGTGATTGTTTGACCGCCTCTGGCTCGTTTCCACCCTTCACCCCGCTAGCTGCTCTCGAGTCAGTGTTTCACAAGCCAACCTTTAAACGGGTTGAGAGCACGTGAACAGCCCTCTAAGTGTACTAGAGGAGACGACCGAAATTCGGTTTCTGGGACAAATTCCCCGAGGTGCGAGCGGCATGAAATATTAGCGCCAACAACAGCCGGTCTGCCGATGCCCTATGAACGCAGTCCTATCAGCAGCTCCACATCTGGTTGCAGCGTTGACTCGTGCGTTCTTCTTTTGAAACTTAAACTGATGAAGTTGGTAAATGGAACTGAACAAATAATATGCAGGTTGTTCCTTTCAGTGCAGGCCATAAAGCCATGCTTCGATCTAACCTCGGTTCGACAACAAAAGAGGTTTAACGCTTGTTGCGTCGAACCAAACGGTCAGTCCATTCCCGGTCTCTAAATGCATAAATCTTTAAGCGTACCTCTTTCAGTCATTCATTATCAAGTAAGTTCATTATCTCATCATCTCATTGGAGCCACCTGACGGGTCTCCTGCCTGAACCAGTTGGTTCGGGGTTGTTCCGATGTGGCCTTTATGTTAGTTTGTTTGCCAATAGCAAGGATACCAAGCCATGAAATGCATTTTTCATGAAGTGGTTCGCTTGACACCATAACAACTAAAAAAAATCGGTAAGATGTCCTGTTTTGCATTCTGCCATTGTTTTTAGGGTTACGGGTGGTTACGAGCAATCATAATGGTTTCGTGCTGCGTCCAGCTTGCCGACTAGCCTAAGTTTTTCAACATAACTTGCTGGTCTTGAGGCAGCTCAGTTAGCAGAAAGGGAGATTTACTGTCATCGGACTCCTCCATATTCAATTACACATCGCGCCGATCAGCTGAATTTTTGCCAAAGCGTAGGGTTTGTTGGCCGAATCCCAATGTCCACTGGCCGAAACATGGCGTGAAATGATATAGAACACCTGTGGTGCAGACATGAACAGAGTAGCCGTACTATGGGAACCGGATGTGACGGTGGTCTATATTGCTCCGCGGTGCATTTCCGAGGACCAGAATACATTGAAACGGAATTACATGAGCCATGGCTTTTGATCGGGAATGAAACTGACGGCACTGGACGATGTCATTTGTGATCGGAATGACTCACACTGGTATCCGAAAGTAAGGTTCTAGAAATTTCAGTGACTGAACAAATGTTGCTGCACTTTTGGTTATTCTCTTTGTGTTGTGGTTGCAAGACATTAGGGCCAACTTGAGTTTCTCATAAACCCATACAACATATTTATGCGACAGTTTGGCACGAACGGATGAGCGACGGTCCAGTATTTAGGGCAGCTGTTGCTCTCCAAGCAAAACCTTGGGCTATGCACAGAACTGCTGGACAGGACAGGCATTCATACTCATTATGGGGTTTGCGTTGGGCGATTTAGTTGGAGTGACTATTTTCCTGGAACATATAAACACGTACGCAATTTACGTGAATTGGTGTGGTCACCGTTTTTGAAATCAGGTGTCGTTCGTTCACTTACTTGAGTTCCCACAACCTCGTTAACTTGAGAAAGGGTTCGAAAACACCAATTAGCTGAAGCCTTCGTTTTAGCTTAATAGATTTACTCAATTTGTACCACTTTGTGGGTTGGCTTCGAGAATCGCGCGGTGAAGCCTACACTAGTATTTCCGGAAGGCAACCAATCGCCCATCCCATAGGTCAATGCGTAAATGAGCGTGGATAGATTATCCAATACAGAAGAAATCGACACAAACTCAGATATTTTCCTCACAAACTTGGGATCAAGAAAAGATCTTCTATGGCGGTTTGTTCCACCATAAGCACAAAAGAAATCGCTATGTGTCAGTCAGTTCCCTCGCAACATTTTACCTTCCAAACACTTCTTTCGGCCAACATTCATGCACATTTGTTTGGATGATTCAGTTGTTTCATCTATTGGACATTCGAACATGTTGTCTCCTCATTAGTTAATTCCACATTTCACGCAAGTAAGGAAAATTTAATGGTTCGACATGCATTCTTACTACCATTCGTGTATGCGATTCGACGTGACACTGGACGAACGATTCACAACTAGGACAATTTCACCCAATAATCGGACAAGTGCACTTACGGCGACTCGAGTTGGGATCAGCAATTAGTTTTAAACGTTACAAGCGGTGCTCTGCTGTGATTTGGTACACCACAGGCTGTGAAATGAAATTAGCTGGTAATCATAAAAACGAATAGAAACTCATGTACTTCCATAATTGCGCGATTTCGAAAAACTCGTGATGGTGCAATAAACAGGAACTGGTCCGGGGTTTGTTAAAAGAATCCGATATGTTGAGTGTCCGCTCGCCTTTTATTTATTATGCTTTGGGTTTTCCCCCAAAGCAAAGACGAAGTTACAAACGCATCAAATTGATGGGTAGATAAACCAAATAGGAAATGACTGTCAGTCACACCTATTCACTATAGTGATAAACGGTCCTTTGTTCCTAGCTGAAAAATCATGACGGTCCGTGCGTACGCCAAGCTGGGGCTGATTCTAATGCGTGCGATACAGTACCCCCTAGAGAAAACATCTTCGGATAGTGTCCAAATGTCTCCTAAACGGGTTGGACTGACTAGGACCATAAAGCAGCACCTTTCATGAAAAGAGAAAAACTGAAATGTCAGTTCTATTCAACTGACCTAAACAGTCCCTCTGCGTGCGACGGAATATTTTGCTTTGTCCGGAGCAGAAGTATACTCGATACGTTCGCATAGCCGTGAGTGAGATACTCGTGCAACGCGATGAACATAGATAAATCATTAGGATCATTGCGATCGAGTAAGTTTTGTACCAGCTGGCTGAACTGTATAAGGAATCACGAGACACGGAAACTTACTGCGACGTGTTCTCAAGTAGCATCGACTACGACGGTAATTATTGAGTTCCTCCATTCCACGTCAAATTTACCTTCAGCCTCGGCTCAACTATGGTGTATTTCAACAAAATATGTTGTGTTTGCAGCCAGCGCTAATTGACTGATCAGGACGGATTCCGTCCAGCAGGGCTGTTAGATGCATTGCAATGAAGTATCATCAGTGCTCATTGCACGGGCCGCTTAATGCGAGCCGATCAGCAAATTGGAATCGACATTTTGATTGTGGTGATTCCAATCAGGAGGTAAATTGGCTGTTTGAAGAACCAGAAGGGGTAGCCTCTTCGGTCCTGTGAGCTGTGCGACCGATTGGCTTCTTCGAGGCCAAACTGGTGTTCAGATTATAGCTGTATTGCCAGAGTCCAGGGTTTCAAATGTCCACAGGTGGTCTCAGGCTTGGGACAGTAAGTATGGAAAATCACTTCAGGAGCCAGTACTTTTGAAAAACCCAAACGCGTATTCACGAAGGCAACTACTCAAAGTTGATCGAATTCTTAGAAAAAATTGAAGAACTTCAAAGATTACAAGTGATACCGATCTGCTGTTGCGTCTTACAAAGGTGACCATGTAGATTGGGGACGAAATCTCCTCAGAGCTGGAGGGAAACATTGAAACAACAGTCGAAACATGTTTAAAAACATATATGTAGTGCACGTTACACTATATTTATGACAGCAGACAAACTCAGTCGAAAGTCATTGAATATTTTTTATCAGGGTAACATCTGGAAGTCTTGACAATTTCCTCTGCAGTTCTTCCACAGCTTGAAGCACTGATGTTGGACGCGATACATTACTCCCGGAGGAAGCCAAAACAACACTTCCCACTGTGGCCACTACCCGAAGGTGCTACCGTACGAGGTTTTCCTTGACTGATCAAACGAGTTATCATGTCCAGTTGCTTCCGAAAACGGAAAATCGAGACTCCTACAAAAATGCTCCCCAATGAATTCTAATTACCCTAATCTAAGTTTATGCACTGCACTATAATGCTCCTTAGTACAACTTCGAGAAAACACTAAATTGGTCATAATGGAGAAGTGGTCGTACCATGAAGGGACAAACAACGACACTTGCGAGTGTTATATTGAAGAGGATTTATGAAGAGAGGATTTAGGGGTGTTGCTAGTTTTGGAGTAATGTGTGCGTAACTTTAGGGTTGACCCAAACTCCGGCAACGCCCTAGTCCGGCATTATGTTGAAAGTGAACCTTATTCTAGCGGTTACTAGAGGAGGAGACTAAAATGACCCAGAAAACAACTACCTAAAAGAGATAAAACGTACGTAAGTAACCGACCACTGATAGTCTGAACTCCAAGGTTACCCAAACCTGGTTTGCACAGGCAGTGACTATGGCAACTGTGAAAAGCTAAATTGCGCCCGGAGCTAACAGAAACCACAGTTGGTATTGATGAAAGGTTTCAACCGTTGCTAGTTCATTTCAATGACCTAGATTGTGTCTGTTCCCGAAATTGCTTCGGGCTCCGAATATCGAATATACAGCTTCATTTCTTTCAGAATACGAATTTTTTTAATCAATATTCCAAAAATGCTGCTTAACGATAAAAATAATGACACACCACAATGGACAAATCTATTTCCCCTCTGACCGGAGTGGTAGTAGAATTGTAGTGAATGGAAACGGCAAATGCCCTCTGAAATTCTACTCAAGTCTCGAGACAAATCTGTTTATAAGCATGTACGGCAAGTTCCAGCAGGAACGTATAATTCTCACCAAAAAAAAACCGGGAAAACAAGTCACCACAAAAATATGGAATAAAGATCCCGGTAGTGTCCAGACCTTCACTGAGAGCAATTTCTTCTAAGTACTTGAGCGTAAGACATGCCCATAGTCGATGGTGGGGGAAGCCCTGACTTCTTTTCAGGCTTTTTGGGCACACGAATACCCTCACGCACATGAACAGTTCCCTTGAAATCACGTTGTAGCGAGTTGGTCAAACAGGCTCGATGGTCGCTAGTCCTTCCGGGCAATCGGGCTTCGCCGCGTTTCGCCAAAACCATCACGTGACGGCTAGGTTCCGGATCGAATGTGTAACACTCCATACCGTAGAATTCAGCCAGCTCTCGGATGAAACGCCGACGCTTCTTATTCATTGGAGGGAAATGGTGGTCGAGCACACGTACAGGTGGCGCTCCCTGCTTTTCGGTAGGCTTCCACAACTACAACAGGAGAGAAAAGGAAAAGAGGATCAGGCATAGTGACAGCTAACAAGGTATGAAATGAGAAAGGATACATCCGGTTCCGACTCGCAATTGTTGCAGGTGAATAAGGCCAGAATGCGCACGCGATGTCGTATTTTGGCAACTGTGAAAATGGATCACCATGCTGGTAGACCCGTGGTGGTGAGATGCCACATAACTAGATGTCTCTTCGGTTGAGCAGCATCTAACCAAAAGTACACCGAGCAGGTTTGTTCAAGAGTGTATTCGAGTATTTTACCCCCAATTTCATTGTCATTGGATCCCTGTTAGTGGAGACAGACCTGTCCTTACAAGGACCCAATGACGACAAAGTTTGGTGACAAGAATACTCGAATATACCTCTTGTGTTGGCTGCGTCTTTTGGTCCGCTCGTAGAAGGCGTCATTGATTTCCGAATCACAGAGCAGCAAGTATTACAGGGTGCTGTGCGAGTACGGACTATGAGCCTTCGCGGTGAAATTTGTTCCCCATAATATACGGGACTTTGTGATGAGCAACTGTTGAGTGTATTACCGCATTTACACGTCAGACGAAATGTATCAGTTTCAGTTGGTCATCACCAGTCGATAACAACAACAAAACTATCCAACATCTCCAAAAGACAAAATGACAGATAAACTGAAACAAGGCATCGTACTGAAAACAGGACTTTGATATCAGCAGTCAATTTCCCGTACCTGAAAAATAGTCATACACTTCAAGCTGACTGACACCCAGATGGAGCTAATACTTGACGGTATTGCAGAGAAGCATCTTGTGCACTCAGTCATGCATGCCTAGCCCAATGTACTGAATGGACCAAAAGGTACTTAGAGGTGGCACGTTTGATTCCGGTGACTTGCCCCAAAGACTGTTCGTGGTGGTCGAAATGTCGAGCGACAAAAAATGCTCCCTGTGCCTTCTCAGTTACTTCCACAATACCCAAACCTTTTGAGATTATTCGTACCGCATTCAGTACTGACATAGTTGGGCTGTCGATTGCTTTGAGAGGACTTAAGATATATATATATATATATATATATATATATAGCTCAGCTCGTAGAGATGATGGGAGGGGTGACCATAGGTTAAACGAGCGTCGACAGAAGCACATGTGGGACCAGCTTTTGTAAATTTCACGGACCACAAATTGAAAGTACACAGTCCGACGTGACAAGGCCGTAGTAGCCTTTAGAGAAAAGATTAATGGACGTACACGACCGAATTTCGTTTGGTAGCCCAGTGTGAACGTGAAAACCAGCAACATGCGCCTACCAGTGGCTGGCGACCTATGTGCAACTTTCGGTGAATGGAATAAATTCAGGACTTGCCGTTATTATGGAAAACCTAACATTAGGCGGAACGCAAAGACATGGTGACAAGCGTAGTATTATTGGGTTTCCATATCTTGCTATTCAAACAAATGTCAACGCAAAGGTTTCATGGAAATTTCGTGTATGCGAATCAGTTGTCGTCCAAATTTAGTCTGAAAATTCGGGTACGGCCTATTTATAACCGAAAAGGTTACACAATGATCGAAGCTAACAACTTGGCCTTGATTTATTCTGAAAAAAAACGAAATCCTGTATCCAACGGTATACGACGATTAATAATGAATAAGTGACAGCTCCAGGTAGTTCGTTGCGGCCTAATTGCCCACAGCTCAGATTGGTGTGTGACGGTAGCAGCAAACCAGGCATTGCGAATTAATAACGGATTCATCGTTGCACGAGGCCTCTTGAGGGTTTCAGTCCCGTAGGAAAGGTATATCTGCAAGACTGAAATCACAACACTTGGTTGAGTAAAAAGGACCAGCACGAAAAGCAGGGTGGTGTATCTTCGTGGAATACTGTTGACCTTTCCCTGAAGAGGCCATATGTGTGTCACTGTGTACAACCAGACAAACAATGTATGAAAGTCTCGAGCAGACTGGTGTCCTGGGGATTGTCGAAAACAGAAGGGTTCAACGTTACGTTGGACGAGAAACTTCGTAACTTACGGGGGTGAATTTAACTCGTGAGTGATATCGAATACGTGGACCACAATTGCTCTGCCAAGTTTCACGCCAGTCTACATAAAGCATGTGTCCGTCTTTTCATGCCAATAAATACGTTTAATCGTGTCCCTAAGAAAGGCACAGCGGAAGCCTCGAAACCTGGGATACCCTCCTCGAAAAAAATTAGCTGTCTGCGCAAATGCTTGCTCATCGTCTCAGGAAGTAGAGACCAACAGGTAAAGTGAACTTACCTCAGTCAGCATACTGTAAAATTGCCGCTCTACCCCAACGGCAAATGTGAAATTGCTAAGTGCGTACTGGCGGAGAAAGTCCGAATATTCCGGGGGTTCAAAAGAAGTCTGTGAGTCATCTGCAGCCTCAGCATCGGGCATGACCAAAAGACCCTCCTTAGCATCTCGTTTCCACGTTAAAGTATCCGCATACCGGCTTTCCAGAGCCTTCGAAGTCAGTTCAGCTTTTGTGCACGTATCGTCACACGCCAAGAGCTTCAAGGGTTCTCCAGTTCTTTCCTTCATCTTGACACTAAGGGGCAATCCGCCAGAGGACTGCTCCTGTCGGGCAAGGACATACAGTTTGGACTGGACCTGAAAACCAACGGAAGGCGTACTGACCAGTATGAAGTTACAGATACTCTAAGGCCAAGTATCACACTGACAAGGAAGTGCTGAATGTGGATTTGTAACTGTATAAACGATAAAATTTAACTGCTATAGAAAGATATTTTCCTGTAAGTGAAGCCGAGAAGTGAAAAGTCGAGAAGCACTGTACAGCTGTTACATTCTTTTTGGGAACCACCAGCAGCGCACATCTCGCGAAATTCCAAGTAGTTTCGAACCCGCGACCTCTTGGTTGGCAGTTCGAATACCCAACCGTTCGGTTATGAGTGGCTGATCAGCAGTGTGAGTAACTCACACTTAGATAGCTAATCACACCACTGCCGCTCGTGATCGAACGGCCGAGTGCTCAACTAATAGCAAGGGGGTAGGAATTCGAAAGGCCCTGGATTTTCGTGAGATGCTTATTGCTGATGATTCCAATGAAGACAAAACAGCTGCACGGTGCTCCCCGGATTTTCATCACAGATTGCCTTTACTTACAGGACGGAACCTTGGTTGAATCAACGACAGAGAGAGCCGAATGACTCCACCATCAGTCCTACGAAGACAAGCGGTTTATGCAGCATACATCGTGAGAAAAATTTATACGCTCATATTTGCCTTCTGGCCTTCTGGAAATCACAAGTAACGCACCATGCGTTTTCACACTGGGGTGTCGGTGTAAAAGGATGTCTCAAAAGAAATCCGAGATTCGCGTTGTTAGGTAACCGCAGTAGGTTATGAATCCAATGAAAAAGAATCAACTTCCCCACCTTTGCTCCAAAGATACATTTTCAAAAGGAATGCGGTCGTTTGAGTTGGAGAGGAATATGCTGGCGCTCCATCAAATGCAGAGGAGTATTGGGAGTAACATCATCGTATTGACTGAAATACGACTGTCTCTGATGGTGTGCCAGCTTCAATTACAGGCGCCTGTTTGACGATGAATTAGACAAGTGCACTGACTACTTTCGGCCTCAGTTCAGAAGAAAAAGCTTCTAGTTGGGGGATTCGAATTTCACTTCTATGTACATCACCTACGAATGGTCTTCGTGTACACATGAATGTCAACCATTAATCCAAGCTCTGACCTCCTGTTTACTGACAGAAATTGAGTGCAGCCACCTCATTTCTTCAACATATTCGACACGCTAAGAATTCGATTTACTGTGAACTTTATTTGAATCATTGGTTTAACGATGAAAAGTTTGTGGTGAAATGCACCTTGTGTTAGAGCGCTTCGCTGACTGCCATTCTCACCGCTTCGGACAATCGATCTTTACTGTCACTGTTTGATGAACCGTAATTGGGTGGCTAGATTATTTTAACACAATTGCCATTTTCCAGTAGTACTACGGAGGATGGACGTTGTGCCGGGGATTTGCATGTGCCTGCGACACGGTTAGGAACTTTTGCTTCCGTGAAGTGACAGTTAGGGAATGCATCGCACACTGAATTGAGGACGACTTGTGCTTTATGAAGCGAAATACCCTGGCATTTCACCTCTACACTCAGGCTTTTGAACTGGCTTTTGGGGGATCCTAATCACCCTCCTGTCTAGGCATAGAAGCCCTGACAGTATCCAGGCCAGAACAGATCTTAAGTCACAACAACGGTCTCGGGTGGCGTGATCAGTTTACTCGACTTACTGGCAGTAGGATGAGCAAGCGACAAACAACTCTGGCCGAAAAATCCCTTCACATATTCGTTCCATTCGCCTCTCATAACTATTTACCAATCTTCTCGTTTTAGGCCCATACGTTGAGACTGGCGACTCAATTTATCCTAAATCACCCTTAGCTGCGAGACATGCGCCTAGGTCTGTGTCGACAGCCTCAGAAGCTTCGAAATCAATTTTTGGGTCTAAACACCAAGTCTATCTGGCCGCCTCTGACATTCGCACTCTCAAAGCAGGCAGGACAACAGACCGCTCCAGTCCGTGCACTACACTTGCTTGACACTGGTGCACGTTTCGAAACGCAAAGGCAATTGTTGAACCAACTACTCGTGCTTCTTCTCCCACTTCAGGTTGTACATCCGTGGTGGCTAGAGGCCACTGCCGCCAGCTGCAAAGAAATCAGCGTCATTCTAATTCACCAGGCGAGAAGATCCTTGCTTGATTGGATGGGTTAATAATCGCCCGTTAGCGGTTTGATCTTAAAAATTTTGGGAGCGAACCTAGCACACAACAAGCTGACTGTTGCCTGTTTATCACGTCTAGCTACCTGCCAAACGAACGCAGTTCTGACACTGCTATGAGGCGAGAAAGCGGGAGGACTTAGTGCAGCAAGGACCCAATGAGTTGGTAGACTCGAATCGGACATGGAAAACAGTGAACGGCTACCTCGGCAAACAGTCTTTGTGCAGCACTAACTTAAGATCAGAAACCGCCAGACCACCACAGTGAATGAACCACGAGACCACATCGATCACACCGCTATCAGGTATGGATGGCGTGGATCAAAAGCCGATTATTGCTCCTTTTGGAATACCTGTGTGAAATATAGCCATGCATCCGTCCGGTACCGTTCTTTAGGGGCAAAGGACAAACAATTGACTGAAGGCTGAAGTAAAATGAATTTATCATAGCTGGACTCGCTTAAAACTTGTGCACCACCAGATGTCCATTCGTAGTGGGATGCGATTGACACATTTTTTTGCCCCAAGTTATAACTAAAGGCAGCTCCGCTCAAGCAGTAGATATCAGACAACACAGTTGTATCGCTTGAACCCCGAAGAAGAGTTCTTACCGGTTCCAGTACAATTCAACCCGGCAAGCTGTCAGACGTCAGGTGAAAAATTGTGCATTTGGCGACCGAGAAGTACTCTGAATATGGAAGGCTAGGGAAATCAAAGAGGCGATGAATGCCGGGGGTTCATTAAACTTATTCCAGTTAGTCCGCACGATGGACCCCGAAAATCTTATGAGTGGGACCATCAAATCAGATTGACCAGATGATCCTCAACAAAGGAATTATCTCGATTACTGGACAGAGAAATCTGAACAAAAATCCTCGCCATCTGTTAATCCCAAAAGGCACGAACTCCATTCGGCTTCGTTAATTTATTACTGCATATTTTCTTTCAATTGTTATCGAAATGCCGGTCCGGACGACACATGGGAGTGAAATCCTCAGACAGCCTTTAGCTGAAAAGAAACCGTCTAGACGACCAGAGTGAGTCAATCGTCAGGCTTATTTTCAAATAAGGGGCCGGAGTAAATGTGGCAATCAAAAGGGGGGCAAGATTGGTGTAAACAAACTTAGAGCCACTTAGCATACGCCGTATTATGACATCAATAAAACCCCGTGGTTATGGCGCGAAGTCACCGACTGGATGGTAACTGGTTCGAACTCAACCGTGATATCTCAACTGATCCTGTTTATGCTTGCATAACTTGACACTACCTATACCCTCGTGCTTCCCTTGGGTAGTATGGCAGCTAGGCACCGAAATGGCATTATAGCTGAACGAGGCATTGACCTAAAGGCAGGAATCGGGAGTTTGGACTGGTGGAATTTGGGTGATCATATCTTCACACCATCTGGTGCCGGACCAACGGCACGTGCATGAGCAACCCAGTATGCTGGTACTCCAAGACTTTAAAGGTGCACTTGACACTGCCTACCGGTTGGTTTTCTCTAAGACGCTGGCTAAACAGGACATGTCCCTGAGGTTTGTGAATATGTTTAGTTCATTGTATTCTCAGACATGCGGGCGTGAGAGTATATTGGGAGCTCTCCGAAAGTTTCCCTGAAAAATGAGGTGTCAGAAACCAAAGTTCACTCGCTCAATTGGTATATGATATTGTGTATCAAGTGATAATGAGGTAAATTCCGGAAGGTCTTTAGAACCTTGTGGTTCAAGTGACCGCTGACGGAAACCCTGACCTGAACTATGCATGTGATGTCGTTCTCCTCTCCGAACGAACTGATCTAAGTGACTTCGTACATTCGCACATAGTGTAAGGTCATGCTGCTGAACACGCCAATTTCCATCTAAGGAAAGACTCTGAGGTTATGGGGCGTTTTGTGTGATTTGGGAGTTGCATTAAATACAATGGTGACATGCTAGGTTGTCGGGCCGTGCAGAGAAACGCCGCATTTACAACGAACTACTGAAAATTTAAACAGTAAGCACAAAAAACACGAAAACATGTCGAGCCACGGGTGCAGTCGTTAGTTAGCAGACCAGGAGGCAAAAAGCACTCAGAACAACCGTACCTGGTGACAAGGTTGTTGCTCTTTTAGTCGGCCGCATGAACAGACCAAATCAACACGATGCTGACAAGGTGGCAGTTTTGTAGCTGTGCGGCCGGATAAAGCATCTGTCCCACCTTTGACTGCCAGGGCTGCCTGCAAACAGGTCTGACCTTTGGCTTCGTGACAGGGCAATCTGCAGGAGTGTCCACAATCCGGCCTAGGTTTTTTGCACGGTTGTGAACATGGGTAAGACTGTTCGGAAGCAGAAGGTTCAATACAGTCACCAACGTGGCATGGCCTTTGGCAAGTGTGCGAACAGCGAGGCAGCCGCTTTCCACATGTGCGACCACAACTAAGCACAGGTTGGAAGCAAGGCATACTAAATTGGACTCCATGACCTTTAACAGTGGTAAGAAAAAAAGAATGGATGTGTCAGATGCACGATAAACTGGCGAAAATGGCCATTAGCAACGTATATTGAGAGGCTGAATTCCAAGGTATACTATGAACAGAAACACTGGTTATACATAAGTGGTGAAACACAATATTGAGTCGAAATACGACTCTCTTCGGTGATTTATTATAAATCTACCGCTAGAAATTTCCCGTAGGCATATTCCTAATGAGATCTAAATATGTACATTCCGTGGGCTATAGAAACCGGCTTGTTAGACACCATCAAGGAATAATAAGTAGAATTAGTTTGTGAAATGAAGTAACTTGTAATCTAAGGACTTCTCAACGCGGCAAATGTTGAGTAAGAGAGAAGGCACGGCCCATTGGCAGCTATATACAGTTTAAATTAGGATGGTGATACAGTCTGTCAAGTTCCAAGTACTCAGTTTAGTACCTCTGAAGATGATACCTATATTTGCAAAGTTCAGTGAGAATTATTTACGAATCAGCAAAAACGCCCAGAGCGCGAAAAAAGTATTCCATGAAGTTGGTACAGTGCACAGCAGCTAGCCGGAAATTCCAGAAGAAAGATTTGCTAACTCCAGAGGTGAATGACTCACATCAAACGGGGGCATTGTACAGCGGTACCTGGAGAGTGAATCCCTGGTAAAAGTATCCAGTGTTAAGATGTGAACTGAAAGCACAATTATCAAGACGGACTTATCAAACGACGTAGTCCAAGGCGACCGGAAGTTGGCCCTATCTGACACCTCTCCTAGCCGCATTGTTGTAGCACTTACCAACCCAAACAGACCAACAAAATTCACCAATGACACTTTATATCGCGCTGAAGCGTAAGATCCGGGACCCATACCCTATCAAAATGATTTTGTATCCCACCTATCTCGAAAGGCTTACCAACTGAAAAGACCTTTTAACCGACATTCAACACTGATCCAGTGTGCTAGTGGAAGGAGATATTGCTGATTGGTTCACTGTTTACCCTAAAACTCAGCCAACCTGATAACCTGCTCACTCGGTCTGACGAAGCTCGTGTGCCAGAAACATAAACGTTGCCCAGCTATAATCCATCGAGTGTTCAACAGTCGATTTTCACTCGGTTCCAAACTTTCTCTACTTTTTCAATTGCAATGCGTCGACAAGTCACAATCTGGTATCCACAACACCCGCTACATTGTTAGGGGGCGCTGTTGCCAGTGGCAAGGCGATAACTAAGAATTCAATGCCACTCGGCGAAAATGAATGTCTTGGTGTGGTTATTCGTAAGGTAGCTTCACTACCTTCGGAGGGAACGCTTATTGAGGGTGGTTTTCCATATCAAGAATACCACATAAACATCCACGTAGGCCTATTCAATTTTAACCCCCCCCCTCCCCCCGCCAACGGACAGTTGTCCCCAATGAAATTAAGGCGAAACCAGTGAAAGTACAAACACGGAAGCGTCAAACTGGTGTTGGATCCGATGTAAGCTAGCCAATAAAAGTATGAATTACGAGCTGCTTTCTTTTAAGAAATCAAGAACCCATCCGCTCCAAGATAGGTTGGATTTGTCTAGTTACCGTTTTATCCGAATCTACCTGGTTTATCCGGATGTATATTCACTGATTGAAGAAACAACTAGGGGAAAATGAACATGACACATCCAGTTCACCATACAGAAATATCTGATACGAACTGCTGTGTTCCTGTTTCAATACAAATAAAACTGACTGCAGACATACTGAAAAGTTCAAGCCCACAGCCTGAACTAATCACGTCCAGTGTCAATTTTTCCGGCACCGATGAGCTAAAACTTTCAGCATAAGTCCATCTCTAGGGAGGATGTTTAGGAGGGGCAGTATTCCTGGAGCCCGATATAGTGCAGCAGCTTCTGGCTTCTCCAACGGGATAAGCCAGTTTTATGTACCACTAAGCTTCCTGAGAGTGTAGTGTGTGTAGTCTCGCCAGAACCGCTTCAACTAAATATCTGACAGAAGAATTTGATCTGAAATGAACTGGGATGGGTTGTCTTCCGGGGATTGCTAATTGTGCTCGGTTCGTAGGAGTGTTGCATAGAGGTCAGCCATATAGGATAACCGGTTCAGCCATCCTAGGGAGGTTGTCTACTGAGTCAAAGAGTTTTCAGCAACCTTTTCAGTAGTTTCCCTTATGAATGGCGTTTGTTTTGTAAACGTAACTGGACCCGAGGCATACGCAGGTACAACCCTTAAGCAAAACTATTATTACCAACTCACGAGGTGCAACTACCTTACTCGCAAAGAATTTCACTGACTTGTTCCAAACAAACTGAGTCACCAATTGCAATGTCAACACGCGTTCTGGCCAAATGTTTACCATCAATAACAAGAGACTCTGATGGATAATAAGAACCTGAAAACTGAGGAAAATTATGAGGACAAGTGCCAAGCAATTTAAATATCAGACGAATGGAACCAACAATCGGTAGTTCAGTAGTTGGTGGCTTCATAGTATGGGGCGTCCAGACCGCCTGAACCCTTGAAATCCCCCCTCAATCCGGTTGGAAACCGCGAAATAGACTACATGAGCCCTCCTATCCCCAACAACGCCAAGGAGCTTAAGAATTTCCGAATAAAATTCAGACAGCTGGCTCCACCGCTTACCTCCTGGACATTCTTTAGTAAGCAGAACAGTGCAAGGTGGACAGATGGGATCATTGTGACAAGTATGTCGAACGGGATGATCACAGTCGTGGACACGATTGCACGGCTGAACACATTCTGGACCGACTGAACCGCAAGGCTGAGGTGGCGGTAAAACAGTCAGACCACAGCGACAGTAGAGTTCTGTATAGATAACACCACGCCAGCAAGTAGCGCAAGGCCCGGGATGACAGGGCTCCTCGCAGTTGTGCCTCTGACAAGTCAGACGTCGACCGCAAATCTCCGAACAAGAGTGAGCAGTTAGCTGGAGGGTGGTTGAATAAAAAATGATGGCACTCAGATAAAAAAGAAACAGATTCGCAATCAGTGAACTGACAAAGATCATCCGAAGTCACCAAAACATGAATTGCAAAAATCCCGCTCCTAGACTAACCAGTTTTTCAAACATTCGTCAAGGAACATTTTCACAATATTACTGTCAACAGTGTGATGGTCCTTCAGAGGCCGGAAATTCGTAGGAGGATATGATCCGCTTGAATTTTAAAAGATAAATCGTCACCTTAAAGGAGGAACATTTGTTTCAAACAAAATTCCCTAGTCTGAGTGGTGACATAAGTTCTCGCGATAGTTTTGATTTTCCAGTCACGCATCACGTACGCGTCAAATGTGGTTCGGGTTGCTGCTGAGAGCTCAAATCGAGACGGTCGGCATGGCTTAGTCACGATGCACCGGGCAAATATTGAACAGATGAATGGTAAAACAGAGTTCAAACGGTCCCAAGTCGTTTGAATGAAATCCGACAACACTGGACGGGGGATGTATACCACAATGAAACCGCGGGAACAACATGAGTGAATACCCTAAAATACTGAAGGATGCAGTTTAGTTAGAAGTACAAGAAAGCACTCCTAATGTTGTTCGGTTATTTGGTCGACCGCAGTTAATCAGCCACAAGAGATAAACTTACGTCACAACATTTGTTTTTGCACTTGTGACGACCGCAGACCTTTTTCCGCTTGCAAATTCGTTCGCAAAGCATTTGCACCAAGCCTAAGTGAAAAGTGCATAAAAGTAAGACAAAATGTAATATGAGAAACTGAGCATGTGGTGAACTATCCCTCGAACGAATACAAAAGGATATCACGCAATCCAGTAGCAATGAAGGTAAACGTTAGAACTCGTTTCAAAAACAAAAAGGTTGATGCTACTGCGTTAAAAACAATTGTGGAGTATAGTCGTCCTAATCATAACGCCGGGATATTGGTGGAGTCGAACAACAGAGGCCTCAATAACTGACCGGTGTATCGTAACACCAAATGAATGTCGCCCATAATTGGGCCGGCAACTACGCAGCTAGAGGTGAGACATGTAGTTGCGCGCTCCGCCTTCTTCCGAGTTACCGAAAAAAGCGCGACATAGAGAATATCCTAACTTTCTGAACCTTAGCCACTAGGTACCATCGAAACTAGTGCAGTGATCCAAGCGACCAAGTACTCAATCACCGAAACGCAATTAGAAATGCTCTTCGCTATGGTTACATAGGGACATATAAACAACCAATCAATGGACGCCATACATTTAGGACTCCAAGCTCGGAGGTACTAGGTGTTAGAAGAACGAGCAGTGAGTGAATTGAACCTACCTTCAGTCCTAGCTAGTTCCTCGAACCGCGCGCAAGTTAGTTCCTTCGAGGTGCGACCACAACGACACTTTGCAGTGGTTGAGAGTTCGCACGGTGGACAAGGTCCTGAATGACAGGTCAGGGGACATGGGTGTCCACACATCGAGTGTGGCCGGGCGCATATATTGGGACACAGAGGCACACGATCAACACACGAAGTCCTATCTCCAGAAACATCTCCTGACGATACCTGGGGGGTAAGAGTGAGAACGACATGCATTATTGTTTTCATCACACCGCGAAAGTAGGTATATTTGGAAATTAGATGGGTGGCGTGTGCGTCAACAAGTCGAAGGAGTGACTACTCACTGCTGCTGTCGACGATGATGGTGAAGATAGTGAGTTTTTAAAGCTCGTGGCAAAACAGTAACTATCGTAGGTAGAATTGCTTATATATATATATATATATATATGAACGACCAACTGTGAACGCTGCCAGTCGGAACAGATTTCTAAGTCCCCATTACACAAGCCTGCTGCTCAACGAGCACTATTCAGTGGTTATACCGTACTGCGTCAAACGTGATTTTGCGTTTAAACGTGGAATTCTAAAAACACCTTTGAATAAGCTTCAGTAGTGAAAACAGCTATCTACCTAAGAGAGACCACCCGATAGGAACAGGTATTTGGGTTGCTCGTTAAGTTATAGCTGACATGGGACGCGATTGTAGACTTTCTAAGAGCCGCCTTGGAAGATATCCTTATTGGACATTGCTGTGCAAGCACCCTCTAAATCAAATTAATTCGTCTCCTTGGTTGTCCCATCGTGCCGGCTTTTGATGATAAGTCTGACTACCTGGTCCGTTCGATCAATTGAGCTCCAGTTAAGTAAAGATACGATGCACAAGAACGCGCGCGTCCTCAGTTGAAGAATCTACTATCTTTTGTGTCACATCACGTGATTATTCAACGAAAAATACGGTCGTATGATAAAGTTGTTCCTTCTAGATCTACTTCCTGAAAGAAACGACAAGCAGTGGTTTCGGGAAGGGGGCGACAAATGGAAGGACAAGACCGTTTGTGCAAAAAATGTCCTCTTTTATTACCTTTTGTGTTCGTAAAAAAAACAAGGAAATTAAATGCATGTGGGTTGCAACGAGAAACAAGCGATAACAATAAGTCCTCAAGAGAGACCACTGCAAAAAAAGAGAATCCGGCCCCTCCTAATAGTAGGTCATGGCGGACTAGCAAGGAGAACCGCTTTTTTCTGAAGGAGGATTACTGTATATCACCGAAAGTGTCTAATCTGATGTGGAAATGTAAATCACATCCTGCTACTACACAGCATTTGAATGGGGTGCATCACACGGTGTACCGCGTACTCACCCGATCCGTTTGCAACTTGGAAAAGAATGATAATCATAAAATCCTGCGAGATGTCAGAGTACAGATTTAAGGAACCTACGGGCGTTCACTCGGCGGTCAGTAACCGGCGTACAATAGCCCATTGTAAACAAGACATGTAAAATCCTCAAAACAGAGCTTACCAGTTTGGAGAGAGCCACTCGGCCACAAGGACAAGTGAAACAACGCGAGGGTTCCAGCGGACAGGGCTTACATTCTCCCGAATGACAAGGATCTGGACAAGAGTGATTCCCACAGCTCAGCTGTTTTCCGCACGTTTGAGAACAGGAAAATGAAGAACCCAGTTTGACGACAGGTGGGATAAGTAGCGGAACTAGTGGTTTCTGTGTGTCTACGCTTTTCGATTCGCCCGGACTCTGTAGGACATTCGTCACCGGCGTGGAAAGTGCCACAGCATCCAGAGCTTCAGAGAGAAAGCTGGCCTGGTCGCGCGTGCTGTCCATGTCCACTTCTGAGCGTTCCGCAGCGATTTTGGTTAGATCCATGGACCGGAACTCCACATATGCTGTTTGTACCAATTCTTGTATGGCAGGCGTGAAATCAATTTTCTTTGCATCTTCACTTCCGCAAATAATCGTCTTTTCCTCTCGTCCACAAAAGCAAGCTGAAATACCAGGGATGAAAAAAGCATATGTGGAGATGGAAAACGTCAGAGGTCTCATCTACACGATTCAAAGGCAACGGTCATGTGAAACTACGTGACTTCCAGCATGACAACACTAAGAGCTATGCATTTCGCGGAAGGAAACAGCGTGCAGTTCAGGTGACCTCTAGGTACATTCTATTGATCTACTCAATATCGTAGCTTCAGTATGGTTAAACGGTACCAGTACTGTTGAAGGAATACGTATGAAAATCATTGTTCCACAGCCACATATAACTAATGCTGTTGAAGACTACATCCAACCACACTTTCTGTTGGTCGTAACAACAGTGCATAACCATAATACTAGTTGTAGTTCGTGTACGCCTTATTTTGGGGTAATTAGCGTAACGTCTGTGAACCGAATCTAATAGAATCATGCAATATGAAGTGAACGCGGTTTACCCAAGACATAAAACTGACCCAAGGTTTCGTGTGACATGAGCATTGATTTTGCCTTACAAATATACTGTGACGGCCACACGAATTGGTTGCTAGTGAGTGAGGACATATATATTGCTATGTAGCATATGACCTAATAGGGTAGTACGATGGCCTACTGGGCAACTCTACACGCAATCCGGAATTTCAGAGTGAAAGACAGTGTACAGCGGCCCCACGAAAGGGGACAATTGAAAACACTTAAAAATGATACTCGTAAGATACGTATACAAGCAAATCTGATGAAAACCAACCGATTTCTAGCTGCCAGGGGCAAGGCGGGCACTGGTCGGTGTGACAACTATACAGACACGTGTGTATGCCACAGGCACAAGAGCAGCCTGTTTCGCTAAGACTTTGGCTGCACAGTTGTCCACATGGTGCAGGAGGCGCGTCACCACACGTCATAGATTGTTGTATTCGACCGCAAGGACAGGTCATCGAGACCCGTGTAACGCAAGGTGGACAAGGACCAGGGTGACACAGCCTAGAGGAAAAAAAGGAAGTTCGAGCCTTTTAATATTGGCCGTAGTTAAATGTGAGTCAAAGGACATTGCAACAATTCGCGTAGAATTTCGATCTGGTTTATCAGTTAACCGTTTCCAGCAGGCGTAACTGTACGCAGAGTAAATGTCTCCCTGATAATATTTCACATTAAGACACAACTGGTCTCCTTTGTTGTCTCTAAGAATGACTGCAGCCCTTAGAGATGTACTCACCGTTGACGCAGTAAATTCTAATGGTAGAAATCCAGAGAATTGAACTGATATCGTGATGCCCTGAGAAACGCCGTCACAAGAGTTCTTCGCGCTTACATCAGAATGATCATTCAAAGATGCCTATCGCTATTTTGGGTGAATACATACTAAGTCTCAGCCTGCAGGTCTAAAAATTCATAAAGCGATAAATCAAATGAACAGTTGGGGGTCGGGATTGTTTGGTTGTCGGCCAAACTCAAACCTAGATGGAGAAAAGTCTGGGTTCCAACCATCCGAACGAACGTGGAAAAATCCTGATCTCTATGCTGCCTGTGATGTTTAAATTTGAAAAAATGCGCCCCGTAAATGATCGCCTTTCATGAACAATAATAATGTATGATCAGTCGAAAAAAGGGTACTTCGTGCATTCTAACCAAATGCACCGCAACTACACATGAAATCAATAGTTTCTGAAGATACGTGCACCACATGCCACTGTTCATCATGCTCATTCAGGCTGATCTCCTTAGTTACCTTCGTCATGGACAGTCACGTGCGTCCCACGTTTGATTGGGTGTAACCTTTGTTAACACTATGGAGTTCGCTTATGGTCCGTGTACTCTGCTAGTTTGGATGAAAATAAGCACCAACAAACTGGAAGCCTCTCACCCCAAATTCTCATCCGTTCACCATCAAAAACGTCACTCATATCATGTAATATCCATTCTGACGGCGTTCTCTGAAACGACTACCTCTCAAATACGATTTATGGCAGTGCAGTCAATGAGATAGACTATTAGTCCCGATAAAAGGCCCCTCTATCTGATGCTAGTTGATTGGCCTGGTTTTTCAGTTATAGTAGGGAGGAGCGCCCAATTCGTGTGAAATATGCATGCACTTACCGAAAAACAGTACGCGCATTATAGAATGATTATCAAGTGCTGTGCTGCGGATGAAACAGCCAATCAAACTTACTCCGTACAAGGGTGCGTACACATAGTTTGGCGCAAATATTTTGTACTCTCGTCCTTTGATCCGGATAATGTCCGCATCTTTCCGCATATCTCATCACAGCCATGTGGGATGCTTGTTCGAGCCGGGTGATACTCTGGATTGCGGACTCTCCCACAGAAGCATATATATTCCAATGGTCGGTCCTTACCATCCTCATCGCACACCTGTTTGGTTTGACAGGCCGGACAGCGCCAACAGGCTTGAGATGTCACATCGGACTGCTCGCCGGTGGCAGTAGCCTTGCACTTTTCAGCCCAAGATTTGATGCACGATAAATGATAGATATGGAAACAGATGGAACATGACCAGACGGGATCACGCTGTCGGACCCGAGAGATACAGATCAGACACTGGTACTGCCCATGACGCAGCTGATGGATCAACTTTTCTATGCAGAAAAATCAAGAAATGTAATAAGGTGGATATGAAAGGGGATGTTATTGCCAATCCACCAGTGAAACAAAGGAAGAGTCACAGCACCAGAACGTTATACCTGAGTCCAAATAGGACAAGAATAAGTAAGATAACAACAATCTCTAGAAGCACTTTGTCGAGGGAAGTACATACTACTCAAATAAACCCATCCCGATGGATATTACCCAGTAACACAGCAGCAATAAGTATTCGTCACGGTGAATCGAATAACTGGCTGCTGGCCGACAAGAAGAGTCACCAATCTCCCATGCGTCGACCAGTCAAACAAAAAAATATAAAAGGCAAGAAAGCTAACGCACTTCTAGCACATGCAAAGAATTACTTCAACATCTGCCGGTTGGACAGCGAGTTTGAACCCAGTATAGCATGCTTTCTTTTCCGATCTGTCTGTTCCGTCCCTCTCCACTTATCCTTTTCACTGAACGTCAACTGCAGGGATATCTTACAGCTCAACCCGCAGAGATTTTGATGTGATGCATCCAGCACCTGGTGACAGGTCTGTCAGATGCACACCAACTCATCAGTCTACGTGGCTCAAGTATTTGCGACTAACAGCCACCTACCTTGAACTACCCACTCCCAGAACCGTGGAGAGAAAACTCAACAAAGGGTCAACTCCTTCTTATCTGTCCTCAAACAGCTAACCTCTTACACGGTTCTACTTAGATCCACTAGTTAATACTCAAAGGTTGCTTAACCTAAGCGTATGCAGCCGGTCTTCAGGGATGTCAGGCATCAGTTATTTTGGCTCCTTCCCTTGAGAATTCCACGTTCTGAGTGATCAATCAATGTTGTTCGATAAAATAATTCAGGTTTCGTCCAATTCCTAACTTTCGGAGTCAGTAAACCTTTATTCAAAGGTTTCCACCCTACCGCTTGCTCTGCTGGAAATCGAGAGAAACGCATAAGGAAACGCTACGTTCCAACGGCCAATAAGCCCAAGAGGAAGTGTGCTCGTCGCAATACTACTCAACAGAGCTTCACTAAAACAAGAAACTAGAATTTCTACCCTCCGGCCTTCCTTACCGTCCTTGACAAGTGGAGAGGCACGAACTGATCGAGGATTAGAGGATTAGAAAAGCTGTGGATATGGAAAGAGCCCACAATGTCGGAAACGCACGAATAATCACTCAGCAACATGTGCCACGGGCTTTCAGGAACCTCTTGTGAACATAATCATCAATTACCACAATGATTGTTCGGCACAAAAATAAAGAACAAGACTTGGACCACTATGAGGAAAATTTCGAACAATCATTTCATCAACACCAAGGTGCCTCAGTGGTTAGAGCGCGAATTTACTGACCGGAAGGTCCGCGGATCGAACCCGACCTCTGCCTCGCGACATCTTCTGTCTAGGCTTGGGCAACCTGGCAGTACCACAGCCGTCGTGCTTCCCTCTGATGGCATCGTAGTTAGGCACTGAAAGAGTGCTACAGATGAACGAACCATCACCAACCTCGAGAGTATGAACTCAGTGCTCTGACCTGATACTTCGCTGCCGTACAAACATGATTCATTTGAAAGTCTTATTGTGAAGGGAACAATAAGCGTGGATGGTAAGGAACTTAGTGCTACTCTACCACAATCATTGCGAGGTGACTACACCTCCAGACACTCACTCAGGCAATCTGGATGGAAACTGAAAACAAGGACGCCATTGACATCGATTAGCAGCCACATCTTGCAGCGTCTCCAAGCACCGCGGGGATCACGCGATCCCCATCCCGGAAGAGAAGTCGCACCGACAGTATCGACCTTTCACATTCTGAGACAATGGTTGTCGGAAACCTGAAGGCACCTCAGTTCCGCTGCCCGAACAAGCCACGTCTCACAACCATACAACAAAATAGCCCGTATTGTAGTCTGATACACACGTCCCTTGAGACTCAGGAATTTACCGCTTTTACACCATAGGAGTCTCAAATTAGCAAACGCCACCCGAGCCTTGCAGATTCGTACATCGATCTTATCTGTCACACCACAATCGGAACTAACACGACTTCCAAAATACGTAAAACGCTCCACAACCTCGAGTGACTCCCTCTGAAATGCAAGTGACGTGTTCAGTGACTGTATGTCCACGAACATGACCTTACACTTTGTGGGAGCAAAGTGCATACTAAAGGACGGGATGACTTTGATCAGTTCATCCAAAAATACCTGCGGCTTCTCGTCCACTTCGAAAACGAGAACGATATCGTCTGCATATTCCAGATCGACAAAGTTCTCGTGACAGACTATTTGAACACCGGGGTTTTTGCAGGCTTCCCAGCATTTGTCTCACTATCCCGTCGATCACGAAATTCAATAGGAATGGAGAGGGTGGAAACCTCTGACAGACATCGCTCTGTGTGCGGGCCCTTTGGAGCTCTTTGGAACTCTCACTCGCCCAGATGCATAAGGCTGCAGTGCATGCAGTTTCGTTCGGCAGATCTGAGGCATTCTTTCTCAGAGCCATGGTTTGGGTTGGCTGGTGTCGGCGAATTCGAGTTGCGTGCGCAGCAGATACTTCTGTTGACTGAATTCAGCCGATTGAGTTGCAGTGGCCCGATTATATTGTGCGCACTTTGAATGAGCAGTTGCCGAGAATAGGGCTCACGTGACCCTGCCTGTGTTTGTTTCAAGACGCTGCCCGCCGAGCTTAATGGCGTATCTGTCGCCAGGTTCCGTCTGAGGTGAAGATACCTCATACTGTCTCGACTAGACTAGCACTAGTCGCCTTCATTCTCCATTTTACTCATCTCTTCAACTGAGGGACCGCCCAACTAATGAAGCAGGTGTAGTCGTATGGATGTGAAACATCAATACACCGTTAATGTCGAGAACGATGGAACGGTTCAACGTGTACATACGTTATCAGAAACCAATTTGTATGGCTGATGTTCAGTTACGGGCTCGAATTTCTTGTCAACAACTATTCAAGCAACGTGTCAGTTACGATCTTACGGTGACCCAACAGCTTTGTCAACTGGCCTGGATCTCTGCTGTAATGGGCACTATGACAGACCGAGTGCAGTGGGGCGGGATGGCTCAGTGGTAAGAGCACGAATTTACTGATCGAAAGGCCCGTGATTCGAACCCGACCTCTGCTTCGCGACTTCCCCTGTCTAGGCTTGGGCAACCTGGCAGTATCCCAGCCATTGTGCTTCCTTTGGATTGCATGGCAGCTAGGCACCGGAAGAGTGTTACAGCTGAACGATTATCTTTATCTTATCTAGTGGGGTTAGCAGGATCAAACAATACCCTAAAAGACATCGTACAAGAGACATTACATATTCGTAATAGTGTCTAATGCATTCATAGATTTCAGCTTTGAAACAGTAAACGAGGATTTCACAACCAAGTTAACAACCTACTAAGATGGGTACCAGGAAGTGAGATGGTAATATTGGTAGCAAATCCCAACACAAGTCAGGCATTTAAGATCTGAGATATCCCACCTCCGTGTTTCTCGCAGTATGTCTGAGACTTGAAACGACAGTGGCACTTGGGCAGGCTACTCTATTACAGCTAGACGACGTAAGCTTTAGACGTCGTAAGTCATCACGCTAACTGGCGTCCGTCACCACTGTTTAGCAATGGACTCAAATCGGTCACATTACCGTAAGTTATGGATAAAGAGACCTTATTCAGGACTTCGTTCTCTGTTGGAGTGGTCGCTCATCCTGATACTATGCAATGGTATGCATGAAGCTACTAGCACTGTTCTATGGATAAATTTCACCGCCGGTGTGCATGCCACCACAGTTGATCATGGCTACCGAAGACCGAATTCCATAGAGCATCGGAATAGGGCAAGCTATGAAGTATAAAACGTGAATTGCTGGGGAAATAAAAGTGCTGCAAACAACACCGCAGCAAACCGGTTGAATAGGTCCGACGATGGGCTGCAATGGAGACAAATGAGGCAGATTTTGTTTTAAAAAAGAACACATAACAAGTTACCAGTGTCTCAAACTACTACCTTGGGCCGAACTTCATTGGTTGCACTCCTCAAACAATCGAATACTTCGTTGTACTGCTACAGAGGCATCTTCTAGCAGGTAACATCCCCTGTTGTTTGCACGTTCATATTCAGGGTTTAGGAAAGTTACGTTTTGACTGCTCTTTCATACTCCAATGAAGTGCCAAGGACTATCCCTGAACTATCAGAGGACGAGAAAAAAGCGTTTCTGATAAAATCGATCGAACAATCAACAGGCAGCAGAAGCATGAATGGCTTCAGGCGTTGCTAACCTGTGGTCCCCACCACAAAGTTGCATGAGTTGATGGTGACCAGGGGGCGAGATGGCTCAGTGGATAGAGCGTGAATTTACTAACCGGAAGGTCCGTGGTTCGACCCCGACCTCTGCATCTCGACTTTCCCTGTCTAGGCTTGGGCAACCTGGCAGTATCCCAGCCCTCGTGCTTATTTCGGGTGGCATGGCAGCTAGGCACCAAAAGGGAGTCACAGCTGAATGATTATTATTATTATTATTATTGATGGTGACCAGAGTGATAGTATATGAACTGATTCCCTTTTTCATCTTTCAATTTCTAGCCAATTCCAGCAAGAACTTGTGCAATCCAGTGCCTCCCCTCCGACCTATCTTACACCCCCTTCTGTCTCAATCCTCAAACACCTGAACATTCACTCGATCTCTTCTCATTTTTTTACTCCCACTAAGTTAAAGTCCGCAAGTAATGGAAAGAATCCTTTACCTCTTAATTTGAGACACTCTTTAGCCCTATCTTCACAGCTTTGCGCAATATCCCAATGTTGAATATCCAAATTACCGCTTACCAACCGATTTGCCGATTCTCTGTATGTTTCCTATTCCACGAGTGCCTATTCGCAATGCTTTACACTATTTACTTTGGTCGTTTAATTTTTACCACTCTTACAAGGCCTTCTGACTACAAAGTGGCGTTTTCGCCTGAAATCCAAGTTCCTACAGCAATCCTCCTCTGAAGAAAAACCACCCCACCTGAGCCCAGGAGAGGGATTCGCATCAGCTGCAGCCCAGCATGCGACTGACACAAGAAAACCCATCTTCGTTTGTAACGTCCCTTGAAAGCCCCTTAGCTACATTCATGCCTCCAAAAGACAAAGATAATAGGAGTCGGGCCAAAATAATCGCCGCTTACTGGCGTAGTTTGACACCGAAAAACCCAAACGCAAAGACTCAAGAAACCAACCTCGTAAATTATAATCAACATCGTCCATAGTTCGGTAAGGAGTTATTATCATAGAAGATGAGATGCCGATTACTGAACTACTCGCAGGTTCAGGAGTCTGGCATACAACATCGGGCACTGGCTCCTCTTCAGACGAGCTGTCTACAATGGTTGGCTGCAGTTCAGACGGGTTGTCCGAAGTGGCTGGTTTAGGTTCAGGTGGACTGTCTGGAATGTTTGACTGGATCTCCGAGGAGTCCGATGGTCCCTGCACAATCGCTCCCCGTTTCTTCCGTCTTCGGCGGGCCGGTAGTTCCGGTTTCGGTTCACATGTTTGATCATTTGTCCTCCTCGAAGTGGAGCCACGTTGAGATTCCGACGGATAATGAAATCGTCCCGTCCGAAGGTTCGCTCCAGGATCCAGGCGCTGGTGATTATCTGGTTGGTAGTACGGATTTGGGTAGGGATAAGGCCGTCGGGGTCGATAACTCTGGGAATAAAACTGTTCAACAGGGGGCCCAGGTTGTCTGCTAACAGGGTGTACGTAACCGTATCCATTATAAGGAACTCCGACGTAGCCCGCGTAGAAGGTCGGTGGATAACCATACCGTTCGGTGTAAAAACCAGCCAGATAGTGTGGCATCCTGTGTCCAAAAGGGTCAGGGTTTGAAGGCCGCCGGGTGCCTGAATAACTCGGTCTCATGCTATACGGATTCACCGAGCTGTAAAAAACAAGAGCATTAGAACCTCACAATCACGCAGTCATAAGCACTGAATAATGTCTGGCTGCAGGGGAGCAAACACGGTCTAGTAGGTCCATCCATTTGCGTGCTTTTATTTTACTCCGAGATGCATACAGAGTCCCTCGCCAAATCAAAAAACCCCTAATCACTGTCCTCTCTTAGCGGTTCTTCGAAAAATTGAGAGGCTAAACGAGCGTTTATTGGTTGGACTCGTGAGAGACTATTGGCTATTTGCGCATGGAAGCACGGTGATCAAAGCTTGTGAAGCTTGATCACCTAAATGGAACGACTCGTAAGACGGTGCTGCAACAATGATGTCCGAAGCCACCTTATACCGATCATTGTCACGGCAAACATGAGGGTAGAATTGGTTGCGAAAAAGTCACCCTGCGTTCCTGGGGAGAAGGAATTTTCAAAAAAGGTGATTTATTACGCACAACAAGTCTGATCTGTTTTCAGACTTTACCTTCGGTTGGAACTAAACGGCTATCGTACCTACGAGAGCAAATATCCTAGGTTAGCGCCAGCAGTCACTGGTAATCGGAATAAAAAATATGTAGAAAGGGATACGTCCTTCTAACCAACTAATAAACAGGTCTTAACATCAATGCGCTGCCCCTACAGCAAGTTTAAAGGATAGCCTTCCAGTGGTCTCATATCGAATGAGTTACCAACCCGAACATCTCACGCGCGAAAATTGCACGCGAGATTCAAAGCAAACCTTCTGTTGCACCGATACAGATAGCCATCCATGACGTGTCTGTCGGTTAGAAGCCTTTAGCTGTGTTGTCAAGTGGGAACAAATGGCTACAACGGAACCGTCCACCACCGGGTTAGTAGGCAACACTGAAAGTAAGGTGAGACCAACGTCCAAAAGGATGGCAATACTATCGACCGGCAGTGTTACGGATTCGGGGAACTGTCATTCAAAACCATTCAAGAAGTCCATACCGATAGCGAATTCTAGCTGCGATTTTCTCATTAGTAACACCCATTGGTTTTAGTCAATACAACAGGTTAAAGCGATCGGCGACTTCGAAGAGACGAAGACGACCGATTGTGACACTGAGCCAATAGACAGTGAACTGGTAACAACAAAACATATTTTAAAACCAAGTGGAGCATATAAAGGGCGGTGAACAATGTTGCTTGTAATCTGGTTAAACCTCGTGGTTTTGCACTGATAACATGAAATTTGCCCGGAACACGGCACGACGATTCCAGGGGAACGAAAGCCTGTTATCTCAATTCTTCCGAATCTGCCTGGTTTCTGCACACTGGTACAATCTGCGCTGCCTGACTGAGCAGATCAACGGAGGTTAGTTGAGACTGGCGGCTACGGAGGGAGAACAACGGGTTTCTGATTTTGAGGGAATTGAGCCTAGAAGGGAAACAGCGATAGCTGGTGAAGTTCCGGCATGCAGTTGGCAAAGATTCTAGGTTCGTCTTCAGTAAGTGAAATTTTCAGCCGAAAGAAAATCCCACAAAACCATCAATGGTGCTTGTCATCGGAAACCGCCGTTTCAGACATGCAAACGAAACGTTTGAAGGGTTACAATTTTTAGGACGACGCCGTTTAGTGGGTGATCCATCGACTCGAAATCATGCGGTTTCCGTAAGTGTGTATAAGTCAGCCTCGATCAACATCACTTCGGAATGATGACGACAGCGTGATGAAATGAACTACCGACAACTTAACATTTGGCAGAACAAAAACATTGGTTACAAGGAAACAGATGCAAAAGGCCGCACGCGGTATCAGGGAGCAGACGTAAACGCTGCAGATTTTTTGGACAGAGGCATCGTCATTATAATTATGGACAGCATGACATCGGTGTTAACCACTGATGCTTCACTGCCGTACAACCATGATTCATTTGAAAGTCTTATTGTGAAGGGAACAATAAGCGTGGATGGTAAGGAACTTAGTGCTACTCTACCACAATCATTGCGAGGTGACTACACCTCCAGACACTCACTCAGGCAATCTGGATGGAAACTGAAAACAAGGACGCCATTGACATCGATTAGCAGCCACATCTTGCAGCGTCTCCAAGCACCGCGGGGATCACGCGATCCCCATCCCGGAAGAGAAGTCGCACCGACAGTATCGACCTTTCACATTCTGAGACAATGGTTGTCGGAAACCTGAAGGCACCTCAGTTTCGCTGCCCGAACAAGCCACGTCTCACAACCATACAACAAAATAGCCCGTATTGTAGTCTGATACACACGTCCCTTGAGACTCAGGAATTTACCGCTTTTACACCATAGGAGTCTCAAATTAGCAAACGCCACCCGAGCCTTGCAGATTCGTACATCGATCTTATCTGTCACACCACAATCGGAACTAACACGACTTCCAAAATACGTAAAACGCTCCACAACCTCGAGTGACTCCCTCTGAAATGCAAGTGACGTGTTCAGTGACTGTATGTCCACGAACATGACCTTACACTTTGTGGGAGCAAAGTGCATACTAAAGGACGGGATGACTTTGATCAGTTCATCCAAAAACACCTGCGGCTTCTCGTCTACTTCGAAGACGAGAACGATACCGTCTGCATATTCCAGATCGACAAAGTTCTCGTGACAGGCTATTTGAATACCGGGGTTTTTGCAGACTTCCCAGCATTTGTCTCACTATCCCGTCGATCACGAAATTAAATAGGAATGGAGAGACAGGCACCGCTTTGCATCCAGAACCTTTTAGAGAGCTCTCTGTATACTCTCACACTTCTGGAAGTCTGAAAATACGAAAAGTGAATCATGTTCATATGTTCCGGGGCATTCCTTAATAGGCAAGCATGTCAAATAGAACAGACCGACCAGCCGAGTCGGATGTCTTGGAAATCCAGAAATAGTAAAAATGTGGGTCGTTTGTACGTATGGCGTTGTTCTAGCACCTGACGGGGTGTGAAGGTTCTATAAACGCAGCCCCTATCAGGCCGAAATCCCGCTTGTAAGCCAGTGTTTCACGAACCACTGTAAGGCCGCGAAGGTCACGTAACACCGAAAGTCTCGTTATAATCGGGGTCAGGCTGATCCCCAAGCGATTACCACACTCACTACGACCCCCCTTTTGAAAATGGACATCATCGACGACTCCCCCTAGTTATCTGGGAATGTCTGCTTTTCCAGAATGCAAGCAAACAGATCAGACAAACGCTGACTGAGGATTTCATCTCGGTCTTTGAACAATGCGGATGGGATGACATCCGGACCAGAAACTCGGTGGCACTTGTGAGAACATATTCAGACATGAATCTCCAAGACCGCAGGGGGTTCCACGTTCACAGTCCAGGGTTCTAAGTCAACTGTGCGCTCTTGAAAAGTAGCAGCTGGTGGCCACGACAACTGTTGTTCGAATTGTTCGACCGGCCGTTCGATGCGTTATTCTTTATTCAAGATGTCCACTCTCTTCTGAACTTGATGGTTTCGACCACAAAAGGTTGGCGGTATGCATCAGAATACCTTTCTTCGAGCCAAAAACAGCAAGAAACGGCTTGTAATCTGTTGGGTAGTTAAACTGACAGCCGTAGAGTATTCGACAGAACATTTTGACGGCAGGCACGATCACAAAAGCTTCCTTTTCTATTAGAGTGCGATGGCGCAAGGTTGTGTTTAGGGATTTGGCCGCGTGTGCAACTGCTGTCGAGAAATACATGAGAAATCACCATGTCAATGCCACAGTTCAAAGCATACGATTTTTAGACTATTTCAAGCGACGGATCGTAGTGAGTGGAAAGCAGACTGGAGCTCAGCATGGAGTTGACAGCTGGATGCACGTTGGCGTTGGTGAATAGGTCGTTCAGTGAGCCTCGGAGGCGATGAGTGGCCGGCAGAAGCGAGCTTTAGTGACTGACGAAACAGAGAAACGTCCCGACGGATGTCACGACTCTGGGCGCTGGGATGTGTTTGATGACATCAATGTCCTCCACGTCGTCCTCATTTTCGGTAATGATGGAACCGATATACTTTATCGACTGCATAAAGATGCATTCTTCCGGGCGCACTCTGAATCCATGTTCTTGAACACAATGAAGCACGTAATCAAGGTGCTACCACAATTCGCCGGGGTCAGAGCATACGACAATGAGATCGTCCAAATAGGCGGCAAAACCTGAAGCATTCTTCAGCATTGTATCTGCGATTTGTCGAAATATAACCGCCGTTGTCTTGACACCAAACGGCACTCGAATATACTGAAACAGACCACATTACGTATTGATGGCCAAACGTTTTCGGGATTCCTTAGCAACTTCCATGTGCAGGTACGCCTCAGTAATCAGTATTTTTAAAACAATTGTCCTCATTCGGTTTAGAAAACAAGTCGCCTGGAAGAGGCGGAGGGTATTGATAAGCATCCGGCGCATCATTGAGACCAGTGGAAAGTCTGCACACATGCGGATGTTTTCCTTAACCTTCTCTGATATTACAGTCGGCGATGCCCATGTGGAGGTGTTTGTCTGTTGTAGTCGGTCTACATCCTGGTCAACACCGGGTAGCAATGCGCACGGTACTAGGAGTTTTGGCCTCAAAACTGGTCTAACATTAGGAAGCAGGTACGGGCTTTTGCTTTTGCGCACTGGTCAGGTCCACCAGTAAACATGGTTACATAGCGTTGGAAGTGGACTTGTGAAAGATCACCTCCAGATGCTGCGTGTGTGATATTTCATTGAGCAGCGTGATGACCAAACCAGTTTCGAGCTTCAAGCGGACTGGGGTATCGTTAGCATGCACCATCACAACCTTCATTCGGCAAGCGAATTCCATTTTTAATGTCTCCTTTTCCGAGTCGGGTGGCGATTCATGAGCTGCACTGTGTTGTGATGACGGCTGCGGCGTCAGTGGTCGATATCAATATTCCTTGTGACCACGACTGCACCACGTATGTTTCTGACACCTGAACTGGCAATAACGAGTAATTTGTAATTTGTGATAAGTCTGCTCCGTTTCCGAACGGGCTTGTTCTCGAACTCTTTTGGGACGGTGAAATTGTCTGCATGCACACAATGGCTGGAAGTAGCAAGCAACTGGCCGATCAGATTTATGTCGCGCTTCAAATTGACGGGGGGTTGACGTTTGCTAGAGTTTATGCAAGGTAGGGAGGCGTGTAGACCGAGTTTATTGATCAAGCTTGTTAATATACCATTGTCTGGAAGGACAAAGTTATAACCGCTCATTATCCGACTGGTGTTAGGAAACCATGGCATGTTTGTTCTTGTTTTAACAAGGTAGAAAATTAATGGGGCTTGGAAATCCGAAAGCCTCTGTTTGAGTTGATGCGGCTTCTTTAGAAGACTTGTTAACACTAGTGTCTGCAGTGTGTGTGTGTGTGGCCCCCCGCAATCATTCTGTATTAACGGTACTTTCTCAGCTTGGTTCTCGGTCTGAGCCTCCCAAGCTAGCGTGCGTGTCAAAACAGCCACCAAAGGTGTACAAGGTATATTAACGCCCCAAACGAAGTCAAGAGCATTTGTACAGCGCTTCATATATATAGCGTAAGCGGTAATAACTTTCTGGAATTCTGACGCGTTCTGGATGCACCATTGGCAACCGGCAATCGGCCAATACTGGGTCATGATTGGCTGTTGGGTCCAGATTTTCGACCAATCAGATCTGGGCTTGATGCCGGACCGGCAAGCGTCCCGAATTCCTGGCCAATCTTGTGTGGGGTAGGCTTTTTGGCTGAAGCAGCACCCGACTGCGGGTGGTAAAGCGGGATCTGTGTGGAATTCCGCCTAACAGTTTTATAATCATCTTGTACAATTCCGACGCAACCGAGTTCTGATTTCTGCATCCTAAGATGACTGTAGACAAGATAAAAAACGAGGCACTTGAACTGGTTCTCCGCTACTGAGCTGAGCTTGACAAACCCACATTCCCGATTGAAAAAGTGGGAAACGTGTTAAATAATCATCCTCTTACCGAACCAACTTGAGTGGATATTAGACAGCGATGTTTGATTGCCGAATAACTGTGACAGCCTTCCGATGAGGTCAAGGGAGGTTTGGGAAGAATGAAATTCGTGGACCGTTCCATCCGCAATCAAACTGAAAAAAAGCAGTTCTGAACATTTCTTCGCACCGGTTGAACCAGGACTCGGAAGTACGACTAGACCACCTTAAGGTGGTCAAAAGTGAACCCCGTGATTGAGTCAACTAAAGAAATAACTCATACGTGATGGGTAAAGTGATCACAATCCACAGGTTGTACTGACTTTGTCAAGTGTTCTCTATGCCATCCAACCAACTTCCTCAGAGATCGTTTTTCGCACAACTCCGTGGAGGGTGGAAAAGATCCAAGGGAGGTCACGCAATGACTTAACAGGGAAGTATGAGTCACTTACAGCGAAAGAGGCTGTGTTGCTCACTGCCATCTCCCCGGATGGGAAACCCAAAACTGGACATATATGTGGTGTAAGATATTGGCACACACAACCAACTCGCGCGAACGCCTCCAAGCTGCAAATTCCGTTCCCGATCTTTCCGATGGAATGCCCACTAACAGCCCTGGAGTTACGCACTATCTAGATCAGAGACCACCCACAATACATAGCTATTCACCTCGTGCTTTATTCGAATGGCAGAGCAGTTAGGCATCGGAAAGTTGGTACAGATGAATGATTTATTCACCTCTCTACCCTATCACCATCGAACGGAACTGTAATATACATTGTGTCATTTTAGTTGATTTCCATGTAAGTATTGGTGATAAACGCCTTCGCTTACTGGGCTCCGGCTTATGAGCTTTCTTTGTTTCCCGTCTGCAGAAACTGTTGTGAACCCTTGCCTTCGGAGAATCACTGTACTCCACCGCTTCCGTGGCATCTATACTACAGAACTATGACCACTGTACATCATGTACGTAGTCTTTTCAGTCCAAGATGCTGTTGTATGCAATGAGAACATTCCAGAGACCTAGACAGCCTCTGGACGCGACACTGGCGACCGGCAATCAGCGAACACAGGAACACGAACGGCTGGGTAGTCCATGTTTTATACAAACCAGAGCCGGCCTTGAACCGGCAGGTTGTCCGCTCGCTGACCAATCACGGACGAGATTCACGGATTCACGCATTGATACACAGGAGCGAGGCTTTCGCCCAAGTTTCCCGGGTCGGTTTTGTTCTTGTCGTTCAGCAGCTGTCGTTCACCTGAAAGGCACAAGTGAAAAAGGGTGTAGCACTGCTCTTTAAGTTCTCAGCGCGGGGCAGTATGTTTGCCAGCGCGAGGACTCGCGTAAATAAGTGTCTAATAGTGTTTTGAACTGAGTTCTAGAGGGAGCGTGGACAACCGTCTCAGGAAGGTTATTCCACGCAGCAACTACCCGAAATGAGAAAAAAGTTTGCCTAATGAAGGTGTGCGCTCTGAGCTTAAAAATCTTCTTACCGTGTCCCCGCCGTGTGTTTGCTGGGTCAACGGTGAAAAACCTGTTGGCCAAGCCTTGTTCAAACAGGGCGTAAGTAAGAATTAAGTCCCCTCGGAGGCGACGATACTCCAAGGGAAAGAGGTCGAGCACCACGAGACGCGTTTCGTAGTCCATGGACTTGAGACCGGCAACCATTTTCGTAGCAGCTCGCTGGACACGCTCAATGAGGATTACGTCTTTCGTGCGTCCTGAGTAGACAACCGGGTTGGCATATTCAAGGAGCGGTCTGACATAGGCCCCATAGAGTATTTGGAAGTCCGTGCGAGTAATACGAGAGAAGGTACGCCGAATCATCCGTAGAACAGCGAATGCCTTCTGAGCCGATTTCTCAAGGTGCAGTGAGAAGGACAGGTTTGGAGAGAGCCAGATACCCAAATCTTTTTTGGCATCTATCCTCGTGATGTCTTCTGGTCCTTTCTCACCATGCATGACAAAGGAGTTCGCTGAGTCTCCTCCAAATGACATATGGACGCACTTTTCGTCATTCAGAGGAAGGTGCCAGTCCAACGACCACTGCTTTGCGGCGTCTACATCAATTTGGAGGGCACTGGCATTGGAACTCCACGATTTCAAGTCGTCCGCAAAAAGTAGACATGGACTTGAAAGAACATCTGGAAGGTCATTGACGTATATCAGAAACAGCAAAGGTCCCAAAACGGAGCCCTGAGGAACTCCAATGGAGACCGGCGCCGCAGAAGAGTAGGTCGAGCCTACTTTCACTCGGAATGATCTGTCTGATAGGAATGCCTTGATCCAGTGTAGGATTTTCCCTTGAATCCCGTAAGACTCGAGTTTGTGGAGCAGAGGGACGTGTGGGACTCGATCAAATGCTTTTGAAAAGTCGAAAAATATGGCATCCGATATGAGTCCCTCGTCCTTGGCTTGGGTTAAGCTGTCCATAAATACGAGCATGTTCGTCACGCAGGAACGGTTTGGGAGAAATCCGTGTTGAGCTGGAGAAATCAAGTTGTTGGCAGTAAGGTGATCTAGAGTGGCTCGCTTCAGAATGCGTCCCGTCACCTTGCATGGCACTCTAGTGAGGCTTATAGGCCTGTAGCTGTCAGGCGATAGTCGGTCACCTGTTTTGTAGATTGGCGTGACAATCGCTTCCTTCCAAACAGAGGGAAGGTGGCCTTCGTCAAGCGACTGACGAAACAGCAGGTGGAAATGGGTTGCCAGTGTGTACGACGTTTCCTTCAGGATCCTTGGGTGGCCCCAACGCACAGAATGGGTTGATCTTGTGCAGGAGTTGACGAATGTCCTCCACCGTGAATACCAAGTCGGTTATAGGCCTTTCGTAGGTACGCCTTGACAAGGTTGGATGTGGCGAGGACGCTGGGACTGAATACAGACCTGCATAGTGATCTCTGTAGAACTCAGATACCACTATTGGGTAACTCGTGGGTTCCCCGTTCCTGTCCCTCAGGGAGAACGCGGACGGCTTGTTTCTTCGGCGATGGACTGACTCAATAGTTTTCGGTTTCCATGCCAGTAATAATGCGGTTTTTGCTTTGCATTCGCCGATCCTCATGCGCATATCTAACATTTGTTCGAAAAAATAGTTCGAAAGAGGGGAATTTTCACGCTTAAATGTTGCATTTGGCGGTGGTTCTTTGAAACAATACGGTCTCATTAACCAGAGCTTTGTTAAGCTTTGTTTGAGCAAACACAATGCTCGTGTGCGTCGTGCTTCAAAAGGCATTGTAGGGTTGCGAATAAAAGTTGGACAGCTTGGCTTCTCTAGGGTTTATTCTTTATTGAAAATATCTTGAATGAAAACATGAACAATAACTATGTCTTATTTGCAGGATGAAATCCAACATCAAAAATTCGTGTTGTATGCAGCTGCCCCTTTCCCTTAAGCCTAAATCTTTCTAACAAGAGTTTCACCACAAAAATATAGCATTATGCTGAATGCATGCCCACACCCAAAACAAACACAATCTGACTTCGATTGCCAGTTGTTTTACCTGACCTCTTAAGATTTAGCGCGCATTTCAGTTATAAAGCTTGTAACGCAATTAAAACTACCGCTCACTAGAAGCACGCCCAAATTTTTTTTGCCGGAACTGTATAGTTTTTGAGGTTGCGACTTTTACGGGGAGTTAGTCTAATCCGTTTACACTCGTAGATGATATGCTGCTCATAGCATTTTGTTTAGGTGAGCGAAATTTCCAGGTCACGAGCTATCACCGATTCGCATTTTGCTACCGGTTTACGAGAGATAAAACACGAAATTGCACTTTACCATATTTTGGCCCTCTTTAAAAAGAAAATGACATCCACAGAATATCCAATGCAAATTCCACCCAGGAAAACCGGCCATCAACGTTTGTTTGTTTTATACTCCCCAGATTTAACGGACGAGATAATTGTGTTCAGTGAACCTCATTACAACACTTTTCCTTATGGGGCTCAGCTTCCATTAAATATAACATTGTCAGACAAACAGCATAAATTGTGCAATGGAGATGCGAGGGTCATCTCTGTGGATGATTGATTTTCCCAGCCATACATAACTAGCCTGTGGACAATACAGCGTCAGGAGGTAGGTTTCGGTAAATTAACAACACAATGGTATCATTCCTATTGGGAATATTACCCACCATGGGTGGAATACGTCATAAAGCGGTCATCATGATAAGAGTAGCCGTTGTCACTCACCTAGACCACTTATCGTCACTGTAGCCTGCTAGCCCCGTGTCAATGTGCGGCGCTGATTATGAGGCCCCACCCATACACGATAACTTAATCCAACGGCGAATGACGACCAGTCATACTCATAACTGTATTCAATATCGCCTACCTTCGCGACGTATCGTAACTGCTAGGCCAGTGTCCATGTGTGACGCTGATTATGAGGCCTCACCTATACACGGCGACCTAATTTAATGGCCAGTGATGGTCTTTCATAATCATAACTGTACGCATTTTCAATCATCTCGAATACTTGTTGTAACTGTCAGGCCCACTTCTATGTTCGACGCTGCTTATGAGGCCTCGCCTATGTACAGTGACCTGATCCAATGACCAACGACTGTCTCTCACACACACCTGTACGCGATGTCGCTTATCCCTGCTACCTATAGTAAACACCAGGCCAGAATCTATGTGAGCCGTTGAAAATAAGGCATCAACTATGCGTGGTATCCTAATCTAACGCTCAACGTGGGTCTGTCATACTCATAACTGCAGTCGGTATCGCCTACCTGGGCTACTTATGGCAATTGCTAGGCCTGTGTCTATGAGCAACGCCAAATATGAGGCCTGAACTAGGCTCAGCAGCCTAACCCGATGGCCAACGTCGGCCCGTCACGCTTATAACCATACTCGACGTCGCCTATCGTGGCTACCTATAGTGATTTCAGGGCCCATACACATCCTCGTAACTGACTAGTGCCCCAAATATACACAATAGACCAATCCAACGACTAACGGCGGTCCTTCATATCTATATATGTCATCCGTTTGCCAACCCTATGCCTAAAAATACACAACCACCTTTAAAAATCATGTTTCTATTTATTGGTTGTATCGGTACAAACGTAATATGTGGTCACTCCAGTTCTCAGTTTCAGGAAGCCGCTTTTACTCGACAGGATTTCTGAAAGGAAAAATGCATAATCAATTACGACTCGTACACACTCCGTACACATCCTTTAAACAAAGTTATAGTGGCCAACTCACCAAGTCCTTACTAAATCCCTTTGTCCACAATTCCAACTGGGTGTCCACGGTGAAGCTGCAATCTTACTGTTATAAGGGTAAACCCACCCCTTGCTCACTTGGTCCCGTGTGTACATCGATTATTCAATAGCGGTATTCGGAAACCATATGCATTATTGGGCGCAGCGAAGTTAAAGCTAAAGAGTGGTGTATATGTGTCAGCCGTGGACCAAGTGGTATAGACGTGAGCCCTGGGATCCGAGGAACACGTACGCAGTCATACGTGCGCCAACGGAAGCAGGGGTAGAGAAGACCTATTGATTGGGCGGGTGTTTTGTGTCAAGTCTGCTCAATGCCCGGCAATACCCGGTCTGGGCGCCATGTTTGCTGTTATCCACCTCACCTGGCCAGTGATTTACAAGTCCGGAGATCCCCAAACGAACCAGAAAAATACCTGCGATCTTACATTGGCTTCGTCCTACCTCTGCGAATTCCCTTGGCCAACTCAAAAACTCCGCTGCTCACAGAATTGCACTTCCCAGCCCAATCATCTCAAACGTGATGTCCGTTACGGGGCTGTCCAGAAACCGAAGTACGGCAGTGCAATGATGGCACGGCACTGCCATACACAGTTTGATAGCACACCCGCAACTAATCCCTTCCTACTCCCGACTGTACCCTTTCGCCCACTTGGTCCATTACCTGCGACTACGAAGAAACTCATGCTTAATTCTGAATGTAATCTTATTATCATGCCTGCATGCTGGTCTCAATTTGTGACAATTCCCTGGCGATTCGTAAATACAGTAACAACCCTAAACGACTCACCCAAGATGTTCATGTACCGGCTGACCACGGACCCAAGTGCGGCTTTGCGATGACGGTACCTCGACTACCATACCCGGTCTGATGGACTGCCCTTAGTTCATCATATCCACAATATTTACCGGATGAGGGTGTTCACGGATTCACGGATTGATACACTGGAGCGAGGCTTTTGCCCAAGTTTCCCGGGTCGGTTTTGTTCTTGTCGTTCAGCACCCACAAGATGGTTTTATTCCTTCTAACTCGTGCCAGGACTTGAAAGCACCGGCCACCTTATTGTGCTGTATGCTTGCTTTGCCCATAAACACACTAATTCTACCAATATCACTATTGATGGTTCGGTATAGCCTTGCGCCTGATATAGCATGTACTGATCACCATAAAAAAAACTTACTAGCTGTGACGAATTTATTGGCTTGGTTTTGCAGGACACCTGCCACAATGATAGGAGACTTCTTCATACACAGGTCGTGAAAAGCTGCTCAATTTGGAGTCTGCCGCGACACAGAGGGCGAAATTATTGCCCTTGTCGTTTCGAGATTATTTCCAAACGCAATGCAAAATAAAACACGTGAAGAAACCGGCTCTCCCACAAATTTATTACCGGTATCAGATGTACATCACGCGAAGCCGTTGGCAGCCATTAAAATGTAAATTCCGCGCCCATGGTGGACCTGGAGTACGTTTAAACAACTTTCAACAAAACTGCGCCCGCATCGAAAGATCTTAAGGGACCGAATAAATGCCATCAAATGCTGTAACTTTATGTTAAAGCTTTCCTACTCCGAACTATGGTTTCAGCGAAATTTTGGGTATGCATCTAAGGCTCGGCATTAAAACTGGACTGTACTTGCCTACACGTGGTTATCATATGACCTTATGCGTATCTCTTATGCATATCTCTCTTACATATCTTACATCCCTCTTTCTCCCTAGTATAGGTACACCCGACCAAAACAGTGACTGAATTGACGCCGAGCCGTAGACGCGCACCCAAAATTTCTCTAAGACCATATTTCGAAAGATGGAAACCTTAAAATAATTTCTTAGCATTTAATGGCAATAATTGGAGCCCCTAAGCTCTCCCTGCGTGTCTGCGGTTTTTTATTTGTTGTTGTTTTGTTGTTGTTTTCCGAGGCTCACTGTGGGCGCGGAATTCGTAATTTAATGGCCGCTAATGGCTCCGCGTATTGTGTCCGTAAAGACATTGGAAATATTGTGAAAAAGCTGATTTTCTTACGTACTTGCTTTCTAGTGGGTTTGGAAAAAATCTCAAGGCTCCATGAACAATAGTTGCGCCCTCTATGTCGCAGCGACAGGCGTACCGCCAAAGAGCTAGTAAGTTTTTTGTTCTTTATGATGGTCAGCACACCTTATGTCGGGTGTATGGCAAGGTTCAAACTGAAGGGGTATACCGAAACCTTGATAGAGCCGTTGGATGAATTAGTGATTATGGGAGAACAAGGAGAAAACACCATAGGGTGCCCAGTGCTCCAAAATCCTTGCACAAATTAAACGGATTGGGACGGCCTTGTTGGCGAACGTGACTTGCTCGTCCGGGAGATAATAGGGTATGGTGAACTACGGGCAAGCCATCAGACTGAGTATGGCGGTCATCGGGACGTCGTGTTTGGGTCTGTGGACAGCCCTGTTCATGTACATCTTGGTTGAGTTGGTTGCGGTTTTCGTTGTGGTTCGGATTTGAAAATGAACCGTAACAAATTAAGACCAGCATTGATCTTGAGTTCGACGAGGGCGTCCGGTGGTTCATTGCTGCCATTTAAGCCAGACAACAAGACAACCGTGTCTATTTTGGGCAATTAAAATAGGAAAAGTTTCAAAATGGTCTGTTAAAAGCCTTATTGTATGAGTTAGACTGTGGCTCGAAATAACAGGCAGCCAAAAGAGGTCACAATTCCAAACTACTGCACTAAGATGACATTGCCTAATTCCAAAAATGGTCATCGATATTCAGGTTCAGATACTAGGTATGCGCTCGATGCAAACAAGTGTGAGTATACCTGATTAAAAACGAATTGCATTGGCTGAATTGTGTGCAACCAAGGTAGCCCGGAGCTTAGTGGGACATGAAATCAGAAAAAAAAGTGAATGTCTGGTGATCTTGCGTGTTTGTACAATGAAGTTACCTCAGAATAGCGTAGTTACAGTCTAAAGTAAAGCGTGGAGCTTTGCAAACAAGGTTCCTCTGAGGCGTCATAACGCGTGTATGTAGTGAGTCACTCTTAGCTTTTTGCAAGGCTATCAAGGAATTTTTCGATTTACAGGGGTCTGTCGGGATACATGCGACAACCGTGTTAAGCTCAGGCCGGCAGCACCTGTGTTTGACAAAAGTTGCTTCTACTTTAGTTCTCCCTTCCTGCATTGCAGGAGGCGGATTATGATGTTTAACATACGGCGGGAGTATCTTTGAGGAGAGGGCGTTCAGTTGAATTGAAGGCTGTTGACCGTAAATTTTTTGCATCGCCGTGGACAGTAGGTACGGAAGAGGCGGATATAGTGAGGAAACATGGAGAGCCCCAAATGGTCCACACACAAAGTGGTGTCCGTCCAGAAAGCCTTCTCTCTCTACTTAATTTCGTGATCGATAGGATAATGGGACAAACCCTGCAATGTCTTCTGAACCCCGGTTTTCAAATATCCGACGAAAATCTTGTTGACCTATAGCATGCAGAAATCGTCCCCACCTTCAAAGAGGTAGAAAAGGCGCAGGTGTTTTTGGTATGCACTTCGCACCCACAAGGTATAAGAATATAATGATAGTGTTTATCTTCCAACCGGCGGGTGGCATACTGTCAGGCACGATCATAAGGTTGCAGCCAGAATAAAGCATGTGTTTGTTCGTAGTTGCAAATAGTTGAAGAGTTGCGCTATAGGGTGCAGTCAAGAGAAGGAAGGGGATAGTTGCGGGTGTGCTATTAAACTGGGTGTGTCAGTGCCATGCCATTATCGCACTGACATACTTCGGTTTCTGTACAGCCCCGAACCGTCGTTTAATAATAATAATAATGTTTATTCCCAACTTGTGGGGGCATGCCGTCAGGCATGATCATAAGGTTACAGTCAGAATAAAGGTATGACTGGTGGGACTGTGAGTACAGGGGGTTTTGTGTGGGAAAAGAGGACAGCGCCATAGGCGGTGAGCTGTATCCAATGTAAACGTGGTCGTCACTAAACCGGCACGAGCAGGGAAGCTCTTTTGTCGAAGAGAACATCAAGCGAGGTCAGATCGTTAGGATTTGAAGGTGGCGGGCAAAAACAAAGCGAGGGAGGGCAAAACAAGAGGCCGACAAGAGGCACTGACATACTTCGGTTTCTGTACAGCCCCGAACCGTCGTTTGAGGTGATTGGGCCGACATGTACAATTCCGTGAGCAGCGGGATAATTTTACTTGCCGAGGAAATCCGCAGAGGTAGAACAAAGCCTATATAAGATCGTAGGTATTTTCTGGTGCAATTGGAGATCGTTATATGTGTAACTCACAAGCAGGGTGGAATGATAACAGGAGAAAACAGGAAATTTATTACGCGATTTGGACAGCACTGTAATCTAGGGAAGTGAGTGTAAGGGAAATTATCACCAGTCTCCGAGGCACTGCTCACGCACATGCAGTCACCGAACACGCCGTTTACAGTAAAATGAAAGGCATACGAATTTGTGGAGCGTCTTGTATAAATTCGAAGTTGTATTAGTTTAGATTATCGTGTGACAAACGAGGTCAAGGCAAGAATCTGCAAAGCTCGGGAAGCACTTGCTAATCTGAAACACATATAGCGTCAAAGCGGTATATTCTTGAACATCAAAGAACGTGTGTACCAGGTTGCGAAACGAGCTGCTTTGTTTTATGGCTGTGATACTTGGCCTGCCCGAGCAGCGAAACTGAGACGATTTTATGTGTCCGACGAGACAGTTAAAAAAGGACTTTTCGTTTGTGCACCAAGGACGTTATGCACCATAAGGTGCATTGCTTAGGCCAAAACGGCCAATCGGGTAGGACTATGTGGATGGCATACAAGGCGCGTCGAGGGAATGGATTGTGGGGGTCAGAGTCAGTCGACCACTTAGATGACAAAAGCGGGAGTGGTGGCACGAGCGCACAACGGGATTTATTAGTCACGTTGTGAGTTACCCACTACAGTTTTGTTTAATTATGTGTTGAATATACGAGTGTCTACGTTTGTACCGATGCAACCAATAAATAGGAACATGCTCCGCCAAATGTGGTTGTTTTCAGGCACGGGATTGGCAGATGGACATTTACGGACATGAAGGACAACCGTTTGTCGTTGGATTAGTTTATTATTTACAGTTGGGGCCTTATAGTCAGCTGTAACATATGTACGGGGCCGGCAGTTACTACAAGTAAACAGGGCAGGCAATATCGAGTACAGCTGTGCGTATGACGGGCCGTTGTTAACCATTGGGATAGAACATCGCGCATAGTTGAGGGCTCTGTCTTATCGGCCCGCATATATACTTGGTTTGCTATAAAAAGCAAAGATAAGAGACGACACGTGCAGTCATTAGCATGACGGCCGTCGTTGGCCGATAGATCAGGTTACCGTCCATAGGTGAGGCCTCATAATCAGCGCCGCAACACACGGGGACCCAGCAGTTACGACAGATACTCGAGGTGAGTGACAACGTCTACCGCTATCATGGTGGCCACTTTACGATGCATTCCACCTACGGTGCGTCATACTCCTAATAGGACTGATATCATTGTGTTGGTAATTTACCTACAGTTCGCTCCTGATGCTGCATTGTCCACGGGATATTTATGCGTATCTAGGAAAGGCAATCATTCACAGAGATGTTCCTTGCTGTTGTCCAACACTTTTCGTTTAACGGAAACTGAGCTCCACAGGAAAGTGTGTTGTGACGAAGTTTTCTGAACGAAATTATCTCATTCGTTAAATCAGAGGAATATTAAGCAAACAAGCATCAATGACCACTCTTCCTCGGTGGAATTTGCATAGGACGTCCTGCAGATGTCACTTCATTCTTAGGGAACACTGAAGAACGCCAAAAGATGCTAAGGTGAGATTTCGTGCTTCATCACTCGTAAACTGGTAACAAAAAAAGCGAAGTGGTGATGGTTCGTGACCTTGACATTTTTCTCACCTCAAAAAATGCCACGAGCAAAATATCATTGAAAGGATTTAAATCCAAACTTCGAAATCCCTATAGTTTCGGCGAAAATAAATTCAGATGTGCTTCTAGCGGCGAATTGACTGTTTGCATATCGCGTTGTTTTACCTTTCTAACCCTTTCGGTTTCGGTTGTCCAACGCACGTGTTTCTGCACTGAGGTCTTTCTGCCGTCCTGTCTGTGCGTCGTGCTTGCTGCGTCTCCGCTTGCCGCCGTTTCTGGGGTAATCCTGCGTATCCGTTGTGTTCCAGCGTAACACGTCGAGTCACCCACGATAAAAGTTGCAACCTTACGGGTCCGCCTCTCCATTGAGGTCCATTGCGTTTTCCTGGAAAACCTACGCGAGTGAAAAAACCTGCGCCAAAACGTTGAATTTTGTTGCATGTGTGCTCGGACCGGAATTCACCCAAACCTACCGGCATTTCTGGCGAGTTGCAACATGCTGTGCTGTGGCCCGGAGAAGTGGTTTCATTCACGCTTGTTGAGAAATTGGGGGCTGTATCATTCTGGAAACTGTATCAAACTGGGAAAACATAGGCGTGCCACCCACCAGCGCTTTCACGCGGTATTAAGCCCATTGCGCAAGAGATCTTCAATCTTAGTTGGGAGCTTGTGGGTGGCGTTCGGAAGTGTGTCGATTACAAAGTCTCAGCACTTGGGATTTGGTCGGTTCGTATGTCCATAAATTTTCAGTGATACCACCGATCTGAACATGATCGAATTTTTCGACCCTTAAATCCACGATATCTTCTCCAGTCCGTATAAAAGATTCAAAACTTGGTTCTCGCGTTGCAGAGTTCAGCTGCACTTTAGACGCACAAAGCTTCCATCCCCAAAACCTCTGCGAGTGGAAGGAATCTTTTGAAGACGAAATGTTGCATTTTCCTGCATACATGCTGTAAGATCCGGGCGGCTATGGATCTCACAGGACGATTGCGACTACTAGATTATAGGCAGTTCGTAGCCAGTGGACAATAAGAGCAGACAGACGTGGGCAGCAGACGATGTATTGAAGACTGACAGGAACTGGTTCTACAAACAACGGGTTAGTAAGCATCGTAAATTAAGCGAACGTGTAATCAATAATGACGCAATCGGCGGGAGCGGAAAATAGTCAATGAAGCGGCAGGGATTTCCACAAGCAACAACAAGTAAGCGCTAAACGATGTACAAACATACATATACGGGCAGTCTGTCAGTGTGAGTTGGCCGTATAGGGTGATAACGGCGCAGAAACAACCAGTACGTTTGGGAGGTAAAGGGACTGTCTTTCGGTTGGCGGTGCGACGCGGTAGCTCGTGTCACGTGACAAATCAGACTGCGCGGTTAGGGCTGTTTAAAACAAATCTCACCAAAAGCTGTCTGGTAGATGTAAAATACAGATAATACAAAAATAGAGTCTTTCCGGCGTCAAGTTGGTGTAGTGGCTAGTGCGCCTGCCCGCCATCCGGGGAACTCTGAGTTCGACTCTCGGTCGGTCCGTTTTTCTGTTGGAGCAGACGCTCGAGAATAGGTACGACTGAGTCAGTTACTGAAGAACAAGCATACCTAAAGTAGGACCGAAACAGGGGGGAAACCAGCAGCGAGAAAAACAAAACGGCGTCGTAATAAACGGGGGTAAGTTACGTTATTCGTGAGTAGTCAGAACACAAGGAGAATTACCGCTGATTGCCGTTGATTCGCATGGGGAATCAACACATGCCATGGCCAAAAAACCCCCATGTTTACATCATTTTTTGCATTTTTTTAAATACATCTCCCTACTAAACTTTCGGTGCGTGTCAGACTTCTAACTTGCTGTGATATGGCACCAGAAGTGGATTCACGTATGTTTGTTGGGAAAATTGAAGGAGAATCTTTCTGAAACTTCACGGCTTTAAATGAATATAGGAAGGATATTTGCATGATAATTGTGCGTTACGAATAGGTGTACCAGAAATGCAGCAGGCGACCCGCAAGACAAACGGAAAGTCAAGGAACTCGAAGGAGCTAGTGAGCTGAGCTTGTTTTCTAATAAAAGCAGTCGGCCAAGAACACACTATCCATTGCGCTTCTGTCTAAGGAGGCAGGAAGTCCATTTGCCAGTCACCTCATACTATCTTAAATACAACTACAAGGAATCTAAGTTTTTGTGCGGACGGCTTCTGGTGAATCGGTGGCTAAATTAAGAGAATTTGTACCAACATTTTCCTCTATAGAAAAGATCAGGTTAAATGTAGTGATCTGTTAACCACGCTGCCTTTGTTTGTGGGTATGAATAAAGCCGTCGTGTAAAATGCGGTAGTTTATGGCGGTTGAAGTCCTTGCCCCTCGGGACATGTACAACTACTTCCGGACATGCCAACCGGCTCTCATGAGCAGGCCACGAATAGTTGGGTTTTAATATGACAGATGATATGCCTTCGGTCCTGGCAAAACTTCTGGAGACCAGACGTGTGCCCCTGCTGCAGTCAAGGGAAGGTCACTATGGCCGTATCTGCTTCTCCAGCTGGCAGCAGATAGCGTTGTTTCGACGCTGTCCAGATGAAGTAATTGTCGAAGAAAGACACGCCACAATCCGTTTTTAGCCTTTAAAGCCCCTAGGATCTAGCCTGTAGATACTGTATACTTTTCCGCTCACGGATGGCATGGGTACCGGGCACCCGGTTATGCACGCCTTCGTGGAAAGCGGACAGTTTGCCCCCATGCGCAAACTGCTGCGATTAGTCAGGAAAATGATGTGGAAGCAGTAACAAGTGAAGACTTTTGCCATTGACAAGTTGGTGGTACAAGTGCGGGCTGCAAGAGAGATGTGCGGTTGACACCATGTTGTGCTACTTCTATATTAGAAAAGCTATCAGAAAGCACATACGCACCACACAACGTCCATTTATTTTAGTCATATACACATTCTGTGGACGCCGGCACGTATTTCGCCGCATGGCTCGCTTGAACCATTCTTTACAGTTGGTATATTGCCTAGCATAATAGGAGCACACAAATTCCGTCACAATCTGCAAATACTGCGCAGCACGGACCCACGATTCATCTATTATCTTACAGTACAGTGGTTGTACGTCATATACAAATTGGCTGTACACGCACAGTCCAGGGGTGTCCGCTCCGGAAATGCAAACGGCATGCAGAAGGCCACACAGAATTCTCCGAATATTATTGATTTTCAGTAAACGACATTGTTCTCAGTGTTGTCACTCACAGTTAGGAATGTCTATACCTGGAACTTTATAATAATGTTTATTCCAAACCAGTCGGTAGCATGCCGTCAGGTATGAAGAGCTGGTACAGTCAGAATGAGAACACGACTGGCGGGATTTGTGAGTGCTGCGGATTGCGCGGAAAAGAGGTAGTTCCATTAACAGTGGGCATTATCCAATATAGACTTGGTCACGCCTCAACCGGTATGGGGAGGAAAACACAGCTGCTATGACTTTTCTCTCTTGCGGAGAAACTGCCAAGCTAAAACAAGTTCAACGCATGGGAATTTGAAGGTGGTGGTCAAAAATACAAAACAAGGGAGGGCAAAACAAGAGGCGTTCTACTTGAAACGTGCCAAGGAAACTTCAACTTGCGGAGAACGAAGATCTGGTGAAGCATCAGAATTGGCGTGATCCGGCCGGGCAATTTGAACTAACGCCTAGGACCGCTGAGGTCGTGCGGTCTTGGACTGTTGGGCTTACGGCCATGGTCATCAAAAGCATAAGTGGAGATGAAGTGCAGGAGTTAGCAATACGGATAAATGGTAGAAAGAATCCCAGACTCGCGCCGTGTTACGGTTATCTGCCTTTCGAACTTGAGTGACGCGTGCCAGCTCACCAAAAAGTACCAAGAAATCTGATCTTTGGAATCATGGTACTACTACAAAGATAATGATACACATTTTCAAGAAAACCTCAACAGATTCTCTTCCGCAGATACCGTAAGAGTTACAAAATAAGGCGGTACAACCATCAACCTGAGGACAAATCGCAGTTCACCTCGCCACAAATTCGATATCGTGACAAGGAAACAGATATCGACGGCGAGTGACCACAAAAAACAATGTCCTACCAAAATCCGTAAAAGTTATAAAAATAGTTCAAAAAAGCGGGATTCAGTTCATCAGCTGAAGGAAGTTGGCTTTCACATATGGTGGGGAACGGGAGCACATGTTGGCAAGTTCCCTTCTACACGCCGTACGGTGAAACTGTGGCGACACAATAATGACACTGTTGACGTGGAGTCGGTCGTAAAAATTCCTTAGGGGTGCGAACTGATAATAATACACAAAAGGAAAGGCATACTTTATAGAAAATCATCGAAATTGAGGCGAGGACAAACTGAAAGTTTACCTGACGGTTGAAACTTGACGAACGCTTTATCAGACTAGAATCAGGGGGTCTTGGATGCGGTTGGGGCCGGTTGAGGTGTCTGTCCGTAGCTGCAGTTAAGAAAACAAGTAGGCGAAAAGATATAGTCGAAGGTAGGCAGTTAATATCACTGCACTGACACTTCGGTTTTGGGACTGTTCCGTGACGGACGTTATGTATAAGTTGATTGGGCTGTGGTGTGCAATTCTGTTAGCAGTGGAATTTTTGGGTTGGTTGAGGGAATACGCGGTGTTAGAACAAAGTTAATGTAGGATCATAAGTATTTTTCCGTCCGGATAGGGATTTTTTCGGATGTAAAGCGCAGATCAGGTTTTGCCGAAGGTCGAAGCTTGAAAAGTAGAGGGAATGGGATGAGATCAGTAACGCAAGGTAAGTTGTATGAAGCACCAGATAGGATAAAGCCGATATATAAAGAAAAAGTTAAACGTTTACTGCAATATGAGTGGTGGTAACAAGTGAATAAATGAGACAGGATATGGGTTTATTTGCACTTAGTAGTTTAGCGACCAAGGACTGGCTAAGCTTGCCAATATTTTTATGGTACCTGAGACATACAACAACTCGGTGTAATTACTCAGAGGGATGGTGTGGTGCGGGAATTCAAACACAAGGAGCTATGAAAGTGGAAACTTCCAGATGGAGGACTAGATTTACTGGAAGCTATCACATGGGCTGGACAGTACCATGATCTAAGCGGGAAGGTGAACGTCAGATAAATGATCACCAGTCCCTGAAGCACCGCTATCAGCTTCACTCAAAAAGTGGAGCATGGCGAAAACCTTAGGGCGCTCGTCTTGTACGTTGGTAATGAAGGGTTAGGAATCTCATTAGATATATCATTTGTTTGTATTTGTGTGTGTTCACTCAGTAGTAGTGTGGGTAGGTGTGGGTTTTTTTGGTTAACGGGGTGGACCGTGGTGCGATGCAACCCGAATTATGACGAAGGCAGCTACGGCTTTGCATATCAATGTAAGTCACTGGCATTGCAGAGAATCATCGGGGCATGGTATGTATGTTTTTTGAAAAATTCTTGACAGAAGAAAGGTCAGTTTTTTGCGATAGCTGAAGTTTATGGCGTGCCAGACAAATGACGCAACCGATACGAGTCTAATATCGGCGGCAACAGACAGAACAATACTGCTTTGCTATAGATTTCCCGAATTAAGGCCCAGACTCAAAGTCACCGGCGGTGAGCGATGCACCCATGCTACTGAAAAGTTGGCAGGTGTGCGGACGCACAATTGTGCAACGTGAGAGCCTCTGTGAAGGGCATTAACCACCACATGTGTTGCATGGTGCCAGAACTGCAAGGTGGAAAACCACCAAACAGTCACACATGCGGCTTGTGCGTTGATGCAATACTCCAGCTGCCAGACATTTTTCCGGTCGGCGGGAAAGTCGGGCCAGTAAAACAGCTCAGTCAAGTCGGATAAGCAAGCAGCTAACAGACTGGTAATTGCAGCTTGTGGAGGGGGCAAGTGTAATGGCAGCTACCAGTGGGAAAACCGAAAGGGAATTCTGATATTTAGAGCGAGTGCACTGCCCATCCGGCTACGGAGCATTGTTGTGAGCCGCCATGTCGAGCATGGGCGCACCGCGAGCACATCATCAGATGAACTATTTATATTGGCGTGTAATGCACTTTGATAGTGAAAAAACGTCGAATTATATTGGAGTTGTGCTAGTTAGACCATAACCGGAGGGGCACCAGCCATTACACAAAGCTGACAGAGTAATCCACGGTAGAATGGGTGTCTGAGGAAAAAACAACCAGGTCAGTGGCACCACATTTGGATAACGCATATATTTAACAGACTACAATCGCTCGAAGTAAGTCTAGGGGATAGGAGGATGTGATAGCGGGATCTTTAACTTGCCCACTAGCTGTATCGCCTTTAAACTGAAGTGTACACTGGACCTGATTCATAAACGAAATCAGGAGTAAGTTAGGTATCAAGTAAGCTGACAGCAGATTCATAAGTAAGAAATTTAATAACGGATCGCCAAAAAGTATTATGGTGCGTTATTCCGCAGCTGCTCAGGAGGACTTTCAATGGTTTGTTCAGAAAATTGTCTTTATGTTTGATATGGTTGAGTGTTTGAGGTCATCAGTTGCGTCGAATGTGAAAGAAGCTCTATAATTGTGTTGGTTTATTGTGTCTTGAGGTGAAACGTGAACTACCTGCAGTGGGCGAATGTTGCAGGTGGTTCTGAAGTTATGGTAATTTATGCAACTGGCTAGAACCTATATTGTACTATTGGACCCAACATATAAAGGAGTTTCAGTCCTGTAACTAATCTCAATTTTGTATCTACCCGATGACAAACGGAGGCCAAATGATTTAGTTTCGGACCTCGAGGATAGCTCTTCCGAGTAGACAACGCTACAGACACACTTATAATACTGGGAAACCGCGCAACAGATATCGAGAACGTAAGGCTGCAGATGATAATGACCCCTGCACGCAGGTCTAGTTTTCTGGTGCACTGTCTGATATCATCTTGGAAGTGTTAAGTTCCACAATGCTCAATCAGCCAGCTACTTGGAGCCTTCTTCGATCATAGCAGACAGAAAAACGAACCTAGCTGACGCACACGACAACCATGCGGCTAAGGATCCACGATGCCTAATCAACTAGCCGCCATGCGTCCATCTATCGCGACTGAGAATAATCGAAGGTTCAACTTTGACGAGAAGATAAGTTATATTTTGTTTGGCGTTTCCGTTGGTGCATATGTCCTGAAAAAAAGCGCACGACCTTCTTGGTGTGCAGTGCTCTTCCAGCTAGTGGCTTCTTTAAATAAGACGGATATATAATCAAGGAAACAGAAGAACCCCATGGGGCATCCGGCGGATAGACTGGGAGCAAGTGCTGCTCTGTAAACGGAGCACTTCAGTGGCAACAATCCAGTAGAGGCCTCTTCAAACAACGCCATCTTTAACGGCGGGTTCGTATTGCAGTATTTCTTGTAACATGATGCCTACTGACTATTAGGCCTCACTAAATACGTGGTTTACCTAAAATGCATCATGTCTCATTGACGGACGAAAGGTCTGTAATTGATGGGCCGCAAATGCGTTACAAAAATTTATCCACGTCTCTTTCCTCTAATTGGCGCTCCATAGCATTGTTATATTATATACCACACATTGGTACGTTAAAATAAAACCTCACAGCTGTCGATTAGCTCCTCCCTTCAGCCAAAAACACGGACGCAAAAACACGCCCGGGTCACAGCGCACTGAGAATCTATGCTTTGGTCCAGAACAAAATCATAAGCTGCCTTCTTTGCGGTATGGTTTAACAAGCCCCACTGTGAGCTTTCTACACCGGCCGTGGAATAGTCAATAAAACAACCTGATCATCCACCCAACCACATTTGGGACTAGTCTGAAGAGTGTCACAGCAAAGTGGTAAGGGTTCACCATCATGATAGTTGACGTGACATGACACACGAATCGTCGCAAAACAGCGGCCAACGCTACTAATCGGCTGGTCACAAAGCACACAGAAGCCAAAGCCTGTCCCTAGGGTGCCATCAGGGTTGAGATGCAGTATCTTTGACCATCGACGGCAGGTTGTTAGTCGCAGACCTCGATCCTTGGCACAGAAAGATTTGCCCCTGAATAATCACCTGTCCTCCTGGACTCCAGCACTTGGAGTTATTTCATCACAGGTCTAATTTATTCACGCAGGCCGTCAAAAGTTGACGGCGGTGGCTTGGGACCAAGAGTAAGGGGTATACCTTGTGCTGGTAGGTTGTACTCCAACAACCAGCGTTGGTGGATGGACAAGCAACCTAAGAAACATTTATGAATAATATTTATTGCTGCTCGGAACCAACTGGTCTCCAAATACTTAGGACATAGTCATTCAACAGACTAAATTCGGAATGTTGCCGTCGCCCTCCAGGATTTCCCTTCGGTTGCGGTGGTATGACGTATGCATCTCATATTCCTCCATGAACCACTAGGCTCGCATGGACATCTACTTTATGACATGCTCCAGTGTATTAGAGTGGTGCACCCGGTTTTCTGGCGACCGTTTGCGTTCCTCGAGCGGTTATTGGTCACATTACTAGGACGGACCATCTCGGATTGTGCGCGCACTGCTCATTTACAGGTACTTCGCAAGAAGTGGGCCGCAGGGTATGAGATAAATCGTGGGTCCGTGCGGTGCATCAATTGCGGATCTTATCGGAATCTGTAAGCTGGTTTCATGATAAACAAAAAACCTACTGTACGTCATTGTCCAGGCGAGCCATACGGTGGAATATGCGGCGTCTGTTCACAGTGTCCGTGACAAAAAATAAGTGTGTTTTATGTTACATACGTGCTTCTTGATAGCTTTTTTGAATGTAGAAATGGCACAATGTGGTATCGCAGTGGAAAACTACTCTCGCTGCCCAAATTCGGTCTCCCAGTTTTTTCATCACAGTCTCCAGGTTTTACTGTTGATCTACCATTTCCCTAAACAAGCCGAACAGTTTGCACATGGGAGAAAACCGTTCACTTTTCACGAAGACGTTCATAATCGGACGTCTGGTACTCATGCAACCCCTGATGAGGAAGATGTAGAGCATGTATCCACGGGTCAGGTATACGTTGCTTTCGAAAGACTCGCCCAAGTCGACTTTTGTCTGCGTCCCGGCACAAATGCATCGCGCACCACCTGTGATTCTGAGTATGAGCTTTAATTCAGGAAATCTATAAGAGAGCACCATCGTCCTTTGTTTGCTGCCACCTGAGTTGGACTCGTATCGGATGACTGACCTTCCGTCTTCAAAATTTTTTCAAAAAAATACAAGATTGAAGGTATCTTGCGCCATAGAGTGAAGACCACGTGAAAGCGCGGGTGGATGACATTTGTAGGTTTTTCCAATTTCCTGCAAAATGTTTATCTGTTGGTACTAATATTAAACTGAAATTTGACGATGCCAACTGTAATCCTAGTACGAGCTTACGGCTCGTCCACCTATTACCATCTAATGTCGCGGTTTTTGGCGTTTTTCTAAGAGGGGCTATGATATTTTATCCAGAAATGCTGTATCCCTGTGAGATTTACAGATCCAATTTGTGAAAAGTCGTTGGTATGAGATAAATACTGCTTAAGCTACCCAGTGGCATTCACGGGGCCCACCCATCTTATTGATGGGTCCAAGGATTTATGCAGAAGATCGGTGCCCTTGACGATGCTTCCTTGATTTGTTCTTGTTGCTCAGCGGCTCTCCTTTTGAGAGAAAGGTAAACGTGAAATGAGAGTGGTGTCGTTTTTTATTTCTCCAGTTTGGGCAGTACTGGTTGCCAGCATCCAAAGGAGATTTTGTCTGGATACTAGGAACAGTATGGCGGTTTAAGTAAGCATAAGTGATCTTCATGTTGAACCATGCTCCAAAATACAGGTGAAATACTTACTGGGCTTAGGCCTTCATTGGACCAGGAGACAAGTAAATCATAGAACATTGCTAGCCACCTAACCCGTTGTATCCAGCTTCGCAAATGGTCGGAGGCGGATGTTTGATTTACACAGTGAAATCCATTTCTGGTATCATCAAGAACAAAAAAGCTTCTGTCGAGTCCGGCGTTTTTCAACTAAGGCCTTCATCTCTTGCAACATTGAGCAACTGAGGAAAGATTACAGCACAACACAGACCGCTTGAAGCTAGTGAGAAATACGGTGTCTTCTGGTGAACACCTATCACGCAGAAATTGCCTGTAGGACCTCACAAATCGATCTAAAACAAAAGGAAGGCCAACGAATGTAAAAAATCGATAGCGATTTAATCTTTAAAATGGTTTTGATTCGGAGTGAATGAAGTAATTCGACGGTTCGATGACAACAGGGAAGGCAAACGGCTGGTGAAAAAAACGAAAATCGGAGCAATCAGGTTGTGTCAGTAACTGTAGCACATTCGCTTACCTCTCGGCTATTTTCAGTTCCAGTTGGTCATACGTTCTACAAGTTCGCTTTATCCTGCCTGGCCCGGAGTTATCAATGCTGGAAAGCCAACAATTACGCAACATTCGGAGCTGTCTCCATTGCTGGCGATTGGGAACCTGAAACGTGTACCAGAAACAGCGACCCTGTCAGTTGTGGCCACATCACGGAAGGGTCTACAAATAAACATCGTTTACGACGAACTGCAATCGGTACAATGCGTTCGGTAGCGAAATTGGACAAAAGTAGACGGACCGATTGTTACGGTCTACAGAAAAACAACAGACGATTGAATATACCAGGTGTAACATCAAAGAAAACGCATCAACATCATTGGAACATTACCGCAAGGAAAAATACATCTTCGATGTTTTGCACTGCATAGTCCGTAAGAAAAACACGGCATAAACGAGATTCACCTGAACCTTCCGGCAGCAGGTCAACCTTGAAGTACGTTTAATTCCACAATAGCTGGCCAAACAAATCGCGACTCAGTTAGTCCTGTACGGAAAACACCGCCTTTGACAGGTCTTGTACGTTTTACAGTTGCAGAGACCTTTGTGACCAAAGCGGTCTAACCACCACTGAGTCATGTTATCGTAAGCCTGCTTAAGAGGGACCTAAACGTAATCCTTGTGCCAGTATGTAGTTACCAGTGTCACACAATTTGGCATTTGTTTCCAACTTATGAACTAGCAGTCCTCCTGCGTACGCCTGGGCGCTCTGGAAGTATCCCTGCCCACACACCTACAACTAACAATAGTGTTACGCAACATCGGCCATTGCATGGTATGATCGCCTTACTTGCTGCATACGGCAGAGTGGGTGGGTGAGTGAACACAGACTACCGCTGACACCTCTTTCCCTTCTCTTCCACACACTTTCTACCCTCTCTCCCACCATTCCATTAATAACTCTCTCCTTCTGGGCCCTTCCGTTAGGACTGATGAACCAGTTCATCTTGCATAGGTTTGGGCTGCAATATCTGCGGATAAGTGGGCGCAGACATGCTCAAGTATATCTAAACCAACCTATGAACCTGGACCGCCGGTCTATCTGCCTGATTCTAATGTTTGCACTCTGAAACAAGCGGGACAAACTTTTAGCTTCCACACTGGCATTGATGTGTGCTGTACAGAACTCAACACTTGTAGTAAATCCACTACCAGCAAGTTGAAGCCTCGCAAGCTGCACAAATAGAGGAGCAAAGTTTCGGAGTAGGCGATGAACAGCACAACTATTTGCTCTAAAGAAAACCGTCCCGAAATGGATTACTGTGTGTTTGATTTGAGTCACGGTGAAATCATATCCACCTTATGCCCTGCTAACATTACGCCTTCGGATTCCCAATGCTGAGTATTCTTCAGCTGTTCCCCACTTGACATTAGGTCGAAAAGGCCTTCGATAAAGGTATAATTGCCAGAAACACATGGGAACAAGACAACAATAGGCAATAAGCGAAACACGAGACCGAACTAACGAGAATGAGAAAGTAGTCGCTCCCGTTGACATTGATCGTTGGAGAGGCCAAGGGGTTCAGTGTCCATAATGCATCTACAGTTAACGTGTTTTCGAAAAATAGTTGTGACCTCTTTTCCAGAAGACGCCGGATCCTTCTGGGTAGTTTACGGCTCATCCGACTGCGTGCTGGTTTTTTTGGGACGAACATCGCTTCAGCCTCGTGACGCGATGTTGGGGTCTACGAACCTCCAGCTTCCAAACTGCGTGGAGTGCTTTTGAACGGAAACCACTGAACGACAAGAACAAACCCGACTAGAGAAGCCTGGGCGAAAGCCTCGATCCTGTCAATCGATCAGTGTATCCGTGGGTCCGTGAACCTGCAGAACTGAAGTTATTTTGGTCCTGCGGTTTCTATAGCTTTTTGAGCTTTTCGAATTACGGCGCGCGGTTCGAATCTCCAGGACGTGGGTGAGTTCTGGCTCCCAGTCTGCCACTAAGTACGGAAACTTCATTGAAATGCTTCAGTTACCAAAAACCTACCAGGGACCATGTCGGGGGACTCCATGTAGCATGGAAATACACTGTATGTAGGCATAGAGCACTCCAGTACACTGAATCGCTGACTTTCTGTGTTGAGAACTGTTGGCATCGTCATCATCATCATCGACAGCATGACACCAGTGTTCAACACCGATGCTTCGCTGCCGTACGAACATGATTTATTTGAAAGCCTTATTATGAAGAAAAGAATAAAGATGGATGGGGAGGGGACTTACTGCTGCCTTACTACAATCATTCCGAGGTGCCTACACCTCCAAACACTCATTCAGGCAATCTGGATAGAAACTGACAACAAGGTCGCCACTAACATCGGTTGGCAGCCATATCTTGTAGTGTCTCCAACCAGGCGCAGTGGGGATCACGCGGTCCCCATCCTGGAAGGCGAGTAGCACAGACAGCACCCAAACGTTTCGTGATTTCTTTCATACCCTTCTGCCAGGTCAAGGGTTGGCCATCTATCTGCTTCCGTCACTCTAAATTTGGCATGGAAAACCCCTCTCTTCGGCACACGACGGTTAGGCCTGCGCAACACATGTCCAAACCAACGCAGCTTCTAGCAAGAGCAGCTTGTTGTCCTGCTTGCTTCAGAGTGCATACATTGAAGGCGGCCAGATAGACTGAGTTTCGAGGCTTGAAGAGTGATTTGGAGATACCTAAGGACGTCGGCGCCATGTGCCGAGCAGATGCTGCACGCAAAATCGATGCAAGACGAACGGAGTCATCAGTCCTAAGTGCTGGGCCTATAAGAGGAGAGTTATTAATAAGGTGGAGAGAGGGGGAGCAAAAGTATGTGAAAGAGGAAAAAGGGAGGCGTCAGTAGTAGCCTGTTTTTGCTCACCCGCCCTGCTGTATGCAGCAAGTAAGGCAACCCGGCTGATGGCACGACGCGACGGTCGATGTGGCATGAGTTTATTTGTATGTGTGCAGTTCATGGTTGTATGCGATCAGGTCTTTGGGCCAAAAGCTTTGTTTGAGGACCCGTCTAGGTCTAGACGCCCTGACAGTATCCCAGCCTATATACAACCATGGATTGCACACACGCAAATAAACTCATGCAACATCGGCCGTCACCTGGTGCTATCAGCCGGATCGCCTTACTTGCTGCATGCAGCAGTGCATGTAAGCGAAAGCAGGCAACCTCTAACGGTCCTTTTCTCTTCCACATACTTTTTCGTCCGCCTCCTCCGATCCCATTAATAACCCTTTCCTTGTAGGCCCGTCAGTAAGAACTGATGAATCCGTTCATTCTGCGCAGGTTTTGACAGCAATATCTGCACCAGCCGGTGCTTAAATCCTCAGGCATCTCAAAATCAATCTTTAAGCCCCGATGCCGAGTCTATCTGGTCGCCTCTAATGTGTGCACTCTGAAGCAAGCGGAACAACAAGCTGCTCTTGTTCTCACGCTGGATTCGTTAGGCATTGATGTGTGGTGCGTATCAAAAACAAGAATTCAAGATGTAAGCACAGTGGTTAAACACTCTCCACTCGCTTCTGGTTGTGTACCTCTGGCGATCCAGCGAATGCTGTGGCAGGATGTGCATGGGTTGGTATCATCTCAAGTCACCAAGGGGAAGGATTCTTGGTTGACTGAATATCCGTTGATACTCGTCTCTGTTCAGTTCGTCTCCCAACGTCCGTGAAGGAGTATCACAAGTGGGCAGTTGATCGTTGTCTGTTTTTCTTGTCTACTTGCTTTACAACTGACTGTAGCTCTGATGCCATCAAAGACAAGTTTATTGACGCCTTGCGTGTTCTGTTGCTGCAAGCTAAAAGCCCAGATATCGTTGTGGTTGCAGATCTGAACGCACATGTGGGCAGACTTAGCGATCTGAGACTCAGTTAGGTGGTCGACAAGGACTGGACTGTACGTACGGGCAATCGTGCACGATTGCTTCAGCCTTTTGGTTACCCCAAGCTGTTTTTATGCAACACTAACCTCCAAAAAACCAAAGTCGTCTGGCCAGGTGGTGTCTTGCAACAACCTGCCAGCTAAGAGCCTAAATTGATCACATCGCCATCGATTTTCGATGGTGCGGAGTAATTACTGACTGCCGCTCGTTACGGAACACATATGTAGATTCCAACCACGGGCTCCTCCGGGGTCACTTCTCCATTCGTTTTCTCCAGGAATGCGCAAGGTTTAGACAAATCGCTTGGCAATTGGGAGGTCGGCAGATAGTGAAGTCAGACGAATTTATCAGAATTGTATTCTGGAGTCTCTTCCAACTTCTCCACCGTCAGACGTGAATTTATGCTAGAACGAGATTGCCATCTCTGGGAGTTTCTCCTGTGACACGACGCTACCAGGACCGCCCAAACACTGTACATCAGACAGAATGGTGGCGCTGTTTGAACCTCGGAGAAATACCCCCACCGGTCCCGAACATAACTTGGTCTGACGAATTATCAGAGTTCAAGTGGAAATGAGGGTGTGCGCCGATCGTGAAGTCTGGTGGACACAGAAGGCTAAGGAAACGGTACACGCCAAGAAAATCTGGAATGCCCGAAGACTATTTCAGTTGATCAGTGCAACCAGCCCCCAGAAACCACTGGTGATCGAAACCACCAAGCATCAAAATGTCGCGACCATCATTAATAGAGAGGAACCCCTCGATCGCTGGGCCGAATGCTACAAACAGCAATTCTCATGGCCACCCGCTGCCACCCATTTGGAGTCTGCAGCCGAAGTAGAACCTTTGGTGTTGAACCTGGAACGCCATAAGGCCTTGAAGGTCTATGACTGCGTCTGTTTTCTCTACCGCCACCTAGTTCTTGGTCAGGACGACCCCACCCGCATTGCCCCAGGACGGAGGAGAAGTCCTTGATCAGCGCTTGTTTGATCTGTTTGCCTGCATTTTAGAAAAAGGGCCTGTCCCAGAAAACTGGGGACAATCGGTGATAGTGTCTGTTTTCTAAAAAGGGGCTTGTAGTGAGCGCGGTAATCACGAGGGAATCAGCCTGACCCCGGTTGTAACGACACTTTCGGTGTTACCTGACCTTCGCGGGCTTACAATGGCTCGGGAAATACTGACTCGCAAGCGGGATTCCGGCCTGGTACGGGCTGCGTTGATAAAATGCCCCGGAAGTTTGTGCACATGATTCACTTTTCGTATTCTCAGACTTCCAGAAGTGTGAGAGTATACGGAGAGCTCTCCAAAAAGTTCCGTATGCAGAACTGCGTCTGTCAGATGTGCCAACTCTCTCCATTCCTATTTAATTTCGTGATCGACGGGATAGTGAGACAAATGCTGGGAAGTCTGCAAAAACCCCGGTATTCAAATAGCCTGTCACGAGAACTTTGTCGATCTGGAATATGCAGACGGTATCGTTCTCGTCTTCGAAGTAGACGAGAAGCCGCAGGTGTTTTTGGATGAACTGATCAAAGTCATCCCGTCCTTTAGTATGCACTTTGCTCCCACAAAGTGTAAGGTCATGTTCGTGGACATACAGTCACTGAACACGTCACTTGCATTTCAGAGGGAGTCACTCGAGGTTGTGGAGCGTTTTACGTATTTTGGAAGTCGTGTTAGTTCCGATTGTGGTGTGACAGATAAGATCGATGTACGAATCTGCAAGGCTCGGGTGGCGTTTGCTAATTTGAGACTCCTATGGTGTAAAAGCGGTAAATTCCTGAGTCTCAAGGGACGTGTGTATCAGACTACAATACGGGCTATTTTGTTGTATGGTTGTGAGACGTGGCTTGTTCGGGCAGCGGAACTGAGGTGCCTTCAGGTTTCCGACAACCATTGTCTCAGAATGTGAAAGGTCGATACTGTCGGTGCGACTTCTCTTCCGGGATGGGGATCGCGTGATCCCCGCGGTGCTTGGAGACGCTGCAAGATGTGGCTGCTAATCGATGTCAATGGCGTCCTTGTTTTCAGTTTCCATCCAGATTGCCTGAGTGAGTGTCTGGAGGTGTAGTCACCTCGCAATGATTGTGGTGGAGTAGCACTGAGTTCCTTATGTAGTCACCTCGCAATGATTGTGGTAGAGTGGCACTAAGTTCCTTACCACCCACGTATCCACGCTTATTGTTCCCTTCACAATAAGGCCGTCAACAGCGAAGCGTCATTCATGAACAGTGATTTTCTACTGTCGCTGATGATGGTGATGACTACTCCTGTTTAGGCTCACGGGTACTATTTCACCCCTCACACTCCTTTGATGTGGTATGCGAGCTATGCACCGAAATTGTGATGGATGCTGTTTTTTGATGATCTAAACCGTTGTGAATGGAATATCTATTGACTGTAAAAGTGGTAAACCCTCAAATTTGGTCGGGGCGGTAGATTGGCCGTAAGTGTGCTTTCGAGCCCTGGGTGTGATCCTTTGATCGGTTATGAGAATGGAAGGCAGTAAAACGCAGATCAGGATGCAAGTCATTCTCTTGGCTCGGAGGTTGCCTCGCGGATTCCATATACGGCCAGAGAAAGTTGTTAGAATCCTCTTCACAAACTGCATCCGACCGCTACCTGAGTACTTCACACTAGCGGCTTGTTTACACCAGACGAATCAGAGGGCCTCGAACAGCTTTGGCGTTTGGCGACCCGGATGCCACTCGCTCTGAACCAACATGAACACCCGCAACGTTGTGCTCAACTGCGGTTGTTCTCCACCGCTTATCGCAGGGTCGGAGACGCACCCAATCGTGTCTAGAGGTACCCAACCTCGGATTGTACCCATCTCTTTTAACCTTGTTGAAGGTGGTGGTCCTCACTGTAAGATGGAGATGAAACGAACTGACAAACTCCGCTTGTGTATCACTTGCCCCAACGACGCGGAACTCGCTAACAGACCAGGTCGTCGAAGGCACATCATCATCACTAATGGCAAAAACACCATGGAAAAACGTTGGTATTTCACTGTCGAAGCCACATCCGCAGGACAGTCAAAGCGCTGCTGGACAATTCAATATGAAAAGAACGTGAAGAACTCCAGAAGGAAATACACCGAACTGGAAACTCAGCTGTATGGAGAAAGCCACTGACACTGCACGTGAAGTGCGGGAACTAAACCAGACTAAACATGCGTCTGCATCAACACTACGTTTCGTTTGAAGGTGAACTTTATCTTGGCCATATCAACCCTGTCAGGTATTCAGTCCGTGAGGGATACCGGGGGTGGTGTGAAAAGCATTCCCCATTTTTTCCCCGAGTTAACCTGTATCCAGCTCCATAGTAACAACAAGCGCACTAATTGTGGACTGTTGTAAAAATTTTATTGTAAAGTACTCAGACGTTAAATGTCCGATGCGCATGCCATGGATCTTTCATGAGCTTTGACGCGACCTGTTGTAAACGGTTCAGCGATGGATACTTGAGAACGAAGGTAACGCCGGATTTTTCCTGGTTTTGTGTCACTTATCCGAATTTATCAGGTATCTGAAGGGCATCAGGCCATGACGAACGTGGCGGAAGTAGGCAATATTTGTTTATACTTATAATCACTATGGACTGCATACTAATGGAATGCATATGCATATAGGCCGCGTGTCCTCATCATCCTGGGGGGCAGCAACATCAGTGTTCACACTAATGCTTCATTGCCGTAGAACCATAAAGTTTATTCAGTTATATTTAAAGCCTTAGAGTAAAAAGGGGGGAAAAAGAGTGGGTGAGGGAGGGGACCTAGTGCTGGCCTATATCAAGCATTCTGAAGTGCCCACACGTCCAAGCGCTCAGTCAGAGAATCTGGAAAGAAACTGACAGGACGAACGCCACTGACATCAATCAGCCGCCATTTTCTGCAATGTCTCTAGCCAAGCACAGGCGGGGTTAGGGGGACCCCGCCCTGGAAGACCTACAAAACCGTGAACACCCAAACCCTTCGTAATCTCTTTCACGCCCTCTTGCCAAGTCATACGTTGTCCACCTCGTGGTTTGCGCCACTCCGAAGGAAGAACAGAGAACAATACTCGTCTCGGTAGGCGGTGTTTAGGCATGCTTAGCACATGACCGAGCTATCGCAGTTGATGGTGCTGGATGTTTTCCGTGATTGATGTACCTGCTGCACAACCAAATACCCGTTTTCTAATCACTTCGCTACTACTCCGCTGACGACATCCAAAACCAGCAACGCTTCTGAGGCATCAGTGGTAAACAACTGAAGACGCCTCACATCATCTGTCTGAAGAGGTCACGTCTCGCACCCATGCAGCATCACATCCCTCACTGCAGCCTGCTACATGCAACTGATATGCCTTCTTGACACCACAAGTGACGCAAATTAACAAACGTGATTGGAGCCTTTGAGATTTATGCACTGGCTTCATCAGACCCTTCCGTCAGAGCTAATACAACTACCGAGGTATGTAAAGTTCACAACCTCCAGTTTTTCTCCTTTAATTGTAAGGGGTATTTTCAGAGACTGTGCGTTCTGAAGCATGAATCTACACTTTGAAGGCGCTAGGCGCATTCCAGAAGATAGCAGGATGGTGATCAGTCTATTCAGCAAGGCTTGTGCTTCGCCGTGGTCTTCAAAGATGAGGGCGATTTAGTTTGTGTACTCTAGATCGACAAGGTTCTCACCAGCAACAATTCGAACACCAGGGCTTTACAGGCCTTCCAGCCTTCGCCTTAGTATTTCACCAATGACGAAGTTGAACAAGAATGGCGAGAGTGGACATCTTTGCCGGACACCACTTTTTGTAGGGAAAATTTTGGAGAGCTCAGCATAAACTCACACGTCCCGAAGTATGTGAATATAGGGATCAGATTATGTTCACAAACTTCTGAGGCATACCCTGTTGAGGAAGTTTAATTAGCAGCACTGAGCGATCGACAGAATCGAATGCATCCTTGAAGTCAAGGAACTCCAAGATTGTGGGTCGTCTGTACATGTGGAGTTTCTCTAACACCTGACGGATTGCGAAGGCGTGGTCGACGCATCCTCTACCCGGTCGAAATCCCGCTTGATTCTCACGAGTCAATGTTTCGCCTGCCACCGTACGACGGCGAAGAATCAGTGACGCCAGACACATTGTTTTAACAGGAGTCAAACTAACACCTGTGTGATCACTGGGATTACCCTTTTTGAAAATAAGCACTATTATCGATTCACCCCAGTTGTCTGATCTCTTTCTCCCAGATAAACTCAAATAGGCTAGAGGGGCATTGGCTGAGAAACCCACTACCATCCTTGAACAGAGCAGGTGGAGGGTCGTTAGGACCAGAAACACGGTGACATTTGAATAGAGATATACACTCGGACACTTCTGAGGTTGAAGACGGCTCCGTATTCACAGCCCACCTTTCTGTTGAAGGCCTGCAGGCTGGGCTGGAGGTAGCAGGTGGCTAACTGAATCGCTGTCCGAAGTATTGTGCCCAACGGTACAAAAGTTCTGCTTTGCTGCATATCAGGTAGCCATTTTGGTCCCTAGTGATTTCGGTGACAACAGGCTTCCGAGGCACAGTCGAACGAATCAAGTCGAACAGCTTGCGGACGTTTCCAGCATTTTTCGCACCTTTCATTTCTTCGGCCTTTTTGGTCCATCAAGTTTCTCAGTCTGCCCGGACAGTCCGTCTCACTTGGTGTCGGATGATGCGTCGGGTGGAGTTGTGGTTGCTTCAGGGAGAATCTATCACCGGGCTTCCAGCAAAGACGCGGTCCTATCAGAGACTCAGTGTTTGGGTATAGGTTTGGATATGTTTTCCCCGTGGCCGTTTACATCCGACATCGGACAGTCCAGGGACGAGATGGCCGGAAGGTCCATGGTTCGAACCCGACCTCTACCTCTCGACCTCCCCTGTCTAGGCTTGGGCAACATGGCAGTATCCAACCCTCGTGCTTCCTTCGGGTGGCATGGCAGCTAGGCACCAAAAGGGTGTTACAGCTGAACGATTATTATCGGACAGTCCGGCAGGCGTTCGACGAGCTGATTCTGGTAGTTTCGTTTGATTTCTGGGTCTACTAGCTTCTCACTGGCTAAGAGAGTTGTGCGCATTTTGCGTAGACCTTAAAATCAAAATGAAAAGCAGCGGGATACAAATGCATGGTCAGAGTTTACGTGGGTGTCCCAGAAGGAGTGGCAGCCAATGGTTGACCCTCATCACTTATGACTGACGGCGATGTGGTCTAGTTGGATTCGGAGCTGCTTCGTTGGTGGGCACCACGTTGTCAAGTAACTTTCGCTGTTCCGGAAATTGGTGCTGCAAAGGAACTGTCTGTGGTCAGCACACATCTGGAGCAGGCGATTTCCATTGTCCGTGCGTCGCGTGTTCAATCCAAGACGACCACTCAATCGGGCCTCAGTAGCGCTTGGTCTGCCTACTTGAGCGTCCATGACACTATCAACCACAACGATATTTAAGCTCTTGGTCCATTGTAAAAGAGCACTTAAAGCGTCATAGAAATTACCTTTGGTAGGTTCAGAGCAGGGCAAGATGGCTTAGTGGTTAGAGAGCGAATTTACCGACCAAAAGGTCCGTGGTTCGAACCCGACCTCTGCCTCTCGACTTCCTCCGTCTAGGTTTGAGCAATCTGGCAGTATCCCAGCCCTCATGCTGCCTTTGAGTAGCGTGGCGGCTAGGCATCGAAAGGGTGTTATAGCTAAGCGATTTTTTAAGATTCAGAGCGACAGTCAGTTGGGGCATAAGCAGACACAATAAACAGGGTGCGATAGACATCGCTTCTTCTAAATTCTTTCACAGACGTTACCAGACGAACCGCGCAGGGCCGACTATTAACGGGCATGCAATCAAATAGAGACGCTTCCGCTCGGTCGCTCAGCACAATGTCCACCCCAGCATATCCAGCTTCAGCGGCCTTTGTATAATCAGAGGTGCACAGTCAGTTCGATCACAGCGCTTGTGTCCTGTATCTTTGTTTCTGACACAACAAACATCAATGCAGGGGAAATTCACAGTACTAGCAAGAGCCATCTGTTGTGCTGTTTGCTTCAGTGTGTAAACCTTAAAGACGGCTAGGTAGACAGGCTTTCGGGGTTTGGAAATAGACTTTGAAATGTTTAGGGTTGTTACTGAACCCGGACTTACAGAAGCTGCGGCTGAGTGTGATGCAAGGTGAGCGAAACGGCCACTCTTAGTCCTGGGACCTGCGGAGAGAGTATTCACATTTGGGTGGGGTAGGATAGAAGAGGAAAAACGTGAAAGTGTAAGAAGGGCCCGCCTGTACAAAGACCTAACACCATATTCGCGCTAATGTGCCTACTGAAGGACTACTTGTCGACGTCTGTCATGGAGTTGACTGCCTTCGAAGAGTACCCTACCAGCATTTGATGGTTATATAGGGGAGAGATGCTTTCGGACGAGGATTCTTGGACACTGCTTGTTTCTCTTCCATTCACGAATTGCCAAAGTTGCAGGGGTGGATAGATGCTCATTCTTGAATAGCGAGAAGGCTAATGTAAGAGATTAATGTCTCCAGACGTTGCTCATAAGAAGCGTCATGAAAACCAACCACCATCTTCATTACCTCCCTTTCAACTCTATCTAACAGCTACTCATCTTTACTACGGCCCGGGGTGAGTACTTGTTTGGTCAGACGTAGGTCTTGCATAAAAGCTTGAATGCAGTGGTCCCAGTAGCTTCAACTTCGTTCAGTGGGGATACGGATGATATGGGAATAGGAGCCACCTATTGGAGTCGACGGCCCAACCACTTCATTGCCGTTAAATGGTTCTGTTTGTCCGGCATGGCAGAAAATGGAGGCGATAGTGATGAAGGCAGTAACTTCGACACAAGACCGCCGTTGACTGTGTGACAGCCATGCCTGACAAGATCAATAACCACTGGTTTGTCTCATTCCGCAGTTTCCATCTGGGGAGACAGCAGTTGCCAACGCGACTGAGTTGACTGATTAGGCCCTTCACGCTTGTGGTCATCTCCGTCCGATACAAGTCTTGGTAAAGAGGGCTGTAAGGGGTAAATGATCCTATGGCACACGAAGTACAAGGCCTAATCAGCGTAACCTGATGAGTTGTTTAGCTTTATTGACGCTTTGCTGAGTGTGAGCTGAGCGGCCTTGCATCAACTGGTGTGTTTTAGAGGGAAAGTGAGTAGATAGGAGTTCAGTCCTGTGCTTCAAAATTAACGACGATTTTGTGCCGAAGCTCTCCACCAGTAGCTGATAACCACACGGTGGTCTCCAAGTCACGCGGTGTGAGCGCTTATGTTGAAAGTTTATGCTGACTAGATGCAAATGGTGTTCAGAACATAATTGAAGAGGTCGATTCCAATTATCTGTGCGGTGAGCGTCAACTCCAAATCGACCGTCAAAGTGGGCTTCCTTAGGACTTAGTCTGTGAACCTGGACACTCACAATACCTACCAGAATAACGATATGTGTACTTCTCTCCGACCGTGACAAACCACGATAAAAGCTCTTTCTCGGCCTCAGAACTGCCGTCTGTTGGAGCATATTCTGCCACAACAAATAAATACTACTTGCTTCGTGGAGATTAATGGTAAGAATAATGGAGGTGTATCGATCTTGATTGCATCAGTGAACCTAATAGCACAGAGCCGACTGCTTACTGGAATCCAGTCCAACAAGGCGCATTCAGCCGTGGGATTAAGCACGACTTCCACAAATTAGATACCACAATTTATTGGATCGGGATCGTTAGGAACCCGAAATGTTAACTAATACAAATCTGGGTTCGCTCTGAGATAGTTGGGATGTATGACCGAACTGGGGTCTTGAATATGTGTTTCGGAGAGAACATACGTCGGTCGGAGGAGGGAAGGTCTGAGTAAGAGGTACCTGCTGCCAAAGTTGATACAGGGCAACGACGTTTAAGCCCGCAATGTGGAACAGACCCCTTGGATTTAATAAGGGTTTGTTTTGACTTATTGTACTGGCCAGAAGCTCAGACACGAAACAACGGATAAATGATTGACAGCTAAATGAACCAGAGAGATTTGAGTGGGTGACATCTGTCGGGGAGTCAGAGAATAAAGAGCTGTGATGGAGAATGAAACTTCGCGCGTTCCCAAACTGAAGAAGAGGGTTTGGTTGAGGTACTCCTTTGATTCAAAAGTCTGAACCTCGAGGCCGCGGTTTTTAGGATTTTCTCGAGGGGTTATTTTCGGAGCCATTGACTCAGTCTGTCTCACTTGACTACAAAAGGCTGGCCTAGACATAGGGCGCAGTAAGATATAGCTGCGGCTGCACACTGCAAAGGCCTTTTGAACGGCACTGGACTCTTTGATTTTAAAGGTATTTCGACCGTATTGAATGGTCGCCGGTCAACCATTGGGTGATCGGGATGTGTGCTTTTTAGGTCTGACCTTTTCTAAACCTTCCTTCCTCGGGAGAAGGCAGTATTTCTGCTTCCATAAATATGAACATGCCGTTCGCCTGAAAATGTTCGCCCCTCACTGTTTTTGCACTCCTACTGCAGAGGACAGTACGACTTTACATCCAGACCGCCCCGTAACGCGATTTCCCGAACTTCGGAGACTAATCCACATCCATATCCGTTTAGGGGGTTTCCGGTTCTTCTGCGTTCCAAATCTTCAGGTCATCCGCGAAAACCAGACGGTTGACAGAAAGGTTCTCATGAAGGTCACTGACCTAGATAAGAAACAACAGCAAACTCAAGATCGATCCCTCAACAACTCTTGGCCTGACCAACGTCGGCCTAGAGAATTGCAATCCTGCTTGGACCGTGAACGAGGGAGTATCCAAGAAGGACGCGATCAGTCTGTAGGTTTTGGTCTATTCCATAATCCTACGGCTTTTGAAGCAGAAACGTTTAGGGAACGCAGTCGAAAATCCTTGCAAAATAAAGGAGCAAACATCGTATACCGATTCCCTATTATGTGGATCCGCTAGGCGTTTCGTAAAGAGCAGCATACCGTGCTAAGCTGAGCAATTCCAGCTTTAATGCAGATGATGAAAAACATTCTTTTGAGGATACGTTCAGGATTTTTATGGGGAATGCTTTTCAGGTTGACTGGTCTATACATGTTTGGTGTACACCTATCCCCACCCTTAAGTTTTGGTGTCACCACAGGTGTTTTCTAGGCATTTAGAAATAATTCACAACTAAGGATATTCTGAGATTGTTTGGCGAAATTTTTGTGCCATTTCCTTCAAAGGCACCGGTGAATCTGACCAAGTCTCGTTGCACTGAAAGGTGTTATTTGATTGCATCATCTACGGAAAGTTCTCCACTTTCCAGTGCTGTTCCAAACAATCCTGCGGTAAGATTTGGATGCGTGGCGGGGCCTTCCTGCTGAGCAGAATCCGCAACGTATATATATATATATATATACATAGTGCACATGTATAAGTTGCAGTCCATTTTGGTACTAAATACGCGAACGTAGTTCATTTTTGGGACCGAAAATGGACGGCAGCGAAGTATCGGTGTTGTACACTGATGTCATGCTGTCGATGATCGTTCAGCTGTAGCACCCTTTCAGTGCCTAACTGCCATGCCACCCGAAGGTTGCACGAGGGCTGGGATACTGCCAGGTTGCCCAAACCTAGACGAGGGAAGTCGAGAGGCAGAGGTCGGATTCGAACGACAGACCTTCTGGTCAGTAAATTCGCGCTCTAACCACTTACGCCATCTCGCGCTATCGATGGTGATGATGATGATGATGAAAATGGACGGAAAACGGTTTGTCTGCTAGCAGAAAAGGTTATGCATGGCATTCTTGGAACCCAAACTCTCCCAATCTGAAGTGGTCAAGCTTTGTGAAGGTCACTTGGATTTTCGCACCATATCTGGTTATGGCCCTGTGTGTTTCTCTCATAACGCCTCGTTCACTGCTATGGACGTAAGTCTTAGGAAGCCTGTTGACCAAACGGTATCAAAGAGTGACAGGCAACTTGGGTTACCGATGGTGCTGTTGAAGTAAACCTTGACTTACTTGACTTACATCTTTCGAGCTCTGAAAACACCAGTGTATACATGACTGTAGTCCAAGGTGATTCACTCAACGCATAACTCCCTGTCGGTCGACACCGGGAGTTGTTAGTTTAAGCTTCAAAAGACCCATCCGAAACGGGTGATGGCGATGTTTTGCTGCCTCCTGATGAATTGATCGGGAACTACGCTTGAAAGTTAGGGCTCAATGCAACACTTGACGTTTCCGCCGTGATGACAGTGATTACCACCAACACTGCCATCGTCATCGCCGACTGCAGTACACCCCTATTAAATACAGTTGACTTGCATAAATCCACGACGGAACAGCTTCCAGGTAAGGATAAGGAGGGAAGAGGAAGGGTGTGAACTTAATACAAACGATCTTCTGTCCGTAGGGGAGAGGTTTAGAGACCAGTGGCCACACATTGGGGCATGAGAAAGATGATAGTGATGAGCAAGATGGACGCATGTGAACACCATACTCGAGTAAGATGCTATCAGTGGGATTAACCGAATGTCTTCTGCGAACCCCACCTAATAAAGAGAAAATATAAGATGACAGGCAAGCTAGGCCGTTCGACTGAAATGTGACAGTATTTTCGTAGCTAATACCAGCTGCTTTCACTTTCCTGTATGCATTCTAACAATGTGCGAGTAGGACTCCACACAATAAGATCCACAAAAATTGAAACACCTTGAGTTCGCTCACATGGCTGAACAATTAGTAATTTTGTCCCACGTAGGAGCGTTGCAGTACTGAAGCCCTACCTGCGCGATAACTGGACAATCTTAGGTCTGGAAAAGCTTGATAACTCGGCGGGGAACGCTCAGGTGTGTGTGGGTATGGTGTGTTGTTTGTAGGTCCGATATTGTGGATGTGTGGTGCTGCTTAAATGCTGTATGGAGCTTTCCTATAAAAAATGGCGTGCAACGCGAATTTCTCACCTTATAACTTGTCAGCCACGATCCAAATCGGTGAGTGCGCAATTCTTTGGAGCAAAGTTTATTGAGGAGATCATTCAGTCGTTGCCAACAGTTTAGTCTGTAAGTGATATTTCAGTCTCCTGTGGACCAGCAACTCAATTACAATTTTCTAACAGATTGCTGTTATCTCCGGAAGAGGTACCACCCTGGAGGAAGGAAGGCATTGTCGGTGCGATCCAAGGTGTGGCTCCATGTTTTGCTGACTGCGAGATTTGACTGCTGCTCGATGTAACTGGCCTTCTTATTGTCAGATTCTATAAAAAAAACTGATTGCTCAGCTGAAACACACTTTCGGTGCCTAGCTGCCATGCCACCTGAGGGAAGCACGAGGGCTGGGATACTGCCAGGTTGCCCAAACCTAGACAAGGGAAGTCGAGAGGCAGAGGTCGGATTCGAACTACGGACCTTCTGGTCGGTAAATTCGCGCTCTAACCACTTGAGCCATCTCGCCGCCTCAGATAGTTTGAATAATTATCTATAAATGTAGGCACCTTTAGTGGGTTGGCACTAGGTACTTTTCCTACCCATCTTTATTCCTTTTTCACTACGGGGTCTTCGGCTTAAATGTGATTGTACGGTAGTGAAAATGTGCTGTAGGTGTTGATTAAAAGGAAGATTTAACCTCTTCGATGGTGGTAAGGAAGGCCGTTTTGGAACTTCCAAGGCAGTGTGTTCTCTTCAGATTGTTGTCTCTTCCAAGATTTTCTGACGTTTATCATCTATTTGCTGAGGTGACGCATAACATCCACGGTCCCACGTGTATCCAATTGTAATCTAAGTGCACATCATCTTCAAACTGTTGACGGATGACTCGTGAACCCCTTCAGCATTGCCGTGTTCTCATGCAATTTTTAACCATTTTTAATTTTTCTGTCTGTTCTGTCACAAGCTAGTGTGATATTATTTTTAAACTTTTGTCCTCAGCTCATTCGTATGTGAGTTATTTGGATTCCTTTCGAAAGACATCGTTTCACCGGCAGTTTGCTTCCCCAACTTGTCTCACTGTTGCTTTTCTGTTACCCTTCCGTTTTCACGGGAAGTTTCCCATTCTTTTCCAACACAGGATCGTCAACTAGTTTAGCAGACCAGGTCGTTTTGTTATCATTCTTTTCTACTGATTACTAAGTGGATGTGCCACATCTTTGTTTTCAGTAGAGATATACACACCCATCCCCGTGAATTTTTTCGGCTGCGTCAACACATCAAATTGGCTGGATATTATCGCATCGTCTTATCTCAGGATCACAATAGGATGAAGCGCGTATAGGGAAATTAATTATGCTCTTGGGACGCTAACGCTATCCAGTCATGCGTTTGTTCTGTCCCCTATCTGCATCTTTGCGCGCACGCACTCACACGAAGTCGGTTGTTCTGCTCTATCGATGTCCTGCTTCGGTTGATTCTGCCTGTGATGCGCATTCTCCATTCTGATTGGTTGCTGTAGCGAATGCCGCGCTCGCTCTCCCATAATGTGTATGAGCTCTCCACTTCAATCAAACTTGTCGACACACTGTCAGCAATTTCACCGCTCTCTCAACTTTCTTCAATGGCTTCTTTCTTGAACCGTAACAATTCACAGAAATCGCAATGCCCCAAAACCAGCATACATTTCTCGGTGCACGATCAGAGTTCGAAGAAACCCTACCGTGGTTTACTGAGCCGACGGTCGCTAGCGCAGAAGTTTTCATTACTCGATACTGTTATTGTGCAAGATACCCGTGAACGCCAACGTCAGCGTAGTGTAAACCAGGCGTTTGGAGAACTCCGGTTGCTCTTGCCCACTTATCCACCGGACAAGAAGCTCAGTAAACACGAGATACTTCGTTCCAGTATCAAATACATTCATGTGCTTGAGTCGATTTTGAAGTATCAGGAAGAGGTTGATGGCCTACCCCCGGCAGCGATGTCTACACCGGAATTGCAAAAGCGGACTCATTTGTGTCGTGATCGAACGAAGCAGCTGAGGACCATGAGTACATTCAAATCCATCAGTAGGATGTTTCCATCTGTGGATGCCTTACCTTGTGACCCAAGCCCGTTTGCGTTTCAGAAGCAGGAGAGTCATCAATTGGACGATAGCACTGTGTGATATATGTGATCTGTCATTCTATCATCTCATGTGGTGAATTGATGCCGAATTCTCCACTCGTTCACAACAGAGTTCGTTCCTAAGCAACTGCTTTCAGCATTTTGTGACTGAAACGATCTTTTGGCATACTTCTTTTTTGGCCACCGTATATACTGCTCTTTACAATATTTCCGAAAGTTGTATCCAATACAAACAGAAATGTCGCATTCACTTCTATTGGTTCCCGTCTTATCACGAGACAAACCAAGGGGTATCTTTTTTGTCATCACTGGTGAATTTTCAGGTGAACGTTTTAACGGACTACTAAGAGAATGCCCACAAATATGTGTAGAAGACGTCAGTGATTTTGGACCAGGTCGTGTGCACCTAAATAGTCAGTAAGTTTAAGACAAGTTCGTTCACATCAATCGGGAAATCACACCTAAAAGATACGATTGAATTCGAGTCGGGCTGAAGTGGTACTACGGAGGTTTTTTAGGCAAAGTTTCTTGTGTAAGAAAATATTTTAGTGCTCTTTGGGAGCTCTCAGGGAGACATTCTCCACATTTGAGGTGTTGGGAGTGACGACGTCGTGAACTATCGTATCGAGAAGATCTGGACAGGTTTTGGTACGTTAATTAATAAATGCCTCCACCAGAAAGAATATACCCTAGAGGTGGACAGCGTTCTACTATACCGTCTGGATGACGAAAAAACGGGGGACTAAGGGAAAGACTTCGAATTTAGTATTTCGATCGGCATAGATTCATCCCTCCCAGAGTAAGCCACTATCGGATGAGACCATCCCCAGAAAATATCACTTTTAGTGACCTTTCTAATGCGTTTTCAGTAGTAAGCTCTCCCAGGTGTCACTTGTAGTCGGTCCACGGTCTTTCCATGGTGGTTACCCATATCTGAAGCCCAAAAGAAACTGGTATGCCGGTAAGACCTATTTAGAAAAGACGGTGTCTTGTTCAACGTCAACTACCGGATTAAGTATGCAGTCACTGGGAGCCTGTAAAAATGTGCTGGTAAATTGGGGCATTGACTTATATTCCGTTCATGTTCGTCTTCGCAGATAAAGTGTCTTGAACGCACGAATAATCGTATTTGATCAAGTGCTCATCACATTTGCCTGTTTTAGATTGATTGTATTTGGTGTGTTTAAAGATAGAATTGAACTTGAACGAAATTCAGTTCGGTGCTCCCTCCCTCTTGGAAACACTTCTAAGGCATCAAATGTCCCTCAACAAGGATATTTTCTGGACCGAGAAATCGAGACTCCACTTGTATCCGGACCTTTTAAGTGTTTTACGGACTGGAATATTTTGCTCTTTCCGAGCTAAGCGCTCTAGCTGTTCAGTGCTATTGCAACTGCTTGACTGATGTACACGAATACGACGTGGTCAACGTGCATAATGCTCGTCAACCTCTGTCATCGAGCCCGTTATGAACGAGATTTCTTCCACCTAGCTAAACTCGGACGAGATTTATAAAGCTAGATAATTTGTCACAAAGATGTACGATAACATAACAACGTTGGCTACAGGAATTGTTAAGAATTAGGTGAATATCGGGGTGACGTTCGTTGTTTCATCTCGTTTTCTAGCCACCTTATTCCCAAACACTATTCCAGCGAATGGCACTGTGCGCATATCCTCCGCTAAACTATCGACCAAGCCAGTCCCAGGTTTGCGGACCCTGCAGATTGTCGTGCTTAAGACGTCATCCGTTTAACGTGACATTATCTGGGTCTGGAAATGTCTTAGACCGTAACTAGGGCATTTCCATTGTGTTGTTCCCCTTTGGGAAGTGAATAAACCGCTGAGAGCCAGAAGGTACTTTCCGTTCAACTCATATGTTTATCTGCGTGCCAATTTGGTTTTGACGGGAGATCCATCTGGAAACCTGCTGAATCTCTCGTGTTCTTTTCTGTTCGTTTCTCAAAGAAGATTCCTCTGAATAGAGCTTTAATCATGTTATTCATGTTTACTTCTATGTAGGTTTACTGAGTAACAATTTGGAGATTGAACTCATGAATATCAAACTTCAATGATCCCGAGGTATAAATATGATGAATTAGGAAAATGGTAATGGTGTACAAATTGGATGTGATTGGTACTGTGTCGTTCACTTTGAGTGCAAAGCTTTCACATGTTCGGTTGTTTGATGAAGAGCTGAAGGAATGAATCGAATATATAAATAAAATCCGTGCCAGAGCTATGAGGAAATGGTTGCTGAGGTGTACGACGAATAGGTAAGATAAGTGGGCAACAGCAAGTGATTTGTGCGAATCGACCCACTGCTGCCCACTGGGACTCTCAGTAGCACTCTGATTAGCGTAGGATGATTGACTTAGATATCGTTCGGGATCGGTTAGCCGATCGGCCTCGAATTGTGGCCCTGGGTAGAGCTATGTCGGTGACCAATTCAAGAAGCAGAGGAATTCTGAATGTTTGATCTGGAAGCCAACTGACGTATCGGACAGCAGTGGTGCCTTAGTACGGGCGACGTGTACAGCACCAAACCCTGGAGTGAAGTTTAAGGAAGTACGGAAAGTAAGGTCAGACTGCACTTAGTGATAAACAACAAATACGTGACACTAACCTCAGTATGTTGCCTGTCGTAGTAGTTTGTTTTTTGAGATGTTCTTCAAAACCCTGGCGTTGAAATAACTGCTGACGAAAACCTTGTCGATCTGGAATATGCAGACGACATCGCTCTGGACAGGAGAAGGCACAGTTGTTTTTGGATGATCTGACTAAAGTCATCCCGTCCTTTCTATGTGTTTTGCATCCCAAAAGCGTAAGATCGTGCTTCTGGACATGCAATCACTGAGCCCTCCACTTACAACCTAAGGCACCAGAATTTGTGGAGCGTTTTTACTTATTTTAGATGTATTAGTTCCGACTGCAGTGTGACGTTTGATAATATAGGCTACCTTTTTCAACAAAGCGGTGCGTCCCTGAATTTCAAGGAACACGTGTGTGGGGCTACAAAATGGGCTGTTTTGTTGTATGGCTGTGAGATGTGGCCTCTTCGGGCAGCGGAACTGAGACGTCCGACAGCCGTTGTCTCAGACCTATAGTTCATGTAAGCTGCTGTCAGCGAATCCTCAGCGAGACTAATAGAAAACGAATAGTGGTTGTGAAACTTCTATGGTAGAACGTGCCCAGTAGTAAAAAGCGTGATTTTTCGGTTATGTATTGCGCGTGTTGAGGCATCGTTTATCAAAGATAGTGCTGTTTCCTGTGCCCGATTCAGAGTGGTGCAAGGAGAGAAGTGGTCACCCTTTGACCTGACAGAGGGAAATGAAGTCGATTACGATGTCTGGATACTGTCGGTACCACCCGTTTTCCGAAATGGGATCCGCATGATCCCCAGTCTGCATAATTAGCTACGCTGCGAGGTATGGCTGCTAGTCGATGTCAATGGCGTTCTTGTTGTCAGTTTCTATCCAGATTGCTTGAATGAGTGTCTGGAAGTGTACGTATCTCGGAATGATTGTGGTAGTCTAGCATTAAGTCCCTTACCCGTCCACTTTTATTTTGCCCTTCACAATAAGGCTTTCAAATGAATTATGGTTGTACGCCTGCGAAGCGTCGGTGGTGAACACCAGTTTTATGCTCTCGATGATGATATTGATCGTTTGAGAGATTTCGGTTGGTGAGCGGTGTTGCTGTATAACAGGCAGATATGTTACTTTGAGTTCCTTGTACCCACCAGGGTTTGTAGGTGAACTATTTTGGCCTATAGCTTAAGCATAGTAGTGAACAAATAGCGGTAATGTACTCATGGAGCTGCTGTCTGATTGGATATGATTGAGGGCCGGTGATTAGGGCGTCGCAGTTGGATAGGTTACTGTGCTTGTGTGCAGTTACAGCTTGAAAACCGCGACCGCAGGCCAGAAAATTTAATTTCAATAGAGATTCATTAATGCTTTGTTCGGGTTCCTGTTTGCAGATGTCCGATAAATGGCAAAATTACCGACAGTTTCAGGTTGCACGCACGGTGATTGAATTCCAGCTGCAGTATCAGCAAAGGCATCACATTTTATTACTAATTAGTAAATGCTGTGTGAGAGAAAGTGGACCAAGTAGTCCACTTTATCGGGCGAATGGAAAGCAGGCTTTAGAAAGGTACGGAAAATATGACACTGAAGGTTCACTGTCGCGTCGAAGTGTTGTGATCAAAGTTGTTCCGTTTCTGAGTTACTCGAGACAATCAATCGTGCACCTGTGGGGATGCATCAATTCGATGCCGGTTTTAAATGGGTTGGAACTATTCACGTTTATGGATGTGTGCCTAAGGTAACACACTACAGTTTGCGGAGTGAAGAGGCTTTTCGTCACGACTTTACATCACTGTCCTTTTCTCTGGCAAGTTGCTTTCGATAATAATTTGACATGCTTCGCTCACTACGTTATCGTCCCCAATCAGGTTGTTGAATGCGTGTTTTCTCTTTTCTAGCCGTCTGCGCGTAACAAAGGATTCTATACAACCGTACCATCTTCAATGGAACGTTCGAGGGAAGACCTTAGCAGCAAGTGAGTCTGTACATTCCAAATGACTGAGATTGTACTAATCTGTGTACTTCCCCTGTAACTTACTGCAACTCGCTGGTTGTTCATATCAGTCCCAAAATGATGACTCAGTTGAGTCTCTTGGTTCCTTACTGTCTCTCCCGTGATTCTTACTGATTTTTCTGTTCATACGCGTTTCACACTTTGCAGTTCTTTGTGAACTGCCATCTCAGGACAGTGTTGTCGACAGATCTGCAGCGGATCATCAGCGGATGGTTCACTCGAGGCCTGCAGCCAGTATCACAAGCTGTCTGGAATTCATCATATGCGTGCCAAACCATAGTCTTCTGAGCCGAATTTTGTCTTCTGCTCCGAACTTGCTGTGCTTCAAACGTGGAGCTGGACAGCGTGACATTGGTTCACCATTCCGGATGGGGTCCGTGCTGAGAAAGCTACAACACACTCCGTGAGGGAACTATGGATTCACCATCTCTACAACAAATAGACAGTCAACCAAAACTTACAGGATTTTATCAAAGGAAATTATGTAAAATCAGAGAAGAGTAGAAATGGATATGACCACTCCGTTGGGGGTCCCACCTCAAAATAACTGAATAACATCTGTCACTGGCGAGTGTTTGGATGGTGATTTTGGGATTGCGGTTCACAGCATTCGACTAATCGTTTCGGGAGTCACATATATTTGAATCTGCTCACATTCGGTGTGCTTATGAGATCTACAGGTAGAGGGCCAGCCAGCTTGGTAGCTTTGTGCGAAGTGTAAGAAGTTGACCCTAGGCTCTGTCGATAGTTTATCTTTTTGAACTATCCCGTTGCTTCTCGTGCTTGTACTAATGGGTGGTAAATAACCACTTGTTATATCCAATTGTATGCATCTGGATTATGTACAACAGTCAGTTCTACCAATCAGTTCACTGCACAGGCTGAGGTAATTGTAACTCCTTCTGAGAACACACTAAGCCTTCGGGAGCAGTGCTTGATGTCTTTACGTCCACGTGGCACTTTCAGAGGACATGAAAAGCTGTAACATTTCGAAATAAAGGCTTCAAGCATGAACATGTTCGCCCGTCCAGACGTGAAAATTCAGAAGTGTTCCAGTGTACGCTGGTGGACTAGTGGTAACAGGCTGGCCTCGCATGTCAGATATGCGGAGTCCAAACCCTGGCACGGTCAAGCATATGTACTGTTGATGAGCTCTAATAAGAGCGAGACTCGACTCCATTGCTTCCCCTCACTTTAGTTTACACTCGTCAGAATAATTACTTCAAGACAGGAGGTTGACTGTTCAAACGAGAGTGGTGGGATCGTGGGCGAGATGGTTCAGTGGTTACAGCGGGAATTTACTGACCAGAAGGTTCATGGTTCGAACCCGACCTCTGCCTCTCGGCTTCGACTGTCTAGGCTTGGGCAAACTGGCAGCATCCTGGCTCTCGTGCTTCCTTCTGGTGGCATGGCAGTTGGGCACCGAAACGGTGCTACAGCTGATGGGATCGTGAATGCTACGAATCCCACAACCACCTACAAATAATAAATGTACCGGGTTCAAGTAATTTCAAATCCTATACCAATTGCCCAGTATCGTCTTATGAATTATAGGCAACGGACTCTGCCATCCCTGACGGTGAAATAAAATTCCATGGCAGTAACTCAAACGCACCGGATTGTAACGGGTACGACTTGTGCAACAGAGATCAGTTTCACCCTAAAAGAACTGATTTGGGGTGTCTAAGCATCTGAGCATCACTACTAATCGTCCAGGACTGAAATGTAAGCATTCGGCTATTGCAACGGTTATTATTACCCCTAACTGCAGTGAGCGCGCCAGGGAGGTGGGATATTTCAGCAAGGCGCAGTGACGGATCACATCTTTCACCTCATCTGATCCTAGCTATTGTCCCGTCATACGAAGCTATCGAACTGAGAAGTTTTCATTTCTCATCTCAGCCTCACTGGGAGGCCGCAGACCATGTTAGCACGCCGAGTCTGCACAAATGCAAACGTATGTGACTCCAGAACCGATTAGGCGGTTGCTACAAACCGAGATCCCAGGAGCGTCAGTCAAACTGCTATCCAAACACCCAATAGTAGCACTGCGAAGCTTATATAGAGGTTTTGAGCTAAAGTGACTGGCATTCATTATTGAAAAATTCAAACAGAGCGGTAAGACCCCATTTTCCACTCATCTTTGATTTTACTTGACTTACTTTGAGTTAACCTGTAAGTTTTGGGTTTTGGCACCTGCTATCTGAAATTCGTCCCATTCTTTTCCTCGGTTGTAGACATATGTTGGAGAACACAGGTCGCCCCATAATTTTGTCGCTTAGTGTATGTCACTGAAGTGACCATCTCCTGGGACAGGATAAATCGACTTCAGGGATGCGGTAGTTCTTTTGACAAGATCTAGCTCCTACGAATGCAGACCACCTCCCCATAAGGGAACTCCGTTGCCTTCTTTAGTATTCCATCATTTTTGGGATGAGGTGCCAAAAAACGCTTTACAGCCGACACTTCACGCTTGTGACGGATCACAAACCACTGTTGGCTATATTTGGTTCCAAGAAAGGTATCTAACTCGTCAACTGCCTACAGCGTTGGGGCACGATTCCGCTTGTCCACAACTTGCGAGAAAATTGGGCAGGCCGATGTGTTCACGCGTCTGACTGCTTCCTATAGGTTGGAAGCGGAAGATACCATGATGGCAGCCGTTGCGGTCGAACCGGGAGTCCGTGCTGTGGTGTTGGAGACCATGAACCAACTACCCGTGACTTTTGACGCGGTCCGCGATTCCACCAAAAATGACAAAGTACTGCAGAAGGCAATGGAGTACCACCAATCCAGCTGGCAAACAACCAGTCCATCAGGAGAACTCCGGCAACTTTTTCAACGACGGAGTTAATTATCTGTTGTCAGTGATTGTCTTCTCTTTAGTGACCGAATAGTCGTTCCCACCAAACTTCGCCGCCGGGTCCTAGCACAGTTATACTATGGACATTCAGGGATAAGCCGCGTGAAGGCCCTCGCTCGCAGCTATGTCTATTGGCTCGGTATGGATGAGCAAATGGAGCAGGTATGTCGGAGTTGTTTCCGATGAGCAGCTGCCCAGAAGTTACCCAACCGAAAGTCGCCGGAGCCTCGGCCACAGCCAGAAAAACCATGGTCCCGCATCCATGGGGATTTTGTTGGATCAATTTGCGGACAAAGCTTCCTCATCGTTGTTGATGCATTCAGAAAGTGGCCCGAAGTCCTTATTATGTCTGAGACAACAACGATGGCAACTATCACTAGACTGTGGCATTTGTTTTCAATATTCGGTATCCCGGAAACTATTGTGTCCGACAATGGTGCTCAGTTCACATTGCACCAGTTTGGTGAATTAGTTCACCACCATTCCATCCCCAATCCAGCGTTAAAGTTGGAAGGTTCGTAGACACCTTTAAACGCGCGTTGACAAGAGCGGAAGAGGAAAGGACCAGGGCAGAAGTCTTGAATACATTCTTCATGAAGTATAGAGCAATTCCTAATCCACGGTATCCCGACGGTTGCTCTCCAGCAGAAGTTATGATGAACAGGCGGTTGGGACTTACCCAGGACGCTATCCTGCCAACATTTACGTGTTTTTAATCATCGACAGGAGGGAAACCAACTTTACGATTCGAAAACCGTGTGGTTGTGAGGGACTATCGCCCTGGACACCAAAAGTGGACTGTGTGAGTCGTTCTCAAAAGAGTTGCTAAGGTGGTTTATGGCGTCCGGATAATTAATATTGATATGGAAACAGCATGTCAATCAGCTACGGCCGACTGAGTGCCCGATTCCGAGAGCGGAAGAACCGTTACTAGATCCCAACCTGTTGCTCGAAACCTTTGATCTGCCAAGACCAGCACCAATAGCCACTGCTCCACACGTGCCACCCGAGACAGATCGATTGCTGCAACCGAGACACCCTACGGGTCGCGCCAGAAGACTGGTGGAACCTTTTCAAGTCGACTCGCGCCGACAATCTTATTTGAACGACCAAAAGGTGGACGTGTCAGGAAAGTCAGATCCTGAAAATAACCCCAGAATGCCCGGAGCCTACTGAGACCCTAAAGCTCCACCAAAACCTCAATAGGGAACCCAGAAAGCATCCAGGCCAGTCAATCACTCAATCAATCCAGAAGAAGCCGGTGAGTGTTCAGACACGCCACGGAAGCGCGACTGACTTTGATAATTGTTCAGACATTTTATAGAGGCACGGATCAATGTCGAAAAGTGCCCTTCAAATAGCGCGAGGCCGTTGTAACTTGGGACTCGCTGGTTACGGAGAGAGCTGTTGTGTCTTGCGGCACTAAGGCACTGGAGCGAGGACAGCAGTCAGATATAACACTGTCCCCAATCCATGGACTTTACTTTTGAGGTGATGGTCTGGATACTGAACCCGACGGGACAACAGAGATTTCTCAGTTATTTTCGCCCATCTGTTGCCTAAGAGGAAGCTTTTTCCTACTGAGATTAGCGAACCCATTGCTAATCATTGTCGGTTGATATTTGTCGAGCTGTGACAAGGACACTGTTCGGGCGACACTTTTTAGCCTCTGCATAATCCCCCGAATTGAGCTCCAGTCATCGTAATCTTTAGTTATTTGGTTCCAGACCAGATAGTCAGGTCATTCGCTATTGAACCTGATTATCGCACTGCCTGTAATTCATAAGGAGGATTTACAAGACCTAAAACGTATGTTCAGACTGTTTTGATAGAAATCTATCAGAAAATGTAGCAACTGTTCATCACTGTTCTGCGACGGATGTGAAATTTTGAGTCTCCACAGACAGAAACTACAGCTAGCAGACTTTATCCTCGTGCCAACTCCCATTCATTGAATCATTGTTAAGACTTGCACAGGACCGAGGAGTTACTGGATGCAAAAAATGTTTGGCCAAATAAGAAAAGTTTATTTGATCGGTCCCACAAGTACTCATAATGCATTGGGACCTATTTTTTGAAGCTTTTCTAGACTGATCCTTCTGGTTTTCGAAACCGAGCTATTATTTGGTCTAGTGTGGTGTCAAATGTTTTGTTCCAATGAATATCATAGATGGGTACTTACGTCCATCCTGAATATGAATATTCAGATCAGGCATTCTTTATCCGAAAGAATATGTTTTGATCAATATGCTTAGAATGAAATCAACGCAAATATCTTTCATGCGGTTGGGAATTGAAAAGGCGTATTCATGCTTTATCGGAAGAAAACAAAAGTACAGGGCCAAGAAACTATCATTGTCTTGTCTACAGCTTGATTGAGTTTACATAACAGAATTGGGTTGACGGAACATTGGGGATCACGTTCATGCGATGAGTACCAATAGGAACAAAGCCGACAGTGGGTTGTCGAAGACTTTTCAGTAACCCTATGAGTAGTATGTCTTGTCAAGGGACAAATGGTGTTCCTGTGTCACTCAGTCCTGACGTCCTAACTGTCGGGGTTTCAACTGAGATAATATTCCTTGGAAAAGCATTCAAGCCTCGGTTGTAAAAACTCTTGACAAAGGTTACACTCGGTAGTTGGATCCTACCTTACAACGTCATGTCTTTGTTTATAAGCTTTTCAAGTTTCGGGGGTTAGAAGATTATCCTCCACGCCGCTGTTTTGAGGTGAAAACTTTGAGAGGTAACACGAGCAAGCAAGTTGAAGTCTCATATAGGGAGTAAGATCAAAAAGTGTGACATTCATCCGTCTTGCATCAGCTGACATGTCTCTGGTAATAAACACAGCTGAAAAGTTGCACGATCGGTTCAGTCGAAGGTATTCTTCAAGCCAAATGGCGACCTGCGATTATTACGTGGTCCAGTGAGTTATGGAGTGACACAGCCATTGCATCCACGATGTGAACAGGATACTTTCGGGCTTTCGGAGCATGATACCTGCAATTACTTTTAAAGCAATCTCAGACTGACATCTCTATGACTTTCTTGGTACTGTGACACGTTTTTTAATATAAGAGGATTTGGAAGTTGCCATTCTGTGGCAGTGTTTCATCTTCCCTATGTGAATCAGAAAATTTCATTAACTAACCCGCACTAATTGAGGAATGGTTGGTTCGTGTGCCACTGCCAGTCGACCGAAGAAACCGGACTTGTTTCGCGACTCCCGAGTTTTCCATTCATTATTTTTTAGTGCTCTTAAGATCATTAAAGTGAACAGACTCTATAATTTCTTTATTTGTTGTGTTTGCCTACTTACGTTTTCTATCATTCACTTTCAGTGAGACCGATGTCGCTGATATGATAGACGAGACACCTAGACGTTGGCAACGATTTCGGTCTTTGAAATCGGCTGTCCGCGGTTGCCTGTCGCCTCCCCGAAACAGGACATGTTGTGAATTCAAAGGACACAATCGCCCAAGTGACACAGAGTCAATGCCGAACCCATCTACGGATAGCCAAACCAAAACACACTCTGGTGCTCGTTTTGTCTCTACTGGATTCTCGCTGATTGGCTACACATTTTTCCTGCAACTTGGACTGCATTTGATGACGTTTGTTTTGAACGGACTTGCTTATCACCGCCTTGATACGGCTAGTCTCGGTTTAGTCAACGTACGTTTAGGGTTGTTCTACACAACCTTGATGTTCATCTCGCGTGATGCGTTCCGTCGTGCTTTTCTGAGCCGCGGCGGCCAGTTGCTGATTCAAGCCGATTCTTCGGTGGCCGAAGACTCCGAAGAATCTGTTCGATTAGCAAGTCGTGGTAGAACACGTCGACCTCTTTCCCGTCTAGCGGGATTGATTGATCTGGCTTGGGCAATGTAAGTCGTCAGTTCATCTTACGGCCACTGGGTCGCAGTGCCACCTTCACACAACTTAACGACCTCACGATCGACCTCACCTCATGCTTTATCTGGAAGTAACAATGCACCGTTTTATGTGTTGTCGTGTGTTAAAACGTCATAGAAAAACATAAATTGGGCTTTTTCTTGTCTGGTCGTCCATATGTAGACGAACTTCAGGTGCGTATCCAATGTAGCTTCTTCGAAAGTCCGGAGGTCAAGCGTACACCAACCATTTCTTGCGCTCGACTGCCGAACTTCATATGAAGTTCATTAATCGATTCATTTATTCATTCTTAATCGTTTTGTGTATCTTTTTCCGACAGCACAGATACAAAAAGACAACTGGTTTTAGGGACTTTCCACTGTGATTACCAAGTCGACCGGCTAAGTGAACTCGGTGAACAGTTTATTGTTGCTTGCACGCCGACTATAAAATAAGCATCATAAAACTGCAATAACTTGTGTTTCTTGAGTCATATGATTAGTTCGTTTTCCTGCTGTACTGAACCACATAATGGCAAATTGAAGGTTGGGGCGCCCAATAGTCCGTGATTTCACTTGCCACTCATAATTAGCCACTCTTCGTGGTGTCTATCTTCGGTCTGTCCTATGCACCGTTGCATCCGGGTATTCAGGCGTTTAATCTGGATATCATTGTTTACCAGATGGTGTTGGTTTTACCTATGTAGCGGTATGACCACGGGATGGTAGAATATTAGAACCGTGAGCCGTGTGTGCGAATGCTGCATGGTTCTGTGCACGTCAAATGCTGATTTGGTACAGTTGAATTCCACAGACTACAAAATCAACACTAATGCTGAATCCGGTTACACATCGTCATCGTCACCAGCTCCTCATTTCTGCAAATAAATAACACTCGATGGTGCGTAATTGCATATCAGTCTCATGTGAGATTAATTTCCTCTTGGTAAGGTATTTGTTTTTATTTCTGAAAAAACTTGTGTGCACTTATTTTGTTCCGTATTTGGTTTGATCTCTTCATAAGCCGTGGGATTCTTAGAAAATAGGGATTGTTTTTCTAGTACAAAACATTTTGTTACCCATGAAGGCATGTAAGTCTTCTTTATCACGGAAATTCTCATCTTTGTCCTCAGTCTTCCACTTGGGATGATAACCTCCGTTATCCTACTGACCATTTGGATCCGAGTTCTTCCGTCACCCAGCTCTCTGGCCTCCAAACACGGTGAAATGATGTTGCCTGTTGAGGTACTCCAGGAGCGTTATGTCAATTGTCTGTTGGTCTACGCACTGTCCGGCCTGTTCGAACTGTCGACTGAACCGTTCTGGTTAATTTGCCAATTGTCCCATTTGATTGGGAGTCGCATTGTCATTGAGGCGCTAGCGAATTTGGCCCGAGCTGTCGGAATTGCCATCGCCATATTCACCGTCTCCTCAGACTATGCCATTTACTCCCTGGCGTTGCCTCAGGTGAGAAGTGTGGTATTTCGCATCCACGTACCGGTTTGTATGCACTTACCTAACAAATAACAAACTGTTTGTACATCACCATTATTGTTGACACCGTACCGAACACGGGCACTTCACTGACCTACAGTTATAATTTTTTAGTTTTCTAGAACAGAACAACAAAATTAGAGGAAATGGGCTTTTCGGTGGCCTGTCACAAGCATTCAAACGTGCACATATCTTCGAACACCCACTCAGACAATCTGAATAGTTCAAAACAGGAACACTATAGCAAGAACAGTCTGCGGACACATCACGAGATGCCTTAACTGGACACAAAAAAATCACGTTCAAGCTGCATGAACTCAGTCAGATACATTCTTTCTTATAGCCTCCGGCCCCTTCCACCGAGTTCTGGGTTGTCGACATTGATGTTTGTGCCGCTCCAAAGTGGGAAAAGGATACCGTACTCTATACAATAGACGCTTACGCAGCGTACATAGCACGTGCCCAGCCACTGGATTCATTCTTCAATGGAGGCATCGGTTGCTCAGCAAACATGTCAGCCAACATGAGCTGAGAACTTGACCTGAAGATGCGTCACATCTGCGACCCACGGTGATCTTGTTACCTTACCGTAAAAATGGCCTCCAATCGGCACATCCGTTTGTCGCGATGACTGTCACTTACATATTCCAAGTCAATAAAGTTCCACAAACGATGATTTGGACGATAGGATTTTGAGTAACCTATAGCGTTCACATCCTTATGACATCGGTCACAAAATGTCAGCGAGGTTTAGCACTGTTTCTAGTCCAATTTTCCATCGCACTTTCGCATACGCACGCAACAGGCGTTTTATCTTTACAAACTTCTGTGCACGCGTGTACACACATGTCTCGTTAACAGACGCAGATTTGCCGTTGAAAGCAAGAAAGACTAAGATAGGGAACTGTCTATGCAAATAACGCTGTTTTAATAGCTGGGCCCGAAAATACGGTCTACATGGTTGGAAATCCGCTTGTTGCCGCTTCACAGTGAAAGACAACGTTCTCCATTTTTCGCATATCAGCCTTTTGTGACTTTCAGGATTGTCGACTCCCTTGCAAACGATCTTTCGGAATAAGCAACAACCGGACAATTGTGAAAAACTCATTTCAGGCTCAGCGCTGTCTTACCCTCTATTCTATGTTTTGATTGATTAAACAAACTTACTGGATTATCAGTTATTTGGTTGTATTTGCTTTCTTTTAGCGAACTCGGTGCCGATGGTACGCTAATCGGTCAGTTGAGAAGGAGACCGTGGTGAAGCTGGGATGGTGATAGTTAAGCTCAACTGACCCATTAGGCATAGTAACACGAATTAATGACACATCAAAACGGCAGTCCCCAGGTTGTGAAGAAATGAGAAAATCACGGACACTCCTCATTTTACTGGGTTAATTCACATATAAAAATTGGTCAACGTGACCGTATACGTTGATCACTTGATAAAAACGGATGCCTCTGTCTAAGAGCACAAACCTCAAGTCGGTTGATCTACACCACTAGCTTGCACTTGATAAAAACGGATGCCTCTGTCTAATAGCACAAACCTCAAGTCGATTGATCCACACCACTACCTTTGAATCTCGATAGATATATAAACATCTTCGGAAGTGTCAACCCATAATTAGTCCATTCACTGCAGAATTTCGTTTCTGTTCCCCCCTTCCCTAGATTTTACACGGTACCACACTATTTGTGGCTTATCTAATCTATTTCTCTTACACTCTCCGAAAACGTGGGGGCGATGGTGACTGTGGCGGTAGATCCCTCGAGGGTGTCCATCGGTTCCGAGACATCTTCCCGCGGGTCTCCAAAGTAGGTTGGTATTTTTTCGTCCGATTAGTCTTTGAGTGTTCGATCTGTTGCTCTGATCCGGATAAACTTTTCAGACCCGGTTTTCTGGTACTAGGTTGTAAATAAATTCAGGTGAATTTTTATACTGAATACGTATTGTACCAGCTGAAACGTGAGGCGGTCTGGTGCAAAACATTCAGTTGAAGAAGACCGTCATAAATGAGGGATTCAATTGGGATTCAGGTGAGTCTACGGTGAAAAACAAATTGGTGTGAAAATGAGTGTAATTTTTTGCAATTTGGTTCAAGTAGAGGGAGGCTCGGGGACTGCGCCCACTTGATGAGCCGCGAGAGGAACGAAACCAGTCGTGAGCTGTCGAAGAATTTTCAACAACCTTATGAGTAGTGTGTTACGCTTCACCTGTTTGGTTCATGTTCAAATGCAGGGAGCATGACAGCTGACTGATATGATAGCTCTGGCGTATCTAGAGTGTAGAAGACTGTTTGCAGCTGTTAAGACCCCCTAGACTCATCCTAGCTAGATTTTTGGTGGAACAATTCGTTGTCATGTAATATCGCGATTTATTGTAGAGCTGACAGCTGTAGTTTCTCCTGTTTTGCCATGCACTTTTTGTAGGCAATGATTCCTAGACCCCGTGCAAGAGCGTGGCTTAAGAATTATTCATGGGGTGGTAATTGGCTCGGAGTCAGGAGCTGTTGTCCTTCATTTCTGTTCTGAAGTAGGTCATCTGTCAGTGTTTTTCTTGCTGGATACAACAATCGATAGCATAATGCTCCACATGCTGTCCTGACTTTAGTTTTTTGACTTTTCTCTTTTGAGGCTGAGGGATTGTCCGGCTCCATCATTCCATTTGGGCCGCATAACACTGACGAATATGTATCTGTCAGGTGCCCACTTTCTCATGACTTTCCCGGAACGGAGCTTACAGGTTGCGACAAATACACTCATTTGCAAATCAATTTGGTTTTCACGGGAGACCCAAGTGAATCTCGTTTATGGTGTTCTTCAACCTTCAGGTGTTACAAAACCCACTTGAAGATGACGCAAACGGACAACTGAGTTTTCAGCGCCATCCACTGTGCGCTCGTGAACGTAGTGGCTGCGTATTCTCAAACCAGGCAACCGAAGTTTCCTAGAAAACCTGTGGATTGACGCGCACCATTTGTTTGGTCTTAACAAGTACTCGTATTCACTCGCCCTCAATTCAGATCTTTTTAGTTTTCCCAGATGGACCGCGGGAAGCGGATCCAGCGGTTTGTTGTCGATATCTTGTACTTGAAGTATCTATAGTATGACGGAAGGGTTATTTGGAATTCTAGTTGGATATCAAGTTTTCGTTGATACGTATGTACGTTATAGCACACTGCAAAAACCAGGCAACCGAAGTTTCCTAGAAAACCTGTGGATTGACGCGCACCATTTGTTTGGTCTTAACAAGTACTCGTATTCACTCGCCCTCAATTCAGATCTTTTTAGTTTTCCCAGATGGACCGCGGGAAGCGGATCCAGCGGTTTGTTGTCGATATCTTGTACTTGAAGTATCTATAGTATGACGGAAGGGTTATTTGGAATTCTAGTTGGATATCAAGTTTTCGTTGATACGTATGTACGTTATAGCACACTGCAATATATTAGGGTCCATATCTGCCAGTGGAGGACATCGTGAATTTCGTTTAGATGACGAGAACTTGAATCCTTGATTTGGTGGCCATGTAGTTGGCTGCTGTCCTTCGTTTTGACCTATTAAAATGAATATTACTGTCGCTGATTAAAGTAAAGCGTAGTACCTCAAGTTATTACTTGTTTACGCAATAGGAAGCCAAATGATAATGATTCACCCCGGAATCTAAAGAAAAATTCACATATTGTAGCCCATAGAATTGCCTTCCGGGAATGCTATGTTAATGGAATTCACTGTGAATTAATCCAACAGGTGATTGGTTTGAGCTAACCGGCATGTCTACGCAGTTTTTGCATTTTTTCATCCATAGTACGAGATCGATCGACCGGCATTGAAGTTGGCTCGGAGTCTATTTGGCCAAGGCTTGCTGAAGCAGCTGCTCACTGAAGGTTAGTTTATTTCATTTGCTAGCGCGGCTGTGCATAGGGATTTTAGTCGACTGTTCTTCGAATCTCTGAGGTCGCATTGCTGTTCTTACGCTTCCAAGCTAGTGTTGTTCTTGTCCACCATCTACCTTTTATTTTTTGCGTTTGCAAAGTTTACTGGAGTGGCAGTTGGTGGTCGAGTAGAATGTGAGGAGGATTGAGTGTGGACTTACAGATGTTAATTCTGCTTCTTTGGCAATTGTCTCATGCACACTGGTATGCCCCTATTTGTGCCAATCGTACCGTCAACCAGAACGCCTTTTCAGTCATTGTCCTCCACCTTCCCTGGCCCATCTTAGTGCATCATTAACAGTGATGCTTTTCAAGTTCGCTGGTTATCTACTGTTTGACTTACTTTGTCTGTTGGCTCTGAAGTCCAGATGTTTCAGTTCGTGCAGGGCCGAGCAACCTGACACGATTATAGCCCTAGTGCTTCCTACGAAATTTTTGTCACAGTTCGCTTCGCCCAAACTATTCATTGACCTGATTTGACTCTATTTTCACGCTTTTCTGTTTGGTGTCCTGTGCTCTTTGATTCATATTATATGTTTTATTGCTCTCCATTGTATTGGACATCGCTTAATTTAATCAAATTTCTTTCAGGCGAACGTTACCTGATCAGCGCGTTTAACCTGCTGAGCTTTACGAACCAAGGTACGCTGAAATCAATTCTCAGTACTCCCTTGTACTCTTTTTTTATCCATTTTTGCCTGGTTGATATATTTTCTGACTGATTTCGATTACATCCGCACAACGGTTCTCCATGTCGGTTCTTCTGTGAACAGGCTCTTATTGGGTGTCTGTGTTCTGTAGGCTTTTGTAGCCTCTTCGCAAGCCGATCGAATCCAGTCAAATACCTGTTCTGCTGTTTCAGGTAGTATCCCAGACCTGTTACTTCATTCGGGTGGCATGGCAGCTAGGAACCTAACGGGCGTTACAGCTGAATGATTTCTTTAGCTTCGATGCATGAGTGGAATGGGTAGGAGGAAATAGGTTTCTGTGCTCATGTATGGGAACTGGGTTGTCAGCAGATGTAAGCATTTTTGGTTATCTAGTGAGCTGCTCGATCTGATGATATTTAATGTGCACATCAGAGCGTATGCATTTAACAGGTGTTTTACAGAATTTCCCTAACACCACCTTCATCAGATATAAATTAGAATTTTCTTTGAATTAACTGGGACATATGGTCATTATTTCATACCCTCAAGTTGCACGATTCATTCATCCGCTGTGCAACCAACGTGCTTCCGCTGGAATTCTCCAGAACTGCAGTTTGCTGGTGGAATATTTTTCCGAATATCTCACTATGCTTGGAACCGCTCTCTGACACGCAGCCTTTTTAGAACTGGCGAAGCTTCATTTCAAGATTTCCCTCAAGCAGAACCTTTTCGTTGAAGACTTTTGACAACGGTATCATTGTTCCCTCACTGACCACTTTTGGCAGGCCATTTAAAGCATATTTCACTGTTAAAGCCTCGTGAGGAGGGCTACTTTTGGGCGATTGGGAGATATTCTTACTGGTTGTTTAGACCTTCATAATCCGGCTGGATGAACAGCCTTTTCCTGATAGTCTCATCGACGCAGGGATTCGTTTGCTGATTAGTTTACTTCTCTCGTACTAGTTCGTATCAACAGTTCTGCGAGGGAACTGGTGAATTTTTTCGTGGTCGAATTTGCTGTATGGAGCCAAGCACGATATGCTGATACGTTTTGATATGAGGTCGCTCTAGTTGTGATTCATAGCAGTTCTGCTGCTACAGTTACTGTCTAATGATAAGTTTTTAACGAGGATTCTGAGAATCGCACTGTTTCCAATTTCCAAATTTACTACGACCCCATTCAGTAATTTCTTGTTATGTCTGCTGATTCGCTAATCTGCTGTATCTGATTGCTGACCCGCTCCAGTGCCTAGTGCCGGAAAAAGAGACCCACAGAAGGGAACACAACAGCTATATTCCGAACAAGCGAGCGCGAGAGTGTGAGTACGTGCGAGTGCGAGAATACAGGTCAAGCTAGTCATTGGTAGGACACTGTCTAACTTGGTCCAATGCCGACGCACGCGGTCTGGTCTTGGTATAGGCTGCGACTCGCTGCATACTGCGGGGGCGTTGTCTGGCCTTGATCAACGCTGACTCGCGCTGTCTGGGTTTGATAGAAGGCTGTGAGGCGCTGTATATTGAGGGGGCGTTGTCTGTCTGGTCAACATCTACAGAGCTGAGGATCTCAGTAGATTTCGGGCATTCAGTAGTTGCTTTCAGGAATCTGACCTTCCTGATATTTCTGTTTTGGTGTTAATCCAATTTGAGTTGGAAATGGTCAGCTTGCCTTCATGGATATATTTTTCGCTTGCAGGAATTTATGATATGGTCAACAACATTGGCTCCATCGCGACCAGGCTCTTGTTCCTACCTATGGAAGAAAGTTGTCATTTTGTTTTCAACCAGTGTCTTGTGCGCAACATCCCACCCAATCAGCAAGATCCGGTGAGTTCAGTCTTACACCGTGTATACCGCCTTGGACTTACGAAAAAAGAACTCATGGGACTACTGGCTTTGCTATACAGTCTGTTCCACTGGTTGTTAGTTTGTTCGGTGGGCTCAACATTGCAGTTATCGTTGTGTACTCATAACTGATTATATTTCTGCTTGTGTTCACAGGAACTATTGAAGAGTGTTTTTCGAATCTTCCGTACTGTACTGCGGACATGCAGCCTAGTTGCTTGGATCGGCGTCACATTTGCTCAAGCCAATTCCCGTCTCTTGTTGACCGTTTATGTGGGTCCAACGCTGGGGGAAAATGTACTGGCTGTTAGCCTACTTCGTCTTTATGCTGCCTACGTGTTACTGTTAGCTTGGAACGGATCCACGGAAGCGTTTTTGAACGCGGCGATGTCTTCCGTAAGTCCCTCTCAGCACATGGAACGGTTGCCCGATCACCGCGCCATTTTCTTACATCGAGTCCACAAGAGAGTGAGAGTTCCTCCTGTCCACTGATCTGTTTGCAGCCGTTCTGTTTATTTCAGTCCCCAGTTCATTGGGAATGTGTCAGATGAAGAATTTATTAATTTAAGTCCATTTGAATACAGAGAACATGTTTTGGAATCCCTGTATTTACTTAAAATCGCTCGGTGGTTCAAGAACGAACTTGGCCCAGTTATAACTCGGTAATCTAGTGGATAACACCAGGAACCTTGTGAGTATACCTTGTGAAAATATACTGTAATGTCTTGAATATCGTACCAACTGAAACCTTAGGCGGCCTTTGCACGGTTGAAGTATATCATAAACGAGAGATTCAGTTGAGCCCACCTCGAAAACCCAGTTGATATACAAGTGACGGCAATCGTCGTAGACTTACGTTTTTATGTTGCAGGCTTGATCACTATGGGCATCGCATGGGAGAGCTCGAGATGGCTCAATGTTTAAGGTGCGAACTTACAAGCTGGAAGTTCTGTGGTCCTAACCCGACCTCAGCATCTGGACTGCTCCTGTTTAGTCTTGGACGGTAGTCTCTCAGCCCTCGTGCTTCCTTCGGGCGGCATGACAGCTAGACACCGAAAGGGTGCTAAAGCTTAATCATCGTTTGTTCCGCATAAGAACATGCATTCCATTCTACAGCCTTAATTGGACAACAAGACGCATTCGTTCTTCTACGGATCCTCACAGTACAAAAACAGTTACTACGAGACGTCAAAATAGCCCTTGGCCCGGAACAGAGTATTAGTATCGTGCTGTGTCCGTGATGATTCAGCTGGTCATTTTACTACAGCTGAATCAATACAGCTTAATACGCATCTAAATTTCGCTTATTGTGGTCCGAACGAAAAAACTCCTGTCGCACTCACATTTGTCTTAACGTTACTCTAGTCTACCAGTAAAATTGCATGGGGCCATAGTAGTTCAAGTCCATCGTTGATTTGATTTCTTTACAGGGTGCATAATCCACCCGGCAAATGACCCTTTCAAGCATCCTTACTATGATCAACAGCCTCAGTTTGCAATTCATAACGTCAGTGTGTTAACTGATTCGGTAAGATTTGTCGGCTCAGATAAATGTCAATGAATGATGGGCAGGACAGCCGCGTATGAAAAATGGCAAGAAATTCATGTGCTAGTCAATTAACAGGAGACTGGCCAGAATTCTGCATTTTTATCGGTCAAGCGAGTCAGGCTCGACCGCGCACCGAGGCAACAGTACTATTTCACCAACCGAGCAGATAGTTCTGGTCAGCACCTTGTATATGGTCTGCCTGGATATGTTCTGAACGGAAAAAAAACAAAGGTTTGCAATATCCTATCCGAATAGGACTTTCCACTAGGGAGAGATGGTGAATCACCTGGAGGTTACCCTTTTGAAGTATACAATGTAAACGAAGTGTGTAGAAACCACTTCCACACAGTTGCTGGACAGCCTTTTGCCGTTGCGTTCATTTCGGAAAGCAAACTTATTCAAGTCAATCTGATTTTTCAGGGATCCACCTGTGTCACCTTCAGATACTCGCAATCTTGTTAGATCGTGACATTTTCTTATTTTGCTATTCGTGTATTTGGAGCTCAACGCTCCATGGAGGTGTAATAAAAATTTACCTACTTTTATTTGGCTTCAGCACGAGGTGGCAAAACACAACGAACGCCTAATCATCTTCTCCTTTGTGTTCCTCGGTGCAAATTGGCTTTTTGTCCCATGGTTGGGTGCCCATGGATTTGTGGTGGCCAACTGTATCAACATGCTCAGTCGTATTACATACAGGTTTGTTACGCCTGGCTCCGGGCTTTTTCTTCATTCTGTTTGTATTCTACGAAGTTTAACCTTGTATTAATCCAGATTTCCTATATAATGGGTTAGCAGTCTTACTGACTTTTAGTAGCCTTTCCATGCCGATTGGAGACAATGTCTTTAAGGAATAGGATGAAAATAAAATGGATTTTCTCTTCCAATAGCACAAGGATGGATTCACCAAATGTCACCTTAGGAGCACTGGTTTTCCCTCATCAGCACACAGGAATGAGTCACTAATGACGCACAAGCTTGGCCTTCGATTTTATTCTATTCATGAACATTCTCAAATCAGACACGGTTCTTGAGACTGAGTTTAGAGTTATCTGATCAGTACTCCATATCATTCCCACGTGGGAGTAACCCGGTATTTGATTAGATACGCAGCTAGATTTTGAAACGCTGAACTACACGAAGTTTTTCATCTTTTTTGAGACTCATCGGGTTTCCATACCTATCCTGGCATTGTTCATAGGATGTCCGAAAGCGGCATACACCGCCTGAGCCAGGTTCGCTTTATCGCAGGGCATCTTCAACTTATTCCAAGATTATTTTCGGTTTCCGGTCAGAACGTCTTCAGATAGGTAGAAAGTATGCACTCCTACGGTGGTGGTCCAAATCTATTCGCTACTTCACCCGTCAACTTTGCTTCGTACTTCTACAGTCGCTTATTTAAACAGCCAACACAGCTCGGAATATACCCCGATTGAATCCATCATACGGATAATGGTGCACACTACTTCATTTGTTTGTGCTGCGATTATCTTTTACTTGTTTTCTTGGACCTGTTACCTAGAATGGGATAGACGTTAAGAGAAACTATTCAGTTTTACGGGTAAACTGTTCATTTTTGCCAGCAGTTTGTGGCTTGTTGTATGCACTCAGAAGCAGCAATGTGTCCATCAATGTCAACCATAATATTTGGTTGAACCGCGTGTGTGACGTATGATCGATTGAGTGATCTCTTAGTGATTGGAACATTGATGCTCGTTACCCAACAAAGCATAAAAACCTTTGTGTAATGTGCGCATCCTGCATAATCCTTGCACATAAAAGGCGAAGTGAATTCAGACCGCCTTCAGCTATTTAGGCACATCACAGTAGCCGTCAGTGAACCGGACAAACCGACGAAAGTAACCCTCCATGTGTGAGAAAGAGCCGATCGAGAAGTCATATTTCACGAAAAGTTCGATGGTTTTCTGACAAGGTTTCCACACAATTTCCTATTTCCTCGCGGTTATTCACCTATTGTATAGACGTAGCACGTTACCCATAAGGTTGCTGAAAACTGTTCGATAGCCCACCACCTGTTTCGACCTCATTAGGGCGAGAGATTCAGTTAGATTTCCCCCGAAAGCCACATTTTTTTTTATCTAATTGAGTATATTTCGCTAATTTCATGCAATTTGGGTCCAAGTAGAACATAAGGTTGATGAAAACGTGGGGACTGCACCTACTTGCCGGCTCTTTATCGTCCTGTATAATTAACCTCCATCGTTACTTTTTGCCCATACCTCGAATTCGCCATATCTGCTAACGATCAGCTAGGAGAGATTTACTGTCTATGTCCTTTGCAGTTGCTACTATATTAACCGATTTGTAACCTCCACTGGGAGTACACCGCAGACGGATGAATGTTCCCTACGGTCGATCGGCAAGGATAACATGGAGCTCGAAAGTGACTCTCGGGAAGCTGTTTGCGGCTTCTCTTTGCTCCGGCTGATGTTTCCGTCCGTGAAGGAATCCATCGCCCTTCTTCTCAGTTTAGCAGTGACGCTGGTTTCTGAGGTGTGTTTCTACTGTAACTTTGCTTAGCTTAGATCATTCTGCTCTTACTGATATTCTCAACATAATAAGGTCGTGGAAGAAATTCCTAGTACAACTGGACTGGCGAACGTCCTTTAACTGTTAAGCTGGAGCCTAGGTGTCTTTTGTCAACCAATGTGGACCCTATTGTCGCTTTTTTGCAGGGCCATGCAGTCAATCGGCTGAAGCCCACCGGTTTTGGTTACTGATTCTAATCCGCTCTCCCGTTACTTTTCACCATGTTTCTACACGTCAGCAACGAATGCCTCATCTTCCTGATACTTCGGAGGAGGACTTCTCTATATATAAGTCTCTCTATATAAGTCTCTCTTATAAGTCTCTATATAAGTCATTACCCTAATGTTTTTATATGAGTTATATACAGAACATGAGGTTCCTACAAGTCTGTGAACGACATGAGGTTCCCTTACATAACAACAGAGGGTAGCTGCACGACGCATCGACAAGCAGTCTGACATCTAAGACGTAACTCATGAACGGATGCTGAGGGGAACACGCTATATCCCCAATGTTTTGCATACGGCCTTGACGCCATTTGTGTAGATTTACTCCCCTGTTCCATGGAGAACGATGATTTTTTCAATGGCAAAACATTCAAGGGCTTTCCTCATAATCAGCTCGGTTTCGTTTTCGTACCACACATGCTTGCCCAAAGCCCTAGAACTCTGTTTGAAATTCAACATATTAAGCCTATTTTCATGAATCACGTGAAACACACTATTCATCCAACACTGTTGCCGGATTCACTACTGTCACTCCAGTTTGATCTTTATTGTGGGTCTCCAATTATCCTTCTATATTGTGTCCTTATTTGAACCATGCCGAATGTCCTCCAACTACGATGAAGACAGCACGGCGTTTTGTTTAACAGTTCGAGGTTTTTAACGAGCTCGTACGCGCTAAGCAGGGGCTGCTCCAATTCATATGACCAAGTTTTTGTGTTATTTCGCAGCCCTGCACGGGGAATCGATTGTTGTACTATCATATGCCTGCCATGAAGCATCCGATTGGAAAACCTACTGCTCGTTAGTTTTCCAATTTGTTGCAGCAATTATTTTGTACACTGAATGTGCGGAGCACTCAGTCGGCACATTCCATAATCAAGGCTTCCTTCATTACTGATTATTTTAAGCTACATCAACAGTTGAGGTTTGGTTCATAATGAACCGGTTCGGTTGTTTGCTAAGTTGTCGTTTTTCGTCTTCAGCTGTTCAGATTCAGAAAGCACCACGTGTACAGGGATACCTTCTCATCACGACTACTGTTAGGCTATGTGGGCGGTAAATCCTTCCAAATCCTTGTGCAATAATCACACCAGAACGACATGCTAATCGATCATTTACTGTGATTTCTAGGGGACTCACTCTGAGCTTTGCCTAAATATGCGAAAAGTGCTGATCGATCAGATGACCGTTGATCTGTTCCCCGACCCTGGCACTTAGCTTGCCAACGCTTTGTCCCCAATCGAGGAGACATCGCCAGTGTGCAGTTGAGGGGATACTTCCTCCTTTTCTGTCTGCGCTTATATAGTTTCCGAAGAGTATTTAATACCTCTCGTATGACTGGCTAATTGGCATATACTTTTCTTGCAATCTTATTGACCCGTTTGCGGTTTGCACTGCGTTGTGGCCTGTATATACTATATCCATCGGTTTGTTGAATAACTCCTTTGGAGTGTTTTAGGTCCGTTTTCAATTGTCCGTCCCCGGTTTGTGTTGCGTTTTGGTCTCTATTCCTTGAATTTGGTTAGTCGCTATCACTATTTCTCTTATTGGTAGCTTCTCTCCTGTCTGGTTGATCGGGTCTTTGTGTCATGGGCCCGTTTTTTTGAGTTCGATTAGCCTGTTGTACTTCCCCGTTTGCTGTAGTTTTTTCTTTCTCATGTTGGTTGATTAGGTTGCGCCTGAATGGTCAATTTGATACCTCTTCTTGTTGAATCGTTTATTATGCTTCTTTGATATATCGGTTCAGTGCTAGTCCGGGAAATTGGATTAATCTCCTCGACTTTTCTTTTCGTTTGTCTGCCTCTTCTATATCCGCTCACTTCAGTTTGTTGTTGTTCTGTAGTTCTTTTTCTCGCAGTGGTTGATAAACTTGGTTTACTTCACGGGTTGTTCATGTATTTTTCAGTGGAATATCATGCTTCAATGAATTCACGTTCTTTCTTCTTGTTTAAGCCAATATGTGAACGTTGCTCCAGTCGAATTTGTGTCCATCTTGATCTTCTTGTACGGAGTGTAAGGAGACAAGTGGAAATGGGTCGTTTCTTTTGGTTGCAAGTTTGTGTAGTGTATTCTGGTAGAGAGCTTTCTTTCTGTTTGTCTCACGAAGTGTTTGTCACAATGCCCCCACTGACTCTTATATACAACGTTGGCCTCCAACAAGATGTCCAATCGTCCCTTTAGGTTTGACGGTGCTCTCTGTAGGATGCCAGCGGGCTTGTGGGCCACGGGTGTTATACTGTTGACCAGCCGTGCAGCCATTTCCGATATATTTGGTGTGTGAGTTTGATTCGTTAGCCTTCTTCGTGCGCTGTTGAGTTGGCCAAATCATGTTTCCTGAGAGACCGCCAGATGAAGTTTCTGGGGTATCCATTTTCTAAAAAGGCTTTGCACAAGCGTTTTTCTTCTATAATTTTTGACCCCATAGTTTACAGTGTCTCAATAAGTGTGAAAAGGGTCCAGATGCAGCTTTGCTTATGACGACTCGGCTGACTGCTATTTTAGCCGAGAATTTGCTTTGTGTACGCATGCTGGTAGCTCAGCGTACAACGCACCACAAACCGCCAACGGGCCATCAAGATTACAAGAAGTGTATATACCAATCAGCCAGTCACATGAGAGGTATTAGATACACTTAGGAAACTATATAAACGCAGACAGGTAAGGAGGATGTACCCCCTCAACTGCACACTGACGATCTCTCCTCGACTGGGGACGAAACGTTGGCCAGGGTCGGGGAACAGATCAACGGCCATCTGACCAACCACAGGTAAAAGCATCCGAGCTACGAATATATCGACACATTGACAACTTCTTGCTTCAGGCATTTCTTGATAAACGACCGGTAATTACCCTCCTGCTCTTTTCCATGATAGCACTTTTTCTGCTGCACATATGGAATGTCCTGGGCTGCTCTACACGCGACCATCACTGCCTGTGCCCTAAGCGTTACTTTGTTCGTAACGTTCCGTGAGGAATTGGACCTACTCCAAATACTGAGAACAGAAGTCTTCCGCAAGAAGGTTGAATAGACAAACTTCAACATGAGCTCATTGCCTTATTTAACCGTTTTACTCCGAAGAAATGTGCATGTCAACAATTCCCGGACAATTTGTCTTTCATTCTACTTCTTGCCCAGTGAGACGTGCAATCTCTCAACCTTATTTTTGATCCTTTTCCCTGCAGAACAAGCTCCTGGCGCTTGTATTTGTTATATTTAAGTTTTCTCCTGCGAGACCTGCAATTTGTATTTCAAAACACTTGAATATATCCCTACTGCGAAGTCTTCACTTGCATTAAGATTAGTTCTCATGAGTGTCGCTTTTCCGTGAAGAATGCTTGCCGAAGTTCTTCAAGTCATGATGGTATCTTTGAAACAATGAATTGAAAGTGAAGAAAATAAATATCGAAGGCGAGCGGTTACATCCAGAACGACAGTGGAGCGAAACCGATGTGTTCCTCACCTAAATTTGTTTCTATTATCGCCTGACATCCTTAGAGAAAGTGTCACCCTCGGGACACTGGAATAGCTCTACTCAGTTGGGTGTGGTTGATAGCGCACGCAAACTCGGCTGAGGGTGGCTACTGACATGCGACTCATATACCCATGCACATATATTTTATATTACTCGGACGGTGGTAAGTAGCTCGGAAGCACAGCATTTACGTTCAAAGCAGACTGCACAGAAGTCTGTGGCCAGCATCTATACTCATCACCTGATCGAAATTAGGTTTGCAGCCTGTTGACGCTTCCTGGGATTTCGTTAATCGTAGTTCGAATGTGTTTGTGAAAGTAACTACCAATGCACTTCACACTTTTCGGGAGGCTCTCAGTCGCCCTGTGACCCGCTTCCGATTAGACCAAGAAGTCTATGCGCGTTGAAACGAACGATCAACAGTCTGTTTCCTGAAGTCTTTGAGTATGTGATTGGTGCTGTGGAAAGCACGCGTACTAAATTCACCCAGAACGAGTTGGCGTGCTCTACAGGTAACCATGGCGAATGTTCCTCAGCATGGACCGTGAAATCGCTTACTATGTTTCGATAGCACTTTTGTTGGTGGTCTCCGATTCGCAATGTGCTTTGCGGGTTCCTTACCAGAGGTTTGGGACTTTTTCTTCCATTGTACTAAAACACGAACCTTGCTCGGAAATTTGAGTGCTTATTAAAATTACGTGATCGGGAGTGTTAGAAACATTTCGTACCAAAGTAATTTGTTACGATGTAAACTACTCATCCGTCAATCAAATCGGGTTACCCGGGTATCTCAACCTCTCGTGCCTAGATTCAGGTTATCTGACACGATTTCAGCCTTCTCATTTCGGCTGATTCGTGGTCTTGAGCAGAAATCGTGCGATTGCTGGTCTAAAACTCACTGAAGCTGATGTATGTGACTTCAACAGACGACATTCACCCTAGCCACGCATCGAAATCCGGTGAAAGCAATCGAGATTTACTGATGAACAAGCCCGTCAGTCTTTCTCAACTGGTTGAACTCTCCTGCTGCAGTGTCAGAAGTGTGTACACCTTTGCATGAAAAAAATTGAAGCCATGAGTGTTATCCTAACACCCGAGGGTGGGGGACTACAATACATCTCTTTTGTGAAACTGGATACATCTTGAATTAGTCCAGAACACAGGTTCTGTAACTGCCACGAACGAGCAGCCGACCGAGGGTTGAGAACAATGGCAGCCAGATCACTAATCAGGCGCGGAACGAATACATAAATGTCCATGGTGTTGTTTGCTTGAATTACAGCTGTATAAGCTTGTTCAAAAACCTCTAGTAGCATAGCTGACCCGTTGTTGCACATCAACTTAGCGAAATGTTGTAGCTTTACAAACTACTTTAAAGGTTCCAGTTGTCGTGACTTCTAACAGTCTGCTGTTTTGTCCAACTGGTAACAACGAATACAATGCAACCGGCTGGCAAACGGGTGTACGCATTTAGTAAAACTCAACAAAAGGCAACGGGTAAGGTCAGGTGTGAGCACAACGTCACCGAATGAACGTGTGGACACGCACAAACAAATGTCACGCGTCAGTGTGGATAACCACTACACATGCACTATGTTAAATGTAACATGAGGCCAGTCCGTGATTTTGCGTGAAGCTTAACCAAACATTTCTACTAATCAGCTTAGATGAGGGGTTCCGTATTGTGGTTGAGTCCTTTTGTTTCAAATGAAGAATTGTCCAAAGCTGATGGATTTCGAATTAATGACATAATTTTGCAGTTTACAGATTATACAGAAAGTAGTCTCGTATATCGTATCCTCGTGTTTCTGTACTGGGTCTCACTGAGCTGTAATATGTGTTTCGTCGTAATTGCTTTCGAGATCTGTTTGTTGCTATCACACAACCCATTCTATAATACGTTTATCATTGCACAACGAAATATTAAAGCTTTAGAGAATTTTAGATCAAAGGACGACAATGTTCGGTGCAAGATACAATGATCCTGACGTTTCGGCTACTAGGCTAACATTTCCTAAAGGTATGTACAACCAAACATGATTATGTACCCCGGCAAGTATTACCATTGATAGCCAGAACTTCTGAATTATTGCGCTTTATTCTTAAAATTGTCGTGCTTTGACTTTAACACCTCACCTGAGGTCAGATGCTTATTAACTGGTACGGAGTTTTATGAGCAATTGATACATTTTTGGTTATAGATTAGACGTGAAAATATGATTGAATATAAATGAATGAATATGAACAAAATACCTATCCCGCAAAACCCCAAAATATGATTTCCTTCTTCACATGATAATATGGACCTGAAAACCTGTATCATGTTTGTTTACCAGTTAAAAATGATACTAACTAGCCGCGTCACATTCCACATCCCACACTGCGACCACGTGCTAGTCGTTAACACCAATGAAGCTCACAACCATATCACGCATGGCAATTGAAACGTTTTCTGCTGGTGATATAACGAAGGCTGAGAACCGCACTTCCACCATGATTCTCGCGAAAAACTCAATGCCATGATTCTCCACGTGCGTAGGTCACTCACAGTGTGGAATAAATTCTCCGCCCTCAGACCGAACTGTCTTAAAAAATATCTAATAACCTACTGAGTGATGGAGGTCTATGTAGGCTAATAAAACTAAGTGCTACATTTCGAACTGACCAACTTTGCTAGGAAGAAGGGCGTTGAAGAGAATTTTGCAGTAAAAATCGGGCGTACGGGATGATTTTTCCCCAACCGACGGTCAGTCTTGTTCTATGCAGTGACTGGCGCCTCGCACAGTACACACGCATCCACTATGCAAATGATTTTTTCAGTCCCCTCAATCAAACGGGCCTTATAAAGCTACACTCCACCCAAAATTCGAGACCGTTACCGGGCTGACTACGCTCCTGTTGAGTTTGAGGTTTTTTTAATCCACTCTTTTTTGGAAGCTAATCGGTGCTGAATACACAGCACTAGACAGACGGTGCGCTGATGGACACCTGTGACTGGATTCGTTTATAAAAACCAATTTAACTGATGGAATAGACGAGGTGATGATTGCTAGTTTTTCGACTAAGGATATTTCTTTACAGCCTACTAGGAGAACGACCTTAATGATGACGCCCTTTTATTATCCGTTCAATAACACGTTTTTTGTTAAAACTTATTAATCTAGGTGGACGAAGTGGTGGTCAGTACTAATGTTTTTTAAGGTCCAAAGAAGCTGTGAAAAGCAACAGTCCATAGGTAATACTTATAACTTGGATAGACGTAATACACTGCTCATAAGGTTGCTGAAAACTCTTCGACAGCCTACGACCGGTTTCACCCTTCTTAGGGTTCATCAAGCAGTCGCACTTCCCGAGTTTCCGTCAACCTCATGTCCTGCTTGAACCCAAATTGCACGAAACCAATGGAGTACACTCATTTGCATACCAATTTGGTTTCCACCGTAGGCTCACCTGGAACCCGGATGAGCCTCTCGTTTATGATGTTTTTTAGCAAATGAATGTGCTACACCGAGTCGCCGCATGTCTCAGTTGGCACGATATTCGAGATGTCGTGATACATAAACGAGAGATTCACCTGGGTTCCGAATGAGTCTACCGTCTACACCAACTGAGTGTTTTTCGCAACTTGTAACTTACTTTTCCAGAAAGGAGGAAAAATTTTGACCAACAAGCAAAGGATAACAAGTTAGAACTCGAGGCTACCTAAGTGAAATTCATGTTGATATGCCAAATCTACTCCATTATTTGGTGACAAGTAAATATCAGTACAAGAGGATTGTGAATCTTTCCTCATACAACCTGTATATGCATCTTTCGAATTTCAGTTTTTATTCCAGGAAATTCAAACTTCTAAAATCGAATGTTGCCTTTTTGCTTCGTTTCCACTAAACCATTCACAATGCGAGCCAGCGGCTCGTGGCCAAACAGTTCCGTACGAGTTCGAATCGCCCGAGAAATTGCTGAGATGCGCTCTACTGATTATTCTCAATAAGGACGCAACAAGTTTACAGAGCTTTTAGGTTTACCACAAAATGAAATCACAGTTAAACTTGCATGGGTGTCTAGTGGGCCGTAAAGCGCACATGTATGTGCACACTTGGACGACAATCTTATTATCATAAAAGGGAGGCGTCAAGAAAATTAGACTGGCTGCAAATCTAATCGGAGGAAAACTGAGATTTTATTAATTGACATTTGAGATTTAAAGTGCCTCCGTTCCACCTGGCACCATGAATGGAACGAATGCGCGTTCTAAGCTACACACACGTTCCTCACGTTATTCTGACTTTTTATTGAATATCGGTGGCCTTGATATCTGCTCAATGCTTATTACATCTAATCACATGACCTAGTGACCGAGGCTGAGTCCTGGCTAGTTGCACGGCGAGTGTATGTTCTACTCGCTCATCGTCAAAGATTGTATAGCCCAACAGGAAATCTGAATTCGGAAAGTTGAAACAACCGAAAAGTGGGTTTGTATATTCCCGAAAGTGATGTTATCGCCTCTTGAAGTTGAATTCACAAATTCGAGGATGATCACCGCACCATAAAAATGGGTAGACATAATCTGAAGAAAAGCAAACACGCGTTTAAAACCTTGCTGTTTGGAACTGCTGGCCAATTTACCCAAAGTGAAACGCTCTTCCCAATATAAATTAAAAAATTAAGTAACTGTGGTTCTTCTCCAGGAAACGTCCCTTCATGTAACTTGGCTTACTTTTCTGCTGTTTCCTCGTACGACTTTCTAAATCAATATCTTTACTCTCAGCCTTCTATGTTCCGACGAACCATCAAAATGGACCGTCTTTGGTATTTCCGAGTATGATATGCAAACTAAAACTGATTATCCAGACCATATGATCAAGAGGTGATCATATCATGTCTAAATTTTTGTCATGTAGCTGAAGAGTTAGCTTAAGTTGGAATGATGGTTTGTTCGTGAGCTGGGCAACCAAACTGCCCACGATTTCTCGTCCTTGTCGAGTGTTTCAACCGATAGCCATATGAGACGATTCTCCGGCGTAGTTAGAGTAGTCGGCACGTTCAGTGTCGGAAAGCTTTTAACCCTCGATCCACTACAATGAGGGTGGCAACCCTGAGCAACCGGACTGACCTGACCTGCCGGTCGTAACAGATACATATATTCTTTGAGGTATACGTAGCCACGCAGTGTTCACCACATTGAAGAAAAACTCGAATCACCATTATCAGTTCAGCCCCGGATAGGGTTTGGCGTTGGGGCGTGGGACTGATCTGCTCAGTGGGTAGGCTGCCAAATCAAACTATATTCTTGCGTTACAGCGTGGATGGCCAACTGTCTGAGAGATTTTCTGGTGCTCTGAGGAAGCCATGCAAGCATTCATAAAGTGCAAATGTAGATGGATTAAGCCCTTAGGCGAGTGTTGAAATTGTAGCTGACGTATAAATGTGGATAGAGGCAATGAGGCCCACCTGTCGGTAGCGTGACTGAGCTAATTAACCAAGCTTTGCTGCTGCATCCTGGTGTCAGTAACTGGGCTTGCTGAGGTTGAGTGCGTTTCTAGCCAAGACGGTAAACGTGCTCATCTAACTGACTGGGCTTGCCCACAGCCAAGCGGATTGGTGCACGCCGAAAGTAAGCGAGATATCGCAATTTGATCCTCATCGTAGTCATTTTTGTAGGTGAAGGAATTGGTTGAGCTCCGAGTGCGATATGGCTTGTGGGAATGCTGCTCTTCAAATCCAAGGGCCTATGAGAATAATCTGCAGTGACAACTCCAGTTTGAAGCAGTTTGAAGCGGAGTTACGTGTACTTATTCACAGACTTATTGTTCCACGTAATAATAAAGTAACCACATGCAGCAGGGATTATCGTATGTTACCACCTTTTTCCTATACTGATATACGTTATAAACAAAAATTCCTAAAACATTATTCACAATCGATACGTAATGTGCTATATCATTGAGGCAATTTCTGGAGAAGAGTGATATCAGCAAATAATGAATCTAAAACATGCTTTGGCCTCTGGGCGCTACTCTAGGGTCAAATTAAAGTGCACATGTCTGTCCTTGTTTTCCGTTTGTTGTACTTTTCATGCGCAGCACTTATCGATTTGAATCAGATTGCTTATGTCTACCTCGTTTGATCCTGGTACTTTTTTGCCTCTGGATCCTTTCCATCGGCAACGATTGATGCAGCTTCGATGCCGTTATCCGGGTGTTGCTCATCCAGATTATTGGCGTTAAAATGATGACAAACAAGTCTTTTCACGTCTACTGTTAACTGTGTTGGTTGGAGAGCTGGTGTTTCCTCGTTATGAAGTTGAGATCAGTAGAGGGTTTTACAAATTCGCCTATTAATCCAGTGTCTTTCGCTGCATCCTTTCGCTTGCATACGGCGTACAATAGTGAGCAGTAGTTTAAAACAGAAACTATCAGGAAACGGTTTGATATCCATATTACCAGGGGAACGCCAACAACTGCTCCGGTTCGCGCAGCTATAGTTGGCATCTTTCGATGGGAACTGCTCATGCGAATCCAAACAGCTGCGGGTTAGACGTGTAAAATAGCTTTCCAAACGCAGTCATTGCTCACACAGTGTGTAGGGAGATGGAGGCACTGCTTGTAGTTAACCAGTGACCTTGAATTGGCTTTGGAAGTGAGTCGATTCGATTGGTTGATGGGTCTCTCCGCACCTACTGACAAATCTCCACCCCGATTTTTAGTTCGTCCCTGATGCACTACTCGTTTTACTTTCGTGCAAATCGTTTTGTGTTCCATAGAGTGATGGGTAAAATGAGTCTTGTTAAGTTAAATGGACGAGTGCACCATACAGATTCTTCATGGTTAAGAAAAACAAAATGTTCCTACAGGAACTGTGTTGAAAAGCCAGACCCTTGAAGTGTATAGGATTCTCCGACAAACGGAGGAGCTACGCATCGATATTTTGTAATAGTTAGTACCTAGTTAGTGGTGTCCTGCCGACGGCCAAAAAGTTGAACAATTCACCGTTAGTTGGATCTACTGGTGTAACGCCCGATACTACTGACGAGGCATGCGAGTAGTCGGTGGTTTTCTCGAAGCTCCACCCCACGGCCAATGGAAGATGAGGTTTACTGTGAAACTTGTGGAACTGCTTTGTAGTCAGTGAATATCCACGAAATTTCAAGAAGACGCGTGGGAATGTTCAGTTTTTTAAACTATGTTCATATGAGACCTGTCCAATAGTTTGTAACTGCTTAGTTGGTGTTTGGTAACAATCGACTTCGCAGCCTAGTGCTTTCCTCCTTACACTGTTATGCATGAGACTAATGAGGCCATCTTTTTTGGACAGTATGTCTTGGCTTTGTGACTGGAATGGGAAGATAGATGACAACGTGGACTTTCGGATCAGTTCCAATAAAGTTTGTTGCCGTAAAGTTGGATGTAGCGGATTGGACTTTCGAAGCCGTTGTGCATTTGTTTCTAACCTGGAACAACAAAATAGGTCCGCATGCTGGATATATGCCAGTTATATAATAGCATCGAATCTTGGGGCAACAATGAAATCACTGTACTAACAACACCAAGTGATCTTCATCAAAAACACTGTTTTTCAACCCGGAATTCTTTCACTCCATAGGGGTGCGAAACAATTGCTTAAAATCGTATACGAGTAACTCGTTTTTTGCGGATGTAGTATTTTTAAAGTTCAATAAATGCAATCCGCTGTTGGTTTCAATCTGCTCCGGGTGAGCACGAGAGCTTTAAGTTAGTTGGTTGTGGTAAGCGCTAATAATTTTTTGTTCCGTGCCTAAAGTCGGTTTTGAACGTCAGTATTCCCAAGGAGAATACGTAACAGCATCACGTGCTGGAACAGAGCGAGTCAGCAAATATCACTTCTGAATTCAACTGTATACACGATCACAAGCGCTTGTCGCAAAATCGTGACCATCGAAGCACAGCTTGTTCACTAATCAAAACAGTTACCGCACCACACTTTAAATCCAGCTGAGTTTTATTCACGAAAGGGAAAATCAATGTGCAAGACCAGAAAGTATGGAGTAAGGGCAAAAGGTGAGCATAGTATGCTAGACAGTTTATGAAATATGATAAGTATAGCCTGCGAAAAAGAAATATAATTAGGCGGCGCGCGTTGACTGAAGCTATAATGGGGGTTGAATTATATCCTCATCTGTGTTTTGTACTGTACACGTCAGGAAACGTTACGAGTAAATATAACCGAAACACGGATGCCAACTGGCAATTCCGCCTTGTCTAGCATTATGTATCTGTAAAAACTAACTGGATTACTTGGAAATTTTAGTATGGTGTACCCGGGATAGTTAACGACACACCTACACCTGAGCCAATCGAGCTACGCTTGTACGGAGGAGGTTGGTTCAGAATAACATCAGCACCATCCATGGCTTCCACCAGTTTTTGCACCGACGTAGAAGAAGCTGCAACAGACGGCCAACAAACAGACAACGTTATCCGAAATCAGAGTATTGATATGAAAACTGATTTGCTACGATAAACAGTCTCGGAGGTTAGGACCATGCTAGTGAAGAACAACCTCAAACTGCACAGTGATTCAAGTCGTTATCAGTGTTGATAATGGTCGCAAATATGCTTACCACCCTATCAGTTACTACATACAACTTATTGGTAGTAAGGTGGTCAGAGCAATAAACCAGTACAGACTGACCTACTGGTCACTTTGGAAATGCGTTACTGATTATCTTTGTATTTGCGGATGCAACGGCTACCAGACGTATCGTAAGGTATTTTACCAGAAGAAGGGTCATAAACTCGTACCTTTATTTCTAAGGTCAGAAATGACCGGCGTAAAAAATGCTCTGAAATTTCTGAAGGGGTCTGAATCTTATCCATCCTGACTATCTTGAGTTGTGCATAAGATATTCACAAACGATCCTTTAGAAAGTCATTGTTTACTTTGTTGTGATGCAGGTATTGAGGTAGAATGATGAACAACGTGACTGAACAGTGCCATATCTCAGTGGAATGCTCATCAGTGGAGTACACAGGAGATTTGAATGTGATTCTAATTTGTTGACCTCGACATACTACTTAACAATAGGTTTACTATATTGATTTCAGTCACCTGGTCTCGCTACTGAATGAAATGTCATGGATGGCTAACCTCTGTGAGCAATATAGACGGAACCTGAGCCAAATTTGCTGCAACACTCGTGTTTCGCCCTTGTTCCTCGTAAGTCTGACTGTTTCGTCGTGGCTAGAAGAAGACAACTCACACAGAACCCGTAAATTCCAGTGACCTTCCGAGAAAATTGAAGAAAATTTTACATGATACTATTCACCAGCCGTTTTTGTCTTTCTCTGGTTTTCGTACAAGGGATAATTAGAGTACGTGCAGACACACTGAGCATAATGACTGTCTTAAAACCACGCATCCGTGACATAAAACTTAAAAGGCTAGTGTATGAAAAATAATGACGTAACTACTATCTTTTCAAACAGGATGAAAAACTCTCATTCAAGTGAGTTGTGTACAGATACTCCTCAAGTTGTGTTTGAATGACAGCCTAAGCTGCAAAGAAATACTGGCTTTGCGTGCAGCGTGATTGCAATGCAGTTTTTCAAAGGCTGTTATATGTACAAAGGACACATGCTTCACTTGATAATATGCAGCTTTTAACTAACTAAAATAACAACGTTTTCGAACTTTCAATAGCACTTTTTTAAACAGGCTACGTTTTTCGCAGACTGAAATCGTGCCGTTCCCGAAATCTGCTGCTCGCAGTTTTCTTACTTAGCCATTGCACGACATATTGCATAAAAATCAGAGATAGACTGAGATACAATTGTCTGTTGCATGTCTAGCCACGACGACTGGTAAAACACAAACTTTCTTCGGATACTTTGATCATTTAGGCATAATGCTAGTCTGAAATAATTGGAGTAAAAAGCAGCAGCCTTGTCCTTAGTTGACTGAACAAATGAACTGATGGCAATCATCTTACTCTGTGGGAGGATGGAAATATTAGAGGTCGAAAAATTGACAGCTAAAATGGAAAATTCCTTGGTTATGGCAGGAAAATGAACGACTGAAGCGACGAGATTACTCAATAAATGCCGGGAAAAGTTCGACCAAAAATAAATTAGAAAAGAAGTTGGTTCATGCTCTCCCTATTTCTTCTTCAGTGACCATTTCTTTGTGTAGCTTCGCAATTATTCTGATGCGCTTTCTAATGGCATTCACTTTACTTTTGAAAACTTTACAAATTCCGTATTTCGGCTTCCCAGCAGTCTACAACCAATTACCTGTTGTAAATTGACCATTCTTGCCATGACTGAAAAGGGGGATCAGACGCCAATCATTATTGAACTGAGATGCGCTTTTGTGAGGAAAATACCTGGGCCCTATAGTAGGCCCCTTCTGACAGCGCACTTAATATGTCAGGAAAACTGGACAGGTTCCTGCCATAAAGTGGTGACGAACTTGCATTCACAAACTGAGGGACTACACAATCAGCAATACAGGACTACTTTCAAAGCCTGCAGACTTTTTTACTCGCGAATATTCCCCCTTTTCCAAAAGAGTATATCCTACCGGTAAGACAACTTCGGTTACTTGGTTTTTTTCTCGTTGCAGTAATCGCATCAATCTAGAGGCCTCAGTGCTTCGAATCCTCATAAAATCCGATTGAAGTCGGCTTATTTCTTCAGGGGCAACATGGTAAAACATCCTGCGTCCAGGATTTTTCATGAATCTTACTCTTCCCGGCTAAGTTCAATAAACTCAGTAAACATCACCTTTGAAATCTGACTGTCCGACTTGTGGTTTAAAGTGAAATTTTTCTATCCAAATAAACAGCGCGCCACAATGTACTATAGGAGGTGCTTCGTTTGGTCTTTCGATCCGAGATACTTGGGTTTCATTCAATATGATCCAAACGCCCAAACGAAAGACGTTTATTTCCACAAGGAAATGCATCGGTTGAGACACTACACTTTCCACCTATATCACTTTCTCCATAAACCGTCCTACTCAACCAAACATGCAGCAGTTCATTAGCGTGACGCATCCGAAAAATTATCTAAGGTTTAATGGAGTCGTTTTAAACCACTAGGGGGGATTTCAGGGTTTCAGGAGGTCAATTCGAACTCAGGGTTCGCAGGTTCAAACTTGTGCGGTATTACGTGTGAAACTGTTCCGTGTTTCACTGGGGGCAAGAACCGTTCCGGGTTACCTACTTTGTTCTATTGACCATTGAGCACAGCAATGCACTGTGTAAGACGATTTCATGTTCCAGTATCTTCCAACCAGGTCTCAAAGTGTACGAAGCTGAAGTTACATAAAGATTTTCTGCATAATTCTGCTTTCTCAGAAAAGCCTCATCAACTTTACTGGTATTTGAAGCGTACTCAGATTTTGCATAGTAATCTCAACATATATTTGTAAATAATGTAATGTGATATTTCAGCTTACGGTTCTTCTAGTCAATGTAAACGTTTGTTTTTGCCCCCATAGTTTGTCATTACGTTCATCCCCATAATAGACCAAAGTTTCTCTACATTTCACTGTATCTAAGCCGATGCACATTAAGTTGATTCAGTTGATAGTGAATAGGTTAAAATCCACTTTGTAAACGTAACACCACTCATAAGGTTGCTGACAACTCTCTGACAGTCCCCGATTGGTTTCGCCTTTTTGGGGACTTATCAGTTAGACGCACCTCTGAGTTTTTAGCTCGATTCATTTGAGTCTCCTGTCCGAACCGAGTAAGAGTAAATTTCACCTTCAGAAGTGTGGTAATTTGACCTCATTGCGGGTGTAGATGGATCGGCTACGTGACCGTTGCGGTCACGTGCTATTTACATAGAAAATAAGCGCCGCTCAGTAGCATCTACTCTCAGAAGTATAAATCCTTAGTTCTTCCATCGGATTTATGGCTGTATAGGGCAGAATACAACCATATCTGATAAGGTTAAATGGTCGATTCAGCCAATGAGTTAGATCAGGAAGCAAAACGGCCATCAAATTGATGTGAGCAAGAAATCTCAGTTGGATTAAAATAGATCTGTTGTCAGGATTATCATAAAACAAAAGGTTTATTGAGAACTAAGCTGGATTTTCCGCTCACACCGATTGAGTGTGTAGATGGGCTATGCCTGAATTCGTCAGCGACTGAAGTTCAGAAACAGCTTCGGTCTGGAGCGTCCCAAGCGTAATGCAAGTGGGCCGTTGGTGAATTGTCTGAATGTTTTGTCTGATTGGTCATCTGTCCCCATGTGGTGCGGGAGTGCCACATATCCTTATGGGCCAGCAAGAAGGCCGTTAATATTATCCTCAGACGAAAAGTAACAAACTAATCAACTTGCTTCAGTTGTGGCTCAAAGATAACTGTTCACACTACATGGAGCACGTGCTAGCAGACCTTTAAATTTCACTAGACCTTTTTTAATATGCGTCTGAAAAGTGAGTATGTACACCATTATCCGTCTGCAAAACCCAAGCAATGTTCGTGCCCACATTTCTTCTAGGTAAGTGTTGACGATTACTATCGTTGGGCTTAATGACCAATAACTCGACCAGAATGGAAGCAAACCAAAATCATTCTGTGCATCGGGCTTCAGAAGTGTTCGTAAACTGCACTGGCTAGAACAACCACTACTATCTTGAGCTCTTCCACTGAATACAACGTTTCATAAAATTCTGTAGTTTTATTATTGTCACTGGAAGCAACAGTTTACTCGAACATACACCAATTTTCCATATTAAGTTCATGTGTAGTACACGGATCAAACGGTCAACAGGTCCCCCGACTTCAACATCATCTGACGATAGTTAATAATGGATCACCAGAGAGCCTTCGTTTACCTTAGCGAAATGTTCTCATTTGCATACGGATTTGGTTTTGACAGGAGACTTACCTAGAACCTAACTAAATCCCTCTGGTTCATGATGTTCTTAAGGGAAGGCGAAGGGCGAAATCGGTCGTGGGCTATCGAAGAGTTTTCAGCAACCTTTTGGGTAATGCAGTAGGTCTATTCTTATACCTTATTTCTGTACCAAAAAGGTCCACCCACCAAAAAGTACAGTTTGTGGTGGGCCACGTTACTCTATAGGCCTAACCAGTATTTGAAAAGAGTGCGGCCAGCTTAGATTATGAGTACTTTTGATGCTAACAGCTCTGGTTCAAGCTCTCTGAAGAAACAGAAACAAGGTGGATAACTTCGTGATCCTACTCGATCCTGTGATTCTGGTCTTGTCAACCTGAAGACTGAGGAACTAACTGAACCACCGTCTCCAAGTCAAGTCGAATTTACAAATCATATTTACAGGTAAATGTCAAAATACTTAGGAATTCGTTAGAATATTAATCGGAACTAAGCACAAATTAATATCTAATGCAACTAAGTGCGGCAGGGGGGTATGCGGGTCTGTGGAATTGAGTAAAACCATTAAAACTTAAGTGAAGGAATCATAACTTCAACAACAGAGATACACACTTCAAGAATAGGAATAACCATTTCAAGAACAAGAAAGCCAGGGGCACTACTTCTACGCTTGGTTCACCGATTGGTTCTCGTGATATAAACCGAACCACTGGGGTAAGGTCCAAATATCATCTTTCAGGGCGTCGTACAAACAGGACACTCCAATAAGACTAGGGTAGTTGTGGGACAAAAAAACAGGACAGTAGAGTCACACTGGTCGATCTGCACTCATTCCATGAGGCTGAATAGTTCTCAAGCTTAGGAATGCGTACCAGACAGAGCAACATGCGAGGACACATCCTCGCTGTTTCAACCGATGGCTCATACATTGTGAAGTGGAAAGCACAGCACTTCACTGCTTGATCGATATCTTGCTGCACTGTACTCACAGCAACACCCGGATTCCGTCCACATCAGTGGAAAGCGTGTACCTGTCCTGCACAGAGCGGAGACACTGAGCATGTGTGCTCAACCCAAGTAGAATGGTCCGTATAGGGTAATTAGCATGGTTAGCGGTAACACTGTATACTATATGCGCACTTTGCCTTGTTACCATTAAAGCAGTTCTATCTCTCATTGAAATAATAAATAGCCGCATGACTACACCATCTATCGAAAGGACGATCGGGAAAGTAGGATAGGTTGTATGGTCAAGTTTATCCACCTAATTCTGAGACAGAGAAGTTCATAGCCAAGGAAATTTCGTTAAATGGAAGGGGACTATTTTTTGCAAATGAAACAAGCAGAAATAAGCGTAGAAGTAATGCACACAAATCCGAAATCGACCAAAGTCAAGGGAGCGAAGGATTACGGTAAATAGAAGTCTTATTGGGTAAAAATTTGTAGTTTGAGTGAGTTCATGAGGTAGACGGGGTTCTAGTGAATAACTGGTGAAGAAGTGAAAAACGTTTGAGCGAATTCGTTGAATGAAGTTTGGAAAAACATCCAAATGTTTGGTTACTGACTAAAACATAGCTTGGGATCCACTGCGCCTATGGAATAGCGTTTTTGGTGACCTGATAATGCAGTGGTAATTTTCCCTAAGTGGTCACGGAAATGGGAAAAAACGAATGAGGAAGAACGTAAGCTCCAAAAGACTAGGAATAATTTGGGGAAAATAAAATCACTGTTAATCTCCTATTACAAAAAGCTGGATGCCAAACTTTACTCAAGACTGTTTAGAGATAAAGGCACGAAGCGAAAGGTATGATAGAGTCTAACCAAGAAACAGAAGTCCTGGAGAGAACGGAAACTGTGTGTTTGGAGTAGGTCAATGTATCGATTCTCACGGTGGAGGAAAATATACCGTCTCGGTATTTTTTGGAATGAGGGATAGTAACCCGATCAGAAAACAACTTCATGCAGTCGGTATTTTTTGGAATGAGGGATAGTAACTCGACCAGAAAACAACTTCATGCAATGTATCTCCTGGCTACAGTACTGCTCCATGGATTCGATGATTACAGCTGATTACTATCTCACCAGCGTATTTGCACTGGGAGTGAAAATCAGCGATGGACATGCCACTTACGTACAAGAAGAAAGGCACTGAGTTACATGTCGCTTCCGCACATCTAACTTCCTCAAACGTCACAGTTGAACGGAAGCACACGGTTGGACTTAGCTACACTAGGTTTCTCTCTGTTTGCTGAAGATAGTGGTGACCCTTGAACAGGTTTAGACCCCGGAATTCCACAGCATTGTATGTCCTTTTTAATGCTGCCACCAGACATTCGGTTGTTCGAGGAGCTGACTTATCCTCTTTGAAGGGAAGTCCTACGAATACAGAACTTTTGGATGCTTCATCAAAATTAACTTAGTATGGTTTCGCCCCACCGTGTCCTTTGGTGGGTTAGAACTTGCAGCCCACGTTTGCGATGCATAGAAGAATCAAGTTCTTTAGAATCTCCACTAGTATGGCAAGCTGAACACCCTCCAAGATAGCCAATTCGCACAGCGTGCAGTTCCATACATAGCGACATTGATAAACAATGGCTGTAGAAATAGTGAACACCTGTATCTGCCTTTAATGTTTATCAAGTCCAAAATTTCAACCAGTGTGGTGAATCTACTCTGGTGGGTCAATTTTATCGAACCTTTGATGATATATCTGTTAATTTCCCTACTAACTGGCTTCAAGATATTGACCAACCACTGCACCAAACTATGATGCGATGCGGATGGGGCCAAGTTCGGTTGCAGAGGTAGTTCTGGTATGTGTGCCTTTGGAAGTTCATGCAGTCCCCTGGTTAATGCTAGTTTGTTTGTCCAAGTTAGGCACTGATATGACCGTCACAGAATCAGCAGCGGGAAAATAATTAGCAGATCACGATTATGCTAGATTCCACTGACGACCATTTGGCTACACCCATTCACAGGAGCTTAGTGTCAGAGTCTCGGGATTTTTGGAGAATGTTGAACTTTCCTTAATACCACTACTGTTAGGCAGAATTTGGCACTGATCCCGCTTTACGCTCGTAGTCAGGTGCTGCTACGGCCGAGAAGCCTATCCCGCGCAAGACTGGCGAAAAATTCGGAACGCTTGCCGGTCCGGCCTCAAGCCGAAATCTGATTGGTCGAAAGTCCGGACCCGGCAGCCAATCGTCACCCAGTGTTGGCCGGATGCCGGTTGCCAATGGCACATTCAGAAGGCGTCAGAACTTCCAGAAAGTTGTCGCCGCATACACTATATATATGAAGTGCTGAACAAGTGTTCTTGACTCGGTTTTGGGCGTTAATATACCTTGTGCATCTTTGGTGGTTGTTTTGACTTGAACGCTATCTTAGGAGTCTCAGACCGAGAACTAAGCTGAGGAGAACATTGTTACTACAACTAACTAAGCTAATCAGGAACTGGACGCAATACACTACTCATAAGGTTGTTGAAAATTCTTCAACGGTCCACGACCGGTTTCGCCATTCTCGGAGCTCATTAGGTAGACGCAGTCCCCGAGTTTCCGTCAACCTTATGTTCTAATCGCAACCAAATTGCACGAAGTAAGCGAAATACACTCAGTTGCAAACATCATAAAAGAGGAATTCAGATGGGATCCAGATGAGTCCCCCGCAAAATCAAATTTGTTTGAAAATGAGTTTGTTTCGCTAATCATGGACTACTTGGTCTTACCTGAAATTACAGACACTGCACGATTGGACTATCACTGGATCATGCTATCGTTTAGGGAAATATCACTATCTAGCCAACCAAAGTCCGCAGTCAACAGAGGTAAAACTATAACCTCACGAACGTACCGAACGTAGTATCTATCTGCTTCTGTAATTGTACCACGTCGCTCTTAACTTTCGACCATATCTAGCCTGGCTTTTGGCATTGTCGTCTACTTTATGCACCGCAATCTCAGCTCACGTGAACTGCGGTGCAACAGCACACATCGCGGATAATGGTATCAGGCTAGTCATGATATGGTCACGTATTGATCGCACAAATGATTATCTCGCACCGTACCCCACAGACCATGTGACAGTGTACTTTGATGGCTGAAAGCCAAAATTCTGGTCCCTTAAGCCATTAATATGGACGCAAAAACAGCAAGGATATGAACTGACTGGGCTGGGAAGTTCAGTCGACACAGGAGAACCAAATATACCAAGTTTTCAAGGGATAGTAACGACGGCGATGGACTCCATGTAAAAGGATTAGTATAATCTGATAGTAGTCCGTAGTCCAGCATGTCCGTAGTCTACCGTACTTTTCTGCCAGGTTCACCCTGCTCTACGCTATTGGTCCACCTGCTTGTAGTATCGAGATCAAGTTCAAGAGTTCCGCAAGTCACTTTTTTGCTTTTTTATTTTCCGGAGTAACACAACCTTTTGGACGGACTCGATTGTGAACAAAACTAGCTCGACGCGACAGACCGCAGCACTAAAATCGACCGCGCGGTAGACATGCGACCACAACGTGACTGGTACCCGGTCATTTTCTTGACCATTTTCGTTTTGTTACTCTGTCGTCACACTGCTAGTTAGGAACCGTATGTGGCAGATGCCAACCTTCTACCGAATTGCCGAAACTGCCTAAAAACAGCATTGCAATGGACTTACATTTTCTTATACCATACGTTTGACCTAATAGAACTTTATACAGGTTTACAACTTCCACCATGTTTCAAATCGAGATTACGCGTACAAACTCTGTAAAATAATTTTGCTACTCGTGTGCTCTCGGATCAGTCGGGCCGTGGTTCAAGGATCAGAAACAAAATACTTCTGATTTATCTAGACTTTTTAATAGTAATTACACACTTGAGCTTGCCTTCTCCTCTGAATAGTTTATAAGTAGTTTTATACAGAGAACAAATGGGGTATAAACATAGTCCAATGCACGGAATCATTTGATGAAACGTATTGCATTATTTTTTCAGGTGCACCAAAGCATTTGATTCCAGTTGGTCTGCAGTGGCGTAAAATCTTTTCAAACGTTTCGGAAACTAAAGGCAGCTGCTATACTAATCGCAAGGTTCGGCTTAAATATCCACATTCCCCATATCCCGAAGGTAGCAACTTGACTTTGGTTTGAGTGTGCATAGGTGCGAGCGATTGGTAAGTACTTGAAATGCGAAGCTTTAAATCCAGAGGTAAGAAAGTGAAACACCTTGTGGACTATTTGTATCGAAGAGTCAAAGAACCATAACTATATCTTTTCACACCCATCACGGTAGCGCCTCCTTCGTTACGAATGACCATAGGAACTAGAAGTACATCATGTGCGTCTAGCTGGGTAGCACAGCCACCCAGCTCTGAACAAAGCCGGCCTTTTCGGAAGGCTGCAACTTCGCTTTTGGAAGTAATGAAGTTTCTGGGACGAAAGTTGGTTGCGAACAGGCATCAGAAGGGGTCGCACTCTCTTTGGACGTCTTTGTCTAGGTGCGCTGATCCCATCATCTAAGGCTCTCATTCTGTCCAAAATAGCTTGGGAAGCATAGTTTAGGAAAAGTTTCCTATATTTGCTTAATCTCTCTTCGAAATACACGGAAAATTTAATTTAAATAAGTATTAGTGTGGGTGAGTATTACGAACTTGAAGTCACTGCGGCAAAACACGGCTTGTTTAGAGTGGACTACAGTACGATTCGTTGCAATCGCGTCGAAACCAGGTTTTAAAGTTGGGAAGCGTGACCAAGACGGACGTTGTTGCCCAATCTTCGTTAAAACCCGTATCTTACCCGTTCTTTCAGAAAAGTAAATTGCCAGCTGTGCCACAAGTTGTCCTGATGGTTTAGTTTCGAACAGTTTGCTTTTGGCAGGCTCATTTTGTCGTTGTGTATCACCAGCCAGTGGATGCCCGTAGATGCCAGCCGGTTCGGGCTGCCTTAGCACACTGTCGAATTCGGATCCCACCAAGCTATGTTACTGAAACGTTCATCTCTTTTGCAAAGGGTATGTCCATCTTTAAAATACTGTCGCATTTCTTCCCTACCATAAATGACCACTTGTCCTTGAATCTTGGTAAAGCTACCACAGAAACTTCAGCTTCTTCCATCAAGCTTATGGTTGGGTGAAGCTGGGTCACTTCAAACAATCAATTAGTCGCTCAGATGTAGCACCCTTTTGGTGCCTAATTGCCATGCCACCCGGAGGAAGCACGAGGGCTGGGATACTACCAGGTTGCCCAAGCCTAGTTAGAGGAAGTCGAGAGACAGAGGTCGCATTCGAACCACGAACCTTCCGGTCAGTAATTTCGCGATCTAATCGCTGAGCCATTTGAGTCAGTGCAGAATAGTTTAAACCCAATTCATAATTCCTATCCAGCTGTTTGATTTGAATGATTTAATTAATCCGTCTATTTTACAGTCATTCGGTGGGTAAGGCTACAGTAGTCATCACCGGTTAATTTCTTCAACATCTTAATTACTGTCAATGATATATGATTGTCCGCCTGGTGTACCCCATTATCTGTATCAGCCTGACCTGGATGCAACAATCTGAACAATGTCCTCACATGTGACTTTTCCTCCGCTGCTTCAAGGCTAGGGTATTGTGCACCAATCGCTTCTGCTCAGCGTGAATCATGCAACATACAAACTCACGATTTTGTCCGCACCGTGGCTGCATAACGGTACCAATACTTGGAACTAGAACTTCATGTGTGTTTTGTAAGTCGCACTGATGCAGATGCCCACGTTCTTGTTGTGCGAGGCAATCCAATCCTACCCAATAATTGAGACCAGCTTTGTAGCTCCAACTAAAAATGCACATCTGTGGATGGACCAGTAACCAATGGACAAGGTATGAAGGTTATCTTAGTGAGAGCTCTTATAAGACTTTTGGCTGTGGAATGTTCGGGCAATCGAATTACCGGCTTTAACCGGTACTCATTACAACTAAGTCAGTTGACGGTAGACCAGCATGGTGTTAAAAAGCATTGTCGACGAATGCGTAGCTATAAACGTCAGCTACAGGATCAACTAAACCGATATTTACAGTATTTGGTCACCTTCATGAGGCAGTGAATGACGGTGCATATTGCAGTCGTACATATTTCACATCATAAGAAACTCATGGGTCCTGGAAAACTGATTTACCTGAAGTCAAGTGAGGCGTATCCTGTGGACTCCTAACGAAGCTAATCGCTCGTTATTAGTCCTTCGGATAACGTCCTTGGGTGTATTCCGTCTGCGGCTAGCGGAGCATACTGTGTAGTACTGTGTGTTTTAAAGCTATCAGTACAATGGGGCCAGTCGTGCTTTGCAGTTGACTGAGCGAACGATGGAGTACGACTCTTTCGCCTGGGTTCTCTCAGAAGATATCTGTAGCAATCCACAGATTTTAACATAAGAACGTTTGATTGTTGGTCTGTTCGCCGAGCTTGGCAGTTGACCCACTCAACCCCGCACTGATGATGTCACCTCGATTGGTGATGAAACGTTTGCAATCCAACTGCCAAGCTCGGCGAACAGACCAACAATCAAACGTTCTTATGTTAAAATCTGTGGATTGCTAAAAGAGAGCTCCCACCCTGCGTCTATTATACCGTCAACTGTCTCTGCCCACCCTGTCGCAGGTCACTAGACAGGTGGCGGACTGCGGTGAATAGTCCATCTCCTTCGAAGGGCTGGAGTGACTCAGTAGTGACTCATGTCACCTTTTATTTGTGTGATAAGATTCGTGGAGCCACTGTGGCCTTCCCATTGTTAGCTGTGAACTAGTGCCCAGATTATATGCGAGCTGATCTCACAGAACCCTCGTGACATCTTCCTAACCCAAAGCAACCAACCCTACTATAAACTGTTAATTTTTAGTCTGGGATATGACAGAGGCCACGGTGAAGAAGTGGGAACAACAGACCTCAATTATTCTTGCTCAGCGGCTGGCCACGTTTAGTTGAAAATCAGTAGTGAAACCAGTTAATTTTTTCAGTAATAACAACCCTAGAACAAATTCCCTGACGACGGAATCCATTCCTCTGGAAGAATAATGGCAATTAATCAGTCTTCACAAATGTCTGTCAACTTCTAGTAAAATGGTTTCTGATGGAGATTTTCTGTGCATTCATACATATTGTAACCACGCGCGATGAAGTATTTAATAGTCCTTTCTCAAATGCACTTGTTCTTTCCACGCCCTCACCAGCTCATTGGTGACCGGAAAACTGTTAAATGACTTGACAATATGGTTTTGGTTTTGTTGCCGAGTCTACACTATCCATAAGGCTGGTAACTGTCATAACTCATGATCAGGCTGAACAAGGTCAAAAGTTTGCAACCCTATTCAGCATTCCGCACAACCTAACTAACCAAGCGTTACCAAGAATGAACAGAAACAGCGTTTAAGTTTGAGAGGAAAACTCAAATGTATCATGACCCAGAGAATGTAAGGCAGTTTGATTAGCAGCATCTTGCTTTCGGTAACTAGAACATATTTTATGGTTTGCGGTTGATTTTGGGTTATATTTTTCACAGGCCTCCACCGAACCTCGAAATGTAGCAATCAGCAGCTTCTACAGAGTAACTCATCTTATGTAGGTCTTCGTTCCTCGGAATTTCCAATCGTCTCAAACGTTATTATTATTTGTCTGTCAGTTTGCTACCTTAAAGACCGAATATCCGGTTCGACTCAATCCATTGCAGTGGTTTCCCGGGAGATCTCTTAGTTTGTTGAGCAATGTTAAAGTTGCCGTTTAAATCGTACTTACCTGTAAATAACTAAATAATTATGTATAGACGTAATGCACTACTCATAAGGTTGCTGAAAATTCTTCGACAGCCCACGACCGGTTTCGCCCTTCTTGGGGCTCACCAGATAGACGCAGTCCCCGAGTTTCCATCAACCTTATGTTCTACTTGAATCCAAATTGGACTGTTTTCGAGAAATACACTCATTTGCAAATCAGTTTGGTTTTTGCGAGAGACTCACCTGGAACCCAGCTGAATCTCCCGTTTGTGATGTTTTCAGGCAACTGAATGTGCTGCACCAGGCCGCCTCATGTTCCAGTTGCTGCGATATCTCGGGGCTGTCGTGGGCTGTCGAAGAATTTTCACCAACCTTATGAGTAGTGCATTACGTCTATACATGCAACGCGATATCTCGAATATCGTAGCAACTGGAACATGAGGTGGCCTGGTGCAGCACATTCAATTGCCTGAAAACACCACAAACGGGAGATTCAGCTGGGTTCCAGGTGAGTCTCTCGCAAAAACCAAATTGATTTGCAAATGAGTGTATTTCTCGTAAATAATTATGTCTTCTGTCCACCAACTAATATGCCCGAAGTTTACGTTTCTTAACAGAAATGTTTGGATCATCCTGTTGAGTAGTAAGGTCTCCACTATTCCCCTCCTGGAGAGTGATGCCAGCGTTGAAGGAAAAGCAAAAATCCTTTACTGCTCTTTTTATAACTCACTAGCATCGGAGCAAAACACAAGTGATGACAAGTTTAGCAACGTGGACATAGTTAAGCAGAATGATCTGTGTCAATGTTTGGATAAAGCAACACATTTAATAGATAAACCAAAATGAATGCACAAGGTTGGTTCGTAGTGTACGAATGAAACAAAATTCATGGTGGGTGGTGGTTTCACTGCGTAGCTCAGGAGCTATGTCTGGTCATTTTGTGGGTCGGGAACTTTATACCGGTCACCGACGTTCAGTTGATTGAGTTCTTTGGATTCTGGCTCCTCGTCCGCTTTGCTAAACCATATACCGTAAGAGAAGTAGATGACCAAACCTGGAGGCGACGCAAAAGAGGGAGTAACCTTGTTAAGAAAATGAGAGTTTGCTGTAAATTACGTGCGTTTTTGAACAACCGAGAGAATGTATGAGACTAAGAAAAATTCTGGCTTATTATAGTTCCTTGAAAACTCGAGAGTTATCTGTGTCTCCGTGTCTGACTAGGTAAGATAAGGGGTGACCGCGGAAAGCCGGTATGCGGATGCACTGGCTATCACACAGTTCTTCTGAAGAACCCCTGAAGAGCTAAGTTCTGGCTTTTGGTCTGTTCGCCGAACTTAGAAGTTGGATTGCAAAAGATTCATTACCAATGTAGGTGACATTGTCAGTGCGGGGTCCAGTGGGTTAACTCCTGGATTGGCTGCCCTATCCTTGCGCCGTTTTTTAAACAAAATCAAGAAAACAGCGGGCTAGCGGATCACTGGTTGTCCGTTTAGAGAACCCGATCACATCGTAATTTCAAAGCAATTTTGGGTGTAAAATGAAACGATCCATAATGTTACCTGTTAATGAAGGTTTATAAAAGTGTCGGCCAGCAGCAGAGGATTTGTATAAGGACGTATCCATTATTCTGGCTTATATCCATAGGATACATGAACGACAAACAGCCATTGGCCTTCAGCAGACTGCAAAATACATATCAGGAACTGCTAAAGCAGAGGCCCAACGAGGCCTCTGCTAGAAAAAAAGCTCCTAAAATAGTCATCCAGTGCTCCACTTGTGTGATTGTGGAAACATCGTAAGAAGTGTGCTTGGCCACCCGACAATAGGATGTAAGTATTCTCAAGTGAAAAGAGTCAACATATAGGTGCGAATTTTTCAATTTGTATCAGAATATGATTGCATCATAGTGACAAGGCAAGATTCAAGGTGACAGTAAAAGTACCAATCAGAGTATAAATCGAAGTCTAGACCCGCGAGAGAATTCACTCTGTATTTAGAAGCCATGAGACACTGTGCGGCAGTTTCACCTTTGTTGGGGACCACTGGTAGTGAATACCTCATAAATAGCCAAGTAGATTCCAGACCTTAATCCTCCGACTGGCGGTGGAAGAACACACAGTTCGGCCACCAATGGTCGATCAGAAATGTAGGTAACATTACGCTCTGGCAAAATGTAGCGGCATTATGGCACACGCAGCTCACGCGGAATCTCCAGGCTATTTATGGAATATCCTGTATTTCTGGTAGGTTTATTCGAAGTGGACCAAGTCATGACTGCACAATTAGGCACCTGTTGATAGGGATTGATCAGAACAATAAGTGCTTGACTGAGTGGCATCATCCGACATTCACGTCAGCTGCTGATAGCCTAAGACATTGACAGCCTAATCACATCGATTCCAGTGTGCCCTATGGTCAACTGGTAAGAAAGCATCCTATCACACAGTTGTTTAAAGAGATGGTTTGAGACCGATTATGCATGAATACCAACAGTACACTGCAGGACGCATCACACCAGTGGTACCTAACACGTTGAAGAGAATGCAACCACACAGCAAGACATTAAGTTCACACAAATCAACTGAGCTCGAGCACCGTCCCAGATTTAAAAGCCGGTGTAAAGAGTCAGTCTAAGAGTTAAAGCTTGTTCACCAACACAACACCGAATATGGCTGGTGATAATTAGACTCCTGGAAGTCCCTTCCAGAGGAAGGGGTGAAATTTTTAGTGAGTTCTTGAATTCTCCTTCATTCGGTCGAAGACCTGGTCACTTCCCCTAACCGGTTTGATTCTCAGCGCCTTTAGTTACTGCTGAGCAGAATACAGATTTGTAAAAGGAATGGGTAACACGTCATCTTATAATTTCCATTCCAAACAACTTGGGTAGCCTCAGAGTTACTGGAATGCCGAATTCCGAGCAACCTGTGCTTTTGGTACGATGTTTTCTTTACTTCCGGCGAAACCTTATCCATTTTATGAATTACCGCGTTTTGCGCAAAACCCGGATCAATCCTAGCTGACATTTAAGCAGAACATGAAAGATCAAATGACCTTGTTTACAGCTAACGATCTGCATTACTGGACCTGTCGATAAAAATAAAGTTAGTGAACCACGTGATTGCATAACAATGCCAAAATTAAGAGTTTTATTTGACCTAAGTTAAACCATGTTCATAAAATCCGACGCAACTACTGAAAACTAGCGTTTAGCTTATGTATGAGCCAAACCAAACTTCAAATTGGACTTACCAACAGCGGACCAGATAACGAAACGAAGCCAAGTGAGGGACTCCATGCTGGTGATCAGGATGCCGTTAGCCAGAATCGTTATACACGGAGCAACGGGCATGATGGGCGTCTAAAATAAAAAGTGCAAACTGTCATTTTTCGGGAGTTTGACACTATTTACCGGTGAAAGATGAGCATCCAGATCTATCAACAAAGTAGTTAATTCTACCTAACTTCACACTCGCACTCCTTTTCAGAAGAAGAAAATGCCACTAGAGCCCATGCCCAGTTGGACTGCTGTGTGTGCACTGTACGGGATTGTTCCACATAAGCCCCGCTGATATTCTGACACATTGGTCGCGGTCCGTCGTAAGTACGGAGGCAGGTCCGTCTCCCGGACTGTCTTTCAAATCACTCGTTCAGCGGAACCTGCATATCCATCGCCTCGCTGCCTATCTCGGGGTTTTCAGATGGTTGTGTATCGTTTTCTCCGGTCCCTACATGCGAAACTGTTGTCACATCTGCTTTCGTTGAGGTAACTGTCACACCAGTTGGTACAAAAAACCTGAACACTGGTGGTTGAAGTAAATACAACTTTGCTTGACTTGTTGAACAAAGGCCGGTAAGACAAAGAACAACACTTAAAATTTCTCCATAGCTTCACAAACTGGTTGATGAATACGTGGTAATCATCTGAAACAGGTAATCAGAGAAAAACACGTCTGGTCTGCTTACACTTATCCGGTGAGTCGAAGCGATGACGAAACCGCCCAAACGACTATTTTTCGGCGGTCTTTCAAATTTGCACACTGGCCGGCGGGACAAAATAGCAACAGAATTCAATGTAGCAAACATATGAAGTCCCCAACCTAGTAGCAGCTCAAGTCCCTGCATGAGCGTGTTCAGAACAATTTCAGACGTACACAAATGGTAAAAACGAATGAATATTTGGATTAAAGTGTATTGGATGTTCGCCTCTTGGTGACACTAAATATATCCACTTCCTCTTTTCCCAAATCAGAGTCAAATTTGCCACAGGAGTTTATTACTGTGCTTCTCCATTGGAACCACACTCAGTCTCCATATCGGTTTAGACGGCAAACTGGCAAACGACTAATATGGTCACCTGAGATGTTCTGCTGTACGTTTAGTTCTATGGGGTTGAAAAATCATGCTCTTCTGATACAAAAACTGGTCCATACTAATCCGGTAAGAAGTGATGCCATATTTCACGATCCGATATGGAAACTGGTTTTCTATGCAAACAACAAGACAGCATACCCAACAGTGTCAGAAAAAGGAGTTGGATAACTTTGTTAGATTCTATCAAGACACAAGGCGGCATTGGTGAGAGCTCGGAGTCGATCGATCAAAATCGATTTTTTGCATTCAGCCCTTCCAACAGCAGTGCTAAACTAAGCAACCCAGCAATAAAACTACGGTAGATGAATGTCTTATTCATTTGTTTACTCGGCTCTCTTGACCGAGTGGATAGAACGATGGATTACCATTTTAACAACCGGATTTACATGTCCACAAGCGCCAACACAGTAACCGTCTGTTCTCATCCTGATAATTCCTCACAATGCTATCAGAAATAAAGACGGAGACAATTAGTACAGTTTATCTCATTCACAAAGTAACTTGACGTTTAGGGTAGCCTAAACCGAATCTTGGCTGAATTTCTAGTTTGTGATATACTTCATAGGGGCCGCCGCATGTTTCAGTTGGTACTACTTTCCAGATAAGGAAGTACAATTTCTACGATGGCCCGTATTCACGCAAAAGCGGTTGATAACTCTAACACTGGTGATATATTTTTCTTCGGCTATCTCTGACTAAGTGGAAATGTTCAAGCATTCATTTTCGCATAGAGAATTCATGGTTGAACTGATGCTGATTTCAAACAACGTTAAATCAGCCGTAGGCAGCCTTACGTTTTTTCAGGTTAGTTGGACGCCGCTCAAAGGATCTTTGCCAAGCCTGAACCTTAGCTAATAATATGCGTCATGTTAATAGTAACCCGCTTATATAAATCCATATCTGAATGTTATAAATGAGAAATGAGGGGTAAGAGACCAGTAGGGTCTGTACAATTACCTAAGTAGCATTTTTCTTCAAGTCAAGTACAGATTGACCTTGCTGGCCTTGGGGTAATGCGATCAACTAACGATACCTTGAGTCCAGCTGTTTCGCTGTAAGAGACACTTGTCCCTAGGAGGTAATGCTGCTCCGAGTGAAGTCTCCCTAGCCTACTCAAGTTGATGCTACCTACTTTTACTGCCTACTAAGCCCTGACGTTAGTGATCGGTGCTATACAATTTGTGTTATTCTGGCCTTCGTAAAAAAATTTTCTGAGAGTAAACTTATTCACATGAGTTCCAGACGGGCAGAAAACAATGCTTAAGGAATCGCTCCGTCCTAAGTGGTACTTTCTCACGTTCACGCTTGCGAGAAATTTACTGATTGCTGTTCAGGTATCAACCTCATCTGCATTCGTGTAACAAAAGATAATAATCATGGGCGTGTGAGGAGGGAAGAAGGTCACTCGCTGAAAAAACCACAGTATTGATTTGATGGACGAATGCCTGGACTATAAAGTCAGACTGATTAAACAGTTTGCTTGATGGGGAATGCGCAGTATATATAAAAAAGAAAGCGTGAAATAGAAGAAACCACTGGTATAGCAGCTGCAGCCATGGCCCGAACATAACCCTATGGGATGGAGACTCTACTGGTGCAAGGGTTTCACAAAAAAATCCAATAGTTAATAGCATTTTTATTATCGGTATGTAAAAACCAATAAGCCTTTTGAGGATCCCAGGATAAGTTCCTGTCGCTTGCCAGGCAAAACTTCTGTTCCAACTTTGTCATTAGTAATGTGGTTGCCATTTTGAGTCGGCTCGTGAAAGCATTGTCCTAACTACTACCCCAGATAGGAAATCTGAAACTCATCGTTATCAGTTTTGCGCGTATTATGGTGTTCCCAGATGTTTTAGCTCATCCTTACTCAATGGAGAGCGCGCTGGTGAAAGAGAATCTGTCCACTGGAAGCAACAGCTCAAAATATTGCAGTAGAACTGCAGTCAGGATGGTTCGCCGAATACATGCGTGCTTTTTACTTGTGTGGAAAAGAAGTGGATATGCACCTAGGACAGCAGTTTTGGTGCATGAAAACCACTAAGCATACCACTGATTCATCTCTGTCAGTGTCACGAACCACTGAGTAATCCCTTTCAGAGTTGTCCATTCGGAGAGATGGTTGCTGACATCGCTAATGGCACTGCACTCTACGGTTTATGCGTTTTGATCCCATTTCATTAGTGGACGCCCCCTAAATCTGAAGGGACACGAAATACTGTCCAAACCGTTCATGCTCTGTTCCTGATTGGATGGGGAGGCCTGTTCGGGAGAATAAGTCACCTTAGTATTCAATTTAACGTGCGATGTTCCTCTCAAAACTATTCAACGCACTTCCACGTTACTGAAGGGGTGTTCCTACTGATGACGAGAAACTGTCTCCAAACACCTACACCACACAGCCCCCTCGTTTTCGTACCGACGAACTGTTCGCAGCGGTAATTCTACCGTTGGTAAGTAGGCTGGTGTTATGTAAACGCTTCACAAACCGCGTGTTGACGATGGATATTCTTGTCTTTTCTATCCGAGTAAACGTTTCTCCTTGCGAAAAACAACCGGAATTGGGAAAGACGTGAGTGAATTTGACAACTACTTCAAGTGAGTAAAGAGTAAACATATGGCTTGAATTCGATCTCAGAAATCTTACAACTTACAGGTATGGAATGAATATCACAATAAGCAGAGTTATTTAATTCATTAATGGAGAGCATGTATTTATGCAGAAAGGACCATATAACTCTCTTCATCAGTTTCCATGAACAGACGCTATGGTGACATTTAATCCCAGGAGCCAGAGAGGGACCGTTCTGGAATTGCCGTCGGGAAAATCTGAGAAACAGAGAGCGGAGTGACTACTGCTTGCGATCAGTGGACATGGTGACCTGCATAAGAAAAAGCTGAAAATTTAGTTGTGGTCAGAGTAGCCTGCCATAAGCATTCGAGGTTCCTAGGCTTCCAATACCTAGTCAGACAAACTGGATAGATACTGACCTCATATGCCACTGATATCGGTTAGCTGCCTTAGTGTTCAGCGTCTCCAACCAAGCACAAGGAGGGTTACATGGGCCCCATCATTCGGAAGTACTGAAGATTGCCATGATGACTTTAAAGCAAACTTAAACGTCCGCGAATCTTCACATAAAATAGATGAGCGAGCTTTCCGAAACAAGGGTTGAATGCTTCAGTACATAAACTCGAAAAAATTGGAATAAATTTAGTGAATCACCAATTGGCCGTTTCCCGCAATGTGATGGTTGGCTTGACTTCATGCACGACTATGAGCTCCAGGACTTCACAAAAGCGCAAATTCTTTCACAGGTTTAGTAACTTAATTTTTGATTGATTGTTCACGAGACAAACAAAGTTTACCGACTATCGATCCACTTGACATGAGACCAAAGAAATTGCATTCACTTCCCAAAGATACGTAGACTAAAACTAGAATGATTGTCGTGAAACAAAAGCCCCCTGCATGTCAACATGCGGTTTAATTTTATTTTCCTGTGGCCTGATGATTCTTTTTGATGAAGTGATATGCGGATTTGCCATCCATATTTTTTATAAGCCCAGCTTTTGCTTACTGTGTGCAAACTGTTTGGGTAATGATTGGTATTACATGGCTACATCCACCAGTCTGGAAGAAAACAGATAAGGCTACCAGAGACGACTGAATACAAGAGTTCTCAAAAATCCAAAGGTACTTGTAATGGTACAACCACCATTGCCACGAAGCATTTAGGAGTATCCGTGAATATGGAAAGAGGAGCGATGATAGCGCAACAAGGATCGCTATTGAAAAAAATCGTTAGAGACAATGACTGATGCAATCCGTGGGCGATGTTGCACAACCTAAGGAGACTCTACGACGATGAACTTGTGCCAAGTACCTATCGTTTATGAGGTAAGGATTAAATATGAAACCTTGACTCCTGGTGGGTCCCTAATACCATCAGGTGATCAACTTCTTCAGGCGCTTGGTTGCAGCTTTTGGTTCAGGCTAGGGTCAGATGAATTTCAAGGAGACTATTCATAATCGAAGTGATGCTGTAAAGAGACACTCTTCCTTACCACAACGCTCGTCAAATTTTTTTAGATAGCAAACCAAGTCTGATTTCGGTGACGGATGACATATATCAATGACGGTAAAAACAGCCGAAGAAATGGCAGATGCTTCTGGAGGAAAATTGATATGAACTCATGTGTGCTCTAAACTCGTTCCTATACTGGCACGCATTCCAGGATGAAACAGTGTCACTCAAGTTGGATATTGCATTTATCTAGGTCCTCAATCTAGGACAAGCGGTTCTTGCTTGTAAATTTGCAGTGTCCTCTCAAAAGGGAACTGACTTGTGGGAATAAGAACGGATGAAGCAGAAGAGGCAGTTGGAAAAGGCTTGAGTACTGAAAAGCCAAACGACAAATAAAAACAGTTAAGAAACATTGTAACCATTGATTTGAGCTGCATATACGATTGACGTAGTTTAGTTTTCCAACATTCACTTTAGTTGCTCAGAAATCGGGGTTTCCGCAAAAGTACACTGTGTAGCTCGGAGGAAAAAACGATCACAGTTGGTGTACCAATATGGAAATGTAACGAAGGGATATATCATTCGAAAGCTAGTTACTACCAGTTATGCACGGTGTGACCATGACGACAATGTGAACACTTATGGGCTTGGTGGAAAGAAACAGAAGCGATTACGAGATCGATAGGCAAGTTATTGACGTCTGGCGAGATGTTACCACTTCTAAGGTCAGTGCAAACTTAGTTGGGTTTGTCGTTTATTGCTTTTCCAATTTTCATTTCAGAGTTAATCTTACTCTTTAGTCTGGCGTGAAATACGGTACTGTCACATCTACCCATTGTTTCGTACGTGAGTCCTACAGACTTAGCAACTCATAAGACAAGTCCTCCTATAAGACTTGCTCGTACAAGCACAACATGATCATATGGTTAGTACACGTAGTAGTGGTTTGAATAGTAGAGTTAAACGGCTTTGGAAATCGGCTAAAATGAGGTGGAGAATTTTAAGTCATTATCCAGTTTAATACTTGCAACCTTAGTTTATACAATGGATGGTTCATGAGTGGTAGCAGTAGTTCAGAGGTACACTGGAAATGAGCTCGATCCTGACAATATCTGCATCCCAAAATGAAACTTCCTTGGACGTTGAACGGAATTTACGTGATTCATGTACTGCGACAAGGCTGGTTGTCTTGATGAACCTTGTTTGCTAGATATACTCTGTTCTTATTAGACCGGAACATATTTTCCAGACCCTAATTCTGGCCAGTAAACATAAAATTAAGTACTTCAGGATAAGAAACGAAGGGATCCGCTCAGTTCTAAACTTTTAACGTCAGATACAGCGATCATAAGTGTAATCTACTGTGTTATGGAGAACAAGGCTTTAAGTCTTCTGTTTCTGAATTTTTCAGTAGGAAGAGAGTTTTCATCCAGTTTGACCACGTCCGCATCATTTTGGGCATTCTGCTGGTCGACCAAAACCGATATATTGGCTAATCCCCAGTAGCCCAAAACTCCATTTTCATATATATATATATATATATATATATATATATATATCAATCTTAACAGAGTTGGCAAACTGCTGCTAGACCTTCAGCAATGAGGACACATTAAAAAATCACAGCTTATGTAAATGTTTTGACTAGATGACGCACGCAATGTTGTCACGAGAGAATTAATACCTGTCCGTTCACGGAGTATCTCCAAGGTCTTTGGTCCTCAGCTGTTATCAAGCTTTTGCATTCCTGTAAGAAGTGCCTGCATGAAATTGCGGTTGCACTCCAACTAGCCATTTCATCAGAGTGACCGGATAAGATGAGATTTTCTGAGGAAATCAGTTTCTCAGTAACAGTCAACGGCAAGCATGTGAAGACAGTTTGAATGAACTTAGTTGATGAGATCGTCTAAGCTCAATGGTTTTGAGTGAGCTCCCGTTTAACATCTTGAATTTCCCACGACAGTCTGCAGATTTCATCTGGCCATGCTTAAGCTAAAGGTTCAATTTCGAACACTGGTTGAATGACGCATATAAAAAAGGTATCATATCCCGTAAAACCACTTGTTAATTTGGGTTACAATCTGCGTAAACGACGTTGCATGATATGAACGGTGGGAAACTGAATTCTGTGAAATCTTGTGTTTTCGTGGAAGCTGTGAAGAATAAACTGGAATGTCCGCTGGTCCTACTAACACAGCGGAAACAGACAAGGCGAATTCTGACAGTCGTCTTCTTGTTGCATGACCAAAGAGAGATCAATTTTAGGTTGTCTTTAAAATTTTAATGCTTTCCTCAATAATCTCGTGACAGTATCTTACTTCCCTTGCATGTCTTTCCTCTAATCGCGTTTGTTGATCACTGCGGAGCATCAGACGTCTTCGGTAAGGATGTATGGTCAGCGGGGTCATGCCACATATTTCAACCGGTATGGCGGAAACAGTGAGCGCAGGTTGGATAATTCTTCAGTGATGACTCGAACGATCCTGCTAATCTGTGAAGTCAAAAATTCCACACATCTCTGACCTTCAAATATGATGAAGTTGTGTACTTAACCGAAGCGCACATCGGGGATTAAGGAAGCAACTAATGTAGTTAGGGTGGATACAAAATTTATATACAACTTTAGACAAAACTTTTAGAAGTGCACTTTGTTATATTTAATGATGAACGTTTTTTAGATCAAACATATGAGAGCTGCAAAAACAGACTGGAACAATTCATTGCCAATTTCTCCTTGCGCTGTATCCAACTACAACTGTTATACTAGAAGAATAGCAGAACTACAAATGCCAGCTTTCCTTTGTACATAACCACACCTCCGAAACAGTATATTCCACGACGACTACTCTTCTAATGCGCCTAGTTCCAGTATGTCTCACCAAACTGCTATTGTGACTATTGTAAAACGAAATTCACCAATATGGGTAGAACATCTGAAGCAGATGTGTTATCCACCTCACTGCATGCATTGCTTCCCTTCAAATAAAAAATAACTAAACTAAGATACCCAGATTCACGAAGAACCCACATCATTTATGGACTTCATTTATTGGAGTCATTACACTAATTCGATCCCATCATCAATCGCATTTGAGGTGTTCTTCTGCCCTCTGTTGTTTATTTCCAGATTAAATTCAACGAACTAATAGGACTAGAATATTATGAGCCTGAGTAACGGAAGTCTCCTTCCTTCTAGATTGCCTGACATCTCAGAGGCCTGTTTTCTGAGAGCGGTAAGCAATTTAAGCTAAAGCTTACAGTTATTGAAGAGATTCAGAATTTTTCGACACAGTTTTTGTACTGCAAGTGGAGTATATTCACGCGAGAAAGCAAAGCAGCAGATTACATCTACTTTAACTTTGCTGGAAATCACCAGCAATACACATCCCAAAAGCATCTGGAATGGTCCAAAACTGCGACCTTCCCTTTGGTTGCTGAACACCATAAAGTTGGACAACGAGTGGATGAGTAGTGGTGTGTCTTATTCGATCCATGTTCCGGCTACACTGTCATATTAATGAGGGAGATGTGAGAAGTAAGGTTGCTTGATGGGAAAACTTTCCTACTTAGATAAGCATAATCATTTTCAGGTTGAAGATTTTGCATTTATCAAGTAAACAGTGCCCTCGCGGCAAAGTCCGCAGGTTTTTCAGGAGGGATGACTTTCGCACCGTTCCAGTGAGTTGATACCACGCAACTAGAAGGAACACCAGGGTTGCAAATAAGAGGCCCAAATAAGAGCATTCCGGTAGGCAGGCAGGTAAGCCCCGAGATCTCCTGCTCTTGTCAGTGAGTAGAGCAAAATATGAACTTCTCGGCCAACAGGTCATCCTCCTACTTTCGCTTGCCTTGGGCGCCACTGGACCTTTAGCACCTATAACCGAGCAAAAATTTGCAATTCATCGCCCTATGGTCGTTTTCCCTTGTTCTTCATTTATCACGTGTGCTACCTAAATGGGGGGAGTAGACATCTTATTTTGGTCTCCTCACTTACTGTTCAGAACCAGTGATGATGAATTTGATGAGTTTTCTACCACGTTCAAAGTTCCCCTAGAGGTTGCAGTGAATCAATTGTGTTAGATTTTCTTGAATAGGAAAGCGTACGAATGCACAATAACCAGTTGACATCTGTGTGAAAAATTCCTTCAGATTGTTAAACCGACTAAATGAGACCAGCCTATTGAAAAATTCTGGCAAAAATGTCCGGCTACGTAGACTTGAATGCCGCTGTCCACCAAAATACTCCAAGTGGTAAATTAGTTGTTTCATTTGTTTCATTTCATCACACCGAAGCCTTGTTCCAAGTACATTCCTAGTGTTCAGTAATTCACAGAGAACAGTAAGATACCAGGCCAATTCACATTATGACAAACTTTTGAAATGCACTGTACTAGCTTCAGCTTACTTCGAATCCTTTTAAGTTTCTGTGTGGTTGATAGAAACAGAGTAATACAAAAGTGAAGAAGCAGACACTCCCGAATATTCCACACAAGATCCAGACCCAGTTGATGTGGTTTTTAATAGCGACATTCAGAGTGATCCCAACGAAAATAACGGCAGTTGTGTAGATTAGTAGCAGCATGTTAAAAGTTGCAGTTGATTCGAGGTCACGTAAGCACACTGGAGTATATTTGCGTAGACGCAGGGTGGGGGGTTTTGGATCGACCTTGAGTGATGGTTTTTCCTCAAGATAATATTCATGTTCTGCATTCTCGACTAGAATCTCAGATCTATCATCTGTTAGGTAATGCAGTTCACTAACCAAATAACGTAACACCATAATGTCGAGACCAATCACAAAGTAACAGAAGATGATCCCGACCGAGGTGAACTGAGCCAATGCTTTGACGTTGATGAAGGTGGCCAGGAGAATTGTGACGATACCGCCAATAAGTAAACTCCAGAGGGGTACACCCGTTCTCTTCTCCACAAATGCCATAAATCCAAATAGCAAGCCGTCATGTGCGATTGAGTAGAACATACGTGGAATGACGTACATTGTGACCAGTTTTGTGGCACCTGTAGCCAAAATGGTAGCAAACGCCGCAAAGCCCATCATCCCCATATTGCCCACTTGGGCAAACCCCGACACGTAAGGCGACTCGTAAGAAAGGCTCTGTGGTGGTACCAGGTAAGCCAAGCCAAGTGACGCAGTGATGTACAGCACCGCACAAATGATCAATCCACCAAACAAAGCTATCGGTAGATCACGGCGTGGATTACGAGCTTCTTCACTAGCATTTGCTACTGCTTCGAAACCAGAAAATGCGAACACCGCCAGTCCGGCCCCACGCAAAAGTCCGTCGATTCCGTACGGTAGAAACCCGCCGTAGTTCGTTAGATTTGATGTGCTACCAAGAGAAAAGCAGGCGATGATTATCACAATTAAGCATGCAATTTGTAGGCCAGAGAGGACAGCGTTGAGTGTAAGCGAAATCTGCGCTCCGGTAATTGTGAGGAGAATCAAGATTAGGATGAATGCTGCAGCCACCACGTCAGGAGTAGTGTCGAACAGCCCGGGATACGACATTTTGAGGAGGTGTTCCTCTGACCAATTTCGGATAGTGTTGTTAGTTAGGAGGTTGATTGTGCCAGACAGGGCTTTGGAAATGGTAGCTGTCGAGACTATGACGTCAGAGATCATGGTCCATCCGATGAGAAACGCCGGTAGCTCACCAAACATCAGGTATGTATAGAGGTAAGCAGAACCTGCCCGGGGGAATAAGGTTGTGAATTCTGCGTAACAAAGCGCTGTGAAGATAGAGGTCACCACAGAGATAAAGTAGGCGAGAGAGGTTGCTGGTCCTGCATAATCACGAATCAGCTGGCCCGTTAACACATATAACCCAGCTCCGACCATGTGAGCTACACAGTAAAGGGTCAGTTGAGGGGCGTTCAGACATCGTTTCAACTTTGTGTCCAATGTGGTGTCTTGTGCTACCGTCCGGGTGCGTATCAAACGCCGACCGAATTCCGAACATGTGATGCGTTGATATTTCATGCTGGTCTATATACATATTCTGCTTCATGAAATGCTTTCATTAATCAAGGATTATCCTGAAGTTGTGAAAGCGAAGCAATCAACCGCAAATTGACCGTGACGATCGCACTATCATCACAATCATCTTTCAAACGAATCGACCAATCACCAGCTCGATGTTACAATTGGTGCACAGAACACAGTGAGCAGCGCCTTCAAATTAGGACATATAGCCGTATATAAACTTCGTAGGACAGCTGTGAGATCAACTAAGGTCATTGGTCAAAGATGCCTTGTTACTCTAAAGCACGGACTCCCTTTTATTCATTTCACTCTCAATTTTCCAAACACTAGCACCACTCTGTTTTGTATCTGTGACGTGTGCAGCACTTTCTCAGGTCATTATACTTAATATGAGGGTGTGCTTCAGTTGGGTCCAAACTAATCGATAAGTGTATGCACATGACTATAGGTCAATAATTTTCGCACTGTTTGTCCGCTGCAGTTCTTCACCTGAAAGCCTACAACGTTTTCTCTCGCAATGGAGGAAGAATGCCAAGATACAACCGTTCTCAAGGTAGAAATATGCTCACAGATGATTGAGACGATAAGCCCGTGTGAATAATGTCTTCTTTAGCTCATCAGACAGATGTAAAACGAACAACTTTTCAATTTGACATAATTCAGTCGATGATCTGGTCATACAGCGAAATGCTACAACTTGAAGCCATTTCTGCAATACGCCGTTTTGGAACGAAATTCTTTATCCTATACGGAGCTCCTAAATAATCCAGGGCGACCAGGGGTTCCGAATTTTCGTACTATGCGGAAATTTCTATTCTTTGAAAGGTGTATCCTCTACTGAGCAACTTGACCAGTCCAGTTTCCCTCACCAGAGATTGAGACAAGTAGCAGACGTAGTGGAATAAGATGTAATCCGACGTTTCGATTGCCATGGGCAACCTTTACCAATGGTTTCTAAAATCAGTTGAATACGAGTCAGATGCAGCGTCATTTTGGTCCTCTATATCAGGTGTGAAAGGTTGATGGATCACCTAAATCCCTCTAATTGTGTAATGAATCTGACTTGGTTTTCCTGCTGTGGACTCTGATCTGGTAATCTGAGCGAACTTCGCAAACCGTGACCTTGAACCCCATAAAACCGAAGTTTGTAGATTGGTTGTTTAGGCCACACGCTTCATTCCCGTAAGGCACAGCTTGCTCTCCCAAAAATATTACGTAGATCTTTGAAACTGCGAAGCACCCGTAAAAAGCTACGTAGGTCTGCGGAATCATACTTAAGGAATTTGGAAGAAACTCCACAACCGTTGCTATTCAAACTGTTGCTGCACTACTTGATTGTCAGTCGTTTCGCCGTGCTTGGCATTTGGATTGCAAACGCTTCATCACCAATCAAGGCGACAATGTCAATAAGGGGTTGAATGGGTAAAGTCCTTCTCTTCTGCTTGTGCATATGTAGTTTCCAAATTTTATCTAATAACTCCAAGATGATTAGATGGTCCCGATGTAGTTTTCGTCTGATTTGGTTAGTCAGCTGGGTATCTGATTTACGTTGTTATCTAATTTCATTGTATCTGATAAGTTCGTTGAGCGTCTTCATTTCCACAATTATCTTTCTGAACTACGCTAATTCTCCGTCAAAATTTAGCTCCAAAATGCAGAACGATTTTGTCAACAACCTATAACAGTCGTATAGGAGACGTTGTAGGAATAACCTTACGCTGCAAGACTGCATCTGGTATATCAAGCAGCGTTTTCTGCTACTACAGACGGTGAGTGGTTAACTGACAACTGCAGTATCGTGTCTGAACCACGTGGAGTTATGGTCAGGAAGTGGGAAAGGACATCATTTTACAATACCGTTTTTCTTTGTGGGATATAAGCAAGGTGGCTAGAGATATTCTGGTAACATGACTGGAAAGTAAGGGACCTAAACTGAAGAGCGAATGGTTGTTTTTCCTGGAACTCTTTTCCGAATCTTTGTATGACAACTATGCGCAAATCTTGGATAGCATTGAGGCCTCTAGTGCCACGTTGAAAGTGCATTGAAACATCTACGGAGATGGACAAAAACAAAGCACTGTGGAAATCATTAAATAGGTGAAAGAATTATGCAGCCAAATGCCGAGCTAAATTTTGTCTAACAACTACTGAGAGAGAAGTAGAGCAATCATTTTGACGGGGATTAGTACTGAGAAAGAGGCATTTGGCCACCATAGAGAAATCGCTAAGTTCTGGCAAGATTTTTAACACCACTGTAACTTTTCCGTAGAAAAGTGCCTCTATTAAGAATTGTCATCATCTTGATTCTACACAAAACTTACTGAGTTTTAATTATCACCCGTTATCCCATCGTTCGTGTCATCACTTTTAGAGGTCTCACGCCAATCCTCATTGGGCATGTCAGGAGTCAGTAGACAGCAGGGATTCACATGCCCTACATGGGGCACTGCGACTGCGTTTGTGTGGTACTTTTGCCTCTTCAGCGGAACGGATCGCGCGATGGGTTATTACGGTTCAGTAATTTTACCCATGATAACGCGCAGTTAACTGTTCGCAGCGCGAGAAAGTGTTATTGAGACGAGACAGTTGGGTTTCTCGCGCACTTTTTGCAATCAGAAAGGCCCGCTGCCGCTTTATCACTGCGGTTGTGGCTTGTGCGTATCACCAAGCAAAAACGCTATCTCAGGTTCAGATACCGGTAGGTTATCCTATTTTATATACTGGGTTCTTAATTCTTCAAAAAAATATATCTCTTGTTGGGGAGGACTGAATGCTAAAATGATTTAGAGAGTCTACAATGGTTTGAGCGATGTTAGCGAAGTAGACTCTGTTTGCTTCTATCACATCTGACAATGCACACCACGGGAAAAGCTGTGAAAAAGGCACTTTTTTGTGTTTACCCGCCACAGATCCCCTTCGATCCCATTGTGACCGCCTGTTCATTTCGGCTGAATTTCATCGCCATTTTCGCAGTCGTCTGTAGACGTCTTCCTACCTCATCTCCTCACATAAAGTGCATGTTTTCGACAGTTGTCAGAACTCTCTCTAACAGTGTGCACAAGAAATGATAGAGTAAGTCAGATGGTGACTATAGCATTGACCAGGTGGCTTTTGTCCGTTACACGACAACCTCACTATTCATTGTGCTTATATCGTATTTCATGTTATAAGCTAAACCGACTGGGATGAGGTCAACATGTGTATTGTATTGTATCCTATTGTATTTTATGTTGCGGCCTATGTATTCTGCGAGTTATATTAAGAGACTAAGCATTACGTTAGTTGTAGTTTGTATAACAATGGCACTGATAAATAACGGCACTAACATAAGAACACTAGGACGTGGAGCGAAATATCAACGTGATCAGCTCCAACTTCACCATTTTTGTGACAAAGACTAAGGCGAAAATAAGTGGCTCTGAGTGATCATAAAAGATGCTAATCCAGCTATCAACCAAGAAACGAACACTGGCCGTTCTTGTGATGAATCCGAAGATATCGTGCCAATCAGTTTTGACTTAATGTTTTTGAACTTCCTATTCTTTAAGTTGCCAAACAGAGGGGATTCGTCTAAATGCCGAGACACTAAGAAGAAACCAGAACAGATTCGAGAAAAAGCATGAATTGTCATTTCCTACAAGTTACGATGCAGCAAGTGGATTTCGATGAAATTGTGAGGGACTTGGGGAATTCTGAACTGCGGTCCGTTTGAATGTCACGCGCATGAACTCTGAGATACCCATTTTGGCTGGGCAAAGCCAGATTTGATTAACTACTGATTCGCACCAAGGTGTGAAACATTCCCGTCTACAAGCACCTCTTTTTAACTACTCCTCGTATTATGACACAGTCACTATTGTCAGGCTTCACGAACGTATAAGGACTACACGAGCTGATGTAACCTTTCAAGCTGTTATGTTGACCAAAGAAGACTAGCTGAAACCTTTTTCACCATTTTCACTTACCCAAGGACCGAACTGATGTTACAGAGTCCTCAGTTGTGGGACTGTAGCAAGTAGGAAGTGAACACCATGGAGTTTTACAAAACTCACGTAAGTTCATCCTTGGGGAGAGGTTATTTGGAACACACTACCTCTCGTAGAGATCCGGATCAATTATGACCCTCATTGAAAAAATAGTATTTTTATCTCAGTGCACGTCCCACACGGCGGACAAAATTTTAAAATCCACAGAAAAATCTATTCAGTTGGTAGATTGCTTCCTTATTTCCACTGAATTGCCCTCAAGTTTTCCAACCTTACTCTAGAACAAACAAAAATTGTGGGTGGCGTTTAAACACAATATCTGAGGAAGATTCAGTTTCAGTGCTCGTCAAATCCTCCGAGTAATCTCACCAAAGTCACTAAAACCAACTTCAGCATTATTGTTTAACTAGAAAATAACGAAATAGTCGTCTCTGTGAAATCTGCATACAATAACTAATTGAGGCGAAATGCCAAAGCGGGGATGTCGCAGTCATCGATCTGTTAACTGATTCTCGTCTTGCCACATAAACGTTGCATTTGACATAGAAGTGGAGGGGTGTTTTTGTTATTTTCTCACCATTCACGAATTCCTTTCGAGTTTACTTATCTTCCTTGAGATCTTTGGCTCGAATTTTGTGTGAACATGTTCCACGGATGACATCATCACTCCGGGGCACAATTTAAACTTTAGCAGGAAAAGGGTGGCCTTGAAATAATTCTATCGCCTTATTGATATGGCGCTGCGTCAAAACTGTAGTTAGGCGGACAAAAACACAGGGGGCTCTTGAAAACGTTATCTCATGCTTCTTGTCATTTTGTGCTGCTGAAACCTATCAGCTTTAATTTTCTGGCTTATAATTGTGGTACTCCTCTGCCATCTGTTTGCAAATTTTGATCTTTGTAGGTCAAGCACTTTGTGCGAATTCCGAATTTTGTCTTGCTCACTCGAACCCACCCTACCGCTAAGTCCTAACGTCTTGTCGATTGGTCAGAGCGTTTGTAATGCACTTGTCAGGATCAATGAGCAAACCACTAACCAGACAGCGTGCCTGAGCTAACAGTGTTTCGTAATGCCACGGTAGTCCTAGCTGCACGGCATGATATTCTGACCAGCTGTTGGTGAAAACCTAACATTTGAAAAGCTTAGAAAAACAATGACTAAGGCAAGTAAGTTTCATTCGCTTAACCAAACCAGCATAAGCCACAGAGCTGTTCAGACTGACTGGTTTTGAGGGAATGGTGGCCGTCATCACGGTCAAACTTCCACGCTATCTGAGACGTTTCCCATATGGAGGGGAATGGCACCTCAAAACATCTTTCCTATGGTCTATTGAATACTAAAATATACAACCGAGGCGTGAAGTACTTTGGTCGAAAGTCTGAGGACTATCAAGTTTGATTTCCCAAAATAGGTAGTGGAAGAACAAAATTGGGTGGCACGGAGAAAAATGATATGAAGCCCTGTTTGCTCATTCATCAACAGCAGACTTGACCCGGGCGAGTGAAACGTATGAGATGAAAGTTTATTCACCGAGCTGTTGGACTCAGAGGCAGAACAATCTGGATGTGCAGCTATTTCGGTCGTGTTTGCCTTCAACCAAGTGGCTGTCAGAGGCCGAGGAATGAGCCATAAGCGAAAGGCCGGAGGTTGAAGTAAATTACCTGACCTAATTTAGTTTTCTGAGCTTATCAGATAACTAAACCCGTGACCATGTTAGAAGTGAAATTCAGTGACTATAAACGTACCAGAAAATAAAACCGGACCATGGCGCATCACAGAACGGGATGCACGTGTAAACTGAACCTATCTTATTAGTGATGCAGGCGGCCAAAATGGGTTCAACTTCTCGGCTGCTTCCCTCCAAGTCTGCGAAATCTTGCCCATACGCCCTAGGCATCCTGGAGTTTCAAGTCCACAGCGGTGCTAAAATGGCTTTCTGTGACCAAAGTTGTACGAAGCAAAGCTGATGGCTGGCTGGCAAAAGCTAGTCATATGTGTTGCTTTGAGTGGGTCTTATGAGTGTGTGGCTGGTCCATTCCTACCCGCATGATTTGAAAACTATGGGCCACTAGCTGGGCATGCTTTCGGCTTTAAAACTGCCACCTCTATTTAAATTCCAGTCTTATTCCTCGGGTTTACACAGCGTGGAAGGCGTTCGACTGTGCACGTGCGGCTCAATAGACTGCATATTCCATTGCCTATTGTGCACGGAAATGTGTCGGTATAGTGCGATTTGGCAGAAGAATGCAGAAAGGGATGCCAAATTAAGGTGATGTTACTTCTAAAAGGCCATTGACGGATAGGATATGTGAACACAAACCAGTAGCGTTTTGAAGAAGTCAAGCTCGAGGGTGATGAATTCATCTCTGTCCGAAACCGCTTATGGTCAAGGACAAACAGGCACAGTCGACGTGCTGTGCCACCTATGAACTGTTCAAGAACGGCAGGATTCAGGCTGCTTTTGATTAGGGCTTCCATCAGATTTTGATTACGTCACGAGGAACACTGCGGCAGAACGTAATTCCCTTTCCTGGCAAGCTTTCTGGGAGTACTTTCGATTACTGACAAAATTGCTAGGCTATAGGTTAACTTTAAGTGGAAAACTTCCTATGGACGACCCTGTTATAACCCAATAACATGGGTATAACAGTTAAGTCAGCATCTAATACAGTGACAACAGCGAGTGTCAAACACTAATTCCAAAGCTTATTGTTTCTTTCAACGAAGGTAACTCTCAGTTGGAGCTGAAATCTTCGAAGAGTGTAGAATTTCCGAAGCGCTTGAAAAGTAACAGATTCAACGAAAATTAGAATAAATTCCCGACCCTCTACCAAGATTACCGAAAAGTTTACCTACGCCCACATCTAAGCTGATTTCACTTGCTGGCTGATTATTTACGAAACCGAAAGCACGGAAGTTACTGCTGTAGTAAATTTACTGGCGGACAGGAAGGATGGCAATAGGAACACGGTCGCCAGACCTGCATTACGCTGTGTATCGCTGGAATTCGCCAGGCCCAGATTGCTCTGCAATTCTGGCTGGAAGCTAATCGAGCGAAAGAACACGAGGTAACTGAAAATGACCTAGTCACGTTTTGACTGGCCCGAGGTTGGCAGCACAGCCTGTGAACGACAAATTAGGACACTGGATTTCAGTCCTGATTTTTCAGATTCCACTCCCAGCCTAACTCACTTGTTCTATCGGGAAACGTCCGCAGGTATAAAAAGGGGGGAAAACGTGGATGTTTGATGATGATTCTTCGTATAAAGCGCCATCCAAAATTGACAGAACAGATTGGTGAGAACGGAAACGACGTTCAACACTGACTACGACAAGCTGACTGTTCACGGGTGTCACCTTGATTCCAACGAGGAATCGATGTATTAGAAGTTGACTGTTGCGCTGCGTGGCTCTGAGTAACCTTATCCGTGATTTCGGAAAGAAGCTGAAGCTGCAAGTGAATTTGAGGATGAGGTCGAATACCTGGGAAGTATTCCATAGAGGGGTTAACGGAATCAGTTTGCTACTGATGGATAGTAGACAAAAATTTCCTTCTTCTAGAGTCAGCGAATAATTCCACCATGTACAGTAAGTTGTAGACGTATCGGTCGGCCATATATTTCTCAAAACTACATCTTCGATTGCTTATTGGTCTGCCTTGCATAGGTTGTTAGGTAGGTGAAAGGATACCTTCACCAACTCATGTTTGAAAAATATAAGGGAGAACTACTGAACTTTAGGATGGCATTTTCCAAAAAACTCATTTGATTTCTAACCACATTCTGACGACTTATTGCCATCAACACAGCAGTAAAAGCTAAGTAAGTTTCTCTTTGTGAGCTACACAGGAGTGGGAGTGAACATTATTAGAAATATCGAATTGATGGCTGAAGTAACACTGAATTTTCACTTGTTAAGTGAGATATGTGAAACATCATAAGGAATCACCACTTTGCTAGAAAAAACGATCGCCAAGAATGTGCTCAACGGACTGCTTGGGGCTAATCCATCTGTCTGTCCATAGGTGAATCCCTCAGCAAGAAAACATATCTTGTGTGCATTTACGTACTTTTAGTGTTTCTCGACGCATTCTTCTGGTCAATACTCATCGGGGAATCGCAAAAATAAAAGCAAGAAATCAATACAAGTGAAACAACCATAAAATGGGTTCTGGGAGGGGAGTAAAGGTGTGAAAAATGTTTACTTAAAGATCGATTGTTTCGAGTGGACAGTGGTCATGTGAGCAGAACATGGAAGGCTTGAGGCGTGTACGGAAACTTTCTGGCAAATTTAGCATTCAGATGCGTCCACTGTGCGCCGGTGGATTAGTGGTAATACACTCATCTCAGATGTGCGGAATTTAAACCCCGTACGGCCAAGGATATGCACTGCTGGTGAGTTCTAATAAGAGCGAAGCTGTAGACCGGTGCTTCCCCCTTTGGTGGTTGTCGACACAACCACCGACCCGTCATTACGCTCCCTAACAACGCACTGATGATGTCAACTCGACTGGTGATGAAACGTTTACAACCGAACTGCCCAGCTTAGCGAACAAACCAACGACCATCTGCGCCACCTGAGCTACCAACATCCTCCTCTATAGCAACATAGAAAAGGATATCACTGTAAGCGCTTAGAATGCACGCAAACGAAAAGACCGTTACGGTAATCTCGGCCTTATGCTGTTCTTCGTTCCCAGCTGGGATTTTGACACATTTGCAGTATACAGTATTATTTGTACACGATAAGTCTAACCTACAAATTCGCCAAATCATAATAAGTACTCAGAGCTTGCAGTTTGAGCTGTTTTGGTTTAACCCTCTGATATGCAGCAGCATCCTTGACCAGTGCTACTTTATTGAGCATTTCCCAAAAAGTTGGATCCAAATGGATCTTCCCTAAACTAAGTCTCCCCTACTTATAGATTTATTCATATTTTGGTCCAACTTCAGTTGACGTATCCCAACTCCCTTAAAGTAGTCATATTCTTGAACTTCTAACTGTAGCTCAGGTAACGGTCACATTGTTTCCAAGGGCTAAGTGTGTGAAGGCAATGTAGGAGCAAATGTTAGATATCAGACAAAAAGTTGAGCGCAAGAGGGCTTTCGTCATAAATCACCATGTCGACTCAAGTTTAATGTTCTTAACAACAATTCAGTCAGATGAACAGCGGCAGACTTCTTGTTTATGACAGCCTTCAATCAACATTGGAGTGCAAAGGGTTCCTTGAGTCTCAGTTGGGCTGATATTCAAGATATCGGAGCGTGCTTGTTTTATGAACTATAGCGATTTTAAGTCTGGTGCCGGGGATTTTCCGCCAAAAAAATAAGACACTTACGATGACTTTCACATCCGAAGAAAACTGGTAAATTCATAATGCATTGGTACGGATACCAGTTCCAGCCTAGTCTACTGAACCTTATCTGTGTTACACATTTGGCTGACCGCACCCATCTCAGGTGAACAACTCACATAATCAGAACTCGGTCATGGCATCACACAAGTCACACAAGTTACTTACTCTAATCAAAGTCACGGTCGCGTAATCCAACACCACCTTTGACTGCACTCAAAGTAAATCGGTTCTATAATAGTAAAAGTATGAAAATGTCATCGGGTAGTTATCACTTGGCGTTTCAGCCTGGCCAGAGTGGAGGTGTCGAAAAGGGCTTATTTTGGTCATACGACTGTCGACCTTACCTACTCTCTGTTGCATTCAACATTCATCGCATTGCGCAGTTACATGGATGCTGCTTCCACAATCGTTACAACTCTGCAGTTGGTTGAGAAATTAAGAAGCAAACGGCAAGAGAGAACAACCAGATTATCTTGTAGGATTCTCGTCCTCGATCGAAACAAAGCTCCCGTAGGGTTCTGGTCTCCGCTTGAACATTCGGATTTCATTCCTTCTTCTGTTCTATGCCTACTGTAAATTTCAATCAAGGTAATGGAAATGCTTACAGATGGTGAAAAAGTTGACCCCGTTGTACCCGATAAAAGGTCGCATACCTCTATGGCGTTCATAATGGGCACCATTAATTTGGTAACTACACAGCGACGTGTGTTATGCCGTGAACTGCCACTGGTAACATGAACATTGAATCTTTGCAGTAAAATCTACTGCATTTTGGTTAGGTGACCACCAGGGGTAGGCGACTGACAGGCGGATTTTGACAGATTCACAAGGTCACATGCGTAGGTCACATAGGATGTCCCATAATCGAACACTAATAAGTGTTGAACGAGAGGTTTCGTCACACATGGTGGGTGGTGGTTCTTAGGTCTAACGCGGCACACGGGCTGCTGATGTGTGCGTCACCCGTATCGCAAGGTCTCATCAAGTTTAGCATGCACACAAGCCATCTGACAGCTTGTTAGGTTGTTTGATGACATCGTGCAGGCAAACACCGGTGACACGTCGGTGGGATGGGCATTGCAATGGGTGACTCTCGGCCGTCGCGAATATGTATGTCATTGTAGGATGTGTGAAAATTTTCAGATCGGATTCGTTCAGTCAGATGCAGTTCCATTTGGCTACATACACCCTTCGGCACATTAATTTCATTCGTAAGGGGACTCAGGGTAATTACAGCTGAATCTCTGGTTTACGGTGCTCTTCAACTGAACGTGCTGCACAAAGCTCCATCATGTTTCATTTGGTAAGATATTCGAAATATCGCAGTAAATTATCCAGAGGGAACACAGATCGCTGGCTGCCGATGGGCTTCAGCAATCGTAAGAGTGAGTTCCGTCTAGATTGTCAAAATTAATATTCTAGTCAACTGTGATCGAGTGCGTCCTCGTAATTTGCGCATTTTGCCTCTTGTTGACGTAAATTTTACTCGTCATTTTGATGTTAAAGTGTGCTCCAGATTCAAATGTACAAATGAAACTGGGCAAAATGAGACACGACATGTTCATGCTCGGACCACGTGTGGCAGAAATAACATTTTTGGGTCATATTCATCCGGATTTTCTAGCGTAGTGAAACTGAGGCTCAAACTGGTGTACATAATGCCTTCTTAGGAAATAATCCGCCCCTTCTAGAACTAGGTATACCCCACTGATTAATTTCTCTTTCAAGATGAGCAAAACCACTGTGTCTTCAGTATAATTTGGTCCACTATTAGGTCATTTTCGAACAACATTAGTAAGGGAACAACATTAGCCTGAAGTATAATATTCAACTTATATGATTTATATGAGCCCGTCGACAGCCAATTATCCGTTTAGTATGGGTGGATCCAACCGACTCATTCCTATTTTCTATTCACAAACAGTTTCGGCACTGTTTGTTTTAGACCAGTAAAACCTAATGTACGGAAGCAGACACCCGGTTCAGATTTGGCCGAAGGAACATCACAATACGAAATTTTATTTAAATTGATCAAGAGGGTAACTTCAGGTGCGGATGCTTCAAACGGCATATGGTAATACTCTTTCTCGAGCCGCCAAAGCACAAAGTCAAACAAGATATTTGGCTGTCCTTTTACGGGCAGTAACTCACAACCATCCTTGATAGTTGACGGGGAATCGAGGGAAGCGACTGGAGTGAAACATGTTATCCATCCAACGCGATACGTGAAGTTTTGTATTGCTGCCTTAGCTCCCTCCCTAATTATCCCACTTATCACCATCTCAGTTAGATAAGTGTAGTCCATAATTTTATTCTTGCATCTTTTTAAGCTGATAAATCTTACTTCAAACAATACTCCTTCTCGTTAGGCTCCTGAAAAGCGAAGTTCGCGTTACCTTCTATTGTCAAACCTAAGCAAAACAAGTTCAACCAATAGAATCAGTACATTTGAACGATGCGGCGTCCAAAAAGTAGAACGCCACACTACCACCAGTGGAAAGATCAAACCTACCTGAAATGCCCCATAAAATTCGTTTGGACGGTAAAGACAAAGCAACGCCGCGGTGATGAGAACAAGCACTTCAGATACGCCAGTTACAATCCACGCAGTGGTACCTTGAGTTAGATTGATGACACCGCCACTAACAAGAACAAGTCCTACGAACACAGTCAAGATTCCAACGAACCACGATTTTCCCTCCAGGCGAGTTAGAAATGTTGGTACGCCTTTTCGCATAGTACAAACGGATTTGGACAAATGGGTTTTGGTAAGCGGTTTTCTTGTCGGTACACCGTGTTCGTTGTTATCGTTATCGACCTCGATTGCTGTCACGTCTTCTTCAAGCACATAACGAAACAGAAACAGCTGAACCCCAACAAGGAAATAAGTGAGGAGTGCTGAGAAAGCTCCTGTTTGTACAAACGTAGAAAGGTTGAAAAATCCGGCTAAAACAACCGATATCACACTTCCGACAAGTAGACTCCATAAAGGGACCTTTGTTCGCCTGTCGATGGTAGCTAAACAAGGGAACAGTAACCCTTCTGACGATATGGCATACAACATCCGAGAGATCGTATACATCGTCACAATTTTTGCAGGTCCAATAGCCAGAATACAACCAATCGCTGCTAATAGTGAGACATATGGCTCTTTCGTTAGATTGAAGGCATGTATTAGAGAAAGTGAGTCACTGATTTTCCAGTGTGGTACAACGTACGCTATTCCGAATGATATTAGCAGATTTGACATTGTGCAGGTGAGAATACTCAGTACCAGGGCAATCGGTATATCTCGACGTGGATCAATAGCTTCCTCGCTTGCGTTTGCCACATATTCAAATCCAGAAATAATAAATATTGAAAGCAAAGTTCCTTCGAGTAAGCCTTTAAATCCGTAAGGTAGAAAACTGCCTTCTCCGTGAAAATTGTTTACATCTCCCAGTACAAAACAGGATACTGACAAAGCTATAAGTATGACAACCGTTAAGCCTGAGAACACAAGGGTGGCAGTCATCGAAATGTAAGCGCCACTCAGGGTGGCCAAGGCAAGTAAGATCAGGAATCCCATTGCCAACAAATCGGGAGTGGAATCGAAAATTTCAGAATTTCCAAGACTGGGTAGATTAGCATTGCTCCAGTGACGAATGGTACCATTAGTTAGCCGGTTTACGGCTTCGGAGAAAGCTTTGGCGGTTGCGCTTGCATTCAGTATCATCACGGAAACCATGCTCCATCCAATGCAGAAGGCGGCACATTCACCAAATGTGACGTAGGTGTAGATGTACAGTGAACCCGCCCTGGGCATAAGTGTGGTCAACTCAGCTAGGCATAATGCAGTGCTCACTACTGTGATGGTGACAATTAGATAATTGAATGCAGTTGACGGTCCAGTATACTTTCGTACGAGTTGACCAGCTAAGTCGTACAACCCTGTGCCAATGATGGTTGATACACAGAAAGCAGTGAGATGTGCAAGGTTTAGGCACCTATTCAGTGGAGTCTTCAGTGTAGTTGCGGAACGCAATGGCTTTCGCCTGATTATACGGCGAAAAAATTCTGGAGGGGAAATTATCCTGAACTTCATCGAGGCAGAAGGGCTAATGACGTGTATGCGTACGCACTGTTCCAAATATTTTTATGTTTAGTTTTTTTGCCGATAGCCAATGATTGCTCGCTTATCCCGATTGTGTCTGCCCCACAGCCTCGGTCCACCATGAGTACTAAACATGCTTTCTGGTTTTATTTGCCTACTGATGATAATTTTCAGCAGTATAATTTGAACGAGAAGCGCGTGCAGCTCAGTGGGCATTTTGTACTGTCCGGGAATTTAGCGTACACCTTATAAAATAGTTGCGATGCGCACAACTTAAATGCTGAATTTGGCGTTGGCAACAACCTTTCGATGTATTTACTGAAATACACTATTTCGCGCATATCCTCACGAGTCCCTAAACGAAGCCGGCCACCTGCAACGTTGAAATCATGTCTGTTGCATCTCGGTCGAATGATTGCGAACGCCGCCTAGGTGACGTGATTACTGAATGCAGGTCTGACTGTTTTCGTTCATCGTTGCATTCATTCCGATGGTGTAAGCTTACTGTTTTTGGTAGGCTACTGGCGAGAAAAACAAAAAACGTCGGAGTCCAGAAAACTTTGTCGTCTTGTTGTAGCGAGTTTCGACTCTTATTGCGTTAATTTTCGCAGCTACTGTTTACCTAGTACACACTTGTGTTTGTGTGTGGCCTCTATAATAGGTAGGCTGTTCGTCTCCATCTTGTACGCCAGTATCTCTAAAATGATAAGGTTTACTTTCCCTCCTCTTGGAATTCGTAATAATTGGGCTCCAAATGTGCTAATCTCGCTGTAAAATTGAAAAATGTGTTGGAAAACTTCAGAAGTTCACTATTCAACCTCACTGTCCTAACTTCGTACACACCAATGCAAGCAAATTAAAAGAGACATGTTTGACGATACTTTCGAAGCAGTGTTTGGTAAACACCAAAAGCTGCATTCCAGCAGCCGCGTGTCAATGAAATACCGGCACCGGAATATGTGACACCACGATCAATCTGTGGTCACAATGTTCTCCAAATAGGCTACACTGATTTAGATCCAGATATAGGGCTTGCACGAAGGGAGTTCCCGTTCTTTCAGTAGCAGAAGCAGAGAACCAAGAAGGTTCAGGTCACACCGTCATACAAGCGGGCTTCACCCGACAACTCGTCTAGAAAACCAGCCTTCTGAGAAATACAATGCTGTTCTCCTACAGTAAGCTGTTAAGTGTGCACCTCTACCCGAAGCCATTTCTGAAGGCTCCGAAGCGTGTCTTTTAGCGCCGGAGGGTGTCAGTAAACATTGGATGCTGCTTCAGCCATGTGGTTACTGTTTTATTTCAACAGAAGGACTGAATCCCATAGCAAACCATGCAGCTGTCCAGTGCGCAAAAACTGACGCACACTCTGACGGCATGCATCCCAGCCCGTAAGGAAAGAACGGAATCACTACTGGAAATATATGGCAACCTCTATGGCAGCTGCGGCAAATGTCGGTAGCCGTGTGAAGCCACTTCTCTTCTGCGGCTACCCCGCGGAGAAAGATTAACCTGTCAGTTCATTCTAATGTAGTTTATTTGAAGTAGCCATTTCCGACACTAGTGGACAAGTTCCATGATGTGTCAAACATTTTATGTAACACATCAGCTACATGCACAAATCTACGTGCTATCCACGAATCGTCTTACGGCGCAAACTGTAGTCCTTAAGGGAAAGCACAGTCAATGGAAATCACCGATCAGTTGAAATAACTTAAAGCTCTGGTTGAAGAGTTATACAGAAATAAACAAAGCATGCTTGATCGCCCTTCGCTTTTAATCCCATGATTTGGTCTGTTCACACTGGGACAGCAAAATTTTTCTAACAAATAGGAGCTCATAAAACCTTCTTCTGCAGAAGGAGGGAACGGTCGGTTATAGTTTACCAGGGTAATACAAGGTTTTTGCATTCAAATATTTTGCTTCCTTTCTCATGCATCACATCAAACCAAGTCAGGGAAATTTTCGCCCAGAGGAATTTTGTCCAAACCATATCCTTGCTCTGCGTCGTGCCCTAGAAAAAATGGTGCAAATATTAACGGTAAACTGTTAGTTGATTCTTCGGCTTCTGGTGCGTTCGACTCTGTACATCTGAAAGCAATGTGAACCGTATTGGAGTCGGAAGATTCCTCCGCGAAGCTAACCAGCTGTTGGGTCTAACTACGCGGCCACGATGGAGTGTCCGATTTTGTGATGAAGGATCATCAAACTTCAACTTGTCTTTGAGGTTCGACAGGGCTCTTTGCTGTTTGCTACGCTATTTAACTTTGCAGCTGACCTGGTCTAAGGGTGATATTATTGCCCTTTCTGCCAAAGAATACAATACAATGCAGGTCCAGAATAGATACCCTCGGTCTAAATCCCAATGCCACAAAAATAAACCTCTTTACCTCATTAACAACCAATATTGACGAGCCACTTACCGCAAATGAAAGGGCACTTGAAAATGTCTGTGAGTTCAATTATCTGCGGTAAAACTTTTCCCCAGTTCAAGGACAAGGTGACCATGCGTTTAGATAATGCTCAAAAAGCACCCCCAGTAAACGAAGCTTGTACTGTGACGCAGAAAAGATTTAAGTCTTGAGTTCTAGTCCCAAGTCCATTAGCCTGTCGTCCTACCTGTTTTACTTTATGCTTGTTCCAGCAAGGCAAATGACAAGCGCTATCAGGAGATATTGGTCCACTGGCGTTTGGGGCATCATTTCACATACATGCTCAAGAACCTGTACCGAATAAAAAGATTTGCCTTATCTCGACCCCAGTGGCTAATCCGACCAACTCCTTCCTCAATTTGAGCGCGTTCTTTACTCTCCACATAGGGCCATTATCACAGCTGTTTTTCTTCCTAAATTATGGCAGGAGTGGTGTTGTCGTCGGAGCTGTCAGCTGCAAACTTGATTCGACAGTGTTAAGGCCGACTTTGCCAGTATGGATCCACGGGCTCTTTGCGGTCCACGTCACTGATCTAACTTAGATTGGGTATCTGCAATAGCCTTACAATCAACAATCGTGCCTGGGAAATTGCGATTCGAGACACTCAGGTAGCTGATACAACCGCGCACAGGATGCGGCTCAGGTGGGTATTTTGTGGGTGTTCTATTAGAGTTGGTTGAACTCACTACCTGGGTGAAAAACCAGTTGCCATAATATTCAGGATATTATCACAAGCAAACTCTGTTAATTATAGACAGTTTCGAGACTTTTTATCTTGAGGCCCCAAGGAGAATTTTAAAGTTATCTTGATGTCAACTGAGCAAATTTATCAGATGCGTACAACTAGAAAATTGCCATTATTTTTTCGTGTAGCGCTCAACTGTAAATTTGCCATAAGTCAAAAGTACTTAAAAATCCGTGTTTGCCTTCCATCTAGGAATTTGGTACCTTGACAATAGCTGAATTTTTGTGTTTCCGTGAAGGAAGCAAGATCCGGTGACGAAAAACCTCGCAGCATGACGAAATTATGGCTTATTGATTAAATATCGCAAACGGTACCCAAAAAACGATAATTATTCTGGGGTCCTGGTTCGGTGAAATATTATCTCTTTTTTCTGAAGTTTAACCGTGTTATGCATATAGCCTCATTGGTATAATTTCGCCGAAAATGAGTTTTTTATATTCACTGCTTTGTTTGTTCTGCTTTCTGTAAGTCAGACTGGCATGCTTTTATTCGTCAGCGATGGTCTCTCCTTTCCCCGACGTTTTGTCACGCAACTTGAAACTGTCATTTTCATCGTTGCACATGCCCCTGACCTTTTCATCTTATTCAAGGCTTCCTGTTATTTACAATGTCTCTTGAAGATTACGATCCTTTGTCCTATGGGAGTAAGAGTATACTCGGTATAGGGTTCGACGGGTGCAAAGACCGTCACATTCAGGAGGCTTGGTGGAATAGAGGATCGAAGGATTTCGTCCATTCTCTACCCGCTATTTGCAGCGTGATAGAAACTCCAGCTGACTATCGCACACTGTTCAAGCTACTTAGACTCTTCGCCTGGTTTGGTAGTCCGTTTGCAAACGTTTGACCACCTTCCGGTGAGTGTTGTTTTGTCTCGTGCTTGCGTTTATATACAGTTCACCCTCGTTATATAAACGCAACGTAAAGGTTTCCGTCCACCGAGGATGTTGTTTAGACGAATCCCTCTCCATAACCGGTAGCTAGGGAACATAGGAGGGAAGATAAAGTTGAATGCCGAGGATTATTTAGTTAGATGATTCTGCTTGTATGAATGTGTTCTTGTGCGCTTTGTTCCATAAGCACAGTGAGACACTTCGAGCAACCCGATATTAATGTTCGGAAATCCTAGGATTCTCAGAAGGCACTACTTCGGCCTCATCTTCTAATTTCATATTTAGTTATTTTAGTTATTTTAAGTACTGTCCTCCTCTCATTCATTCCAGTGAACCTCTGACCCGCTAGTTACCACAAAAGCTTGCTTAAATGAGGCTAGCACTGTAGGCTAGGTAATGCTGAAATTCTGATGAATTTCGCTACCTATGAGGGTCCTGAAAGCAGCAATGGTTCTTGGATTACTATGGCACCTTGCAGTTTGAGAAATTGGGTGGGTTAGCTCTGTGGGCTATTTCACATAATTAACTCCCAGCAGAATAGCCCTCTGTACTAGCATGTGAATGAGTTGCATATCCCGCCGTCAGCTGGTTGAACTAAGGTGACCTTGTTAAGCGTAACGTAGTCCGTCATGATGGTTGACGGCAAGACTAACATGATAATTTGTGACATGTCTCTTTGTTCTAGTTCTGTCGTTCTTACCCATCAAACCACGCACTGATGACGATCCCTCAAACGCTGAAATGTTTGCAAATGAATGGCTAACTTCGGCAACAGATGAAAAAAGTGACTTTCTCACCTAACAAGTCTTGTCGTTAGCCCACACACTGTGAGCGTTCGGTACAGTTGCGCAGTCGTACCACTGGTCTAGTCACACATTGATTCCGTCGGTTGACTGGGTCATGGGGCGGAGCTACCAAACTGCAACGTTGCCTCTGAAAGAACTGTTTTTTACTGTTTTTTGACTGGTTTCGTCGATAAATTTTGTCTTCTGCTCTGAAAATTGTTCCGATTGGTTATCCCACTTCGTTTGTCGCGTTCTGCTACCGGTCACTTGACCTCTCTGATTCCTTGCTTCCAAAAACATGTCCCCAGGAGGTAAACGATGCCAGCTGCCTATGATTGGCACTCAATCAGTTGAAAAACGCTTGGAACCGATTGAGTAGTCATCGTTTTCCGAAAACGATGATTGGCACTCGTTTGTTTGAGATTGTTTGCTTTTTACTAACAAGTGACTTAGTCTTGACGAATGAAAAAGAACACCTGAGTCCGGCTTGCCAAATGTGAAAATTTGCAGGTGAAAAGAATATTGGTAGCTCAGGTTGTAGTGATGATCGTCAGTTTGTTCGCTGAACTGGTCAGACTGGTTTCAAACGTTTCATCACCGGCCGAGGTGACACCGTCAGTGCGTTATTAGTGGAAGCGCGTTGTGGTCGGATGCGTCACTTCCATTCATAACGCACCTCCAAACACAATCTTGATGATGTCACCTGGACTGGTGATGAAATTTTTGCAACCAAGCTGTCCAGCTCAGCGAACAAATCAAGAGTCACCATTTGAAACTGTTTTACAGGCTCGTGACAACAGCTAGTATGGGAAAATTGATCTTTTAATTTCGTCTGTCTGTTCTCTCTAGGTACTTTAATGTTCAGCAATAAATCTTTTGAGGACAGCCCAGACTTAAGTAGGTTGCAAGACGGTGACGTATGAGGGGATTCCGTCAAGTTTAAGGAAATCTATAAGAAAATCTAACTATTCCTTTTGAAAAATGGATAAGTTGATGAAGACAGTAAAGAGGTCATAGGCGACGGAACACCTAACGGCTTCCAGTAATTATTGTGTTGTTGAACTCTTGGAACTATAGTGAATCTAGAACAAATCACTTGGTAAGTTTCTCTGAAATAATCCAACCTGATGAGTCAAGAAAACCCTCCAGTTTTTCGGGACTTGTTTATTTATATACCTGCCAGCTGAGCTATCGTGCAGCCTGTGATGTTTCCAAAATTGCTGTAAAACCGGAAGTAATCCTGCAAAGTGGTTTCTTAGTGCAGAATATACAATGAACTCTTGGGAGTTTCACGATCCTCGAATAGGATCTGATGAATATGTAACCCATGGAATTTAGATTCGATGATAATATCTTTAACCGCAGGTAGTCGTCGTTAGTTCCGTTCAGAACTCATCAGGGGATTCAATAAGATTGCAGGCACTCCTCAAATTAACAATTTTTACAGCTACAGCCAACTATAAGCGGACACTAATCACAACTGCATAAATGTGAATCAAACTATTTTCATGTATCTGTCCATGCAGTGAGATTTTTCGGGACGTTCGGACAAGAAGGGACACGGGATGGATCTTGCCACACCAGCTGGATTATTACCATTTAAGGCGAAAATTGCAGTAAATTACTTCCTAGGAGCAACTACACCTTTCTTTGATAATCGGGGACATTCTACCTATACACTACCTATCCATTTTTTCCTAAAAAAATTAACAGGTTCACCCAAAATGTTCATGAAATCAGGTGCCAAATTCACCAAGTACCATAAATTTAAGCCATTGTCTGTCAACATTTTCGTGCAGCCTTCACAGCTACTATCGAAATTCAAACAGAGTAGAAAAAATATGTTCCAGTGTTTCCAACCTAAAAAAAAGTGGTTGCAATACCTCTGTCTGGTTTGGAGCCCAGCCTAACGATGCGCAGATGATTTGTACTGTGATTACTGGAGCCAGAGGAACACCCAGGCTGATGCACATTTGCGATGCGCCAGTTCACATTTTTTGTTCAATTCGAACCCATTTGTCGATATCATATGTTGACATCCTGCTATGGTTATACTTTAATGTTTGCAAATTCAGGACCAAAAGCAAAGCCTGTCTGGAAACAAAAGACGGACTGACATTTTTTAAAAGCAAAAAATGAACGCAGTCTCTTGCATGCAACTGTAAATTATTTGGACTACACTAAATGACACGATCTACCGAAACTCCAGCAGTTGGGCCACAAGAATAGGAGGAGGTTTGCGGATTTTTATTGGAAACTTCATCCTATGCTGAAAAGTCTGGAAGAACTGTAAAACTGTTTCACCATCAGCAGTGCGTTCCTCACCCGGATTTTCGAACGCGCGAATTCTCGGCTAGTAGCTTGAACATTTAACCGTTCGGTCAAGAACGGCTTGTCAGCAGTGCGATTAGCTCGCCGCTCATCCTTCTTCGTTTATCGTGCTTATCGGTTCTTCAACATAGGTTAGCTCCACTTAAAGGATGAAACCTTTATGAAGAATAGAGAGGCTTTCAATCAATTGGAAAAAGTTTGGAACCGATTGAGAAGTCATCGTTTCAGAAGAGCTTGGTAAACAATCGGTAGTTTTTATTTGGACAGCGTTTCGCTTTTGTCACAAAAGCTTCATCAGGCCAAGTAAACAAGTCATCAAGTTGGCCAGGTTATAAGGCAGACGGGGCACCAATAAGGAAGTCCTCTTCAGATTATCACAATCGGTCAGTGATGAGTGTCAATTAATGGCTCTTGTCGGCTATTATGGTTGCCAAAATCTTGAATTGATGGGTTGGAGTTTCAAATTAGTTCCGATCAGTTCTTGTTCCTTAATCTTCCACTTCAGGGTGCTTCAGTTGATTATTCACCTCGGGTGCAACTGGTAGATTTTTCTTGGTCTTCGTGGGCTTGTGAGTGCTGCGACAATTTAGTTGGGAGGGTGTGAGGTCAAGTGGAATTTAGATGATGACTACTCCTTCTGATGACCGCACACCAACACGTGTCAGCTCGACTGATCCAAGACCGTTCTCCACACTCTTGCCAGTTCCACGCCTTCTATTCTGTTAACACTGGGATGCTTGGCGATTTCTACCGCCTCGGCCATCAGTCTCTGTGATGTGGACCGTAGTCCTCGCCTCAAAACCTCAACATTTTCTAAATCTATTTTGTGCCCCGTGTCCAGTGCATGTTCTGCAATTGCCGAGTCTTTTAATAACGCTCGATATTCATCTGCGTTTCTCGGCGGCTTGTTTATTTTCCTCTTATGCTCTCCGATTCTGGTGTGAAGCTCCCTGGCCGTCTGTCCTATATAGACCTTAATGCAGTCGCTACACTTGATTTTGTAGACACAGTCCCTAGTTCTGTTTGCCGGGAGGCGATCCTTCAATTGCACCAGTGCAGAGCGCAGTGTTTCCCTCTGGAAACCTACTCTTATGTTGGCCGTGTTTAGAATCCTTCGAATGGTCTCCGATGTCCCTGGTTTATATGGAATAACAGCCGTCCCAAGCCATTCTCGTTTGGTTTCGCTACCGGTACCAACATCCTTCGCAATTGACGCCTAATCAAGCTGGCTGGATATCCACTACCCCGAAGTTTGTTGATTACTTCTATTTGGGCCGCTGTCCGATCAACTTCTTCTGTGCACAGGGCCCTTACACGCCTAAACATTGATGAAGCAATACTAGCGAATACCGACTTTGGATGGACAGATGAGTAGTTCAAAACTGCCCCAGTGTCAGTTGGCTTCTCGTATACTGTGGTCTTTAGTGTCCCACCGACCTTGTGTGTCATGCAGTCTAAAAATGCCAGTGTACCCGAGGTTGACTCTATCTCCATACTGAATTTGATCTGTGGACTCAGTTCATTCAGATAGTTGTAAAACTCATTAACCTTGTCTCGTTTCATTACGACAAAAGTATCATTTACATAACGCCAGAATATCTTGGGTGGGTATGGGAATCCGCCTAGAGCCTTTGTTCAAATTCTTCCATAAATATATTTGCCAAAACCGGGGATATTGGGGATCCATTGCTAGACCTTGTTCTTGAGTGTCAACCACGCAGTCGAAAACGAAGTGTGAGATTCAGGCATGCTTTTATGCCTTCCATTAGTTCATCCACCGTAAGCTGTGTCCGTTCTGAAAGGGAGGTGCATGCTAGTAGCAGTCGCCTAGCTATTTCTAAAGAGTCCCCTTTGGCACATTTGTATATAACGAATTGACATCGGAACTTACAAGACAAGAGCCATTAATTGACACTCATCACTGACCGATTGTGATAATCTGAAGAGGACTTCCTGATTGGTGCCCCGTCTGCCTTATAACCTGGCCAACTTGGTGACCTGTTCACTTGGCTTGATGAAGCTTTTGTGTCAAAAGCGAAACGTTGCCCAAATAAAAACTACCGATTGTTTACCAAGCTCTTCTGAATAGAGAGGCTTCTTTGACAGGTTGCATGGGAATTTCGAAGTAAAGTAATCTAGTCACTTGGCCTGACGAAGCTTTTATGTCAAAAGCGAAACGTTGCCCAAATAAAAACTACCGATTGTTTACCAAGCTCTTCTGAATAGAGAGGCTTCTTTGACAGGTTGCATGGGAATTTCGAAGTAAAGTAATCTAGTCACTTGGCCTGACGAAGCTTTTATGTCAAAAGCGAAACGTTGCCCAAATAAAAACTACCGATTGTTTACCAAGCTCTTCTGAATAGAGAGGCTTCTTTGACAGGTTGCATGGGAATTTCGAAGTAAAGTAATCTAGTCACTTGGCCTGACGAAGCTTTTATGTCAAAAGCGAAACGTTGCCCAAATAAAAACTACCGATTGTTTACCAAGCTCTTCTGAATAGAGAGGCTTCTTTGACAGGTTGCATGGGAATTTCGAAGTAAAGTAATCTAGTCACTTGGCCTGACGAAGCTTTTATGTCAAAAGCGAAACGTTGCCCAGCAATAAATCTACCGATTGTTATCAAACTTTTCCGAAAAAGTAGGGGGCACTTTTCTGTCCTTTGTATTGTTAGCTAGCCTGATTTTTTATTGCCCCATGCTCATAGAACCAAGAAAAAGCCAAGGTTCACGCCACTTCTGAATTTCTTGGAAGGTGAAAAACAAAGTACGCTTCAGATTATATCCCGGTTAATTATTATTTAAGTGCAATAAATGTTTGTAATTCCCTTATTGTGGAAATAATTAGTCCTACAACTGCTTCACAACAGAGCAGAATAAGTTTTCATATCATGTAAGAATGAGTGTTCCACAAACAAACGCTTCCAGGAACAGAATAGCCAGTTCATCCAGGGTGATAAGTTTTATTTGAAAATGCAAAGCCATAACGAAAATGGTCCATACAAGTAGGATTTTGGAATGTCAGTGAAGTTGCTACTGATACTCTTATCAAAGGAGGAACTTTAAATGTGTTTACTGAGCAGCCTAGTCCAGTTGCACTGCTATCCAATACTTATAAGGGTTATCTGTAAGTTTTCGCTCCCGTCAAAGAGAATGATAGGCAACACTCACTCAGGAGAACAATCGCCTTGGATAATAAACGTTTCACAAATAAAAATTTGTTGAGGCTCTCAACCAAAAGTATACTGATTCAAGTAATAGATTTTGTGTCTCCTTTTTTATTACTGAAATTCACGAAAGACGAAAATCTTGTGCGAACACACAAAAATCATCATATTATCCGAATGATCGAATAGATATAGCAGTAATTTCATGCCTGTGTTTGATCTCTACGACACGAACGTAGTGTTGACTGGAAATGAGTCGCTGTCACCACTGAGCTGTCTTGTTGATAAAATCTGCACCGGGTCATTTAAGTGAGAAGACGGAGTGAGAAAAACTGCAGGCATAAAACTGTCCTGTTTAGTAAGCTCTATTTATCTATGCATGCATCTATAACCTGATAACTAATGGGAACAATATCCATTGACAGATGAAGTGTACAATAGCGAATAACGGTGTTTTCTCGGAGCCGTCCCTAAAATGCCGTACAATTTAAAATCTTGTAATGCCTACCAGTGTGACTCATAAGTAGTGGATGCAGGTCTGAATCTTTTAATATGATATGAAGTGAACAGATTCTGAAGGATCTTTCCGACTGTAACAGCAATTATCGTCACTTGCGGATGTTCGCGCTCACTTCGGTTCAGCAAAGTAAATCAATGTAGAATTAAATTTGATAAATTTCATATATGGACGAACTATGACGCGCATAGCCCCGTTTGAAAGGGTCAAGGATATCATGAATGTCCAAATTTGTTGAGCCTCCCAATAACATCATCTCACTGTTGCTAGTGTGAGAAGATTCGATTTTTGGTGGAGAGTTCGTCCCGTAGGTGAAGCCAATCTATGCTGAAAAGCCGAGAAGCACTGTACAGCTGTTTCATCCTCGTTGGGCATCATCATTTTTTTTTGTGTGTGGAGAGTTCGTCCTGTAAATGAAGCCAATCTATGTTGGAAAGCCTGAACAGCTGAAAAGCTGTACAGTGCTTCTCAGCTTTTCAGCATGGATTGGCTTCACATCATCTCACTGTTCGAGTGCCTGTTCAATCACACATCCGTTCAACAGGATGAAGTTACAAAATTGAAAATTGTTCTCAGTTTGTCGCACACAGAATTTAAATACTTGGTGGATTTCCATAATAATATCATGTGCAATCGAAAGGCATCTTCCAAACCTAAGGAACTAACGCAGTTTGGATAGAATATATGGCCTTTTATCAAGCCATATATGAAATGTAAGGTCAACAGTCCGCACTCTGCAAACAGAAGTCCTCTTGAGTCAACACAATAATTGTATGTGGCCAATCGAGTGTCAAAGCAATGTACTACTGGGTAGCTTTTTGAAGCACATGTACTTTCCGCGAGTTTTACCCTGAAAATAGATTGTCCCCTAAGTGGAGTGAATTACCCGTGGTTATTGCCTGACATCATCACCATGATCATCGGATACAACAACGTCAGTGTTAACACTGGTGCTTTACTGCTGTAAAAGACCGATGTTGCAGGATAATAGATTTATTTGTGACGTTCACGGATTTACACAGGCTAGGGTAGTGTGAGGATGCCTACACCTATTTGAGAGGACGAATAGGTTCCCAAAAGCAAATCCCATGGCTAGAAATACGGCGAATGGGTGCAGGTATACAACTACCTTTTACGAGTTCTTAAGGAACATTCACCTTAGCCGTTCCAATCCCTAACCTGGAAGACTAGGAGATTGTGTTCGCGGTGTTAAGGCCTGACACGATACCAAAACGATCATGTAGTCCCGCGGGATATTTACTCTTTATTGAAACCTGACAAACTCCTTCACGGTTATGACACATATCTGGAATTTTCTGCCCTATCGTAATTTTTTGCTTTCTGTATTCCAGAAATTGTGAACATCCAAAGAATCCGTTGATAAATGGCGGACAAGTTACGGGCATTCTACCCGAAAACGACTAGTGGTATGCTAGAGCAGTGCTGAGAATAGGGGATTATTGAAGTGCCACTGGTTTTCTGAGAGCACAGCATGGTATCCTACGGTACACACAGTGTGTGAGTACTATTGCTGCCGTCCAAATGCAAGCATTTGTAATTTTCTGAAATGAACCGAAAAGAACTGAGTGTACTAGACATATATCTGTCACAGATATTAGGCTGCACGGTTCGGTAGACGATTGCTCACGATAGGTGACCTTGGGGCAGAATGATAGCTTGAATAAAGCTTGTCCTGAAACATTGCCTAAGCTACCAACGGTACCATAATCGACTTATAGGTATTTTACCAATCAGTATTTTTCCATCCTAATCTCCCCTTAAACCTGTTGAGCCTTCATCGACCATGTTAGTTCTGAATGTTTAAGATGTCCAACGTAACTTTTGTTTATTCGTATCCTGAATACCAAATAAAATATACCACTAAATTATGATTTCACTCCTCCACCGGAATACTGAAGGACAGCCAAATATCGGATTCACAAACCAAGGAAGGAGTTACTTGAAGTCGGATCAACGAAGGTCACAAGTCGGAACCCAGAGAGGTCAACGACAGTGGTCGCTGCAGCATAGATCAGAGCCCGAGGGCAGGGGAGGCCAGGCTCAAAGGTCACGTGGTCATCGATCAATCAGTGCACAGGATAACAGAACAACCAATGGAACCGACCGACTGAACAACCAATCCTGCTCGAAGGTCTACCCCGGCTAGCAGCATGTATATTAACACGCACACACACACACAACACTACTCAACGCACAGCCACCAACCCATCGTTGTGCCCCACCACGCTCCATAACAACTCACTGATGATGTCACCTCGATTACTGATGAAATGTTTGCAATCAAACTGCCCAGCTCAGCGAACAAATCGACGACCGTGGACCTGGATATTCGGAGCAAAGCTTCGTTAATTGGTTATCTCTGATTCACATAGGAAGTGCCCTAGAAAAATCCAAGCATAGATGAGGACTGCTATTTGCTTCATCCATTGTCACAGACAAAAGGTGAAGTCAGTCAACAGAGGTGAAAGCAAAAGGCATGACATTTCGAACAACATCCACCTTTTGTATATCAAGGGATATACTTCCATAATTGTGTCACAACTTACTGCTAAAAGACTCCGAGAATGGTAGACCTAAGGCCAGTGGAAATTCAGTTCCATATTCAAATAACTTGACTCCAGAGGCAACAATGTTAACCGAAAACCACCAATTCAGTTGCTTCCCTCCTTAGCGTGAGTCTGTGGGTCGCTACGACCCATGGAAACTGTCATCCCAATCAGCCGCATCAACTATACCGTTGAGTTACTTGTTATTTCCATCGCCTTATACTCTAACGAAACCCGCCTACCCACCTCTCCCCAAGCCTGTCCACATTATCCGGACGTCACCATACACCATTTTATCGTTCACTTGTTTTTCCTCGTTGTGCACGTGAATATAACTTCTTTTAATGCTCATTGCCTTGAATTTCGTATTCCATGAAGTACACTGGTTAGCTAATACACAAATGCTATCTTGGCAAATTAATTTGTAATTATTAGGGCGACTGACGCGTTTTCCTGTCCAAATACTGAGATTTCATTTCAATCTATAAAGCAGTATCAGGCATCTCTCCTTTATCGCATCTCATTCCTGGTGGATAACAGATCTCAGCCATCCACTAAACAGCGGGCAACCTGGAATGGAAGCAGTTGCCGAGTCAACAGTAATGGTTCCTATTACAGGAATTGCAGGGAATATGACTGATCAATAGACAGGGAATTTAGATATGATTAGACCCGCGGCCGTTTGCTTGTAAGCTGATAACCAATCGGATAGGCCATAGATGGTCTGCTGATCTCGTCTGCATGCTGATAATTATCAGGACTTGGCCTTGATTGGCCCATTTTCTTCAAATGTCAACGCTGATACTTATTACTTTGATTTGCCATTTGTAGCCTCGGATACTTGTGATCCGCCTCCAACAGACCTAACCCAAGGATCGCAAGTCAACATTAAGACGTTTTCTCGGGAAATCGCTTGACGTATTTTGGCCAAAGTCTAATATCCCTGATGCTGACGGCTAGGCTGAATTGAATAATGCTTGAACACAAAACTGAGTTCTATAACTTAATCCCAGATTTTTCTACACTGAACTATCCTAGTCACCACGTGATTTAAAGCTTATATGGAGTACTTTACATTTGCTCAATGAACGATGTGAGAGTAGTTTGCTTGCTTCTGGGGATGTTCAGCATTCTCCCGTCTAAGGCTAATGTAGCCTGCATACGCGAAGTTACGTTGCTGAGAGCTTTGTGACAGTAGAAATAGCACTTAACTTGATGGATACCGCTTTGAAGGGAATCAATGAATTGTTGCACGCAAGGACAATGTAGAGAAATGAATAAAGATAAATTACCCATACCCCGGGGTCTTTAGTTTTGCTGGTGTTTACTGCGACATGTGTGAGCTGAGATTACCCTCTGAGTTTTGGATCAGCTTGTGCCATTCGCCTGGTTATTTACTCAGTAAACAATTTGGGCAAAAGAGCTGATATACAATCGAGTCGAGTTGAAGTCTGATCTGTATGTCAGCTAGCTATCATTTAAAACTGCCCATCACTAATGGGCAAATAGCAACCTTAGGACGAAGTTAGGACCTAAGATCATTCGCGGATGTCAAGCGTAGTGTTGCACAGAGAATACTGTGTGCCAAACTAGACCCTCTATAAAATTTCCTCTGTAAAAAACCCGATCGGTTAGTAGAGAATTAAGACGTTGCTATATCAGGTGGTAGGTAAATGGCTGGAGAATATTTTTGGTTTATCTCGCAGACGAACGCACTGTGCAAAGTATCAGCCCAAAAATGGCTTCATTTATCTCTCTACTACCCAGTCATTGGGATATAAATCTTCACTTGGGTTGATTCATCTCTAGCTTGTTCTTCCCCTTTAACAGCTTTCGACTTGATAAACTGCTTCTAGCGACTAACACAGGAGATTCATTTACGTTTCTGACATCTTACCTTGCTTACAATGACATAACTAACAATGAATCAAGGTATTCGTACTTAGCTGTAAAGTAAAAAAGGTGAGTTTTCTAGAACACCAGGATAAGCACTGGATATAAAATAATAAGCCCATGGTCGGTGGCAACAAACCTACATGGTACTGTGTTCAAGGTTCTCCGTGTGGGATTTGAACGTTGTGTGTTTGAACGTGTTTGAATGAATGAAATTAACTGCTTATTTGTAACAGCAGTCCACTTGTTGGACCTGGTACAAAATGATTTTTAATTTGCCTTTACCTGTGCTTACACACACTTAGTAAATCAAAATTGCGTAATTTGTTTATGCTGTGGAAAAACGCGGTGAAACGGGATCTTGGGAATAAAAAAGCATGCTTTCAAGTACCAGCTGAGAGTGAGAACAAGTGAAAACTTCCAAATAGGGGCCGAAAATTAAAAAAAACATGTCGAAGAGCATGCCATTTGATGTGGTTGGACGAATTATCTGTGCAAAGTGCAAAATTCTTGCAACAAACTCTCAAGCGAGAGTTCGTCCTATAAAAAACGCGACCTGTGCTGAAAAACTGAGAAGAAAAAAATTCATTTGCAAATGCCCTTGGTGTTGGCAATAGACTCAACTGAAATTAACGTTAATCCGCAGGCGTCAGTATTCCTCTTTTGAACAGCTGCATAACTTCAGCCTCCTGTTACGGGCGGGACGATACTACTAATTTGGTCGATGAAAACCCCGAACCGTGTACTACTGGTCTCAACCCTGTTGAGTTACACCAGTTACACCTAGTCAGTGAGTTTCCATCAGTCCAGAAAATGAGCGTTTCAGATGAATTTCTATCAAAACCAACTTCATTAACAAATGATGTTATCGTAACACAAAATTTGGTGATCAAGTGAGAAAAAAGCCTTATGTTTTGCATTATTAATTGATATATTAACAAAAATTAGCTCTAATTAATAACTCCAGCGTTCTGCCGTAGAATTCTGTTGCGATTCACTTGGTGGCAACATTTCAATTCATTGCACCAAAATGCATGGTATTCTCCTACAAGGGACAGCAGATCGGTGTCCTGACTGATGACTGCACACACACCTTGGTCAAATCAAAATCACCCAAAAATTGCCCCAGTGCCAAATTCGACGGCAAAACTGATCTGACCATCAATATTTGCTCGATTTTTCGCCTAAGCTGAATAATTTTGTTTTTCTCCGGTGAATATTCCTATACTGAGGTTGCTTCTGTATCATTTGAGTGGATCAAGTCAGAAAACTGTACAAGGGCCAATTTGGAAATTCTGGTTTGACAAATATTGTCCCTTAGCTGTCTTCAATTTGGCCAGTTTGGTTCTACGTGACAAAGTGTGTTGTCATTACTTGTAGTACATAGCCCATCGCCTTCGGAAATCATTTCTCTCAGCCATTTTTGAATCTGTCTCTGTTTTTGACTGGAACTTCAGGTAAACAATATTTTAACCTGGAGAACAGTTAGTGCGTTCCCCAATGATGTTTCTCTCAAACGTGGTGTATTTGATTTTATCTTTTAGACTACACATGTCTTTACAAGTCATATCAAAACATCGAATGCAGATGAGTAACGCCAGGAAAGCTCCCGTTGAGAACATGGGCGAAAACATTTCGACAGATATATTCACCCATGTAAATCATGGAACGATGTATTACCACAGCATTTTATCACAAAAAATAAAATGCTTACCTGGAATGTTCCATAAAATTTATTCGGACGGTACAGAGCGATCAATCCAAATGTGACGAGAATGAGCGGAACGAATATGCCGGATATGATCCACACCACACCATTCTTGTACTTTGGTATAGTCTGTAACCCTACACCGTAGAGCAGCACCAGTAACACAAATGCAGTCAGAATACCTTTGAACCACGATTTATACCCCAAGTGGGTGAGAACGGTTGGAGTGTTAATTCGCAAAGGACATATAGGTGTCTTATGAGCTGCTGTGGGCAGCTTCGGGACCGGTAGAGCTTTTTGGTCAGCTTCATTGTCAACTTCGATTGCTGTTAGATCTTCGTCAAGCAGATATCGGAACACCAAAGATTGTATCCCGATTAGTAAATAAACGAAGCTTACTGTCAGTGCTCCCACTCTGAATACCAAAGTCAGTTGGAAGAACCCACTTATTGCTAATAAAATTATACCGACAACAAACACACTCCAGATGGGTGTATTAAATCGCGGGCCAGTGGTGGCGAGGAAAGGAAATAGCAATCCATCAGACGAAATGGCATACAACAAACGGGAGACTGAGTAGACCGCCACAAGTTTAGAAGGTCCACCTGTCATAACAGATCCGAGCACAGCTACTATCGCAAAAGATGGCTCTTTGGTCAAACGGAAAGCATGTATAAGCGGAAATGATTCGGTGAGTTTTGAATGTGGCGCAATATATGCTATTCCAAAAGCTAGTAGCAGATTTACCATTGTACAAATAAGGATGCCCAGCACCAAGGCAATTGGGAGATCTCGTCTAGGATCGACAGCCTCTTCGCTTGCGGTTGCTAGCGTTTCAAAGCCAGACCCAGCAAACAAAAGGAGTGCGCATCCCTCGAGAAATCTTTCAAAACCGTACGGTAAAAAGCCATTGGTCTCCATGAAGTTGTCTATATCTCCCAGTACGAAACAGGATATCGATAGTACTATCAGTATGATAATTGTCAGGCATGAGAGTATACCGGCAATGCTCACTGTACTATAAGCGCCACTCAAAACAACCAGTATGACGACGATCACGGAAAGGATTGCAACCAGATCTGGGGTATGCTCCATAATGTCTGAATTCTCGATGTTGTAAAGATTGGATTTGCTCCAAAGAAGAATCGTGTTATTACTGATGTAATTTATAACTCTAGAGAATGATTTGGCTGTAGCAGCTGTAGACGTAATCAGCTGAGAAACCATGATCCACCCCGTCCAAAATGCAGCACATTCACCAAGGGTAACATAGGCATACGTGTATAACGACCCAGCTCTTGGAATGAGTGTTGACAATTCGGCAAAGCACAGTGCTGTGCACACCGATGAAATGGAGACAAGTAGGTAGGCAAACGCAGTTGCAGATCCGGTGAAGTCCCGCACAAGTAAGCCGGACACATCTTGAATCCCTATTCCGACAATGTAGGATACACAAAAAGCTGTGAGCTGAGTGAGGTTTAAGCACCTTCTGAGCGGAGTTCTCAACGAAGTCACTGAGCGCAATTGTTTACGCCTGATCGTTCGGCGAAAAAATTCCGAAAGTCTCATTCCTGCACGTTAACAACTATTGTCTGTGTTCCTTTTATTGTTATACGACCTGAAGCTATTCTGTTATAATTCGTGGAGACCACCAATCACCGCCTTCATCTGAGTGTCTATCACACAGTTTTCCCTCGTGGGAGTTACCATTTTGTTTTCCAAATTTGATCTACTCGCTGTTGGCTAGCAGTATAGTCCGACTGCTTCTCGGTGCTATTACTAGCCACTTTACATCTGTTGAAGTAATTTGTTCACTTTACCGCTGGAAAACAACCTGTTTAGATAGAAGATGAAGACCACAGACTTCGTAACTTTTGTTTCTGGTGTTAAGCTGAAATCTGCCTCTGTTTGTCATTATGTATCTACCGAATCTTTGGGAATAAAACCCAGCATGAAAAACCTGCTTTTTAAAAGAAGGTATTAAAAATATGATAATGATAATATGTAATCAGGATTCCCAACATAGTGTCCTCGATGGTAATACTATTTATTGGGGAAAGGTCCCTCGAAAAACATAGACTGACTCATCATCTACTTTGGAAATAAATTCGTATAAGACGATTTTTGTGGATTCAACATATTCCTGTAGTCCATATCGGAAAGGCCGTTGCACCAATGTGCATCCGCAGGTTCCCTTACAGCTACAATGAGAAGACCGGTTTTGGCGTAACAATTGGGTTTGCAGCATGGCCAGCCATATTGAACATCGTGGAATCCTACCCATTTCAAAATGAATCAGAACGCTGGGAGCGAGAAAAATGCAAACTTGTTTCCCGGTTTGATCGTGCAGAAACTAAGAAAAGCATTCCTGCCTCCTCAGTTCTAAAGTAGTTGATTAAAATCCAACTTCTGGTCTATGGCTAGGCTGCGTTGACTCTCTTCCAACCAATTTGAATCTCCAGTCCTCTCCCATCTAATATGCATAAAGTGACATCGGCTAGCGAGGTCTAACATAATTATCCTAGAGCTTCGTCTCAGAAAGGCTTGGTAAACAATCGGTAGTTTTTATTTGGGCAACGTTTCGCTTTTGACACAAAAGCTTCATCAGGCCAAGTGAACAGGTCACCAAGTTGGCCAGGTTATAAGGCAGACGGGGAACCAAACAGTACGTTCGCTTCAGATTAACACACTAGGTCAGTGTTGAGTGTCAATTAATGGCTCTTGTCAGCTAGTGTGGTTGCCCAAATGATGGGTTGGATAATGGATTGGAGGAGTTTCAGCTTAGTTCCGATCGGCTCTTGTTCCTTAATCTTCCACTTCAGGGTGCTTCAGTTGATTATTCACCTCGGGCGCAACTGGTAGATTTTTCTTGGTCTTCGTGGGCTTGTGAGTGCTGCGACAATTTAGTTGGGGAGGGGTGTGAGGTCAAGTGGGATTTAGATGATGACTACTCCTCCTTCTGGTGACCGCACACCAACACGTGTCACCTCGACTGATCCAAGACCGTTCTCCACACGCTTGCCAGTTCCACGCCTTCTATTCTGTTAACACTAGGATGCTTGGCGATTTCTACCGCCTCAGCCATCAGTCTCTGTGATGTGGACCGTAGTCCTCGTCTCAAAACCTCAACATTTTCTAAATCTATTTTGTGCCCCGTATCCAGTGCATGTTCTGCAATTGCCGAGTCTTTTAATAACGCTCGATATTCATCTGCGTTTCTCGGCGGCTTGTTTATTTTCCTCTTATGCTCTACGATTCTGGTGTGAAGCTCCCTGGCCGTCTGTCCTATATAGACCTTAATGCAGTCGCTACACTTGATTTTGTAGACACAGTCCCTAGTTCTGTTTGCCGGGAGGCGATACTTCAATTGCACCAGTGCAGAGCGCAGAGTGTTTCCCCTCTGGAAACCTACGCTTATGTTGACCGTGTTTAGAATCCTTCGAATGGTCTCCGATGTCCCTGGCTTATATGGAATAACAGCCGTCCCAAGCCATTCTCGTTTAGGTTTCGCTACCGGTACCAACATCCTTCGCAATTGACGCCTAATCAAGCTGGCTGGATATCCACTACCCCGAAGTTTGTTGATTACTTCTATTTGGGCCGCTGTCCGATCAACTTCTTCTGTGCACAGGGCCCTTAAACGCTTAAACATTGATGGGGCAATACTAACGAATACCGACTTTGGATGGACAGACGAGTAGTTCAAAACTGCTCCAATGTCAGTTGGCTTTTCGTATACTGTGGTCTTTAGTTCCTCCCGACCTTGTTTCTCATGCAGTCTAAAAATGCCACTGCACCCGAGGTTGAATCTATCTCCATATTAACTTTGATATATGGACTTAGTTCATTCAGGTAATTGTAAAACTCACTAACCTTGTTTCCTTTCATCACGACGAAAGTATCGTCCACATAACGCCAGAATTTCTTGGTTGGGTATGGAAATCCGCCTAGAGTTTTCTGTTCAAATACTTTCATAAATATATTCGCCAAAACCGGGGATATTGGAGATCCCATTGCTAGACCTTGTTCTTGAGTGTAAACCACGCAGTCGAGAACGAAGTGAGTGAGATTTAGGCATGCTTTTATGCCTTCCACTATTTCCTCCACCGTAAGCTGTGTCCGTTCTGAAAGGGAGGTGTCTGCTAGTAGCAGTCGCCTAGCTATTTCTAAAGAGTCCCCTTTTGGCACATTTGTATATAACGAATTGACATCGAAACTTACGAGGATGTTGGCAAAGTCATGCGAATTCTTAATGTAGGTACTAGATTTCCCGGTGAGGGGTTTTAAAATACCGGCCAAGAATCTGGCCAGCTCATGCGGTTGGGAACCTATTTCGTCTACTATCAGTCTCACAGGGACATCTGGTTTATGGATTTTTGGAAGGCCATAAAGCCGTGGTTGGATTGCACTTTTGGGGTACGATCGATACCAGTTACCTTGCCCGAAGCGGTTTATCACGGACCGCAAATATTTGCCAACTTCTATAGAAGTAATATTCGCGTTATCGATCTGCCGGTAATGACCCTCAGCTAGGTGTTGCTTGAATTTCTGAGGAGATAATCACTCTTGTCCATGACAACAGTGGCCTTACCCTTATCCGCCTTTGTAATCTCTATGTTGTTCACCTTCTTTAAGGTGTTTAAAGCTCTTCATTCTGCTGGTGTAATATTTAGAGCTCCTGGCTGCTGGGACTTAAGGACTGTGACCAGCTGTACCCGTAGCTTCTCCGCCTCCATTGGCGGAAGTTTTTGAAACACAGATTCAACGCTAAGGATTATTTCTCCCTCCTTCATCACCCTTTTCTTACTGCAAAATCCAAACCTTTCTCTAATAGACAGCGCTCTTCCTCACTTAGCGGTCTGTTTGATAAATTCACTACTCTACAATAGCTAGTAGAGGGCTCATACTTAGTCACGGGCTCACTAGAATTCTGAGTTTTAGAAAGCAACTTTTCGAACTTACGGATTTGTCTCTCCTTGCAGTGTTGCCCTTAGGTAGCTTTCACTTATGTTCCTTAAGTCTGCGGGCGAGAGCACGGTTTGAAGATCTTGGTTGAGCCGACTTGCGTGGTGCCGGATATCAGATAAACGCCGAGTAGTCAAGTATATCCTCTGTTTAAGGAATGACTTGGCCGCTGAGAATACTATTCGGGCAGAAGCGAGTGACGCGTCCGGTGGCTTAACCAGTAAAGATGTGGGGATTATGTTGTGCTTCAAGCATCCTCCATTGAATATGCGGTGGTTCTCCCAGTTTGCCTCTAGCCTTGCCAATCGAACATAGTCGCTTGACAATTTGCGAACACATGGTTCGTAGTTGTTTTCAATCCTAGAGCTTGCTCGAAAGGCAGTTGCCACTGTAGACTTGCTTTTATTCGTTGTTTTTTATTTCTAGCAATCACGTTTTAGACACCCTATATAGCAATAGAAGTCAACTTATCGCCAAAGATAAATATCCTATATGGATTTTTGCCCTGCACTGGCGATAAAGGGCGGAAGCCCGAATCTATCCAAACGTGAAAAGTTATTCAGCTGCATTCCGTATTCACGAGCATTCGGCATGGAATTCGCCTAAACCAGTACTGTTCACATGAACGTGCAAAGACCATCAAACAAAGCATGATGGACGCGTAGTGGTAGCAGTTGAAGTTATATCCCTCTTGTGTTTCGCAAACTGCGTTGTTCGTGAGATTTGAACAACCTTATCCTGGTCCATCGGCTTTCAGTATCAAAACCACAGCTGAACGAGTCGTCATCTACTGGCCTCAACCAAACCATCGGTCAAACAGCTGTGCACTCGTCAGATTCGGAAATACACCAAATGGTTTGAACAAACCGTGGATTTGATGACGGCACTCCTGGGATCCAACTCTACAGTTTTCTCGCTTGTGTTGACCTTTTGGGTCTTGTCCGATAACTGCAGTCTAGGATAGAAGCAAGTCCTTTCGTTTTTGGATCTCTACGCATCTAAGACACGTGGAGGCCTTGCTCTCGGCCCTGCGGCCAGTAAGCCCATCGTGGGCCTGGCTGCTGACATCAGAGTCACCGAGCTAACTACGCCGCCATCCAGACCTTATACCACCGGAGGCGGAAAGACCTAGCGTGTGCTGTGCTCGATGGGTCATAAAAAGAAATATACAACGGAAACCATGGCCTTACTTTGGACGCCCAAGTGCTTTGGATACGGGTGCTCTATGCTGCGGAACACGTGGATAGCCAAGTCTCGTAGTTCTGTCATCGGCTTGAAGTCTGACCGAGCCAATTACGGGGAAGATAGTTGACCCTACGATCCATGTGATGGGCAATACTGCTGAAGTTTTGGAAAAGCTCACGTCCAGAATTCTTCTCCGGTTCAGTGCTAACGCTCTTACGAGTTGTTTAAACTTGCCGTTATTATCTGGGGGAAGGGGGTGTTGACTGCATTCGTGCCGTACCCATGTTATTCTATTTCAGAAGGTTCTACATCATACACCAACAGACCAAATGGAAGCAACTTCCGTGTCATCCATTCTTGCTCGATGTTTTTATGAAGTGCTTCCTGATCGCTGGATCCGCAGATTGCATCTGTCTTCACTCTAGCTTGCAGTCTTCTTTTGAGAGGTCTGTTTGATAGCTACCTTGATTTGTACGCCGTGCTTCGTCACTCTTTATCGATTGCTTCTAACCTCACTTGGACCTTTGCTGGCGTCTTGAACGTTTTTGATTCGACTGACTCAACAGTCATATCTATCAAGGCGTTTGAAGAGTAGAGTTTCCTAAGGAACAGGTCCGTCTTGCAGGGAAGGGCGTATACCGTTTATATGCACGGTCTTTCCCAGCGGTCTTGTGAAAGAGTACAACCAGTCTACAGAGGGCATATTTCAGTGACAAAAACTGCCAACTAATAATGTTCTCAGTATCCAACTTCTATCAGTATTAAAGACACACTCCAAAACAATATAGTTTGTTGAAAGCATGAGGGGAGTTGAAAGATTCACTCAAGATTCCCTTCAGTAAGCGAAGCCAAACTACACCGAAATGTTGAGAAGCATTGTGCAGCTGTTTCATACTTATTGTGAATCTCTCGGGTGATGCGAACCCGACACATTTTGATTCTTAGTTACACACTACACCGATTGGCCAAGAGCAACTGATCAGCAGTGCGATTAACTTCAACACAGACAAGATACACTGATACTCATTCTTCAGTCACGGAAGTCACATCACGTAGTTACCCGCTCACCGGCTGCTCGCGTGACGACTTGAGGTAGGATACCACGCCCCTTGTGAATTTGAGTCAGTTCGACTAGAACCGTATAAAATCTGCTAGAAAGTTGGGCTATAACCAACCAATTAGCTCACCAACTGAGCATTATTCATTGTCTCTGTCCTGTGTAAATAATTGCTTCATGAGGCTCTGAAACGTTCCTTTACCTTCACGGTGGATAGGACTTTTGAGTTGGTGGTTTTTTTAAACCAAGAACAGCTTGTCTCGACTGCTCTGATAACCTTTAGCTTGTTTTCCAGAAACCGAGTAATAGGCTTGGACGGACAAATTCAGCCTTGTAGCAATGTATGCAATGACATACATTCAAGCTCTTCTACTTGGCCTCTAGGTCATAATCCAGTTTATAAAATCGCCATTGCAAGAGACATTATTGGAGGGTCGTTGGAAGGTCAAAACATATAGCTTTCCACACAATCGGAATGCCCGAGCATTTTTAGAAATAGTCAGAATTGAGGCGGTTTGCGTCAACTGGTAACCGAAGTAACTCCTGAATTATCATGGCAGGTTTTGAATCTCTGCTGCTCCAGCTCATAATAGGCGTCATACTCCGATGCTTCTTGGTCTGACCATATGCGTTACCCACTGATATTTGAAGCAGCTGCGATCCGACCAAGTGGCCAACATTCTGATATCCTTACTTGGCGAATGCGACACAATAAAGTCTTTCTTTATTCAAGTTTGTAAAACCCAATCCGATGCAGCTGTGATTGCACGTGTGTGTGGCGCTGGACATGAATGCCATTGTACACGTACTGTGAAAGTGTGAGTGATTCATTTTGTTTTATTTACTTGACTTTGGTTCAGGATGATTTCACTCTTTTTCTGTGGGGATTGTGGGGACAGGAGGCCCCACAGCATGCCACCCACATCTAGTTAGTGAAAGTAAACAAAAAGTTGTCCCAAACTGGTAACTCGATAAACAGGTAAAACACCAAGGCATCAGCCTACACATTGCACACTCCTAACTCCGACGCGGCCTCGGTCACAACATCCTGTGTGCACACACTCATCACAAATCTACAGCACCTTGTCTATCCGAAGATTCGTGTGACAATGGCCCTAACAGAACACCTTACAACGATGCGCCAGGGCGATTGAGTTTGTGTACCCAGCGCAGGGGTTATATCCTAACTGCTCCCAATGTTTGAAAACGTGTCGACCTAATAAGGAAAAGCTGACTCCTGGTAATTTGGTGCAATGCACAAACAGACGTAGTCGAATCTTGCTAGTGTGCAGTTGTGTTGGATACGAATAGTATCGTTATCATCACCATAGACAATAACAGACCGGTAGTGGAAACTGGTGATTAACTGCCATGGAGGAAAGAAGCCGTCGCAAAAGATGAAGGGAAAGTAGAGGAATGCCGGCTTGCTGGAAAAAGCCATAAGCCCCTGGCGATAACGGTTATGATCGTGGTGCCTACACTTTTTAAAGCCGCTGAAATAAAAACGCCTTGGCATGTTGTTGGAGCAAGATGCCACCAGCTAGACTGACCCAAAGTTCTTTACAAATATCATCCAACACAGATCCAGCACACAACGACAGACAATCGTTGGCTAAGTAGATCGACTAAGAGGCGGCAAAAAAACCTCCACTGGGACCACCTGCGTGTCATATCCTGTAGGTTTTCTGACCACGCGCAAGGAAAAGCACGTAGATCTCACCCAGGAGGGTACGAAGATTCCACAGCACTCAACTTGCCAGTAGTTGTTTTCGTTTTACGTTACCGCGTCATGACTTGTCCTCCGCAAACTTTTCCTAACAAGGGTTTGTAGTTGAAAACAAATTTTTCTTTAATAGACGATGATCGAGTATAATGAGTACAAGCTCAAAACAACTTAATCTAATAGACCATATCAGTTGTCTTGGCGAATTCGGCTCATTATCTGGTAATCACTTATGGACCATCTTAGTAAGTAAATGCTGCAGTTGGTCGACGACTGCGATACCACGGAGACAACTAATCACACGGCTAAAGTCGTATGGGGTCTTCAGTTTCACAGCCTGAAAGTGAAACTTCTCGGGTGGTAGTTTTGTAGACACGGCCTTTGAACCTCAATGACACTTGGTTCTGACACCAAAGGTGGCGCAAATCGACAGCACTGCTATATATGGGTGTGGGAATTCCTGGAATAAGACCTTACTCTTTGACGGTATAAACTGCCTGGGGACCATTTCTGGAATTATTTCCAGGGTAGTTTGTGCAGCGCACACTTGTCAAGTAACAGACAAGGTCCCCAGCATAATATGAGTTTACCAAACCCTCTCCGGATATGCTTTCTACCTCCAGGTTGGCTCTCTCTTGGAGAATTCATTCCAAGATGCTGTTGGTGTCAACATTCAGCAAAAATGTCTAAACCCGCAAGTTGTGTGAAGAGTCTTGGATAGCCCATTGTAAATTGTAATGCAACCACAGATATGGAAGTAAATAGCACAGATCACATTCAAGAATGTTCAGAGCTTTCCTCGTGAGCCAACTATATGAAGAATAACCGATCCATCCAAGGATTTAAAGGCTCCTTTGAATCAGACAAATTAAGATGAAAGTACGGTTAAACAGCATGCACTTACTAGGTGTTACCTGAGAAGCATAATCAGTAAACATGGAGCAGCTATCGGTACGGTGAACTAAGATTATGAAGCGAGTCAACGATGGTTTGCAAGCTGTGATTTCCGGGAGGGGTTTACAACCCGTTTGAGCGATATGAGCTTCTGAAAATGTCCTTTGTGAAGGCTTTTACATTTAATCCACACAAAAAATGTAGTGGAATAAAAAAGGTCCCTATGTGGGGGCTTAGGGGTTAGGAAGAAGACGAGTTATAAAGCAGTCATGTTGCTCTTCTCGAGAAATACACTCATTTGTATATCAATTTGGTTTTTGCGAGAGACTCACCTGGAACCCAGCTGAATCTCCCGTTTGTGATGTTTTCAGGCAACTGAATGTGCTGCACCAGGCCGCCTCATGTTCCAGTTGCTACGATATTCGAGATATCGCGATACATGTATATACGTAATGTACTACTCATAAGGTTGTCGAAGAATTTTCAGCAACCTTATGAGTAGTACATTACGTACAGTCATGTTGCTGTTTAGATGATACAGTCATATAAAAAATCAGTGAGCAAATACAAAACGGCTACTGACCAACTGGCCACTCGGCGTTTGGTTGGTTTGTCGCTTCAGTATGAGTCAGCACATGTCGTTCGATGTGTGCGTGTGTCCATCCAACACATTCACATGTCAGATCAAACGCCATTCATATGACCTTTTTTGGGGATTGCATTGGAATTATTACTGGAGCTCCCGTTCGCCGTGAACGTCATGCTTTGATGGGTAGAATGTTCATGAATTGCGATTCTCTCCAATTTAATTGCACTTGCATTTGTTGCTATTTCAGGTATGTCTAGCTGTGTGTCCAGAAGTAATCCACTGGTGTCTGACTTCCTTTCGCGGAATTTGCGATGACGTTTTCATAGTTTCTTTCTTGTCGTCTACATAGCACAAAACTTCCGCTGTGAATTAGTCTCCCCGGTGCTCAGCTACGCATGTGACCAAGAAACTGAAGAACAAATTCTGCTTCAATCGGGCGGATTTCCCGAATTTTGTTCCCATAAGGCTGGTTAAATTTGTCCACAAACCTGGTGTTATATTGACTCACCTGGGTAACAGTGAACATGGTGCTGAGGGCTGTCCCCATTCTCCGCAAGAAAGAAGACTCATTTGGTGGTTAGTTTACGAAATCAGAATAAGAAAGTGATCGAAAATGATGATTAACCTTTGCAAAGCCCGGATTATTTAATCACAATGACCAGCGAAATATCAGCAAACAAATTAACAATCGGTATACAACTGCGTTGTACTGATTCCAAGACTCCCCATCTTACATAAGGGTTACTTTTCCAAACATCCGGTGAGAAGTACTGTAGAATACTTCGACGTATTCGGGAAAGCCCACTTGAGTGAAGCGCAAAATCACAATCCAGAAATTGTGGATTCATGAGATTTATCAATAAAATGCGGTATTACATGTATAAAATACGTAATGAAAGGGGTGCAAATATCAAATTATGCGGGTCTCCGTCTAGATTGTTGCGCAAAGTGATGCAAGTCCAAATAAATCCCGGAGAAGAGGGCAAACCTATCTTACTTAGCGATACGCGCCTGCGCACAAAACGCGGTAACGCAAAATGGTCAAAAAGTGCGCGCAAAAGATGGTCGACCAAATTGGTTCGACATGTCAAGGGTTAAAAGTCCATGAGGGATTACAAATGTATATCGAGTCTGTGAGGTAGACGCAGTAAACAGCAGGCACAGACAAGGGAAGGGTTTGACCCGGGAAAAGAAGTACGGGTACAGTCATGCACCCTACTGGTTTGCACACGATTAAGGATAAGTCTTGCTGACTCTTAGTGCTATTCCTCACAAAAGTTCACCTTCTCCGCTACCGCGTAAAACAAATCCTGCTTGTTTAACGAGAGATAATAAAATTGTTCTTAGTCGGTTAAAATCGATAGTTCTCTTCAGCGAGGAATTGATTGTATCACTTCTTAGTAAAACAGATAGCAAAGCAAACAGCTCTGTGATAATCGTCAGCTTGCATTCGGCCTAATCACAAGTCCTACCACTGGTCTGACATTTCAGGGAATGACAACCAGATGGATGCAAAGTGGGAATCACTGCTTACTTTCTAATCTGTTGGGAGGATTTCATGAAAACTCGACGGAGAGACGCATTCGTCCTAGTCCGAAACCGAATACCGTCTCCTAGTGTTGAACAACTGTTTAAACTTCCGAAGCTGTTTTCCCGATTGCGTTCATTGCGAAATTTGTCGCAGTTAGTGGGTCCGTTTACAGATGGCAATGAAGCTGATGTAGTTTTATGAGGAGATGATGGAATTACGAAAGAATCCTTGCTTCTTTGTGGTAATACAGAAGAGTGTATCGTGAGACAAATTCACGCTACGAATGCTCGGAATTTTTCCAGCAAAGTTGTTCCATATGGGCTACGAATCTTATGGGGGTGAATAAATGGGAAAGCGAAGTATGATGGTTACATCTCAGCGCAGTGTGAATTGGATGGTTAGTGTGTGACTGATACAATCTGAACTATGTCATCAGCGTGAGGCAGTCAGGTGCGTGATGGACGGACCAACTCATTTAAAGCCTCAGTTTCAAGAGTACGCAAGAAAAGATAAGCAACTATGGGCGATGGTGAACAGCCCACAGCAACATCGCCAGTCTGTCCATACAGTTCGTTTTGAACTTTGGAGCAAATGAGGGTTAGACACAGTTCCACACCAGTAATTGCATCAGCGGAGGATACGATAATTGTGCTAGAGACAAATCGTCACGCGAAACTACAGGACAGAAATCATAAACACTCTTTAATTGGTACACTAATATTAGCAGCTTTTACGTCAAAAGTGGCTTCTACTTCTTCAAGAGTGATAGGGGTAGATTAAAGAAAATTAACAAAACCGAGAAAGCAATTCAAATGAGCTAGCTGGTACTGCGACATCAAAAATTACTTAATTGTGTAATGTGTTGTTGTACCACGTGTATCAGGTTTGAAATCGACTAAAAAACTTTACGTCGTTTTTTGCGGAAAAGTAGTCGCACCTTACTTTTTTGTTTGCTTTTTAAGAAAATGTACCTGTTAGTGTGGAGATTTTTTGGTCTTTAGCCCGTTATGGGAAGCTAATACAGTCTGAACAAGCCTTTCTGTATCCTTGGAGACCTTATTCAGAAGCTGAAACTGAGAAAGCGTGTTGTGCCCCTTGATTTAACGCTATTCATATAGTCGACTAAATGTCTGAACAGCCGACTACCGGTTTCAGCTTTCTTAAGCTCATCAAGTAGGCGTAGTTGATCAATCTTATTTCCTATCTGGGCACTAATATGCGAATAATTTATGATATCATTTACAGCTCACTCTTTAAAAGAACAGCGTCAATAAGAGATTCAGCTACGATACTGTGAATCTATTTTGGGAAAAGGAACGTATCCCATCCTGGTCACCATCTTTAGTGCTCCACTCTTTCAATATTGATAAGTCTAATTTTTCTGCCTCGAGTGACTTGCTTACAAAAATTGTCTTTGTTAAAGTACGGGTTTGTGATCCAAGTGCATAAAGAGGAGACAGTCTGTGAGTTGTACTCTTGCTGTTTGCACACCGTTTTTCTGTATATACATACATTCCAGTCCATATTCTTGTTGAGACTATCATCCGACAAACTTCTCGTTACTGTCTTTTTATTGACTGATACATCGGTAGAATTACTAAATGAACCGCATGATGATTTAATCGTTCACACAGTAACCCACGCTAAGTTGCTTGCAACGAAGCAACTAACTTTAACAAGTTGGTTATGTGACAATATTCGGTGTTTATTTTGTTACGTTCAGAAGGCAGGTTATGTGTGTCCAAATTTCGCTGGCATGATCGACCGCTTATGATATTTTAAGAACCAGTTCACAGATTGAACTCAATCCTACTGTTATCTGCTTATGGTCTCGGTCTAGAAGCATCCCCGTATGTCTAAGAACAGTCATCAGTTCTTGCATATAAAGATCCACTGCGGTGCTTACATGACAGTTTGATATTTGCCTTTTTTCTCATACTCAATGCTAATCCTTGTGTAAGTCTGAATGTAATGTGCTGCTGAGCAGTAAGATCGGAAGAGTTGTGCAGAGCCACTGGAAATATTTGCACTTTTGGGATTTTTTTGCACGTCTGGTTTTTGGCATAAAATCGGCTTTCCTCCCTGTTTTGTGTTGTGTTCAACAGGGGCGTGTCCTATCCTATCCTTGTCTGAACTAATCGAACACATAATGATAATGATCTTCGACAGAAACTAGTTTATTGCAATAAACAGTACCTCTTTAGCAATTTGGCTGCCAACCGGTGAAAAGTTGAATGAACTAGGTCTGGTTATGCGTTGGATATATTGCAGGTTTGTAACCAAGACTACCAGTGCTTCTCTAAAAGTCTCACACTTCAGTGTCGGTCACCAAAATGTATGAAATGCTTTCAGTAGCCTGGTAATCAGAAACGATCACGTGAGCTTCGAGAATTACGATATGTAACTGTATCATCTTTCGGGGAAAAATTATTTCAATCATTTGTCAAAAACAACCTCACCAAGTCTTTGACCGTAGTGAAACACATCGAATGAGCTCACGGCAATAGGTCAAACGGCCATTTGGTTGTCAGTCTCAGGTTGTTGGCAAAAGAACCACGTGCTTTCTGACCGTTTTTCAAAGTTGAGAATATGATTTGGGTGGGAAATTTAGTTCTACCAGCCGGTTACTCACTAAGACACGTTTACCAGCAGCAAGAAGTCAACCGTCACCGATGGTCTCGGATCGTTGGAAATTTACCAATCGGTGGACTTCGACCAAACATTTAATTCGGGTACTCCGCAGGGATCGATGAATATGCACAGTAACTCCTGGAGTCATATCTAAAATCCATAAGAAGCATCTGCTAAGCAGTAAATTGGTTGCCTCCGACTGTTTCCTTCCCAGTCGTGGTTCTGACAAACATGGCTTTGCGGTCGACAGTGAAAACTGAAACTTTTCAAGGCAGTCAATTAAAAAATGTGGCTAACGAACAGGAGTCAACAATCCGGAGTATAATAAAAAAAAAATTTTCTCCACCTGAATAATGACAATTCTAAGGGAACACAAGGATGGAGGTTGAGTGCAATTTCACGACTGGCTTTGCCTTATTTTTAAAATGATACCAACTACAGATACCAAAGGTGTACTGTGACTATATACATCACCGTGACAATGGGCAAATCACACGCATGTTAGAAATAGGGACTAAGCTAGGAACCCCTTCTAGAGTTTGTTGCGTGCAACGGATGTTGAAGAAAGTATAAACTTGGGGTTAGTCCGCAGTTGTGGTGCAATCACTTTTAAAAAATATTCTCAAGGAACAGAGCTTTTCACAAATACTGTATTTTGAACACCTAGTATAAGCACAAACCCAAGAAAATATTTTATAAATTCACGTCCGTTAAATCGTGTGTTTCAGGACTTGGTAGAACTGAATCCTTTTTGCTGTCAGCTTCACTGAACCATATGCCGTAAGTGAAGTAGAACACGAGACCTGGAGGGAAGAGATAGAACAAATTGACAATGTGAGGTTTGAAGTGAGTCGAGCAGTCCTCACAGCACAGCAACTTTAGGATTCAAATAGGCAATATCTAACTTACGTCTGCAAGGAGTGTAAAACGGAACGCTGGGTAAATGATGCCAGTTGCATTCGGCTTGGGATCAATAATGTTTAAAAAGTAAATTGCGTCCGAGTCCGTTTATGGTCTGATGGCTCTGGCACCGGACCAGTCGTTTGGAGAAATCGACCCAGGTGGGTGACAGCAATCGGACTGGCACAAGCCATGCTCATTTGGGCTATACATGCTACCGTTCTGGTTACTACAAATAAGTGATCGACTGAGATGGCTAGATTTTGAATCCGGAAAGAGATGATAAAAAATAAGAACATAGCTTGCGGATCAAGGTATGTCAGGGACAACGACTACCAAATCGGCGAAATTTATTAGGTTCACTTTCATGTGTATGACTTGCTAGTTCACGAGATCGACTGTTTTATTTAGTTCAGTGTCGCTTCCTTATAGTAGGATTGTAGGTTTACATACATTATTGTGGACCGCTCAATATTGGAATACACATGAGGATGAATTTCAAGTTCTTCAGAGCATTCAAACCCGTATTTGTCGTTTTTTCCCTTTGGCTACTTCGTCGGGGATTTTCCACAGTCTGGTCACGTCAGACAAATTGGTATTTTTGGTTGCAACCCAAGTTACTGTGCAACCTAATCAAACGGTATTGTTCAGAGGCGTATTAGATCTAGATGGTAATGTAGAGAACAAAACAATCACCAAGATTATTAAACGTAAAATGGTGCTAATCGACTCTTCGTAAAATTATTCCAACTGCTGCTTAGATAAACCTACGGTCATTACGTGCACTAGTTATCCATCCGCCAGAAACGTCTATCCGATAACCACAGATGTCTTGGCAGCTGAATGCCGACAAAAGAGAATGCCGGCAAGAGACCCTAGAAAATTAATGGAATGTCAAAATAAAGGCGCTCATGCCGGTCGATTCATTTTAGCTATGGTAAATCAGGCGAGCTCAGCGTGCGCTGACTTAGAGGTGGCAACATAATCGTCCAACATGTCAGGTGTCAAAGCCCGGTACAGTCATGAATACGCACTGATGCTGAGCCCACACGCCACCCAAGCCCAGGTCCAATGTTTCGCAAATTCAGTGTGTTAGTTTACCTGGAGGATCATGTCCAATCAGATGGATGGTTGATCACATGAGGGTGATGTGAATAAAAGAACGACTTCGGTGCATTTGGGAAAGCAGATTTTCCGGCACTGCCGAACTGGTACACTTGTATGTGCCCAAGTGTAAAATCCTCACTTTTGACAGTCTCCTTACGTTATCAGTCGATAAGCCCGGTCAGTTGATCATGAGAACTTCCGTGGGTGCTATCTGACAGGCGTGATAAGATCGAAGCAAACTAAACAACCATATATTTTGGTGATAAGGTGAGGAGTTTTAGGATTTACAATAAAGACTCCATCCCGCAAGTAACATCATTCTAAACTGAGAAACCGATGAATACTGTACAGCTCTTTTGTCCTCGTTGAGAATCATGAGCTTTGCGCACCTCTAATCCACTTGAAGACCCCAACCCGGGACCTCGTGGACAGTGACAGAAGACTAAGTAGTTAGCCCACAAACAGCCGATCACTCAGTCTACAGTCACCCGATTCACATCACGTCACATCTTGTTATATCAGACCGTTTGTTAATGTAAATATCACTTCAACGTGAAATGCTCGTCCTCGGGAAAGCCGTGTTTGGTAAGCCTTTTTGAATGTCTTATCGAATGGTGCATTTATCGAAGGCGCCAAATATTAAGCACATGTTCATTGGCCCCTCAAGCAATAGTACGAGCTAAGCTAAGCTCCCTAGAAAGCAAGCCTCAATCCACTGCTGAATGAAACTGGTGGGAGGTTTTGACTTGATTAAATGTTCTAACATCTCTAGAGCTACACTTATTAAATCTTCAGTTCTTGGGCTGTGGTCTACCATACTTGTTGACAGTCTTTCCTCATGTTTTTAAATCCAGAAATTTAGTACGCCGATTCTTCTAATTCCAGGTGTCCAGATTCTGTCACATTCATTCTTCGTCGTCCCTACCACACTGGTTGGTGTTACAATCTGACCACGAGCCCCTCAGAAGGAACACATCACCAGCGCGTGCATCCATTTGAAACTACAAGCGACCACGCAGAATTAACGGGTTTAACACGAGTATGCACCGTTGTTATACTATATGGATGGAGATGTTTGCGCTATTGGCTTTGCTCTGTCATAGACGACCGTGAAAGTACCGTCATCCATGTTTTAAAAGTCCTCCGTATGCAACATGCTGACGCACACGGATTTCTCGTATTATATGGATACAGTAGAAATGAACGGAAAGTGCATTTTTCGTGATCAGAATGCATAAATTCCAGTCTTGTGGCGCAAGACATAGCTGTGCGTACAAACCCACACAGCCTAACTCACCAATTAGTGACCAGACTGCAAACTGTCCCCAGGCGTCTGCACCCATTCGGGTCATCAACAAGACATTGGCAATAATGGCGCCACACGGAGCAACTGGCATGAGGGGTGTCTAAAATAAAAATCAGGGCAATCAAAAACGAGAGCTTCAATTTCAGTTACATTAACGCCAAGTTAGTTTGCAAATATTTTGTCAAAAGCACGGTAACTTCACGCGTAATAAAACACACCAAATTTGAAAGTGGCCGTTTGAAAAAAAAATTCCCAACTTGCACGTTGCAGGTTTTGTCATCCGAATTGGCATCCCTATCGCAACTGACCACTAAACGCATAAATACGGTGGACCAATGTATGATAGTCATTTTTTGTAGGAAATAAAGCCTTAACAGAAACATGCAATTAGGTTACGGTTAGCTACAGTAGACACCTTAGGATTGAGTTTATTCATCAGCCTGTAGTGCAAAAGGCATGAATTTTATCCATCTAGTTTCTATCAGAAGGGTTCATTGACTTGTGGACATTAACGGGTACTGAAACTAAGCAGACGTACGTCTAACCGAAATCCAATTCGTTGTTTGAAATTCGTTAGAAAACATTTACCACAATATTCCATCCAGGTAAGATAAAGATATTCAAGCTGTCTTCAGGTGAGGCACCACCGTAATGCTTTTCGCGTTTTGTAAACTGAAGCACATCATGCAGTTAAAACTGATCCGTTGAAGGTCTGTGGTAAAGTCCAATGCTATGTTGTATTGCGAATGAGTTCTCCATCCATGTGTGTATCACCTCGTCGTTCGTTCAGCAACAGCACCGTTTTGGTACCTAACTGCCACACCGCCCAACGAAGCACGAGGGCTGGGATACTGCCAGGTTGTCCAAGCTCAGAGAGGGGAAGTCGAGAGGCAGGGGTCGGGTTCGAACCACGGGCCTTCCGCAGTAAATTCGCCTTCTAACCCCTGAGCCATCTCGCCCCCTGTGCGCCACCCAGGTACAACAGTGGCGGTGCCTATTTAAAACTTTTCCGTAAATTCATAAAATCATGCGCGAATTTACTCGAACACTGCACATAAAAACGGTACTCCCTCTCCCTCGGCACAATCATCCTTGTATGGAAGATCACAATTTCCGATTCAGGATAATGTAGGCTTTTATATCAGGGAGACTTGTCAGGTCTATCCACGCTCGAACCTGTTGTATAGATTATGGGCTGTATCGTTGTGAAGTGTATTTGCAAATTCACTACACGGTCATTAAGACAATTGGAGACTGATAGAGATATGCTTATTAGCGTCGTTAACCTCGTACAGCCGTTTTAGAATTTCTGACTCAAAAGTTCATTCTGAAATTAAAACTCGTGTTTTCGTTGGAGATCTGGTAAAGTGTAAGGTAAAAAGTACTCCCAAAATATATCCGAAAATCCTACGCCTGCAAACCTGAATATCCCTTGCCATCTCGTAGCCCTAAAATTCTCACAAGGAGGATTTCCAAACAGTCAGTAACCTGTGTGCCAAAACGTCGTGCTGGAATCTGTTAAGTTCCAGCATTAGACGACGATGTCTGGCCTTTTCAGAAATCGGATTCAGCCACAAGCATGCATATGGAGATGAGCTGGATTTGACTCTGTACACTTCGTAGGATCACTTCACCCAAGTCCGCCCTTTTGTGCTATACTCTTTGGTGCAGACCAAGACATGTCCAACATAGGCTTCAAAAGATGATTTCAATCCAGGTGAATGTGCGCTTCGATGCAGTTTCACCTAACTGACGCCACACCACTTCAATACAAAAAAGAAGCAGAAGCAAAATGCATCCCGGACAGTTGTAAGTACGCCACCTGATTTTCCTAGAGGCGAGTATATGGATACTCGGACAAAGGGCAGTGTGGGACTGAGTCGATCGACCTTATGTTTTTTTTAATTGGCTCCAACACACTGTCCGCTGTCCTTGTAGGCTGTTCCAACATGCGGTCTCCCAAATGACGGTCACTTAATGGCTCCAATCAACGTGGCACAGACAGCGGGAAAAGACTACATGACAGGTTTTTGGCATGAGAGGACCAAATTATTTTGTAAGTGAAAGTTCTGAATACTTGAAACTATCAGGTGAAATGGTGAGTCACAGGCTGCGTAGGGTTCAGTAAATGGGTGACCGCGAAAGACGACGGGGAGCCGGTGTAAGCAGCTAAATACTGATTGGTGATTCTTAACAGAAATCCCAACGGTCAAACTGCATAATACTCAAGTTCGATAGCTATTTTTCACTTTTAACTTTGTCTTAGTTTACTTTACTCTCCCCCAGGGAACCAAAGCACACGAATGTCACTACAGGTAATGTTAGTGGCTGCGGTTGCAGTGCGTGTGACGTCGTTTTCACTCCATTTCGGAGAAGCGCAGTCAGGTGGCACAATTGGAAAGGGTATACTGACCTTGTTCAAATACAGTCGATTGAAACACCTCTGCTCCAAGTCTTGCCTTTTCCGAAATTCATCGTCTGGGGTGAAAGGACAAAAACTGATCTAAAATGAGGTGGCAATTTACCGTACACAAATATGCAGGGCGGCTTCATGTGCGAGCTAGCTGTCAGTTGATGACAATTCATGTGAATTTTTAACGCTATGCAAACAATTGCGCTGTACCGATTCCAAGAATCCTCATCTCACGTGAAGATTACTTTTCCAAATATCCGGTGAGAGGTACAGTCATCCGCCCTACGGGTGTAGACACGTTTAAGGATACTCCTGCTGATTCTTAGTGCTCTCCCTAACAAAAGTTCAATTTCTCCGCTACAGCGCGGAACTAATCCTGCTTGTTTAACAGAGAGAATAAAACCGATTTGGTCGGTTAGAATCGATAGTTCTCTTCAGCGAGGAATTGATTATATAACCTTTTAGTAAAATTCAGATAGCGAAGCAAACAGCTCTGTGATGATCATCAGCTTGCGTTCGGTCTGATCACAAGTCCTACCACTGGCCTAACATTTCAGGGAATGACAACCAGATGGATGCAAAGTGAGAATCACTATTTACTTTCTAATCTGCTAGGAGGATTTCATGAAAACTCGACGGAGAGACGCATTCGTCCTAGTCCGAAACCGAATACCGTCTCCTAGTGTTGAACAACTGTTTAAACTTCCGAAGCTGTTTTCCCGATTGCGCTTATTGCGAAATTTGTCGCAGTTAGTGGGTCCGTTTACAGATGGCAATGAAGCTGATGTAGTTTTATGAGGAGATGATGGAATTGCGGAAGAATCCTTGCTTCTTTATGGTAATGGAGAAGAGTGTGTCGTCAGGCGACTTCACGCTACGAATACTCTGAATTTTTCCAGCACATTCGCTTCATATTGCCTACGAATCATATGGGTAAATAATTGGAATTGCGAAGTAAGATTGTGGAACTTTCAATCTTTGGCGGTAGTTGCGAAGACCAATTAAAAACTTATTCCCTTAAGATGTGTTTTATGAGCGTTTTTATTAACAGATTCGCTTTCTTACAAACTGAGCGATGTAGCCAGCATAGTAAAATCGTACATCTGACAGTTCTTACCCTTTTTATCTATACAATTTCCCTGCACAATACAGCGGAGCCGAACGGTGTTCGGTAGCGCTCTAAGTAGTGTCTCAGGTGACGACCGCCCTAATGAGTCTCATCACTGTCCCTCTCAGTTTCGCCACGGCATGGTGAGCAAGCCGATTTCAGTGTGCTTCGGATCACGGACATTGCCTACCCACTCTGCCACATTTGTCAGTCCTCCAAAGAGTCAGAAGAGCAATACACCATTCCAATCCACACCACAACTTGTAAACATTAAGTTCCGATCAATAACTACTACACAACCGAGTCAGCATGTCCACCAGAGGACACAACATCACACCGGTGCCTCAGCTAGATCAGAGGTAGCTACAGATTTACACTATATAAGGCAGTAGAGCTGAATAGATTTGAAACTCATTTGAAAATCACCATCACCACCACCTTCTGTCTAGACCGGTATGATTTTGTTCTGCAGATGTTCCATTTACCATACCATCAGTTTATCAAAAGACCAGGTGTTTGAAATCCAGTCCTTGGAGAAGCCCTCTGGTCCAATATCCGCTTCATTAAACTAGGTACTATCATTTTTACTGCTAATAACATCCGTTGATACATTCTGTCGAAGTTCGCGCTGCATTCGCTTATGATGTCCCCATGATGCCAGTGGACCTCAGTAATACGCGTCAGTGGAAGCTCGTGTTCGTTAAATCAACATCGCATCTAGTACACGATCAGGCTTTGTGTCTGGTAAACTCTGACTCGCACATGACATTGTTCTGTTTGGCAAGAACTTCGAGGAGGGCTCACGATACATGCTGAATAATTCCCCCAGTCTTCTCTATCTGTTGCAGCTCACTGTTCGGAGAAAATCTTACACCGGGACAAATAAGATTCACTTCAATTTACAGATCCCAAAATGCCTCAAATTTTAGAGACTGCGGAGCAATATTCTACCTTGCTTCAAGTAAATCAGCCCGAGATTTACCTTCCTTAGGGAACTGTGTTACGATATTATTCTATGGGTAATTTTTTAGTACTGAGGTGCATGCATACCTCATTTTGACTTTTTTCGTGGTAAAATCTCTCCTCGCAGATGGGACGTCAAGCTATCCAAAATCACAAATTTTATCCAGGTGAACTCAGTGGTTGGGTTGCTGCGGTATTATCGAACTCCAGAGTCGCGACACTTGCAAATTCGAACTGTCGTCATTTCCTTCTCTGGGACAGCTACAGCAACGTGACAACGCACATGACTTCAATACGGCGCCATTTGTTTGGCAAGGCAGCCAACAGGGAATTTTTTTTACAAACTCAGTACTGTCGCTAATCGTGACCACAACAACACGGCAACAACAACGCGGTCAATTGGTGTTCGAATAAATGGTGATCAGGAGAGCAAAGCTGGCTGATGTGCCGTCACGTGATAGAAACCATGATACTAGTTGTAGTGGTTTTGTTTGATACTAGCTGATGTTGCGTTGAATCCTAAAAAATTCGTCATCCTGGCAGAACATTATTGGCAGACACGTTTCGATTCCATTCCGGATCATGCACCCCCTAAACACTGCGTCCACGTTTGCAGCACGAAATTATGGTGCGATCCTTCGAGTCCACGCTGTTGAACAAATCGCGAGCCCCTATTATACTCGAGCAACATTCGGACAAAATAACACTACAAAATCACTCAATGGGGTGAAGAATACCGTCACAGAATCACCATCAGTGTTGATGACCAGCCAAAGATTGGTTCAAGACACACGAGAACCGATTCTTCTATATTTAGGTTCTTTTTGACTCCACTGCTGCGAACTGATGAATTGCTTATCTACCTAGGTCACAGAAGTTGGTCCTTGTAGTGATAGGGGGTGACGCATAGCACTCAAGAACTTACAAGGCGACAAGATAAGCCATTACTTGTCCGAATACGGTTCAAAAACTACCAACTAGTCACTTCAATATTTCACAATCTAAGGTCAACACAAACTACCAAAGTTGTCCGGTCAATAACCTTCATTTATTTTCTGCAAGCAATGCAGAGGAACAGTATAAGCATTACAAACACAAGCTACATAGGAACCAGTCGGAAGTTGAAAAAATCACAATCGTGAGAACGTCGAGCAGCCAATGTAGGGCTAAGAATGGCCTGCAGGAGATTGTCTGTACACTGATAAAAATTCAGTGATTTTGTTCAATAAAATGAGTTTCATAAGCTGACTAAGACCTTTTTCTTAGTCAGTTGCCATTGTCACGATACAACTGGTTTTCTCCCAAAGCCTTATGTAGGCTGATACCTGTTCAGCTCAGCGTGACATTGGCTCCCGGATTAGCGCTTACAGTATCACCACAAATGTACATTTTGTCTCCTTATTTGGACAACAGGAGTGAGAGATTCGAGTTTACAGTAGTTCAAGCTTGCATGCCTTTTTTACTAACATCATTCACGTGCTACCACGGTACTGCCACAAGTATTTTCGCGAATTCACATCAAGCTGAGGAAGAAGTGTACTCAAGCTTCGTACATAGCATTTTTGCTACTCATAAGGTAATCATAAGGTTCGGTAGCGTCTATTTTGATTGCAGGCACTTTGGACAACAGGAGTGAGAGATTCGAGTTAACAGTAGTTCAAGCTTGCATGCTTTTTTACTAACATTAGTCAGGTTCTGCTACGGTACTACCACAAGTATTTTCGCGAATTCACATCCAGCTAAAAAAGAAGTGTACCCAGGCTTCGTACATAGCATTTTCGATAAGGTAATCATAAGGTTTAATAGCATCTATTTTGATTGCAGGCAGTGGCAGTGTGGCGGTCCACACATTGCCACACTGAAAGGAGAGTCTGTTAAGTAGATTAGCCTCCTAATTTTTTCTACTCGATGAAGTGGTAGGACAACTAGGCCCGTTTTTCGCTTTTCCAAGATATATATCTACAAAATCTAGATAAGCAAACTTACCTACAACCTAGTTTCTGTGTAAACTAGAATATTTGTCCGAATGATCAAGAGTATACAGAGAGAGAGAGAGTGGCTTTGTTATCCGTAATGCGCGTGTTTTAACCCAGTTTCCGCCAAAACAACTGCACAAGATCGAGGAAATTTTAGGCAACAATATCCAAACTAAGGATTTTTCTTCTTTATGTGCAATTTTATAATTTATTTTTACCCCTTCTGCGTCAGAGAATGATTGGCATGCAGCTTGTCACATTTTTCGGCAGTCCCACTGTCCAGCTTCCTTCAGAAAAACATTCCCGAGTCGAAAACAGTACAGAATTTGTCGCTATCACCAGTCGCACAATACATTCGGATAAAATATCACCCACTTGGAAAAAACAGCACATTTCAGAGTTAATAATACATTACTTACCCTGAAACCTCCAATAAAGCTTTTTGGTTTGTAAGTACAGAGGACCAGGAATGTGACTACTACGAGTCCACATAGTATTGCAGGTATAATCCACAGGGCGACGTGAAAACGAACCACATTTATGCTCACTACAATCCCCAGCATGAGGGCTGAAGCGGTGAAACCAATCAGCAAATACGTAAAGGAACTGCGAGACTGTAACCAGGCTAGAGAATTAGGAAGATAAATGCGCATATGGACTTCATTCCCTACGCCTGTCCCACAATGGTCTAGGTCATGTTCTTCCAAATAGGCAACATCCTCGTTAGGAACATAACGAAAAACCATTAGATTGAGACTGACCAAAATGTAGCAAAACAATGTGAAGATTTTCATGACTTCATACAGGCACACAATTTTGACAAACACCGCTAACAATATAGATGGAACAGATCCCATTAACACGCTCCACATTGGTATTCTAGTGCGTTTATTGATAATGGATAGAAATTTGAATAGCAAGCCATCATCGGCTACAGCATAGAGGATTCGTGGTACAGTATACATAACTACCAGTTTCGTGACTCCGGTTCCCAAGACCGTTGCAATCACTGCTATAACCAAGAGCACAGGATTATGAGGCTGCTTGAAAGCATTTATAAAAGACAAATCCTCCGAGAGGACCTCAGTGGGAACCAAATATGCCAATCCAAACGAAGCAGTTACATGAATGATTGTACATACACCAATACTGATTAGAAAGGCAACTGGTAGGTCCCGACGAGGATTTTTGGCCTCTTCACTCAAATTCGCTAATGACTCAAAACCAGAAAGACCAAACAGGGCCATCGCAGTTCCACCAAAGAATCCACCTAAGCCTTGGGGAAGAAAACTCTCGCTGTAGTTCTTTCCATCGCCCAGAGCGAAACAGGCAATCAGCATGACAACCAAACACATTAGTTGAAGACCACAAAACACAGCATTTATCGTCAGTGAGATTTTAGCTCCGGTGAGATTGATTAATCCGAGCAGAATTATAAATGCGGCTGCAGTTAAATCAGGCGTTCTTTCGATGAATCGTGAGGCGTTCAAAGTGACCAGGTGATTTTCGCTCCAAAAGCGTATCTGGTTATCACACAGTACATTGACTGTGTTGGAAAACAATTTGGCCACCGTGGACACAGCGGCGCACATTCCAGCAAGCATTGCCCAAGCACTGGTGAAGGCGATGAGCTCACCGAACAACAGATAGCTGTACAAATAGACCGACCCTGACCGAGGAAACAGCGTACTGAACTCAGCGTAACACGATGCTGTCATTATGGTAGGAATGACTGACACCAGACAGGCCAGACCCGTAGCCGGTCCTGTGAAATCCCGTATCAAGCTTCCAGTAAACACATAAAGACCGTATCCAATGACGTAAGAAATACAGAAGAAGGATAAATGTGGAATATCAAGGCATCGCCTCAAAGGTGTATCCAATGCCGTAGCAGTAAGAACTCGTTTCCTCCTTCCTGCTCTGCGGCAGAATTCCTGGAGAGAAATACGTTCATACACCATCTTTTCCGTCGAACTTTATGGTACGTGCTACACATTTGTATCCAACTTATATAAACATCGTGACCTGATGACCAACCGCCACTTTCTGTTCGTGGAAGCAGTCAGTTCACAAGCGTTCTCCGAATTCCATGTGTTCTTAAGTATTTATCACGTGACTGTATGTGAACCGGAATTTCAAAGTCGAAACAGCGACTGTTTTTAATACTGGAGGTGAATGTGTCAATAGAGTGATGAATTTGGCATCATTCTACTTTAAATTGCAACCCTTACGAGTATATATCACAGCCGGTATGACACTAGTATCTTGCACTTTAGATCTAACGGGACTGACAAAAGTAGCTATAAGGATTGGTACACGGCACACACAACCGTATGCATGGACGACTGCTTTCTATCCACAGAATTTAGTTTAAAGTCACCTTAACGATTCGCGAAGTGTCCACTGCTGATGAATATGGAGAATAACAAACTGACGCACAGTCCTTCTTGGTTTGGCTCTCATAAATTGTACCACAAACCCTAATAGGCGCGCAGTCGCGTAGTTCCTGTATATGTCTGGGACTAGCACATTAGGTCATACAGAACGGCAGCAATGCTTACCAGACGCATTTTGTGCGAGGTATGCCACGAACCAAAAGTAAGTAGTTAAGTGTGGGACGAAACAGGTAACAACATGACCAACATATACTACCAAAGAATCAAACGTGAATGTAGCCTGTCCTGTCAAGTGCACAACGCTTGAAGTGGTCGTTGCACCAAGCAAGTTTGCCCAGGCTGACAGGCTGATTACGGCATTGCGGTAATCATCTCAGCTGCTACTACTACGAGTGTTGTGGGGTTCCTGACTTTTACCATAGGTTGATTTCTCTTCACAGAAGACGCATAGTAACGGGTGGTTGATGGAAGACGCTTTACTGGCTCTCAGATGAAGTGCCTCGTCTTCGGATATATCCATATCTGGGGGATTACTGTATGCAAAAAACTGAATAATGTACAACATAGTGGTGGAATAGGTTCAGTGGCCGGGTGAAGATTACCACAAGGAAGCTTGGGGCACTTGACAGTTAGATATCAACACTGAATCGACCACGAGCTTCTGATTTGTGCTCCAGACATCTGTGTGGGGAGCTCGGTGAAAACTCCTATTGAAGAACGCTATGGTGCGTGGTTTGCCACTCACAAGGGCTTTGTTGTTTCATGGCAAAAAGCAAACCAATCTAGTTTCAAAGGACGACCCAACTGAATCCAAGCTCATTGTCTCGTTTAAGATATTTTTCAACTGGACGTGTTGCACAAAGACCACTTCTAAGTTCGTTTTGTGTGATATTTGTAATGACGGTATTTTCCTCAGCTTAATTCTCTATCTGAACCTCCCAAGCCAGCGTTCCCGTCAAAGACAGCCACCAAGGTTGCAAAACGTATATTGACACATAAAACTCGGTAAGAAAAAAACACCTTTCAGCGCGCCGTGCATGAAGTGTATTCCTAAACAACATTCTGGAAATTCTAACGCCTTCTGAATGCGGCATTGTTGGACGGCATTGGGTGAATACTGGGTCGTGATTGGCTGTTGGTCCGGACTTTCGACCAATCAGAGCTCGCCTTGATGCCGGACCGGCAAGCCGCCCAGATTTTCCGCCAGTCGTGTGCGGGATAGGCTTCTCGGCTGTAGCAGCGCCTAACTGCGGCCGGTAAAGCAGTATCGGTGTGGAATTCCGCCTAACAATATTTGACATATCACAGTATATCTTCTTGACACACTACTCGTAATGTTGCTGCAAACTCTTCGGAGGCCCACGGCTGTTTTATCCCGTTAAAAACAAATCAGTTTGCAAAAGAGTACAGTTCGCAAACTGTCTCCAATTTGGGTTCATGTGGAACATGTGGTTGACGCAGACTTGAGGAATGTGACCACTTAGTGAGCTACAATTGAAACGAGACCTGTCATGGGCTACCGAAGAGCTATCAATGGTGTGATGTGTTCCGTAAAAAACCACAGTACTCTTCTTAACAGATATCTCTCCAAATAGAGCCTGTATCTTCCGGAGAGCCCAAAAAATACCTCTTCATTTCCAGCGAAGAGATCATCTGCCAAAAAGAGGGACAAGGAAACATCTTTACATGGCGAACATATTAGTCCTTGAGCATTGTGGCTGGCTTGTCTGATGCTACGAATGGCGATGAAGTAGCCATCCTAGTCGTGTTGGGCGAAAGACCCGCCTATCACAGCTTTCCGTTCAACGACTTAAATAAAAATTTAACTTATCTAACCACTACCAAAAGCAAATCGAATGTGATCCGACAGGTTGAAACCATCAGTGATGCCACCTGAACGAGAAGTAATGACAGGAGGGTCAGTTGATAAACATATCCAGGGCAGCTACTGAACCATCTTTCAAAGTGTTGGACGAACCTCGAACAAACATCGCTACAGCACAAGCGTATTCACTAGTTCAATCACGGCGACTCGCATATACGTAGCTCAAGCTTCCGGCCCAGCTATCAATAAAGTTGTACCAATACTGCTGCAGCGGTCGATACTCACCGACTGGCGAACCCATCGTCAGTCGTACCCAAAGTCACAATTACTATGAAGTCTATTATCACTGAAAGGGTGAGAAACAGCTCAGCTTCTCGACATAAATTTACTACGTTGGCTAGATAAAGTTAGACTAAAACAGCACTGGTAAAGTGATACGCCTGAGACTTTCTTCCGACGACGGTAGCCAACCGCGTTGGAATGTCAATGCATATCAACTGCACCAGCGTGAGATATTCTTTTGGCTAATGTCAAGCCACGCGTTTTAGAAGCCGTGGCTGAAAAATAAGCCCGAATCAGCTGTTTCATGTGGAATAATCGGTGGATCCATTTGCACTGGAGGGTAGGTAAATCACTATATCTCCAATTAATTTATATGCACTGGAGGGTAGGTAAATCACTATATCCCCAATTAGTTTATAACCTTGCACACCTACTTAACCATCATAAAGAATTAACTTAGCGAGGGTTAGGCCGCGTACACCAACAATATAGCAGCTGAATGACAGATGGTCTTACCCAAATCCAATACCTCATTGGAACCGACAACCTCCTTGACATACTTTGACGCGAACCCAGAAGTCTAACAGTTGACGGTCTGGTCAACATTGACGGGAAATCTGGTCGACTGCATTCCATATGACGAAGATGGGCATATGAAAATGACTGAACTATTTTGCGGCAACCAGCGGGATGTGGGAAAACGAACCGTGTATGAACAGCCTTAAAGCGGACAGCGTGAAGTCCTGTGACGTCGAGGTCTTTCCATAAGACCAATGAGTCCAAGTTTTTATCAACGCTGTTTGGACAAACAACCGTACATTGTTCCGTATGAAGGAACACAAGGTTATGTTGACACCAGAGTAGTCTATTTTGTGGGACCATCAAGCTGAGAATCCACGGATATTACGCTTCAAAATAGATTTTCCAGCCTATCATTCAAATTCGCCACAACAAAGAATGATTTTGCTCAGCTTTGGGCAGTAAAATTAAATTGCTGGACCTGTCGATTTTGTTTGGCCCCTTGCTCAGTGTAGTTGCTATCCCATATAATAGGCTAAGTGCTCAAATGTTCAGCTGATGTTTTGCTGTCATCTGGCTGTGTGACCAAAAATAGGAGCTTTGAAATTAGCTGGCGAAGAAGGAGTATGGAGTTTACCGCATTCTGCACTTAGCTCCAAAAAACGCAGTTATACTAATCGACGAGTTTTTCACGGAATTCATTCTCCAAACCGCAATGCTACACCAGACCTCGAATATATTAGTCAGAAGACAACCGTTCATAATCTTTTTCCGGTCGGTATCTGAATAAGGCAGTTTCGCACCTAATGCTTGTTTAACTTCTAGAAGCGTCACATAAGAATGCACCAGCCCGATGTGGCGGAGGTGAGGACCTGAGCTACCTTATGATCGTTCGAAAGCCCCTGTGGTTGCACATGGTGCTCTTCAAGTGACACAATTGTGCCCATCCACTAACCAGGCAAGCTTGCCATAATGTCGATGCACACAATGTGCACAAAAAAGCTTTCTTTGACTAGTTAGCGATACAGAGTTTTCGAGGCCAAACTTGCGACTATTTGCTTGGTGATCCACTCCGTCTGTTTTCGTGGCAGCAGTCAACACTTTGGCTCACTAAAAACTGCTCAACAACAGCATGCGCCATGACTCTTGACCGTATATCTTCTACAAACGGTTGGCTTAATCATACTTGTCATCAGTTCTGACAATTTATGTAGGATGCTTGTTTTTTCACGCGATTTACGCCTTTCCTCATGATGCTTTCAGAGCCATTAAAGAGTATTGTGAAAGGTGATTGTCCAAGTGGTAGTAAAGCAAAACCTGCTAGCGGAGATGGTCGTTCTGAAAGCATTCAACATAATACCAAAACCAGTGGGAAAACTTCTATCGGGCAGACTGCAAAATGGTTTGGGGCGTCAAAAATGCCAATTGGTGAAAGGCAGAGGAGTTGAGACATTCTGGTGTATTCTGGTGCAAGGATTTCATACAGGGGTTTTCCCGTCTCGTTTGTAATTTTGCCAATGGTTCCACTTACGTTCAACAATACAGCACACTTTAGGCAGCCATTTACTTAGTCATATGAGACCACCTTCTAACTACTGACCAAAGGTTATGGGATACTTAGGGTCATAAAAGTTCAAGGTGGAGTTTTTGGTCTGGTTTGTGCCAAAATGCTGTGGTTTGCTCAAACTTTTTCGAGAATAGATGAATTCTTAATTTAATGAAGTGATGCTGAATGCGAAGATAGTAACTTAGCGAGATGAACTGCCTATGTAAGTGCATCCTGGATTGTTTAGACGGAACAGGCTACCAATAAGATTGCTGAAACCCCTTCGACAGCCCATGACCGATTTCGCCACTCTTGGGCTCATCGGGTAGGCACAAGTTCCCCTAAACCGTCTGATCTGCTTGAACCCAAATTCGACGGAATTCGCCAAATACTCTCATTTGCATATGTACGTGCTTGCTTGTCCTGTCGGTAAGAAGGAACACCAACACACTATCAAGAGAGTAAGACGATGACTAGATAGGAGTTGTCCACACGAGTGGATTAGTATGGAGGGAAAATCGAGTAAAAACTATGTTCTCTGGCTGTCCCCACTGGATTTTTCCTTATGGGAACACGTGAGAAATGAAGTTTACCTATTACCGGTTGCGTAGTTTTAGGAATAAGGTAGGTGTACTCTGGACACCTGGACACCAGCGCTTTCTTGCCTTTGACTGTCCTCAAGAAAATGAACGATGCATTAACCGAATGTATATACACATGTAAACAACATTCTGGAACGCGAATCGATTTCGCCAGTCCTGTAGATTTGGTTTACTTTGCTTTTTGGACAGAAATCACATTGACCACCTAGACCGCTCTTCAGCATGTGATACCACGCAAAGTCACAAATCGATCTTTTGGTTTGCACTTTCTGGATAGCTCAGCCGATGAAGGGTTGCATGTATATTTCGATGTTGTGACAACAACTTGGTGATGAAATTTCACACTGGTTGTTCGCCTTTTGTGTCACTCTTGTTTTGGAAAGCTTTCCAACTGAGACCCCTTAGAAGGCCGAATTATCGCACAACTACCACACAAAATAAAGTTGGCTAGATTATAGTGGGCCAGAACCATGTAGCTTTCCTGTCACAGTTCCAACTTTCAACACATTAGGCCTTCAAATAAAGTATAACTGTATTGCACAGAAAACATTGTTCCTCACGACTAACTTTGTGTTGACGATGATGTTGATGATGAGTCTCCGCCTGGAAGCCGAACACAACTTTGCCACATGACTGATTTATCACCTACTTAAAAATGCGATCGTATTACTTCGAGGTCCTGCTGGTCCGAATGGGACGCAGAGGGTGAGATGTAGCAGGCAGTTACTTTTAAATCTCGGAATCATGTCTACTGCCCACAAGTTCGTCTCCATTGCGTGGCCTTGACTTGTGCGGTAGCATGCACACTGATTTTAAGGCATATTCGACTTCCATTTTTGGCCGCAGAAACAAGCACTTTCATTCAAGTATTGAGAGATTAGCCAAAGCGTAATTACGCTAACCAGTATGTTATGGGGACAGAAGAGGACAGACTGTTTGGGAGCTACACAATGTGGTGGTCCGACGAAACCACTCTACATTTGTAATGTACCACGATAAAATGTGTGACCTGCTGGAAACTACATGGGAGGTAATTTGTGAATTGGATATCCGAGTCGGTAGATAGGCGTCAACAGTGGAAATGATGTGGTCGAAGGGATGAGCGACGTTCAGGGGCTGTACATGTCTCCGTGAAAAATATAACATTAATTTTGGAACTCAATAGTTGTTGGTGTATCGAACGTAATGAAATTATTGTGGCAGTTCAAAACAATATGTATATGCCAAATTTATCATGATTGTTCGATGTAAGGGGGGATGGACCGACAGGACGTCTTCAAGGACGTGAGTTGTGCATAAGTGGGAATTTAGGCGAATAGCCAGGGAGGATGTTGGATGTGAAAGGTCAGAATACCATATAATTAGTGGCGAACGGATCCACTGATATCTGAACTAAAGGTGCATTCGTGTCATCGAATGCAACTTGATCGGAAAACATCGTTCTCTTGACATCAATCTGCGAGGTGTTTGCACATCAAAAAACGCCACTCTACAAAAACTGAACTGATGGGCGCTTCAGATAAAGCATATCATTGTAGGAGTAAAGCCGTTGTTTCTCCTACCAGCAGTTGCAAGGCACAGTGGCAGTGGGTAAAATACTGCCATCGACGAGCAGTCTGAACGCGCCTTACGAGGCGGGAATTTCAGTGACATGATTTTTTAACCCAGGACGGATTCAAAAACGCTCTCGGTTGTCCGACCTATCTGTTTGGATTTCAATTACTCAAGACAGACCGTCATAACAACTGTGTCGCACTGTGGGGTTGTCGCTTGCTGGTGGTACGCGAGCACACGCACTGATCCTCTGAAGTCTGAGTCGCCCAGGCTGACAGGCCATGGGCTAAACACTACACAAAAAAGGAGGACATGTGCAAATGGCCTTGGATCAAGCAAGCCCTCTTCATCTGCCCAAACCAATGGATCATAGCTATGTATCGTCCGATCGATACATTCGTGTCTGCATGGTGGACGTAGGACGAGTCCCATCATGCGAGAACTGCGGACTGCAGTCTGGTGCTTTGGTAAACCAGCCAACCATCTGCAGGCTTGTTTGCCGGCTCTCATCTGGCGTTAGCAGGACCCAGTTAGGACTTGCTATCTATTACGACGGGGTTTTTTTCGCGTCCAACTGACTGACATGAAACCTAAAGCGCGTGTTTAAAATTACATTTGGTACCAAGTCATGATAACGCAAGCTCCCAAAATCAGGCAGAGAACTTTTGACTCTGTTACACATACCCGGACAGAAGACGTTGGTTCCAGAGTCCTACTGTTAGTGTAGGTGGTCAGTTGCGCTCATTTTTTAATGGTCACTTACAGTGAAAGTCGACTGGTACATAAAATGATCCAGGACTGTGCGACACCGTGATATCCTGTGTTTTAAAGTTGTGTTGCACTAACCAGATGAAGCGTTAGACTGAAGTCTGAACAAGCAGTTCTGCGAATAAACCTATGCATACTATTTTTATTCCGACCCTGATTTGCTTAATTCCCTGCTGCTTTCGGGTTCTGCAAATAGGCAGTGAGGGCATAGGAGATGATGGCTTTTGCTGTTGATATTGAATAGGATATGATCTCCATGACCTTGTTCTGCCTCCGAAAGGTTAGCTGATTTTGTTGTCATGTGTCACTTCATTTACACTGTGGACTTGTCAGGCTTCTGAAATTCGTGCTGTTGTTGCCGCAATTGTTGCAGCAATTCTGATTGGATATTGATGGAATCAGCCCTCGGTGGCGCCACTACTATAAGCCGCACTTTGTGAGTGAATGAGATTACTGGTTTTTGAAGAAACACTACTCACTTATAACACAAACGAGGGATTCGACTGGGATTCAGCTGAGCCTTGAGTTAGAGCAAAACTAGTTTGCATGTGACTGTATTCCGTGAGAAGACCAATTGTGTGAGTTGACTGTGTGGTGACCGTGTGACCCGCACACGCATTCTGCCTGGGCATGGATAACAGAGTAAATAACCGTGAAAAATATCGCATGGCATGTTCAGTTGGTGAGTGTGGATACCTTAGCTTATCGGTTGGCCTTAACAGCTGGAACTAGGCTCAGCAGTCAACCCAGTCACAAACCTGACGCCTTGCACTCTGTTAGGTGAACCGGAATTTGATCACGAGCATATGTCCACTCCAGGAGTCACGCGTGCGCTGATGCGCATCTTCCGTGCGTGTCCCAGACGAACCAATCAGACTATCGTTTGTTTATGCATGTTCACACAAATGCATGTTATCACATGCCGGCCTGTCTTTTCGTGTTGCGGAGCTTCCATCTCTTGAAGTCCTGTGGTCAAGCGATTATTGTCTTCAGCCTGGCCAGATTTTCGCAAATATTAGTTGGTTCTGAAGTCATTCTGTCCCCATTCAGGGAACACGACGGTGAATTTGCAACAAATCAGCCATTCGAACACGTTACACACAGCACGTTTTTGTGAAAAGTTCCCTTGTACAATACCTACTGGCTGGATTGCAACCAGGTAGGATAGACAGTTCTCGGTGGCTCACTCTAAACAATTCAGAATGGTTCACATTTGGAAGCAGTATTATGGACCCAAACTACACTTTCTGAATGAACGTACATGGATCCCAAATTACTGATTTGTTTATGGACGCTAATTGGCGAAGCGAAGTTCCATAAAGCGTCCCATGCATATCCGGAGTACTTGGAGCCAAGCAACCTCTGAAAGCAGTTGGTAACGTGGATGACTAAATTATCTGGCCAATCCAGTTGCTGTCAGTGCTTTTCTCGGCCTGCTAAGCCTTATACACCACATCCATTTTGTAGCTTTCATATCAGATTGAATAAATGGTAAGCCAAAACTTCCACAGGTTAACTGGCTTCGTTCGTTGAACATTCAACTGCAGCTTGATTTTTTGTAGTTATTTCACGTTTCAGTTTTGAACAAACCGCTGTGGTAGCGCCAAATCAGTGAATACGCGATTTGCTTTTCACATCCAATTGTAGTTTTTGTCTGTCACTCCGCCAACTCCTCGATCCCAATAAAATACCGATAAACTGGTTGGAGTTGGTTGGAACCTGTGGGGGGCAATTGGTTGCATGGTGCTTACCAATCCTAGGCGCTTCATAGGTCGCATTCCACCGTAGTTCTTTCTACTATACGCTTGAGTGTCCTAGTCCCATGTTTTAATTTCCGTTGACGGTTCCAAAGACTGTTTTTACGACCAGAATAACTGTACTGAGGACAGAGTGTTAGTATGAATTGGCCACCTCCCTAAGACTAGCTGCCAGGCATGAAGTTACATAACATCTTTTAAAAAAACGAGAATCGATTGGGATTATTCGACCTACCAGGGAGGCTGCCAAGAGGCTTTAGCTCATCAGATGGCTGCCTCAGAGCAGCAAACGCTCGGGCGGATTACATGTAGGAGTTACGATGACAATCGATGCACGAAAAAAACGAACGAAGCACCGTTCGTAACTCAGAAGGAACTCAAACATGACTTAGTGAGTAGTGGACGTTAATTGAATAAACGGGGACTGAGAGATTGCCTACATATATCGATTGCCTAAGTTTCTTTTCCTCAGAAATAACCACCGGGTATTTTTAGCGCAAGACCTAATCTACTGGTAGCTATCCAGTCCGTGACAGTCTTAATTTCATTCCATCTTGCTTCACTCATCCAAGAATGCAATAGGGAATGGACGACTGATTCACGAGACAAATGAAGTCATGAATTTCCTTTCTAACCTCCATTCAATGGATCGAACTTCCTGATACTGTACAGAAAAGCCCTTGGTTCAACAATGGAAATTTAACCCCCAAGAGATAGTCATAATTACAAGGTTCTCTGCCATTTCTCGATTTGGGTGTCTGCTGTCAAAATGAACGTTCAATTCATCTGGCATCACCACTTTGTCCAAGTATGCCGCCAGGTTGTATGGACGGGACTCCATTTGGCTTGATCGCTCGTTTTACAAGGTGACACTGGTGGGAATCCACCGTACGGCTACATGCAGTAAAACTACTGTGGTTGCAGCAGGTAAATTTAATTCATTACTTATCAACCTCTTAATAGTGTCGAAATGTTCAAATAAACCTTTACCATACTAGTATACCCATTTCTGGCTATTAGTTGGGTCTGCATACTCAGTACAAAAATTAATCTTTTGTTTGAAACATCCAAAGACACCTAACCTTTCGTTAGCCAGGTACGGAAGATTTGACAAATACCTCACGTTTACCGTCCATCAAAACTTAGCATCTCCTGAAGATATCTGCTTACGGCGAGAGTACCACATTCTAAAAATCTGATGATTAGTCAATCCGGAATGTGCACAAGAACGTTTTGTTGCCAAAATATATGTAACCCGAATGCGGCTTGCCGGATAGTAATAACGTGTGTATTTCAGCAAGTATACTACTTATACTCCCAACGGGACTTTTCAAGCATATCTGACAAGTACTCGCCTACTTCACACTTTACTAATCAGCAACATATAACATTACCATTGTGTAGCCGGTTCTGCATTAATCTCGTTTTTGCAGCAATGGGGCCTTGTATCTCCAAAGCAAGCATGATGGTTCAATGCGTTCAGGCATCTGATCGAAAAATGTCTATCTGGACTCCGTAACAATATGGGATTGGGTAGATGCACTAAACGTTTGAGAATCCCAATAAGATAGGGAACAGAACTGCGCAAGAAACATCGAATGGCTTCAACAGCCTGAATACCGACAGCTTAGGAATATTTAATAACCACTCTGTGCGTGCTAGACGACCGAGTGACTTAGCTGGAAGTGAACAGCGCCACAGTAATGAAAATCAAAAGTGACCGACCAATACTAAAGCAAATTATGGAATGTTTCGACAACAGCCATCATCAAATGCATCCCATCACCTTTCCGCGGTGATACAAAACTTCATTTTTCTCATTCATGCTATAGCTTTATTGCTCAAACCTTATGCTTCCGACAGGCGGCGCGAGTAATTTTCCTTCAAAGTTAGTAATTTATTCGCCTAGCTTCACAGTTACTTGTCGACCCTTGATATATCAAGATATGCCAGTGCAATGCGATTCATTTACCATGTACATGCACCGAAAATGCTCAAGTAACCTCGGATACCCGTTAGATTTGAAGAGTCGTTGTACCTCAGAACAGGCACCATTGCAAAAAAAACAAGTTAAGTGATTAATACCCAACAACTCCATTCAACAGATTCGTAATTTTACCGTAAAACGAGGTAGACAAACTCTCGGAGGCTGAGTGAAAGGATTGTGGCCACTAAGCCATAAAATGATCAGAATGTTTTATAAGTATAATATGCGGGTAACTGGTGAGCTGTATGTCATTTACCATTTCAGAAGTCTGGATGGGAGTGAGCAATCGCAACAAACCGCGTTTGATCTATACGATAGTTTTATCCTGTCTCGTAGTAATCTCTGTATTTGTTCTGTCTGTTAATGTTTGTCGATTCAATCGGTCTCTCAAAACCGCCAGGATTGCCGAATGAAAACGCACACAACTGATTATGTACTCTGCTAATCCAACACTTGCTATCACTTATCAGGCAATCATTCCAACAGACTAACAAGTGCTCTTCAAAGCTAAATTTTCGAATGCTCCCAGAATCCGCATAATGCTTTTTATTAGCGATAGAGGAATATAATTTGTACGGGTAGAACCGTTTTTAACAGTTTTTTTTAAAAAAAGCAATACAGGTCACGTAGGTGACGGAGAACACATGAAAAAACCTTGTATTTATACGGCGGTGATACATTTGTGTATATGTCGCTGCTGGCTTTGATGATGATGATGATGATGATGCAAGAACAAATAAATTTTAGAAGTTGGATATTCGAATTCTAACGGAAAAGCCCCCAAGTTTCAGTAGGATCACGTGAATTGGAGCATTATTTGTGAAATCGACCTGAGAATAGTGCTCAAGAATCCCAAACTAAGTGGAAGGTTTGACGGGGCTAAAAGTGGACAGTTCCGAAATCTCTTGACCATGAATGTCAATTGTTAGCTCCTATTTTGTATGCTTTTATGGTCGGAAGATTTAATTAAATTTACGATTTAATTTTTTGTTCTAGGAAAGATGCCCATGGATCGAAACATCTCCAATGTTCTTATGTACCGGCCCTTTTTGTGTATTTCTATCGCCTGAAAAAGGCAATCATTTTGGTGTAGATTCATTCAGTTTATTGATCAATGTTATTCCTTAAAAAGGGATGCCGTAAACCTTGAACAGCCATAGCAATTACTGGAACAAAGAGATGTTAGAACGTAATTTAGCGCGACAGACTAAATACGAGAACGGATAAAACTGAAAGTGTTAAATAAATCAATTCGTTGTCGTTCAGTCGGTTGATCAGTCCTTTGGACTGGGTAGGGTTCAACACAGACAACTATGCTATCACAAGCTCGAGAACTGGGGATGGCTCAGTGTTAAAAGCGTGAACGCACTGACCGCAAGGTTCGTGGTTGGAAACCGACCTCTTCCTCTCGACTGATCCTGTCTAGCATTGGGAGTATCTCAGCCCCCTGCTTCGTTCTGGTGGCACGACAGCTAGGCACCAAAATGGTATTGCAACTGCAGGATTATTATTTTTATTTATGCAATCGCATGTACAGAGGGACAACTATAACTTACTGGTACAGCAAAAGTGTCAGAAAGGGGAACAAGTTCTCCATTGGACCTTGGTGAATACATCATCAGAAATTACAGTGCACTGCTAAAAATAAGGAGACAGTCAAGTGTCTGAGGGAAGTTGCGCACAGTGATGGAGGATGAGGGATTTCAAGCAAAGTTTACAACTCCTCTTGTCTGGCTTGAAAGTGAATCTTCTCAGTAAACAAGATAGGTCTCAACCCTTTTTAAATTTAGCCTAAAGAAGATTATCTTGGTTTGTATACCATGGAGAAAACACCTTTTTCCTGAATACCAACTTTCACACCTGAATATCATGTGACCTCGAAACTTAGGATGCGCATTGGTGGTTTCTCAGTATGGAAGAAACAGCTACTCGTCGGCTTCCTCGTAAAGATGTGTCTGGCTTACGCACCGAATGTGGTGTAAAATCTTTGGGTTATTCTCATTGCTTACAAATTTGCAAGGGAAATTTAAGCTTCTTCCTCCTTCACTGACAAAAAACCGCTGAGATGGACGCTTAGTTAATCAAATTGGCATTCGAATATCAACAACCTTGTGCTGAAACACTTGGTACAAGTCTAGTGTGAACCCGCACTTGCATGAATGGCATCTTTTCAAGCTATTCTTAGCTCCACAATTTGGTAGTAATATGCAGGTGTTTCACCCTAAGCTGCTCGCCTGTTGATTATAAGGCGTGCGATGCCGCACGTAAGCACAGTAGTTGCAATAGGTACCATACTGCTGGTCGACTTTGAGTAGTGCTGTGATACCAACTTGGAGCATGACATATCACTGAAAGCCGCTGCACTGTAAGGATATAGGACCTTGGAAGTTCATGACTGATTATTTTAAGTACGGGCGGGTATCGGCAAGTATGCTCCAATCATGCAGTGCCCTACAGATACATAGGGACTCGTAGTTAGTGGAGTCCTTGGTGATTGTGTAATTACGATCCATTGAGAGGATGTGAATATTTATTCAGATAGCATAGCAGCACCCGATCCCCATCGTGTATCCATCGTATATCGATGTCCTTTATGCTAGTGATATATTCTTGTGCCTGCTATCTAGGAAATGCTGATGTGGATTTCACCTGTGTGTATCATAACTAACCCTTATACAATAAAGCCTTTCTATTGCCTAATGCAAGGATGAGGTTTATTAAAAATCAGCGGACCACAGTACTATTTTCAATGTTTACTCTCCTTTATTCGCTACTCCTTACATTGTCTGATGCGCCTTCCAGTCGAAGTTGAGTTGCTGTGATGAAGTTAAACTGAATTACTCCTCTCTTGATTTACAGCTTAAATTACAGCCTGCCCAAAGTGCAAACATCTGACTTACTTATCCAAAACAACTCATAAGATTTTGCAGTGTTTCCTCCCATTGCAGAGAAAGAGTGGTGTACCTGGCAAATACCACTGTTATGTTGTACTTTAGGCCAAACACAATGCTGCTCCCTTGTAATGGTGGTCAGGATAGGAATGTGCGAATAGTGATGCGTTTTTTTCCAGGCCACCAAAATCCCCGTCTCTACCGGGTCGGTTATGCTGGAGGGACAGGCTAGAAAAGTCGGGCTCTAAACGCGCATACCCCAGTCACAGTTTCGATGACTCAGACCACCGGTGCATATCCCAGGACGGTCAAAGTACTCTTAAAATCAAGACAAGCCTTTCAGAAAGCATCTACTGTCATCGTGGCAGTAAAAGTAGCAGTAGGAATCAGAATTCCACGCCCTACCACGTGTTCTCATGATTTATGCCAGCCCTGCATTACCTCAGACCTCGAGTTTGAAAACTATAGATGAGCCATCCGAATGCTCAGGCTAAACAGTCAACTAACTTTACTTCCCCACACACATGATACGGACGGCAGAAAGAATGAGAATGGTGCATCTTCTGATACTTAGAACGTCGCAAATTTCCTGAATATGGATGGCGGGTAGAAAACCTGAAGGACAAACGGCCGCTGCTGCAAATGACCTCAGATGCTACAAGGTAGACCCTATGGTGTTTGGCGAGAGTCGAAAGACTGGACAACACAAGTTACCAGAATTTGGCAGGAAATATATTTTCCACTGAAGAAAAAACAACACCTGAAATCCGGCCTGAACACTAAGTTTGGTTCTGTGATCTAATCTACCCGAATTCCACTGAACAACAAACTGGAAGAATATAAAGGTAAAAAGTGGAGTTCACCTAATGAGACTGAAGATAGAAGGCGACGCTTGTCAGTGTAAATAGGAGTGAATATGGGTATTGGCCTACCATTGACTGGAACACAATGCTACATCAGAAAATGCATCGAAACATTGATGAGGTTTGTGGCCTGGTAACCAAGCCAGGCGGACCACACCGACTAACTTCTCTGTTTGATGTGATGACGATTATTTCTTTTTGACTATTAGACAACAGGTTGATCTCTATTCCTCAATTCGAAGCGGGGATCAGTCTTTAAAAATAATACGCGAGGATACTGTTGTCCATGAAAACATCAGTTACCAAAGCCTTCTACGCCGCAAGCATGTCGTTCTGAAGCTTCACTTCCCATTTTTCAAGCAAAACAAAGAAAGTATCAACAAATTTATTAAAATAACTCTGTTTCTTCCCATAAAATTAATAGAAACGCACTTGGCGGAGGCATTAAAGCTCCCGTACAAATCACATTTAATTGTAAACTCGACAGGATTATGGATTGATTGTATCCTTCCGGAAATCAAGGTATTTTAATGCGCGAACTCCATGCTTTCTGGCCAACTGTGTGATATAGTCTAATTTTATCTTGTCAACACACGATCTAAACGAACAAAAAATCATAATAGAGGCGATATTTTCATATCAAAACGTAAACTGCATAATTTAATCCTTTTCTGATGCATGCATTTTGGTAGGAATATTCTTTTCAAATGAAAAAAAACATTATTCGCAACTCTTAACCAAAATTGTTCCAAAATTAGGATACCATCATCATCAAAATATTTGTTGTAACCAGTCGTTGCGTACGATATTGACGTCAAATAATTAACGAAGATGCATTCATCTGCTTTCTAATCTTGGTGTTCTTAGATAATTTAGGAACAAAGATTTCAGATGCACAGACTAAAAGCGCATGGACTCAACTCCTTTTGGTAGAAATGGTTGCGTTACGTACTCTTTCCCTGGGCGTTACTGCGTTCCATATCTTATTTCAACATTTTCATGAGTATATCGAAGGGGAATCACACCCACCTACAAACTTATTTAGTTTAGTTTCCCGCTGAAACCAAACTACCTTGCAAATGACTGTAGTTCGCGAATTGCATACAATTTAATTTCAAGCAGAACATAAGGATGACGGAAACCAGAGAACTGTGGATACTTGATGAGATCCAGTGAAGGGCGAAGCCGTTCATGAGTAGCTTTCAGAAACCTTATGGGGAGAGTTTTGTCACAGTAGCAACTTCTTTTCTCCATCGAAATGACTTCGAAGCCAGGCGGAGCCTTTTTAGAAGTACGGTAACCGTATTACCTTGAGGACTTCCCTTCACAGATTTGACGGGGATTAAAGAACCTGTGGTCTACACTTTTGTGCGGCTGAAGGGGCTGGATGCAACAGAAAAGAACTGGTGCCGTGTCATATTTGTTTTTTAATGATTGCTTGATACAGCTCTTTTATTGACCGGACTTGATCTTCTTAAACACCAGGTTTCTATTTGATCCAACGGGCACTCAAATCTTACTTTTCTACTTTTCTTTTCCAAATGACAGCTCACTCAATATCTCGTAAGTAGATATTATTCATAAGTTTTCTACACTCTGCCTGCCGAAGTCCGCCTCAAGGGCCAGCGAAAGATACCATCCTGTTCCTTTTTGTTCCTTTTTGTTGAAAATTCTAGAGGAAGCAGTAGTAAGTGGCATGTTTTTCTTTTTGTCGGATTTTTGTGACAAACGTTCACATAACTAATGGATCTTTGGGCAAAAGGAATTCTGTAGTAACATGTAGTTCAGTCAACTTTGCTTTTTTTAACCTTGGACAAACAACCCTTTCTAATTAAGTCATACCGCGCTCGGTAAAGTTTGCATTCAAATGGACGCCTGTTCAGTGTGTTTTCTCTTACTTTCAATATTCAAAAGTTGGGTACAGTTTTCTCGTCATTCAGCATGTAAACCTGATGGTCTTCAAAGTTTTCATGTGTTTGATGAATGGCCACCTGGTTAAACGCCACAGATATACTGATGATTTTTTAATGTTCAAAAGTTTCTTCCCAACCTTACTTTAGGTATTTCGAGCTATCTTAATCTGAACTAATTTTCTCCATTTCTAAATTAAAACCCACAACTTAAATTGCCTAAATGCTTGGTAGGAATAAGGCATTTATGTCACATTTTCATTTATCTTTGAGAGAAGCACCTTGCACAGCTTGTCGTCAGCAGTGCGTACAATGTTTATGACACTCGTTGCCTTCAATGTTTAGAAGTAACAACGTGATTTTGAGCTGCTCATATTAAAACATTCATCTGAAAGCTTATGGAACTCTCCCTTCTTTCGCAAAGCTACGGCGATTTACCAATTCGTTTAAGTATGTTTTATGCCCTTTTCTCCCTATCATCTATTGCTACACTGTCACGTTGCCTGGTTCGTATATAAAGGACGTAAACGAAGAATGAACCTCATTCACCGGGTGACCATTATTTTCAGTTCTGCATTGATATTTGGTTTCTCAAATATGTTGTGTTGTGCTTGTCCATAATTTCGTTCAGGTATACTGGACGACTCGTTCAGACCTCGCCAACTGGATCTCCTAATAGGAAGACTATTGACGTAAACTAGTAATATCTTGGAATATAGTTACGCTCATACTTAGTGGAAATGGACTTTACCGTTTCGTTCTCAGCTGGTAGACAAACTAACTCTATGAGTGTTGGGACCAGATTTCAGATAAACTGTCCCATTTAGGTTTTCCGGTACAACTCTGCTTTGCAAAAATGAATTATCCAATGGTAATGTAAATAACCTAATATTTTCTCGCACACACAGAAGTGAAAAAGTATCAATTCAAACGTCCATCCGTTTGTCTATTTAATCATCTATCTATCTATCTATCTATCTATTTATCTATTTATCTATCTGTTTAGCTACCTGACACCCCTGCCCTATTTGATAATCTGTAAGCTTTTTAAGCATAAGTTCTGATGCAAAACTAGCCATTTTGGCTCATGTTGGGTCCCACGATTTTGGAAACATGTCACTCACAGAAGGGTGGTGGGCAAGTGCCGCAAAAGCAAGATCTTTGAAATTTTCCCTGCTATTGATCAAAAGCTGGTCTCTATTTTGTACAACGAAAGCACAGATTTCTTATTCCGTTCTCATTACTCAGAAAAAACGATGTTCAGAGTTTGGATCAATGCGGAATTTCTCAAAGGACTCACATACGTTGCTCTAAGACCTGCGTGGTAAGAATTTTGTTTGAAAATGAAAATTTATCCTTCCACCTTTATCGCTTTCCTTACCTGTAAACAGAATCACTCCTGAACCGGAGTACTTCAATACTTGGCGGATGGGGAAGGTGAAGAATGAAAGCATTCGGAAGAACGAGAAAACGGTAGCCCAAGGCGTCCAGTGCCATTACGAACGATGCCTTGTTCCATCCAAAACCAACGAAGTGTTCATCGAATTGTAAGACGTTACGTGGAATCACAATATACGGTTCGTAGTCGGCGGACCAGAAAACCTGAAACGAAATAAGTTGCTGGTTTCCGAAACGTCTGAATGACAATGAGTATTAGTCACCATACTTTTAATTCCCATTAGGTTTGCATAGAATTTATTTGCAAATAGCAGAATATGTTTTCTAATGTTTGGCAGTCCTCTCTAACGGTCCATCAAGTAACAACCGATCTTCTAATATAGCTTTGTGGCTGTTGTCAACACTAGCAAGTTCTGGTTATCCGTTGACCATAGTATGATCGACCGAATCTGGTCTGCTTTGAGCCAAAGTACATTACTGGGTGAAACAGACCCTTCTGTGTGTTAAAAATTCACGCTGCGTAAATAAAACCTAAGATAACTGTGATTATGCCTGTCTGCGTATGTCCGTACCATAATTGTCGGAGGTGTAACCACTGCTAATCACGACACTTTGAGAGGCTCACGATGACACCTCTGGATGCGTTTTTGTGTGGCGGTATGCAGGCAAATCATCAACAGCAAAATATGCGGTACATTAGGTTGACACATAGGTATAACCTCATGAATCAAGTTGGTCGTGCGCGAGTTGTTGCATGTTGCGTTAAAAGTAGAATCGATGTATTAAAATATCATTATTAGGAGGAAGAATACTTCCCCATACCCATTCCCATTCTCCGTAGTTGGGTACAGTCGAACAAAACCACAGCGTTCTATTAGCTTGAAATTTGTCACCTTACCTCGTACAAATCTGACGTGTTCTTCCACCTCTCATAATCGGTAGCCATGTGACCCGCAGTCCATATTTCATGTCTGAATGGAACCACTGAATTTTGGGCCCACTGAGCCAGCAACGCGTCTTTGGTTTCTGGCAGCTGAACGTGTTCTCCGAATGTCTCAAATGCAGGCACAACCAGGCACCATCTTTCTGTCCGTGTTTCTTTATTCTAAGGGAAAGCCAAAGAGGCAACATTGTTATAAAACAGGTAATTTTTGGTAACAGTCAATAATCGTGAGTTCAACCCATGTAAGTACCAGGTGAGCCCGGCTGCTTCAGCCTCACCTTCAAAGGTGTTAAGTATTAGATGTAACATTCAGAGGAGCTGGAGGAAGCTTCACAGTTTATCTTAATACTCGAAGGTGACTTTGTTTGCTGCCGAAAATATCAACGCAACAAAAGCTGTAAACTACTTGATATGCACAAACCACCATCCTCGAACATGCAGACGGGTCCTTGTCGGAGACCAACAGAGCCATCTGGTCTTTGGAAGTGCTCACCTTTTTCCCGCCACCAGACTTCTTCCCTCCCTATGTGGTGCACTTGCACTTTACCACTTGATAGAATTGTCTCTGGAAGGATTATTGTAGTATTGCACTATTCTTGTTCAAAAATCGCTGGTTTATCTAAATATTGGGATACTATTGAAACTATTTTTTGAAGTTATATTGATACTATGGGCACTTGCATCCCATGCGCGGCTGAGAACACGAGTGCTTGAGATGACTATGCTATTCAAGCTAGCAGGACTTCCGAAGCAATTTTTTGTACGCGTTGAAATCCCAAAATGAGGTACCCTTTAACTGAATTCCTCTTGAGCTTCTCAATACACTCCTCCAAGGAAATGGGAGTGTCCACCAAACCGGACGCAGGATGGCAAGCACATCATAATGGTAAAGAATTGCCTAAAGGAAAACGGTGGGGTATGTTTGTCCAATACTCTGTCATTCCATCTATTTGGAGCAAGACTGCGTCTTAATAAGGAATCTTAAAGATGGACAGGCGGCCGAACATCCAAGAAGGCATAATCAAAGATGGGTAACTTTACCATGAGTACTTTCATCAAGTGGTTACTGTGAAAGACGAAGCTGTCGAACTTCTGGAGGATTCACGACTTATGCTGTGAGGTACCAATAATGAGCCCCTACGCGAACCTTTCTTGGCAAATATCTATCTCCACGGTTGCCATAGTTTCCACTAGCAGCCCACTGATCAATAAAATAAATTCAGTGTCTTAGATGAACAAACTTTCATTGGCTGAAACGCTACATTTGGATTGAGAACTGAAAAGTACACTTCAGGAAGAAAGTCTCCAATTCATGGCAGTATGACTAGTTTGGAATAAAAGCGAGGAACTGGTGTTCACAGCACGAAGGAGTCACTGTATAGTCACATACCTAACGAGTTATGCCCTCTTCAATAGTTATGATTTTACTACGGGTACCATCTATTAGTGAAAAGAGCAAAAATGACAACAACGTCAACCATAGTGACTTCCAATATCTGTAAAGGCAAACCCGAGAACAGTCGACTTACCGGTCCTCGTAACTGCCTTTCTATTATGGTTTTTAACTCTCTGTACATATTTGGACTGGGAATAAAGTCCACATCAAGTATAAAAAGGAACTTGGTCTGTGCGAACTGCATCGCCACGTTACGCAGCTTGTTGATCGGGTATAGAACCTATGGACAGGAATAAAGGAATCAATTGGGAGAAAGTCAATTCAATGCACACATACTTCACTCAACCGACGTTCGTCCTTAAAGGATCAAAATACCGTGTGATAACTGACTGATAACTTTTTGAGTCCAACTTAGGCCGTTCTTGTTCTGAGACATTTGAGTTGCCCAAACAAAACAAAACAAGTCACGTGATCTAACTTCTTGCTTTCTAACATTTGCAGGTGGTGGGCATTTCAAAAAAAAGAATACCCACGAAAAATCTGGATAACCACTGTTCTATGCGCTTTACAACTGGTCGACTAAAAATCGACCGAAGGTCAAACACATCAATTGCGTTCAAGTAGAACATAAGGTTGATGGAAACTCGGGGACTGCGCCTACCTGATGAGCCCCAAGAAGGACGAAACCGGTCGTGGGCTGTCAAAGAATTTTCAGCAAACTTATGAGTGGTGTACTACGTATATACACATCAATTTTTATTCAAGACGCTCCCGCTATCCACCACTTTATTTGAGAATGTACCGTTGATCGTTATTTAACAGTAGCACGCTGCTTGTGTTTTGTACGACACCACAGATAACCTAGCATAACCATTTTATTGTCAGTCGTTTGAATGCAAATAAAACACCACAAAGTGTCCTACATTTAAGTGTTGTAAAACCAATCCGCTTTCTCATTTGCATAAGAAAGAGTATTTATTCCCCGAAAGTAGCAGTTTTGTTCACTAGATTTTCCTACAGGAGACACTTTGGAAAACTTGGTGTTTGCTCTTAGATTAGCTGTAGTGAAGCACTCGGGCTTCATTCCGAACGAGGAGAACATATAATTATAGAACACGAAGAACACCAGAACAAATCCTCCTAAACGGCCGTACACTTACTCCGTCAACGTAAACTAGGTGATATCCGATGTTTGTGCGGTTGACCAGCAGTTGTGATCGGCTCACAAAATCCACGAGGACCGCAGCATCTCGGTCAGTCACGTAAAGAGCCAAACTCATTGGCCCTTCCCAACGCTTTGCAATCTCTTCTACGCGATGTATTCTGAAGGCAAGCACGAGTAAAATCACATGCAATATTTTGTCACCAACAACTTAGTACGACACTGTTACAATGGATTTTGGCTCCTGTCACGAGCTTAAAAGGAACATACTCTTCCTTCAATTGAGTGAATAGAACTTTTCTATCCCGAAGAACAAAAGAGGACAATGGTCATCCACATTTTTTAGTTGTCTTTACTTTGCCGGCAGTAATAACTATCCTTTAAGTCTTTGAGTATTTTACACCTGTTTCTGATTACACTTTTAGGACAACACAAGATACTTATTGCAAGCGCGGAAGTAAACTTACCCTGATCAGCCTTAGAGTCTGCCTTTGGGAGACAGCTATCAAGATAAAAGATATAACAGATATCGAGATGATCTTGATTAAGTCTGTGTTCAGTTACACCTGATATCGGCACTGAAGTTTTTCCAACCCATATCCTTCGGTGGGGTCATCACAACTCCCGATTAGTGTGACACAATAGGTTTTCTGCAGATTTCTCCGATTACACTTAGAAACATGAAAAGATAATTGCCTATCCGTCTATTCTCACCGTAACTACTTTGGTCAACCGTTTTAACTTGTAATTTAATTTTTCCTGAAAAAGTATCCGTTACATCCGTGAGTGCAACACCGCCGTTCTATTCTGATATTTCACCTTGCGATTCTTAGGCTCTTGTGCACACTAATAGGCGAACTAATACTTGTTACTGAATTCGAAACTCATGAGTCGAAAAACAAGCGGCCGGTTAGTCAAGGCTGCAACTGTCCAAGATGGAAAGCGCACTAGTAGTGATCATTTGTTTAGGTGCGTCGAAGACCAAACAGACGGGGTAACCTAGTTTACCCATGTTTCCCTGCGACCAAGCAGAGAACAATACATTTTGATCACAGGAATATCCCAGATTTCATAAGGATTGCTGCAACTGAATCTCTGCGCATATCGCTCTGACATGTGCCGCTAACTGTACCAAGCGTCACAATAAGTGCTACGAGCGGTAAGGCGAGCGGTAAGCACAAAAATGGCTTTCTATCAGTGTTTTTGATGCAACAGTCAAGTTAGCGTGCCAGATAACCACAGTTTTTTGACTGGACAGGTTCTTCATCTGGGGTCTACCCTCGACAAAAAATTATTCGTATTTGACGCTGGACCACTTCCCCATTGTAGATGTACGGCAAGTTTTTACTAATAACTCTTTCCGTAAAAGGTAAGGACCTTCATCCAATTACTGCACACAGCCAATATTAATGAAGGCCGTTGGCAACCAAGGCATTAATTAGTCTGTTTCAGATGTTGCACCACATTAACCTTGGACTCACCTACATCAATCCAAAGAGGTAGCTTCAGAAGCCAGATTTGTTTCATGAAATCACGCCTTTAGGAAACCTCATTTGTCAATGTCGTTTTCTATAGAGGAAAATGTTGGTGCTCGGGTATCGTAGATGGTCGTTGGTCTGTTCCCTGTTGCCCAGCGAATTGCACAGCTCAGCGAACAAACCAGCGATCATCAAAATCGTTTTTGAGGACTTTTCAAGGCCATTTTTTCCTTTCAAAAATAAGACTGCTGTTTGCGAGTACAAACGGACTGGACACCCTATTGTCTTGGTTTCAAAAGGATTTGATTTATAACGGCCACCACAGATCAAACTGATAAGAAAATTGCAATCAATGGTAACAGGTTTGACTGTTCAAAAGAGTGAGGTGAATGTGAATTGATCTGCCCTCGGTAGACCAGGTACTCTTAACTTTACAGATTTGACTCATCCATTCTTACCTGTCAAATGTAAGTTGACTGACTAGAGTGACATCCGCGTCTTGGTCAACAACACAACCTTCGGCACATTTTGTTGGTACTGCCTTTGGCTGTATTTCGCAGTGCATGTAGAAAGGATGTATCCTGTGATGAATTTGCACTTGTGCGATTAGTTCTGAACACTCGCCAGCAAGTGGGGCCTAAGAGGGAAAAAACAATACATCTACAGCTTAGGGAACTGCAATAACCTATGCGAGCAAAGATCGACGTGACATTACATCAAATGGTAAATTAGACACCTATTTACAAATCAAGTTTTGAAATAGTGGGTCGCAAAATAAGGTCACATTTAGACCATGATCGTTTCATACAAATAGTTATGAAGTCATACGTGCTGACTGGGCATTATTCTCGTGTTCTTTCCGGAAATCGGAGAATCTATAGCTCACATTGTCCGGTCTTCTTTTAACACGTTGAAATTAAAGAGTCCAAGTTATTGCGTTACAAATAAATTCTTCAATCTCCAATTCAGTAAGCTCTAAAAAAGTTTATCTTTACCTAGCGAACCACCAGTTTATCAGGGATTCAAAAAGTAAATTTTTGAGTTGTCAATTTTTCGAAGTGAAGTAGCAGTTGACAATTAGTCAATATTATCTACAACATAGTCTCTGACATACCAACACACAGTAACAAGGCCTGGTATGCTGAAAAAGTACTAACTGATGCTTCTGCGACATCATGCTTATTTTACGATCGTCCACATGAGTCTGACTGAAACTGTTTTACTCATGATGAGAGACGGTTTATCCTTATGGGTTTTCAATAATAGCTGGGATAAACTAGTTGACTCATGAACACCATGTATTGCACTCATTCGGTTACAGCTGAGTAGCTTGCTGTCATCCTAAGTGGAACAGAAGAAAATGCAGTATGTAATGGCATTGTTGCTATAAGCAGAGTTGATCGTGCCGCAGCTGCATTCCCACAGCACATCAGCCGCAAACTGATGTGGGGCTCCTTGATTCCTCTCATTATCGGGTATTTACGTCCATCATTCATTGCAGCATATTTATTCGCTTCAAGTCACGCTGCAATCCATCCACATCGGCTAAAAAATACTCTAGAACTTCATGTGTACTAGACGTTTGGACAATATTCGTTTTTATTTTCATCAAAAAGTAGTTCTTCGTTTTTTTCACTGAGTTGACTCGAGGAAGCGAGAAGTCACTCTAACTTCAAAGTGTACGTTGACAGCCTAATATACTGGATTTTTTTATGGTACGGAGTAATTTTTGATTGCTTACCTACCTACTTATTTACTTACTTACTTACCTGCATAATCATTTATTTGCCTACTCACGTAACCACTTACTTACTTGTCTGCTTGCCTGCCTACTTGCTTCCTTAATTACTCACGTAACTGGTCGTCAATGCTGAGTGACACTAACCAAAACAGGACCACTTTGAAATGAGCATGGTCATATGAGGCAGTCAGTCCTTACTGAGAAAAAAGGCAAGCAAAGAGGCCCTGCCTAGTTGTATAGCTAAGGTTTGATACCTTAGACTTTACGTGTGTGTCGTTGCATTCTTAAAAATAAAACTATTCAGCGGATACGGTCTGATTTATGACCAAGAAATTTTGAAAATTATACAAAACAGGCTTTTATTGTGTTTATAGTATTCATCGCTTGCGTAGTACATAACTTCCATGGGTTACACTCCTCACCCTCCAAATGAAGACGAGAACTACGAAGCCGTAAGAAGAAATTTTTCGTACGAAGCATCTATCATCAAATCTGAAGGGCTTTTTTAATACTAACTAACAAAAATGGTGCCTTCTTATCGCCATGTCCCACCTACTGCTCTCTAAACAAAACTGTAGCCGACCCGCAGCAGCGCCTTGCTGCGGCAGACACAGAAACTGACTGGCTAATAATAGACCAGAAAACAAAATTAATCAGACAAACATACTACTACCGTTTTATTACTTTGTTTGATGTGCATGAATCATTTGGTCATGGGGTCTTTCAGTTTGTCGGTGAGTTGGGTGGGGGAGTTGACTGTGGCCTCGTTCTTTTGAAGGGCTGGATGAAAAAAGGCTCCATCGATTACCGCCATTAGTGAGTACACTCAGGGACGTGTTTAATAATAAATGCACTTGGACTGGATGCATTAGCTGAATGTGACCGTGTGCCTCATGCAACTCCCCTGAGGTGCCTATTTAAAAGGTATTTAACTCTCAGACCGCCCATAGGTAAGAGCTGAATGTGACCCCTTATCTTCGCCTCATTTAATGCAAAATATCGGATGTTTGAGTCAGCACAGTGCTTCGGTTGCTGAAAAGTGTGTTTCTTGCTCAAATGTTGTAACACTCCCTTAGATTAATGAAACGATGTCACAGGTGTTCGTATGGTTCAATCTAGGCGGGTTCAATCCATTGAAGAGAGGATTTGAATAGGGCGGTAAAATTAATCCGTAATGTCACCCAGTCGTTTGGTCTGTATTGGCAAGTGCCAAGTTGTGCGGTGTATTTATGAAAGGAAAATCTACCAGCATTACTAGACGAACCTTGTGAACTGCAGACAGAAACTTAGTAACGGTCCGGGATTGATGTCGTTTGTATTATCGGGATCGGACAAATACATCAAATAGCTATAGTCCCATTATATGACTCATGTTACTTTATTTGTGCTGATGTTACTGATGTTAATATATTTATTGCAAATTAGCGTTGTCAGACGAAAACACATCACAGCTGATGGCATGGATGTTTGCCTTTGGGTGTGGTGCTTGGCCACAGTACAAATGCCTATAGTCCTCATGAGCCGATATGCCTTGCAGATGACAGGAATTGAAGAAACAAATATAGGAAAGGAGAAACCATGGTGCCTCCTATTGTGTAGTTTCCTGGCGGATAATTGCGAAAGTCTAATGTTTGGTAAAAAAAAGGGAATGTTTTTCGCTCTATCGTCCAATAATACCGAACGAGGTGAAGAACATCGAGAGTCCTCTTTAGAAAGATTCCGGTCCAGACCAGGGTTTTTCACGTAAGATCGTTTTAGGAATAATGCGGATTGGGAAAATATCACTGGTTTTAACTACCTGTGCCTCGTCTGTCTCATGGTCTTCACATTCTTCTGATCTCCGTTCTCGAACCTGGTGCTTGAGAATTACGCCGTCGAAATTTTGATAGAATCGGTACTGCTGAACGAAGTTCGTCCGAAGTCTGAGACCTTTAATTTTGATCGGGAAAAACACAGTAGATGGAAAAAGTAAAAGTTTTCCGAACCATTAATAAACATGGATTTCACCAGAGTAGTAGTAGTAGTACATTCCTATTCCTGGAAGTATCCTCCTCCAGTTTAAGCGACTATCAGCTATCAGACTATCTTTCTGTACCAACTTCTGAAACAAACGCTAATAACAACGCCACAAGAAAATTGAACCCGGTGGATTCGGAATTAGTCGCTAAATTTAAAGTTGAAAGAGCACTGGCCTACAAGTTTAAAAAGATACCCAGTCTATATCAAGTTTCCGTAGCTGCTATTGCCAGAAATGTGTGAAACTGATCAGCAAGAATCATCATGGTCGTCGAATGATGCTATTAAACGTAATAACCTTCACTCACAAGCCCCGAATTACACTTTTATAAAGCAGGTCATCCTGTGAGCGAGAACAAATTTGACGCAGTGATCGATCGCCACACAATTCGCTTGTGCATATGATGAGTCTTTTTCGCTACTTTTTGTCATATTTATAGTTATGTGGGCAGTTGAAACGGGTTGAAAGCAATAATTTTGGCTTCACAGGTCTTCATAGATTACGCAGAAAACCAATTTTATGCAAGTGGTTACACTACTAGCAAGGATGTGAGTGGTATAGCTGTTTAGCTTTTGCACGATTTCAAATTTCAGGTTCGATGACTATTGCTTGGTTTCACTGCAATTGCCCTGTTTATTCGTTTTTATAATGTACATTCAAGTAGCAAGCCTGGCCAGTTGCCCTCAGAGTATCTAACCAGATTCTTTTCTGTGTGCCTCGCGTGGTATTTATAAGATTACATTCCGCTAACCACTTGTTTTGAGCTGTCGTCTACACCTTTCTGTTGCACTTTGCCACTGTTTTCCGTTGTGTGTGCCCATAGATTGTTTTTTTGGTCTCACAAAATAATCAAACAGCTGTCTTCACTAACCGTCTGACATGCCAGGATCCTGACTACAAAAATGGACCGCAATTTCTTTAGACTGTATAGCCTGTAGTCACCATAACAGGCGATTTCCCAAAAAAAACAGTTGCGTTTCAATGAGGAAAACGTCTCCTGTAAATTTCGATATGTAGACAGGAAAGTGTGTTAACATAAGTTTATCTACTTTGAGGCGCGCACTAATTATGTGACGGATATGTCAGACGACTGGCCAGAGCTTCATCTATCTTCAGGTCGTGTTGACGCATTTCCCAGGTCTAAACGGTTCTAGCTCCGGATAGTCAGAAATCAGCAATATTTGCCGACGGAAAAGATTTCTTGACTCCTGCAGCTCGTCACGAGAGATGGCGGAGAGAAGAACAGTTCGAGTTAAACCAAGCAAATTATAGTCCTGCCACATCCTGACACAGACCCTCTAGTGATCCCTTTCATTGACCAGTCGGAACTGATCTTCTGCATCAAGGGTTCAAAGGGTTTACCCCTTCACAGGTACGACTAGTATCAACTTTGGTCGAATTTGTCCGAAAAAAAAGACTGGACTGCTCGTTGGGGCGTAGCGAACTCCTATAAAACGATACAGCAATACTGAATTCTCATACGGTTTGTGATTGTTAATTAAAACTGGTATTATCGACTGAAAACCTGTCATAAAATTAACGAACCTGATAGACCCCTCTCCGTTTGTATTTTGATGTTCAAGCGGAGTAACAGGGGAGTTTAACCGGATATTCATTGCTTGCAGAATCAAAGCAACTGAAACCCAGAGAAGCAGCAATGTTTGCGGAGTATTTTCACCTATTATGCTTTTCTTATTTGATCCAGGCACCGGGACACAAACCTGGTCAAACCTATTATTCTTTGATAAAGATTACAAGCAATATCCCACTGCAGCTTCATCCCAACTATCATTGGATGACTTACTGGGATGACTTTTGTAAGGTCGCAGCACTGCAGAAGACTGAGTGGTCACTGGTTTCAATAGAGGTCTAACAAAAGTCCAGACTGATTTCCCCTAGCAATCGCTTTCGAGCTTTTTTGTGTACCTTAAACCCTTTCTGTAGTGGTTTTTAAGAAACGAATCTCGTGACCGTGAACGAATCTTTTGATCTAATAGTATACAGAATCTTTACTTTCGGTGCACACAGGATATGGACATTGTGCTTCCACTATACGAAAAAATTTGTGCGGTGATCATTCAAATTGGTGTGTTCATAACCCAGCTTACCGCACACCCGTCAATAAGCTTGAGTACATTTTAAGAAGCTATTCTTAAGGCTTACAAGAAATGAGGTCTTTTAGTAGAACTGAAAACAAACAATGAATATAAGAGGGATAAGTGACACCTAAGATTTACGCCGATCCTATGATTACAGATGGAATGACGGAATTAATCCATCAGAACTGCAATAGCTTGGTGTGTATAATCAAACATAGTGTGACTATTGTATTTTCAATTCGAATAATGGTCACTAGAATAACACAACTTAGACACCGCTCTCAGGACTCAATGGATCTCGACTTTGCGTAGGAGTGCTATCTCTAAGAGGTTTGTCTTTTCTGTACAGTTTTCTCTGAAAATAAAAGTCCGTGATTTACATACACTAAACTCTTTTGTATCAGTGAGTTCCTTCGGAAGTTCATAGTAAAAAATACTGGAACTTCTCACACGTCTCCACATTTATAGTCCTTTGCAAATTTGATTGCTTTATTCCAAAGTTTCAGTTGCCCTGACTTGGTTTTCGAAACGATAATTCACGGAGGCGAAAGTACTTGGGTACTCGTACGCTGATTCGAAATGACCCACTTGAAACATCTCAACTAGGTGACCTACCGATATCCCCCGGAGATGACTCGTCTTCGGCGGAAAATGCTTGGTTCATCAGCTCTGGCTTTACCGGGCTGTTGTAATGTGCGATTTTCAGTTGACCGATGTGTGAATTGATATTATCCGGACTAGGCTTCTGAACAGTCAGCCAATGAACTGGGCATTGCATCGGTTGCGCTCGACTGTTCAGCTGAACGTTCCATTCACAAGCAAGTTCGTTTACGGCATCGGGCATTTGTACAAGAAGCGCATTGATAACATCCTGTGGCACAAAATACAGACTTTTCGGTACAAAACTGAGGATACGCTAATAAGGTGTTTTTATGTGAACAGAAGACCAGTGATTGATAGGCACTACCTTCCGATTTCTGTCTGGTCCTACCCAGTATGCAAAAGGTCAACGTCACTTGGACGTGTAACCAAAGGAATATATTTAATCTTGAGACAGCAACTCATCACACCCTTCGCTCTGACAGAAAATGATGGAGTGGATGAAGCACAATTACTCTGGAATAACAACATGATCATCAGTGGTTAGCCGGATGTTCCACAAAATTCGCCTTACGCACTGAGCTAAGAAATAAAATCCACTAGGAAGTAGTTTTTCCCCTTGAAATACACTTATAATTGTTGGTAGTGTGAGGAGATTTGGAAATCTCGTGGAAAGTTAATCCTATAAGTGAAACCAATCCATGCTGAAAAGCCGAGAATTTCTAGAGAAATCTTGTCTAAGTTGCATTCAACGGTCAGTTTATAGAGTTTTTTGTATCCCTCTTCGGTTTGCAAGGGCATTCTAAAGGTCTCCACTTACAGTTTATCCAGTCTCATTACGACACGTAGAACAAATATACAGGTGTAAAACGTCACGTATGTACTGCACTCAGCATAGATGAAGGCGGTGTCCTTGCTGAGGCAGTTTGGATAGACCACCAAACTTGTAACTTCGTGCACATTCTGCCTTCTCGATATCCACAATAATGACACCAGTAAAATGGCACTCAAATGCCCATCATGGTTACTAGATGAATCTTGACAGGTTGACGGCAGTGCTGAGCAGACAAATCCTGCGACGAACGGAGATCGTCAGTGCTCGGCAGAATTGTCTCCGGAAGTTGCCCCTTTGGTGGAAATAAATTAATCTAAAATTCTGATGAACGGACGAACCTTTTGTGCTGTAGCATCTATTAACTATGGATCTCCATCAAGGATCGTCGTATTTTGCTCTCTTTCTGCTTTTCTTCAAAGTCGTCCTCAAGAATTTCTCTCTTCATGGAGTTTGATGGAAAGTAAGCGTTGCGGGGTTTTGCGGGATAGGTATTTTTTCATATTCACACCACTCTCGTTTGAACGGTCATCCCCCTGTTCTAGCGTAGTTAATCCGGTGAGTCCACACCAAAGGGAAGCACTGGACTCGAGTTTCGCTCTTACTAGTGCTCGTCAGCAGCCAAACGCCGTGCCGGGATTTGAACTTCAGACCTCCGACATGCGAAACCCCACAACTGCAAACAAAAAATTGCCCATTGTGTTTCAAGCGTGTGTGACGCTACCTGACCGGGAAGTCCTGACTGGCGGGTCAACTGATCGTCACAATCAGGACATTTACTGAGTCGTCGTTCGATGAGTCGGGCACATCAATCACATCGCTCGAGCGTTAACACGTTCGCCTGTTCAGACGTGAAAATTCAGATGTGTCCAACGTGCGCTACTGGATTAGTGGTAACGTGCTCGTCAGTTGTCCGGAGTTCAAACCCCGGGCAGGCATTTGGATATGCACTGCTGATTAGCTCTAGCATGAACGAAGCTCGGAGAATAAGCGTATACTGCACTGCAGGCTGACTGGAAGGAATTCAGTAAGACGTTCTCATTTGGATAGTAACCTGTAATCTTTCCTCAGCGTGACGTGCTACGTATTTTCAAACACTTGGGAATGCTTAGCTCTGGATTCGATGCTCTCAACACTAACAACATTCGCCACAGCAGTTGTTGTTTTTACTTATTGAGAGTTGTGTGTTCATATCGGATAGATATCTTGTTTTTTGGTGCGTCCGTTGCCTTGGTTAAATATAATTTAAGATCGCAAAGTAGCAGTCAAAATTTAAAGGATTGTGGTCCCTTGATTATTCTAAACAAGATGCTGAGAACAAGGCTGCGGGTAGAATTCACTTCGCACACGGTTGCATACCGAAACACCAGTAAAAAACACAGGACACAATACAGTGCAGCTTACGGTCTGACCGATTTATAAAACCGGGGAAGAGTCAGAGTGCCTCTGAGCGCACAGGAAAGGCTTAAAATGACCTGTGAATATGACCTCAAAAAGACTCAACCGCTTTTTCCGTCTGTTTTCTGCTAGAACCTGGAAAGTTGAGTTAGGTTCCACTCTGTGTCCTGTGCCCATTGAACACCTAGCGATCGACGATTTGAAACCAGGATTCAATCAGCGTTGGACTTGAGCCAGCTGACTTTGTGCTGATTTTTTCGGCACGTGATCCTCTGTTCGTGCTTTAAGCCCCCTGTTTGTTCTATCGATACACGTATCGCTGTAGGTCAACTAAATAATGCAATGGGTCGTGAATACAATTGAAGTCGGTATCTTATTTGCGGCAGTGGCATAGGCCGCGTATATGCATCCCTACACAACTGTGCTGCAATCTAAGTCCAATGTAGGCGTACTTTTAGTGTCTAGTTAATTAGGAAGAAAGCGTGGATACAGTGTAAGAAAGCTCACTGTAAATGTCCTTTTTCGATGCTCTGAATAACACCTTCGATTTATCACTCTGAGTGAAGTGCCTTTCGATGGAGCGGTCAGGGTAAATATTTGCACGCAGTATATCTTTCTGCCACGCACTTACCTCTGTGAGTTTGGCTGAGTTTCAACTCCATGATAAATAAAGTCATCACCAACCCACTTCTGCGCTGTAACGGAGAGAAACTCGAGTTTCCCAAAATGAGTGTTATACCGAGAATTTTGTGCAACCCCATTGTTTCATATATGAAAGTGACAGCTAAAGTGAGCTACTTTATCGCTAAATCAGTAGTACGATTTTGCTCCCAAATTAAGTTTTAACGGCTGGTTAGAAAACGACAGTAGGGAACCAGGTGTCATGACAGATTTGCGAAAAATACCACTTAATCTTCTTGTATCTTCCTATAATATACCATTACCTGATCAGCCAAGGGGGCGTGAGGTAGATACTGTAAAGTAGACTTTGCAACACTTTGCCAAGCTTCCTTCCATCGCATCAATTTCATCCGTTGGAGATGCAGCAGCATCACACCTGTGTTGTATCCGTAGCCCTAAAATGGACAGAAACAAATTACTGATTGGTAAAGACAATTCATTGCCATTGCTGGCTGGGCACTTGATTGTTTGGCCATGAGTGGCTGATCAGGAATGTGATTAGCTCTCAGGTAGACGGGATATAGCACCACTCATCATTTAATCACGGAGACCACATCACGTGGTTCAGTGGAACTATGGGCAAATTTTGTTACCTGGCTCACTTATCTGTCACAGGCTACCCGTTTATGGCTTACTGTTGTTGAAAAAATACCTGGCTGATATATGAATATACAAAATAAGCAAGACAACAGGCAAAGGTATCATGCTGTAACATATCAGAATACATTGTAAATTCAATCAGATTGGTGGTTTACTAAAAGCTGTGCACCAGTCAGCCAAATAATTTAACTAATTAATCCACTAGTGTCGTTTGTAAGTTGGATTGGTTCCATCTGATGAGCTCACAAAATTAAACGAAGCGTCAAAGGAATATGAATACACGAAATAGTTACATTGTTGTTTCTGATGTCTAAGAACCCATGCAGAAGACTTGATAATCGCGAATCGATAATTTCGATGTTTATACCACATATACTAAGAGAAAAGAAGTTATCGACCTTTGAAAGGTTAAGTGTGCAATTGAGGTCAACCATCACATGACGTTCGATCTGATGAGTGTGGCCTTTGAGCACGTACATGGGGATTCTGACCAGTACATCTGCTGAGTTCTAAGCAGCGCGGGACACGTGATGCATGGCTTCTCCACAGTTGGCCACTTACACTTCGAAATCGCCATAATTTAGCCGTTTTTGACTGAGGAATGGGAATGTTTGCAAACAGCTTGATCCTTTGCTCTCATCAGTTAGTCTGAAACTTTTGTGTTTCTTGTAGACTGGACAAAGGAGGTCTGAAGTGTCCTAACGGGATCTCGATGATAGGAGATGTAAAAGGTGCAAAAGACTTATCGGGCTGTTATTCCCTTTGTTTTAAGTAAAAGGTGCAAAAGACTTATCGGGCTGTCATTCCCTTTGTTTTAAAATACCAAGTTTGTCCAATATCCTGTGTGGAAAGATCCAGAAACTGAGAGGCAGTTTGCTGTGCTACTTCACTGGTGAATCCTCGTAGGGTGTCGATAAATTCAGTTGCATAAACAACTAATTAACACCCGAAAGAAATGAAGGCTTTGTGCATATTACCTTTCAACCCTAAAATTAAACCTGAGGATATGAAGTTCGGATTCTGTTTATCTTTTCAATGGAGTGAATCCGCAACAGTTTTCTCAGTCAACCCCGTAATTCTGTGCTATCTTACCAAAAGATGAAACTTTCGTTCAGACAATGCTAAAGAACGTTTTTTCGCTCTTTGGGGGTATGGTATCCAAATTTGAGGAGAAAAAACGGACTGAGAGTTAAAAACATTGCAGTGTTGGACGATGAAGTACTAGTCAAGAAGCGTAGACACCCAAAAGCTGTTTACAGTGGGAACGATTCTGTCTAACTATCAAAAATACTACCGTGGGAACTCCTCATATACCTAAACCATAAACGATTGCATACCACGAAAGGGAAGAAGTTGAGAAACGTAGGACACTTCTTGGTGTTTTGTCTAGTTTATGCTTCTTTTCACAAGTAAATATGACGATTTTTGGGCTGTCTTTGTTAAAAAAACAACGGATATTCTACGACACATTTGCATTTTACTGGCACTAGTTATGGGAACACTCAAGTAATGAGATGCATTTTAGAACAATATTTTTGTGATTTCCTGGGACACATCAAGCAACATTTTCACCCTACTTCAGTTTAAGCAGAAGCCTCACAATCAGAATACTTTCCGTTCTGAAATTGCTACTGTTTATGGGTATAATTCTGAAGGAAGAAATGATAATTTGGACTCGGAAAAACTTGTTGTGGCAAAGTATACTTAATGCTGCGGGTCGTTTTGATTTTTAATATTTTATGAGTAGTAATGTAAACCATAATTAGAAAGAGAACATAGAGAATTTTCTTAAATTCGAAGATGGGCGATAAACGAACGGCTGGCGTAACTCAACAGGTCGCCCCTGGAAGGGAACAAAGTACAAGTACAAGCACATGTTTTTGACTGTGCGACTATGCTCCCGTTAGACGGGGAAGTTCTAAATTTCCACTAACCATGGTGGAGTGGGTCACTGCATGTCAGTGAGGGAATGGTCGTTGACTGAAATAACATGAACTTAAAGCCAGGCATAGGAAGCAAGACCTTGTAACTCAAACAGAGTTCTACACGACTGTTGGGTCATAAACTGAAGGAGGGAAATCTACCGCCACCTCGCCCTTTTGAGTCAGTTCGGAGTGAAAAGCATTCAAACTAAAATTGGCTGTTTGTCCTGAATTCGGGTTTACTGAATATCAGTGACTGTTCTACCCAGTTGTTCTGACGCACCATACGCATGAGACGTTTAGATGTGATAATAACCGACTAGATTTCATGTGTTCATTATGAGTCTTGCTTACCAGTGCGGGCCACACGGTATTCTGCGCTCCCTGAAGATACCACGGACTTTGGTTCCGAACCAGTCCGATCATCTGCAACGAAAATCTCGTTATATAGATTCAATCAAGTTGGAGCAATCCACAAGACATCAAACACTAGGAAGTATCAGTTCCTTACCAGATAACGCACTGGTGCTGGAAAATAACTTACAGGTATACCGGACTGTCGCCTGGGATGACACTTCCACCTTATTTTGCGTTTAGTGGATATTTCGTTTAGTAGGTGAGGCCAGTCTGTGCAAAAGGGCCAACAAGCACTTTACAGCCTCCTCGTCCTTATTTGGAATCATCAGCGGTGCGCATTTCACGAAAAGCGGGGGAGTTTAAAATCCGCAAACTTACGACTTGTAATCTGAACACTTTGAAAAAATTTCCTTCGGAACTACTTATAGTTTGTTAAACGTGTGATGAGATTCGAGAATTGTCAGTGAATATCATATTGACAGTTTTGTGTTCAAACCACTAACGTACAGAAGGAGTTTACTCGGTGGTCATATTCGCACAATGAGGCCACTACGGTTATCATCTTCCATCATCTTCTTGGAAGGGTAAGGTTACTCAAGTTCTCGGAAGCAACTCGATGTGTATTTGATGGCTTTTTCCTCGAAGGAGTGTTGGAATGCAAAAACATCGCCTCGAATTGAGAGATCCGGCTAAGAAGTTTCCATTTGGTGTTAATGTATATGAAAGTAAAGACGAGTAGTGCTCAAAAACATCACTTATCACGTACTGAACCCTTATATGATTCATACGTGTCATCTGAGTTACTTAATTTAGTAGATTAACAAGAGCTGTTTTGCTACGGACATCAATGACCTGATCGGTATAGCGGGTTAAAATCACGGGTCGTTTGTTTTTCATTGTTGTCCTGGTTAACTAAATGAGCGGGTTGAACATGACATTGGCTGGAAATTTGTTTCATTGCTTGATATGTTCTTTAGCTTGTTTAGCTGACCAGAAAACCTATTTAGTATTTGTACTAGCCTATGGCAACAAGTCTAGTTGGCAAAAAACCGTCGCAGTAATGTGTGCGTTCCAGGGGGACAGAGTGGACCTCAGTTCACCGAACAGCTCCATATGTGAGCTGAATGAAGTTTTATTACACTGCCCTGGCAATGAAAAATGCACTCCTCAATCGATGCCGTTAGGGCCTATGTTCAGTTGGGCGGTCTGATTCTCAGACCTCCTGTCGGTCAAAAGTCGCCTGTATACTTATTACTGAAGCTGACAAATATGGTCGAGATGTGGATTATTCTCTTGTCTGTGATGTTGTTCAGCGGACTAGGAGGCGAATAAAACGCCCGACTGTTCTGTTGGGTCGGTACCCAGTTTTCAACATAAGGAGAAACGCACATCAGATAGGTGATAAACAATAATCCAGAGAGCATGAGGGAACCAACTCTTTGGACCGATGTCCAGTGGCGGTTGTCCGTGAACAGTTGCCACCATTAATAAATATGATGTGCACTTGCTCGATTTATTAGTAACCCGTTAGTCCGAAAAGGCAACCCGTGTAGAGTTCTTAAAGCCTCTCTTCCAATATGTAACCGAACTGAAAACAATGGGCCAGGCCGTCCGAAAATGTATCCTGTGTTGAGGCCAACCTTATGCATGTCAGAATAACACAGATTTACGCTTAAAACAAACGATAAAATATACCCTAAGAATTTAAAAAGTTCTGTCATCAAATTTACTGTGGTCAGTATTCCTCTTACTTGAACAAACCGTTTTAGCTATTATGGAATAGGACGAAAAATGTCACCAGCACCCACAAAAAGTATCATTAGTGAACCTCTTTTAACCTGCCTGAGAATGCGTGAAACGATCAAAACAATCCCAGAGTTCTCTGATGTCAGCATTCAGTAGCAGGTCCACATCCAGTCCAATGACCTGTGACAAACGGAAATAAATTTTAACAAGTCTATATTTCCAGGCCACATCCAGTCCAATGACCTGTGACAAACAGAAATAAATTTTAACAAGTCTATAGTTCCAGAATACGTGGATTATAATTTCTATTAGTTTTTCATGCGGTGAACCGGATTTATTACTCCTTGGGTGCGAACATACGTACTACTTATAAAACGATGCACGACAAATATCTGCCCGCCTTAGGGGCTCGCAGCATACGCTATAGAGTCTGCTGGTGGCAAAATGTTTAAGGACCGCAAAAATTTAGATGAGATTTTTTAATGCACTAGCCTGAGCAAACGTTGTGCCTTTTCGATCGGTGGTGAGCAGAAAATAACACAAGTTCCGCCTACTCACAAATCGTAAGTAATCTTAGAGGCGGACGGAATTAGCATCTCTTTCTGGGTATCTCAACTAGAGGGAAGGTATGAATGCATAAATGGTCGATGGTCCATAGTACACAGCCGAAAATGTAAATAAAGAGCTTGTTAGATTTTCATAGCACATACGGTAATATTGAGTAGTCTTTGGAGAAAGGTTCGAAAGTGCTAGAGCAGCATTCATTGATTTGATTGGATATATCTCTCGATTCCAATGAGAACTTGTATATCTTTGTGTCCTCAGCGGCGTTTGAGTGCCGGAGGTCTCGAAAATTTCCGATGAATCGCAGCCCGTCATATTCATTCTAATGAAAAAAATGAATCGCTCCCGGTGCTTGAAAGCCCAAATGCAAATGCTGAGGCAGTCAAACAATGAATGGAAAATTGACTTTTCAAGCATTGTGATTAAAGTGGAAAAGCGCAAGATTGTACCTAGAATGCGATGGTAACTTGCCGAGCCATTCTTGCTTGACCGTCAAATACAGGAACCAAAACACACACACTAATCGAAGGAGAGGCCTCCGGAACGCAACATTTTGGCTAGAAAATCGAAAGCCTATATGATACTAGCACGAAGTTAGAAAAAAGTATAGTGTTGGTGTGAGATAGTCTCCAAACAGCGTAGACCGGGGTTGAAAACCCGCAAATCTGCATACTCAGGTACCGCAAGTGAATTCCACCGACAGATAGGTAGGTCGATAGATAGATAAGTGTGAAGTTGAATAGTTTTTCATATATTTCATATATCTAAGGTGAACGTGATTGAGAAAATAGGAGGGAATTCTCGTCACAAAATTGGAAGTGGTGCAAATTCTTACAGTGATGGGGGTGAAATGCAAATATGAAGCCGTCAGAACCATCAAGAGCACCCTCACCCATGTGAGGTAAATTCGACTCTGAGATGTGAGAAAATGCCATTTAAGGATGATGTAAAACTAGCACGGGAAATATGTTTCAAGCCTCATCTAGGAATACAGCAGCATTTTTCAAAAGCTCGCGAAAAGACCAGGAAAAAAGATAGGAAAGAAAGAACATTAAATGAATTTGGGGATAAAACTATAACGTCACTTAAAGTGATGCAGTAGTCCGATTGGTAAAGCGTTATTGGACTTGACAACACGGTTTTGTGCTGCTTTGAGGTTAGATAAAAACGGCTGTCCCCACCTAGTCCATTGATTAGGAAGTCGGGAAGTGGTCTTTTTTGTACGAGGCCCGAAGTTTAACGAAGGATTTTGGGCTGAAAAAACGTAATAAGATTTGAAGACATCCCTCTTCTGAGGTTGGCTGCCCTACGACGAAACAAAAGTAGTTGAAAATAAGTACATAGATAATGGCCCTTACATCACCAAACAGGAGGAGTTCCTCCTATGCCAATAAACGTCTTCAGAGTACATTATCACTTTCTTCCCATATGAAAACTATCTTAAATTGTATGGCATTGACGGGGTAGCTTTTCAAGTTTTCGAGGCATATTGTATCTTATTGGCAAAATTGTCTCTTGCTAGAGGGACTTCCTCTCAGACAAACTCTGGTTGGTCTGTTGAGAAAGTTTTAAACCGCCCCAAGAGAAGCCAAGCTATTGAAAACAACTAGATCAATAAAAACAAGTTCGATTAGGGGTAATTTGGATCTATTTGTCAGTAAACACAGTAATTTTACCAAAAGAAGAAAATATGGATGTTGGTACGAGGAAAAAAACGTTTGGAGATCGAGTTTGAAACTTTTATACTTTTTCATGTCCACAAAGTGTGAACTCTGCAAGATCATTATTAACTAATCCATTGGAACGCCAACAAAATGTTTTTTGGAAATCAATTCAATTTTTCCTAGAGACCCTGACAAATAAGAACCGCTAATATATCTCCACATATTTGGATGACGTCAAATAGCATTTTCAAATCTGAAACTTTCAAATCTATTTATCTACCAATTTTTCGCGGAAGTTACATCAGATGTAGGCTTTCATTTCATGATTTTGGGCAGTTTTTGCACAACGACTGGAAGTGAACTCAGATATATGTTTTGGTAGCAAAACTTACCTTTTCTACCGTAGGTGGAAGAATATTTGGAAGAAGCAGTTTGCAAAGTCCGAACGTTCCAGAATAATGAGTTGTAGGTATCCAACTGACCTCGTTCTGGGATGGATAAATTGGAATATGACATTTCAGCAAAAATCATAAGTGGGTGTATCTGAAGACTACATATATATTTGTCGGACGTCAAATGGCAAATCAATTGATCTGAGCAAATAAATTTTCAATGATTTGTACTTCCAGTGTACCTGAGAGAAATACAATCGGAGCCTGTCGTGTTAGGGAAGTAGCCACTACCAGCGGTAATAAACACAACATTAGAGCCATTTTTTTTGCTGTTGTCCCCAGCAGACGATTAACAGTCTGCACTGAACCGATATTTTTCAACATTATGCGTATACTTACATGTCACGATATGTATCCATCTTTAGGAGTTCACGTTCAAAAGTAAAATTCTGGGGCTGCGCCTAACCGACAGGTCCCATACACTGCAAACTGTGAACTGTGGACCACTTTCGATCGTTCTCATCATAATATTTGTAGTGATTTTCCCATCCTAGCCCACAATGTCAATCGTCATAAGTGTGAGTTTTGGATTATTTCAATGCTGAGTGTCCTATATGGCTAGGCATGTGGTTTTCCTGTAGGTCATATTCACAACCAGTGAAATTACACGCCGTGAATGAAGACAACTTCGTTCATACTCGAATAGCTCACTAGCAAACGCCATGCGCTATTCTGATCCATTCAACCGCTGAGTTTGGTGACATCAATTTGACCGAGCGAAGTCTCGGTTTTTCGCAATGCCAGCTAAATCTTCACCAGTATTATCGCTTTTGTCGTCCTCATTTCTGAAAATGGCGAATGCCAAAGCGGCTGTGTTCACGGATGATTGTTTTCATCTATCACCATCCTGACACAAACAAAACCTGAATTTAGCGGCACAAAAACATACTGTTACGAATGTCTTCCGGTGCTCATTTAAACTTCCCAGTGACCAACAGAAAGTGGATTCATTTGAGTAGCGCCATGCTTAATTTCTGATGTACCCACACTATTCTTGGTTTTCCATATATAGTTCTGTCGCGCTTGTTCATCTCATGCCGTTGACATGTGCTGTTTTTCCTGAAGGTCACATCCACAACCAATGAAATAACAAGCCGCGAATGAAGACAACTTTGTTCACGTTCGAATAGCTCACGAGCAAACGCCATGCGCCATTCTGACCCATTCAACCGCCGAGTTTGGGGGCATCACTTTGAGCGAAGTCCGAGCGAAGTCTCGGATTTTCGCAATGTCAGCTAAATCGTCACCATTATTATCGCTTTTGTCGTCCTCATCTCTGAAAATGGCGAGTGCCAAAGCGGCTGTGTTCACGGATGATTGTTTTCATCTATCACCATCCTGACACAAACAAAACCTGAATTTAGCGGCACAAAAACATACTGTTACGAATGTCTTCCGGTGCTCATTTAAACTTCCCAGTGACCAAAAGAAAGTGGATTCATTTGAGTAGCGTCATGCTTAATTTCTTATGTACCCACACTGTTCTTGGTTTTCCATACATAGTTCTGTCGTGCTTGTTCATCTCATACCGTTGACACAAGCGACTGGAGACGAACCCGCTAAACAGGAAACTTGCTTCTGTCAGTGTTGCCCTGAAATGATTCACTAAAAAAGGTGCACATGAATAGTGCAACATTTTTCACCAGGATTTTCTCTTTGCAAAATCTTGTCTAATACCTGCCTTCGTCATCAGGGGAGCATGCTTACTCTGCCAAGTAACTAAAGCTAAAGCTAATGAGATGCGCCTCAATGGGGGTGAACTCAAAATTTGTTCGTCACAGTTCATTTAACTTTTCCCCTCCAGTTGCTTAGTTGATTTTAGAATTCTCAGATAAACTAAAGACATCCCCATGCTGACCTTGATTCGCATTTTCAGAGTTCCTATTCTCTGGTGAAAATAAAACAATTTTATATCAGACATGTGGGCATTCATTCTCTTCTGTTGGAATCTGACACCCAACCAGAATGTCGTGCGCTGGGCGGCTTTGCGCGCGGTATTTTCTTTCCAACAGTGTCAACTTTAATTAGACTCGTTCCGGCAGGGTGCAGTCTTACATCTAGTTCAGTGAGGTGACAAACTTAAAATTACAAGCATGGTTTGTTGGATAGTGTTTGTTATTAATTGTCGGGCTTTGTAGGCAGTTTTTATTGTCTCATCAGTTGTTCCATCTTAGTTGTCACTTTGTATCGCCCATTTTTATGCTGATAAAAATGTTTTCCCGGACAATCTCACAAGGTTGAGTTGGTATGCAGAACACCGATGACCTGGGAGAATTGTTTTTGTAAAAGAATCACTTTTGTGCCTGTAGAAGAAACCAATCGACAAAGCAGCTTAATTGAGGAGACGTGGTCTCTAGCTTGGTACATGGAAAAATATCGATCCCGCCTGGGAGCCTTCTCTTGGGTAGCAGTTTCTTCCGATTAGAGGACCATACATCCCAGTCAGATTTTTCCGTACCATGATAACATCACACTTTCGCGCTCTAATAGAGGCAAACTAATTTTACTGAAAGGGCTGCTATGAATATCATTTCCGGGATTTCACTCAATTTCATTCAATATTTGTCGGTCCGAGGAATAGGTCCAAAGATGAAGACCAAAAGATGAATTAATGTAGGGTTTTCGTCATCAGATGATGACGCGCGGATAGGCTTCAGCCGTTTACTTCTCTTTTTTAGACTGTTGAATTAGAAGACCAATGAAGGGTCAGACGGAATACATATATATGTATGTATATCTATCTACGTATATATGTGTATGTATATAAGTATACACGTATATGTATATGCGTAATATATGATAAGCAGTATGCCGGCGAGGGAAAAAACAAGTATCAAAGCCTATTGGAAAGGTTTACGATATAGAGTACTTGGTTTAGTATGCAAATACGTTAGGTGGTTTGGTATTTACTTGCATAAGTGACCAATTCTCAGAGTGGAGCCAGTGGGTGCGTTTCGGCCGTGAAAAGCAAATCGACTCCGTCTAGAGGGCCTAACCCCTGATTTTTATACTCACATATACCAGTAACATAATATCGTATAATACTATATATTTGTTCGTCTCTGATCAGTTTTTTTTTGAAGTCCTGAGAGACCTCATCCAGCTCGTAAACCATACGTAGTCAGTGAATAAGCCCACTGTGCAACGTAGGTCCTTCCAGCTTGGAAACCTGTCCGGGCAAGCCACCCCGTCCCACCTCCCTTCCACTTACCTGCCGCTTTTACTTTTTCTGCCGTAGGTAATTCAGCAAGTTTTGTACATTGGGGTATGTGAACTGCATGGCTCGAACCCACATCTCCTGGTTAGTGGCTCACTAGTCAAATGTGGTGTGTGGTTCCAAGCTGTCAGGTTTGTTAAGTTTTTCGCCAGACTGATTTCTTTTGTCAGCCGAAGATAGCAACTTTCGGTCTATAGACTTCTGTCAGTCCTTACTCTGACAACAACAGTTTGCGTACGACTAGCGCTTTCTAGTTCGTTTGAATTTTAACCCATTCTGCTTCCCACAAACGCTTTAGAGGCTTCCTCTTAACACTTCTGACCTGACTTCGGTTCTACGGACACCACTGTATAATATAAGAAACAATGATAAGCGGAACCGATCGATTCACTCTGTCAATCAAGGCCAAATAGAGCCCTGTGACAAGAAGGTCAGTTGTCTTTGGGTTTCTGGCTGTTCTGAGTCGGAACTGAGACTAGTCTTGCGTAGACGTTCAAGGACCTCCTCAGAACGCATCCAGTTTGTTCTGCTAACTTCGTTATTAGTATAACTGCAGGTGAAACGGCAAAAACGTGAGAACACGTTACGTCTGGTGCTTTGACGGAATGACCTTTCAGCTTGCTTGAGTTTGGAACGGGGAATGGAATGCAATCGAATGGAATGGAAAGCAATTCGTCTGCCGTCGTATAATGTCGTCCCCTGCTGCAGAAGGACCTTCTTTGAACTGCATTTCAGGGATTACCTCTTCCTTCTTCAGTAAGGCACATGGCTCATGCGTTTTGATGTGAACATTAACAAGCTTCTCGGGTGAGCAATAAAGTGTGATGCTGTTCTCCCTGTGTACAATTAACTAAACTGCATGATCGGCTCTCTTAATTCGTGTTCTTATTTCAGATGCTTTTAAAATCAACCGTTTTTATAAAACTCAGCTGGCAAAATGAATGAAAAACCTAGTTTACCAAAACCCGAGTTTTCGGACTGCTTTATTGAAGAATCGCGTAGTTCCGCATTATTTTTATGCAATTAATTATGTTTGAGGAAGCTAAACCACCTACTGAAAGTGTTATCAGTTTAGGAGGACTTTATGTACAGAAGATATCAGCTCAACCATAACGGATTCCACCAGCTAGTTGATCCACGATTTTTTCAGATTCCAAACAGTATTACATTCACTCGCATGGTATATCCATTTTATTCTTTCATAGTTGTCTGGATCGATATCGACATGTGTACGCACTTGCAAAAGATGTGGTTATATTTTGGCAATCTGACTGTTTGAAATGAATTACATTTATTCGATAGATGCAAAACATACATGCCAAGAAAGCAGATTTTTGGAGGATCGAATCTCTTTCCAGAAGAACTCAATGGAGATTTCGTCTTGCAACTGAAGCCTATCAATGATGAAAAAACGAAGGCGCACTGTACGTCTGTTTTATCCTTACTGTGATTGTCGGTTTTGAGGTTGCACGTTTGGGAGAGAACCATCTATCTAGAGGGAAAATAGGAATCCGGATTTGCAAGCAACAAATAATCAGTAACTCAACAGGGTAACCGTATTTATTTATTGTTTTTACACTGCGTTCTTGTTGTGCGCACGAGTTTGGAAAGTTTCCGGCAAGGAAGGCAACTTACAATTTCTAGTAATCAGATGATAGGAATGGTTTATGGGAATTCGAGAACCCATTGTTGCGCGTAATTAGAAGATTTCGTTACTGATCTAACTAGGCTTTAAGTACTTGTATTTACTGCAGAGACAACAATCGTTATGGAAGTGCAACAGTTAGAAATCCACGAGCACTGCAATTCCTGGGGAGAGTTGCCACCAAATTCGGAAAACTTCGGCCATCTGAGTTCTGTATTTCTAACCCAGGATCACGTGGTCAATTCTCTCAGCCCACTCAATGAGTCCAAACAGGGGCATGTTGTCTTTTTTGACTGACACTCTTAGGGTTCGTCATAAAATAGCTCGCTTTTAACATGGCTAAAGTATCCTAATTTACAAATGAAGGCAGTAGAATCCGTCTATAGCCTGTCCTTAAACAGTGATCACATTTTGGGTGGTCCCGCAAATTCCTTTTCTGAGCCACACAGCTGTGGCAATCAAGACCAGGTCCTTCTTTCGCCGTTCATTACTTTGGTTCTTCCATGAAGCTCGGCTGTGTTTGTTCTAAAACTTTCTGGTGAATTATCAGCACCTCGTCTGTGTGATCGAAAGTTGTGTAATTTTGCATGATCTAAAAAACTGCGCTCACTTCCAGATGCTCATCGCCGGTTATTTTTTGTTTAGCGGTGTATCTGACTTCCGCTGCACTAACCTCAGTAGCCTGGCGATCAAACCACATCAGGTCAAATCAAGCAACTAACAGCTGCATCTATCGACCTTGAGTTCGACGAAAACTCCGCGTTAGCGAGAAATCGGTTTTTTAAAGATGAAGGTGATCCACGCTGATCTTCGCAAAACATTGCACAGCAAATTTATTCTTGTCTAAAGTTATCATGAGCGCACATCTCACAAACTTTTAGGGACAATCAAACCTACGACCTTATGATCAGTAGTGAAAAATACCTATTTAGAAATGAGGGCGGTTTAGCATATAACCAACTCATACCGAGATTGAATATCGCACCCTAACTAACACAGTCTATCATGGTGTTGATCGCACCCTGGTGTGACACTTTCTGAGATAAGAATCAGGAGATTTGTAGGGCTTCTTTTTCTTCTGCATAATGGTAGTGAAAAGATTTTGAGGATTTATTTAGTGATTCTTCCCGAAGACAATAAATGACGATGATGACGAGGCTACTTCTACTGAAATTCGAATGTGTAATAGCCATCTGGTGATCTTGCCGTTGATTAACAAGTACTCAGTATCGTCAGCTTCTTCTCAGTCTGGCATTCTCTTACCGTGAGCCTAAATGCTATCAAATGTGTGATTTTAAAGGACGTTGAGAAATCCCAGTCCGCATTACATGATAATACAAATTATTAAAATATGATGGTGACACTACTGCACATGTGAAATTGGTGGAATTGCAGGGACTAGGGACTCAAAGTGCCTCTCGTGGCTAGTAGTTCACAATGTGCGGAGCACATGCTGTCCTGACGTTCATTTACGAAGATGTTTAATGAACTTTCTTTTGTTACCGAATTAGGTTGTACAGGATGATTGCTCAAAATTCGCAAATATCCTACGACCGATTTCGCCCTGCTTAGGGACATTTAGACAGGCGTAGTCTCTGTAATCTGAGCCAACCAATCCCTACCTTGGAAAACAATTTGGTCGAGTTTCCACTTTATAACTCATACATAAAGAAACCGCTGGAGCTGGAGACTCGATGGAGTTCCTTGTGGCCAACATCACATTGATATCGTTTTGCATAACGAGCAGCACACAGAATAATTTGAAGCTTCTTTGCGAGGATATTAAATAAAGTTCATTTTGTTTTCGAATTTAGTAATGTGCGGCGATTTCTCAAGATGCACAGAAAACCAACTACCGGTTATGCGTAATGCACTACTCATAAGGTTGCTGAAAATTCCTCGACAGCCCACGACCGGTTTCGCCCTTCTTGGGGCTCATCAGGTAGGCGTAGTCCCCGAGTTTCCGTCAACCTTATGTTCTACTTGAACCCAAATTGCACTGTTTTCGAGAAATACACTCATTTGCATATCAATTTGGTTTTTGCGAGAGACTCACCTGGAACCCAGCTGAATCTCCCGTTTGTGATGTTTTTAGGCAACTGAATTTGCTGGGAATATTTTTCGTATGAAAAATGGAGTTCTTATTGTGTACGGCCAAGAACGAATCGTTGCTTGATTTATCGTTTGTATTGGCAAATAATTCCTCCCTAAGCTCCTTAAACCAACTCAAAACCATAAACTGACCTGTGCTACTGGAAAATCTCATTTTATATCTTCCATTTAGCCGGAGTAGCCATATACACTCACTAGGATGTATTTTTCTCACCAGTAAATATCGCACGTTCCCTCAAGTGTCCCTCAGGTATGTGGCTCTTCTCCCAGTTCGCTCTTTACATTAGCTGGCTTTGGTCCGAACAAGGGCATTCATCGGTGTGCATTGTGAACGATGCTAAAATTGCTGAATAGGTCTCGCGCTTACACAGAAACTGGGAACGTTTGTCATCTTCAACTCAATCTCTATCTTCCCTGAAATCAGATCTAAATAGTTTTATTCTGATTCTTCTTACTTTTTCAGGCAGGATCCAAAAATCTTGGCAAGAAATGCAATAATTTTCTTTTTGAAACATTTCGTTCTGTTGCAAACCATCTAGTTCTCATTCTCGTGTATTCTCCCTCGCTCAAGCCCCAGCAGCAACCAGCCGTATGAAATCCCTTAACTGAGTCAACTGGACTATTGTTAACCCTTTCTCGAAGATAACTCTTCCTGGCAATCATTGTTCGATGCTGATCACCAGATAGAAATCATTATGAGGCTTAGAACTACTTTTTGGAGCACATCTCTCCATTCGTTTGAGGCTAGGGAGGGTGCCTACTTAATGCCACTTTGACTTGTGAAAGCATTGCTCATATGGCGATTTGGATGACATTCCTACGGGTTTGTGCTTTCAAGCTCAATGGTCCACATATGCATTTGGTGAAGGGGTGGATATATGCAAAAATGACGGATGACCGCAGTGGCGATCCGCACGTTTTACGGAATAATAAAATGTCAGGCTAGTTTCCATAAAGCTGCATTTGCTGACTGGTGAAATCTAATGACAGAATCGAATGAACCACTACTGCTCCACGAATTAACGAATTATTTGAAAAAATCACAGTCTCTAATCCAAACGGCAAAAAAAATCATTTGAAACGCTGGGCTGACAAGTCAGTCGTGTGCAGTTGGTTTGACAGTAGTGACATTTTTGGATTTTTAGCTAGTATATCCAAAAACGGGGAAGCATCATTAAGCCTTCACTGTATCATCAAAAAAAAAATAGAAACTGCTGATTACTGTTCAGCCGAGTGCGTGGGAAACGAGGTAGCTTTAGTCAGTTTAGGTGGCATATAAATTTGTTTCTAAACGTTTAATAGCTCTGAGTTTCCCCGTCATAAGTGTCGTCAATGTGATGAGTGTTTCTAACGGCCAGATGTTGCGTCCATAAAACGAATTTTGGAACATTTAAAACAGAAGTTTAAGAGCAAATATTTTTAACTAAGAAGAGCAGATTTAACAGGGAGTGGCTTCATAATTTTAGGTGTACTCACAACCCCCTACTGGTGCATTTAATGGACAACTCCGTAACTTGGCAAGGAATTTTTCTGTTTCCTAACACCTCTGTTCCGCAGGATTGTTACATAACGTTGTGACGTCAAAGATGGAAAAAGATCGACTGGACTCCAATAATCAAGGCTACTGTTAAATATTGTAGTAACAGTCGATGTGTGAATGCTGTAGTTCCCTTTTGCTTATCCTTTCATCAAAATAAAATATCCTCAGTTGCGCAGTAGGTGCACGAGATACATGCATCTCAGTGTGGAAAACGGAATGACAGGTAAATGAAGGGTGAAAGTTTTGAGCTAGATTAAACCCCCTGAAGCTTGATTACTCCATCCACGTTTCTTTATACCTCTGCTGATAACCATAAAAAAGGACTCCGTGTATCACACTCGGAATTAGGACAAAATTACCAGAGCAGATTAAACGACGGTGTTAGTCAAGAACGTATAGCAAAAGCAGCTAGAGTGCACCGTGCAAAGCGCGCACATTTTCACTACCAACCTAAGGCAGAAAGCCTTTTTCGCCACGAAGTCGTTTATAAGCATACAACAAATAAACAGTTACAATCTAGTGGACAGGAAACTAAACGTCTTATATGCACATAATTTTTAAAAACTGAACATTCTCACACGTCTTCTTGAACTTCCGTGGTTATTCATTGACTATCACGCAATTGTAAACGAACGCTGCAAGCAGTTCCACAAGTTCCGTAATAAACCTCAGTTTCCATTGGATGCGGGTTAGAGCTTTGATAAAACCACAGACTACTCGCATGCTTCATCACTGGTATCCTCCACTACACCAATATTAGGAGGAAAAAGCACTCGACTCCATTACGTCAGATCAACCTCGAAAAACTCCTTTACGGACAGCTATGTGTTGGTGTTGTCCTACTGACTTCTACCATACTGGGTTTGGGTTACCGTAAGCTTCAGGTAAGTTAGACAGTCATAAGTAACTTGACTGGTAATGATAAACAGCTACCACTGTATAATGCGGAGCCTTTGTAACAGCTAGAGAACTCAACTACGCAGTCATTCAAGGGTCGTGTTGGATGAGTATACAACCCGATGGGGCAGCTTGACGTTCTCCATTAGCTCCGCAAACAGTGAGCCTCAGCTTTCTTTACGAGAAGGTGGAACACGTATGGTAAACGCTTTGCTACCAGAGCTAGCTGGTCGTATCCTACCTGAAAACACTGCTCCTGAGGATCACTCTTTTAGGTTTTATTGTATGAAAGGCTTTCGGAGGCTGGTAGAGGAACTGGTTTGAAATATGCTGTTCACGACTGCAAACTATATGATTTTATTTTTTTCTAGCAACTGAAAATACCCAAAGATATCAAGAATGGAAGAAAAATGGTGAACAAAGATTCCTTTTTTGCAGTCAATCACTTTACCTTATGAATCACAAGTCTGGTGAATATTGTTCAGAATTCGCTCGCAACAAGCAGACGAAAGTTACGTCAAATTATGCATAAAGTTGCAAGGAGGAGTACAGGGCGCAGTGAATGCTAGTCCTTGATGTCAGTGACATACCACTTTCTGAAATATCATTCCATCGGCGCATGTATTTCACCCCCACATGTTTAACCAAATAACTCAGAGTTCCATACACCTGTTGCCAGCGACTTCTGACATGTTATGTAAATGAATCGTGTGTTGGCTTAGAGAATAAGGTGGAATACAAACTTTGTTTACTATCTTCATTCTTTTCATGACGTCAATGACGGAAGAATGCTCTAAATTTGTCACAAAGTTGACCCAACTACACCTATAAACAGCGGCCCGTAGTTTTTTTAGAAAAACGTTGACCTACCTTCTCTAATCGATCGTCGTTTTTGCCCAATTCTGAAGACAGCCATGGCGGTTCTGCGCTTTGTTCACTTTCGGCATTCTCCGTACAGCCCTTAAGCAATAGGCTTCCATCTCGCAGCACAAATATGAATGCCGTCAACAAGAGCAACAATAGAACCTGACTGAAACGCCTTTGCAGTTTGTTTTTGCGCGCTTTTCGCCACAACATAACGATGTTCTGATTTTGAACTTTTTGCGCGCTTTTCGCCACAACATAACGTTGTTCTGATTTTGATTTCAACTTTGCTGCAGATGAGACTTCTTCATCTCTGTAAACGGAACTACATCGAAAGGCATCGGTTATATTCAAACTGACTTATATTTACAAAATCGAATAAGCAGTGAGTGGAAGTCTAAAATCGGTAGTTTTAGTCAGCTAGTCACTCTTTTTCTTGGTATGCGAGCACAGCACCACTATTTAGTAGCAACTAGTATTCTGAGTCTCCCGAAGCAAAACTGCTAGAAAAATTTCCAATACGGTTAATGGCAATTTAAACGGCATTTAGGTTAGGCAATACTTTACTCAGTGCGTTACAAAAAAGTACGTTGGATAATCACTTGCAACTTGAGTTGGTGTTAACAGCGACTCATCTGGACCTCACCAAGTTCTCTCGTTTATAGAAAACAGGATTGATAGAAACTCATGGAGTAGGCCTATCTTGAGAACCTCAAGAAAGGCAAAATCGATGGTGAGCTGTTCCGATTTCTCATTAAGCCTTTGGCCGGTATTGAAAAGTGAATTTATTCGGGATTTTCAATGCTGTCCTAAGACTGTGTACGCCTCAGTGTTACTCTCAGCTCATTTCATGTTAAATAATATCTTGCTAACCGTGCTGTACTGCAGTCTTGAGGACACAGGTTACAAGTTTATGAGATATGTCAATTTATTTACTTTCCAAACTAGTGACAGGATTTAGTGGTTGATCGTAGTCTTGAATTGCTAAGCCTAATACTTATTTCAATTTTCAGCGACAACATACTCAATATATTTTAACCAAATCCATCAGTATCATACTTGTGGCAATAGTTACGAAAGTCGAACCGATTTCTTCTATTGTCTTTTCTCCAGTTGTCCGTGAATTTACTTAGTTTCAAACGTTTGAAACGAAGATCAGACGTCCTATAGAGGAGACTTTTAAGTTGATGCAACAAAGATTGACAAACTTGTTCACTAGGTATACCTGTTCCCGCTATCTATGGTGTCGAACTAAGTCACTGGCAGGTACAGTTTGAAGTTCTGCTCAAACGTGAACTTGACTCGGATCCAACTAAAATTCGATGAACAAAGGAAAACTGCTAACGGTTGAGGCATTTGATCTCGGTTGGTTGCGATGCTTGAAATGCATTCAAATGTCTCCGTCATCCATGCTTCCAGAGTCAACAATTGAGATTTCATTGGGACTTAGCATTATTCCCTCGATGAATCCCAGGATTGGTGATCTCATTGACGTCCAGCTGGGTTGACGATCCTAATCTCCATTGAATCTAAAAAAAGTTCCTCAAGCATAGAATATTTTTCAGGCAACTCCTCTTCTTAGTCTCCCGTTTAGTGTTCCCAGCTGTCCGGAAGTTCAGCAACCATCGTCCTCGCAGCATCCAAATCAATCCAAGCGCACAATGAAGTTACGGCGCCAGTATTTTGTCTTCTTTGACGTTTCCGTTTCGTAGTCTTTCCAGAAATTGTCATGAATTGTTTGCTGAATCCCGTACTCATTAGTGAGCTGATTTACCCGCTTCCAGAGTTCTCTTGAAATATTGTGTATGGGTGTTCCGTCGATAAAACAATTGGGTGTAATACTACTGTATGTCTGAAAATACCTGCAGGCCCAGAGAGCCAAACAACTTCCGAGTAGCGGACCCTTATTAAGCCGTAATTTTCTCCTTGACTTTGTGAGAATTCTTGAGTTTTTCAATGGGTATAGTTATTTTGTTTTTGAGTTCTGTGGTTTGGTAATGCAGAAGACAGTGTGGAGCCTTAGCTTTGTCGATGTACCCCAAGTTTTCCACAATGACCGTCATTCCGTGTTTGCCGGCCGGTAAAGCGATGGTCGTTTCGTCCACTTACTGCTGCTTACTGCTCTCTTTTCTGCAGTAGTTGGGGCGTTGGGTGTCCTGCTATGTGAGGTAGCTGGGACGATAGTTTAGCGTACTGTTTACTGCGCTTGAGGTCGCTTCTAGTTTGGTCAAATAACTCGGATGCCAACATCCTTGAAACTACAACTGAGTCCGTTCGTAAGGAAGTCCTCAATTGTCGTCATTCGCCTGCTAAGTGTGTTGCTTATCCATGCTTTGTTTTTACCTTACTTCCTTGGTTTCACCATTTCAGCTGGCTTCTCTTCAGTCAAACACTGCACTGTACGATTGCAACTCTGGTAAATTGTTCTACAAGTTCGTATCTTACTGTTATCACACGTCTCCTTTTTTTCACAGTGGGTCCTCTCAAGTTAGTCAGATGTAGGCATCTAGGCTAATCAAACGTTTACTATTCTGCCAAGCAAGTTTTCATGCTTTAGAATGGCTCAGTGGTGTCTGGAAGGAAAATCTGCTTGGTACAGAGTTTGGTTGCAGGCATTCACGACAGCAAAAAGGTTGCAGTCGAGTGTAAGCCAGTTAGTATGCTAGTCTCCCACCGAGGAGCTGTTTCAAACGTGGGGTGCCCCAATTTATTGATAACGTTGGAGACTACGGTTACTTCGGCTACACCGGTTGGTTGACGATTTGCTGATTGAGCTGGGTAGTTGGGTTGCCAGCATCTCTACAGCAATCAAGGAGATATCGTCAGTGCAAGTTTGGCTGGGTAATTCTGTTTGCGCTTCTAAACAGTTTCTAGACAGTATTTCATAATTTCAATGTGAGTCAACTAATTTGTTCAGTGGACTGATTACAAACATACTGGAATATGATAGTAATATCTGTTTGTGAGAACTTTTTGTACATCCAGCCTGCGCTGGCGAAGGAGATACGCTTGCCGAACATGCTGGATGTCTCTTATTGAAATCAAGGTGGTTGAATTGGAAATCAGACTGATTTCCAACTGTTTAGAAAGTACAGAAAATCCATGTGTATACACATAGATCGAGGTCGCATTCTGTCTACCCCGAGCACCTACAATTCCGAGTAGATCGCACTGCGCATAACGAAATTCCTATTGAACCGATCTCAGCTCTTGCATTGCACCAAAAACCTTTGTTAACTACTCATTCAATCCGTCACAAACGAACAGACACTTCTTCTAGTAAGCTTTAACTAGCTGACAATGCGGTCCGACAGTGTGCTTTTAAGTTAAATGACCGAAATTTCGCGCAAAGCAAACGTCACAACTCGACAATGAATCTACAGAGAGTGCGAACAGGAAATGTCAAAAAGTGTAAATGATTTTTCTGTAATGTGCTGGGCCTGCATTTTTTCATATAGCAGTGATTGGGCGAAAGGGAGTTACAAACGGAGTCGGCTGTCTCCAGGCAAAACACAACCAAATCGGCTAAACTGGATTAATTCCTGCAACCAAAACTTCCGCTGTTTGTACATAGGGGGGGGGGCAAAACATCTCTCAGAATATTTCGTTTAAAGTTTCGCATCACAGATGAAGTCAACCTAAGCAGAAAAACTAAGATGCGCTCTGCAGCTGTCTCATGCTTTTGGGAATACTTGGGGGACTCGAACCCACAACTACCCGTCTAGTAATTGAAGATTTTACCGTTTGGTCATAAGTAGCCAAGCACCTGTGTGAGCAACTTGTGTCTACTTAGAATACAGCACCACCTTAGGTGAAACCACATTTTTTGGCTATTGAAAAGCAAAATGCCTTACTCCTTAGACTCAAAGAAAAATTAACAAACATTTTCTGTTCTGTCCGTCATCTTCCACGCTCATTTAACAAGAGCAAACGACAGAAGCTACTCTTCGACGTCTCGTATTCGCGAAATTCACTTTCCTGCAAACAACTTTGGTTTTAAGGGGAGGATGAACTGAATCCTAGCTGGATTACTGTTTCATGATATTCTTCAACTGAGTGTCCTGCGCACACGTCACCTCATGGCTTGGATATCCGAGATGTCGAAACATATCCTTCCAGCAATCCTATGAGTGGTATGGTCTGTCAAAAACAGAATAGCGTCCTCAACAGTCCACGATGGGTTTTCACATATTCCTGGTGAATAACCCTTCAACATTTATTTAAATTCCATTGAATGGTGCATTTAAATGTCAGTGGTACCGATTTAGTGGACCACGGTGGCCTTACCGCAGTTGAACGCCGAATGTAAATTTCGCTTGGTGGAGCAGCGTGTCAAGTCCACACATGTTCTCTGAATAAAATCTGCTGTTTGGAATAAACGCTATGCAGGTGCCGGATAAGAGCTATACTTTCACCTGGATTAAATGACGGTAAGGAATCATGCTTGGCTCACGCATCCAGCGGAGTGTCTAAAACCCTCTGTGCGAACGCACTCGCCAGGAGCGGCGGTTAAGGAATGCTCTTAACTGACGCACCTGGTTAAGCAGTATCTTGACAGCGAATCTCACCTGCTCTCTGGCTGTGATGCTTAGAGAGGGAAAGCGATTGAACCAGTCCCTATAATTCGGGCAACCAAGAAACATTACCAGTCCATCGACTTGGTTGACCGCCATACTACTTGGTGGACGAGTCTCTCTGCACTTTTAGTTCATCGAAATGAACAGGTACTCTGTTCTGTATTATTTGATTGGGGCAAATCCATCGCATCTTCATATTCAGCAAAGTTCCTCCGGTTATTGCTGTCGTCTTGATTCCAAGCCCTCTAATGCACCTCACCATAATTGAGTGTCTAATTTAAGTGTCTAAACCAATACTCTTCTCAAGCATCTTCGGATTAGGACGATAAGCATTTCAGTCCCAACATCACGCTACGTAACAGAATCCAGATGTTGGTTGCTTGAGAGGTGTAAACTTCTGCGTTGGAGATATTATCCTGCTGTCTATTTGTGCTGAAGAGTGGCAGAGATGTGTGCTCAACTGTCAGAATGTGAGAATCCGACTTTATTATCTGGCCATTACTGCTAATTCGCCTGAGAATGAACAACAAACAAAAAGGTCTCAAATGTCCCTCATAAGTACATAAGTTTGATCCACTGATAAGCGTTTTACAAAACAAAATGTATCTCCAAATCCGACTCCAGATGGAGGGAACTCTAGCCCATACATACCTCAGTGAATCTAAAACCGCCTAAATATACACTTTTGATTCATTTTCTCACACTTCAGAACTGCCCCCATTCTGTAACCTGTTAAAAGAGGCCTGCTGACTTCGCTACAAAGAAGCCATGGCCTGATGCACTCTCAGCTTGATTAAAGATGCGTTCACTTTGCGGTCCTAATATTAACCAAAGTGAGAGCGCATCAAGTATGCTAACGAAGGGATAGCTTCGAAATAAAAGCGGGAGAGCCCCGATCATCTTAAAAGCGCATTGAAATAATCTGTGAGAAGTTCGAGACCAAACAACAAGGACGAATAATAAAAGTCAAAAGAAAAATCGGACCTTTTAAATAAATAAAATAATAATAATAATAAAATAAATAATTCCGCTATGTCCACTTTCCAATTTTCGTTTTTTTACGCTGGTTTATGAAATAAGGAAGTCTTATACCTATGAGATTCATTTGATTTGTAACCAAACGCCACTAACTGAAAGTCAGTCTATTTCATTGTCTAGGAGTGATCTTTTCGTCTCACAAGTTTGTTGTCACGTATGCTGAATTCCATGAGGGGTTATTTACTCAGGTTATATGGTATCATTTCTTCAGTTTTTATCTGTACCAGTCAAAACTGAACTGTAGGGTACCCGCGGAGCAGTAAAACAAAGTAACTGTTCCTGCGCACGATGGTGTGTCCTTTGAAAAGCTCTCGGCCACCGTGTTTTGGAAAGATCCGCAGCGCAAACATGAATGAAATCATGCTACGCTGTCCGTAGAGAAGACAACAGATCAACCAAAAACCTTCCAACAAGAAACTATTGGATCCGATACATCTCAAACTTGGGTAGGAGGGTAGCACCATGAAAGTTACATAGTTGTTGATCGGTGATCAACCCATACTGAGACCACTAAAACCGTAACTAAAAGGAAAGTCTTTTCGTTCGAAGTATACGAAGCTATCTTAGTTTGCATCGGGTAAATCATGGGAAACCTCCAGACCAACGCAACAGTGGATCGCACAGATGACTCCTTCGTATTGTCTCAGAAAGAGTTGTACTCCGAGGATTTACTCCATTCGGAAACTTACTGCAAACTCAGTTATTCTCCTTTCCGAAGAAAAGAACCTTTTTATCTCCTGTGACCGATATTTTCTGGATGAAATCATCTTACTGCTAGATTTAGTATACTCTACACAATTCAGGTCCTGAGCACAATATATGGTGGCTCAATACGCACCCGCATCAGTTGCTTACTGAGAGTAGATTTATTTCCTGTCATTTCCATTTTTTTTAAAATGAGTCAATGAGAAGTTAAACCTACTGTTTTGTTAATTTTAAAAAAGCGAGTCAGATCGTTAAAATGACTATAAACCCGTGGAACAACTCTCAAAACTTCGAAAGCTATTCACTCACGGGATAATTTATTTGCATGCATGTAAAATTATGGACGGTCACGAACCACGGAAATTAAGACAGCTTTAGTTCCTGCCATAATTTTGCCGTGCCCGTGGTCATAAAGCACACTGCGGGGTGATGAACTGTTTTTTGGCAAGTAGAGAAGCGCGTTCCTATCGGTAATAGTTCCAGTAGAATGGCTTTCTGGTTTTGCAACATGCGAAGACCAAATTGAACACAGTCGAGTGCAGCTTTCGGAACGAATGAATCTGCAAAACTTCCCAGTTAGCATGGTGTTTCCTTGACGTAACGTACATATTAGGCTAGTCAGATAACCGGGCCAAATAACCGGTTATTGGGAATGTTCGTTGGTTTGAACCACGTAGAATGGAAAAATCGGTTCGGTCGTGTTATTTCCTGAGTGAAGGCAACCAATACACAACCAACCAATACCAATACTGTAAGGTTGCGCGAAAAAAAATTACACTGTAAAGAACAGGTTACTCCTTATATAGGAGCAAGTTTCATTAAATTTATTTGCCTACTGAAGGATGTTTAGTTTGATGGCTAAGTTGATTTCATTATTTCTGAACTGCTGAAAAATTTGACAGGTTTGCTTGACCACTGTGAAGATGCAGTTTTGTCATAGTCATTTCAAACTCCAGCGAGTAGTCCTCTCACCTTTTAACAACATTACATCAAAACTCCATCGAAGGTCACGAACTTACCCGAGTCTGTTTCTGTTGTCATTTTGGAAGCCATATGGGGGTAAATCTTGGAAGCACCAATTAGCGACATTTTGAAAGATCTGGCTATCTTGAAGGAGGTTAGACCTCAGTTGCTGGCTAATCCGAGTTTGCGAGACATGAAGAAACTTATTCCTCTCACAGTGCTGTTCGGATGAGTTTCAGAAAATAGCAACCTTTTTATGCTAAGATACCAATGACTAAACCCATGGTTGGTATAGTGAGCCCATGTAAGGTCTAGTGTCCCTGCACAGGAGCTAGCTTGTGCGGAATTACAGTCTAACACATCCTCATATCAAAAGGTTACAAAACGGTTTTATGTCTACTTCTGTAGGTTTGTTAGAAACAAACTTTGTAGAACGCGACTGTGAACTTATTCACATTAAACCTGACAACAGTTCGTTAGAAAAAGGGTGGAAACTTATGCAGGTCTTGGAAAAAGCAACAAACGGGGAATTCACCCACAGTATTTGATGAATGATGCAGGTAAAAATAAACTAGGTTTATAAGCAGCCCTTGGTCATTATTACGAGGACAATGTACTTTGTTAGTTATTTGCTTCAAAACTGGCTGCGTTTGTCACACAAAACGGTTCATAAAAACCCTGGTCACTAATTTAGTTAGGGTGTCAAATGAAGTTCGGCCGTCGAATAGCAATCACTTTCAAGGTGAAAAGTTACCGAGAATCTATGTACTGTTCTGAATGCCTCTTTTCAGGGTGAGTTGTCGGCTGTAATGTTTATCAACACTGAGTCAGACACGAAATAGGACACGAAATAACGAAACTACTCTACTACGTATGAAACTCAGGTGCTGGAATCCAGAACAAATAATTGTTTTCCGGTAAAGGTCATATCTAAGTTTTACCAATCGGTATATAAGTGAACTCATTAAAAATTACTGAACATTTTTTAACCAGAATTAGAACTGAGAATATGCGTGTGTACTCATAAATATTCCAAGCAAGGAACGGTGGGGTTGGTTACTTTCCCAGAAGTGGCTTCTCTTTCAAGCATCAGTTGATCAATTAGTCTATACCGCCTATCGCTCAAGATGACCGTTGGGTGGGAAAAATGGTGTGATATTTCTTCCGGGTTTTTTACAAACGCTTAACAGCGTGTTTTCCAACAAACACATCAGGAAACCCAACCAATAATGGCCGGTCTCTTGCGGGGTCCACAGTAGCCTTGTGCTTAAGTCGTTCTCCTCAAAATGGACGAAAAACCTCTTTTTCATGAAGACGTTTTTCTCGAGGATCCAGGTATCCTACGCATCACCGGGTTTTCGGGATATCACTGAATTTTCGACAGTTATGTCCTACCTGAGGCTTTGATCGGAAACCAATTAAGCAATCTCTTTGGAATTTACGCTCAGCAGGATGAGGACTCCGATGCTTTTCGAGGGATATCGTTCATCAGTTTGTGACTGAGAGGTGACGCTATCGTAGGCGCTTCAGCAAGATTACTCTTCGTCAACAGGGCTTTTTTACTAGGTACATTATTTTAGCGACATCATTTGTGCGTAAGCCACAGGACAACTGCTTATAAATAGCGGTGTCTATCCACAAAAATAGAACACAGGTGACAGTGGGTAGTCTAGTCCCGCCTAAAACTAACTATCCAAAGCCTTTGTCTCTGCACTTTTTAGCCGATACTTCGTCTTGTCAGTGAAGTTTGGCTATAATGAAAAACCAATACCTGTCATCTATCGTGTCCCGCTCAGAAACTCGGGAAAACAAGCTGACCTCAATTAACGTTTTCACTGTACGTTTATACTGGAAATTGAAAACAAACAGATCAACAGTGTACGATATTCCCCAGGCACTCAAACATTATGTTCACCGAAATAGTTTGATTGGTGTTTCTGAACAACTTACGGAAATGTATTAAAATCCAACCCACACGGAACAGTGCCGTTTGATTGTCTGCTTAGGACAGAAACGTCGGACGTGACAAAATCTTCTCTCCACTCCCGGCTGAAATATGCTTTTCGCAGTGTGTTTTGATTGGTTATGTGGGACTTAAATTGGAATTGTTTGAATTCAAAACATCGTCAACGGATTATTGGTGCGTGTTCAGGCAAGAACGCCAATGTAAACTGAATGGGTCAACACTATTAGGTTTGTGTAGCGACCAAGTGATTGGATTTTTATTACCTAATGCGAGGCAGGGACTTTTGAATATGGAATACAATAAATCTCACTTTGGACACAGAACATTCACCGGTCGTAATTCTCTGGCAAGATAAGAGGCGGGACTCTTAGTAGTCTCATCTCAGAGATTGTCTTCCCTGTTGGGAATCATCTAAAATTTTAAAAAATCTCCTTTTAGTACCTTTTGTAGTATAGACTTCTGTCCAAAAAATTTGCGATATTTATGATACATTACCGAAATCGGCTTCCATACAGACGGTGACGGTTTCTACTTTTCTGTTAGAAACAATTCATCACAGTTATGTTCTCCGTGATCCGGTCAACTGTTATTGCGTATGGGATCTAATTAGCCCCAAATCCTTGTGGTAATTCTTCGGCGCACGCAAATTTCCACCCAGCAAACATAATTGATGACAACGCTGTGAATAAACGATACCGTCTCTATGATAAATACCGTCTCTACAATGGAGACATGGTCGGATTCCGAAGGTCACAGCTACGCCAGGTTAATCTTTCTTACCAGGCGGTAGTTGTTTGGACTGGTCATAGATATTGAGCTATGCATCAAACCATAGCACTGCAATGAGCAATTGCTCCACAATGAGCAAGGAGTGGCCGGTCAACATCAGCTGTCTTGTGTTTCAGTATAATACAGTACTTTTCCCGCACGATACCATACAACTATATCCGCCTGGGCCTTCCAAAATGAACCATTTCGGTTTCCGTGGATAGACACACGGTACATATGCCTCTGTGACAATATATCAATCTCCCAATCAATTTCAGTGCTCATCCACATCGCGTTTTCTCGTGAAAATCAGTTGCACAGTCCAGCAGTCACGTGACTTGGTGCACCAATTGCCTGACTTAAAGAGGATCCATTGTTCAGGGTTTCAGTATAAAGCATTTGGTCGCTAAACGGATGTACAGTGGTGAAAAGAACAGCCGATGGTTGTGTTTTTATCCAACGCATACAGCATGCCTTTGTTTTAAAAACCAAATTTTTAACATTTATGGAGAGTCTATAAGTTTATTCCATCTAGTCGTGTGAATATCAACCTGGGAAAATCCATTAAGCCAATCAGTGTCAGCTGCAACACGGTGCCCATTTATCAAAGATAGAACCGTAACGAACATAATATCAATGACTTTTCATTTTTTTATCTTCATACCGTACACGATACCACGTGCCAGTAAAATAAGCTCTTGAAATAGTTATTTTATTTTCCTGTCAATGAAAAGACAGTCTTTAGAACAGGCAAGGAGAAATATTTACAGACAATACAATGCACCACAGCATGGCAGGCAAACAGGGCTTAAGGATCATTGGACTACTACGGATTGGCAAACACGAGTTTTGCCTTCAGAGTACGAGAGCTTGTCTCAGAAATCACTTCTTTGTCAGTAGGATTAACATATTCGATATACGAGAAGCAACTTACGACTTTAAGCGACTCATCCCTTGATGCCAGATGAGGTGTGGCTGCAGGTCATCCATATCCAACGGTTGTGAGCTTGGATAGTGACAATTATTGTCCGTATCTGTTAACATACCACCTAAGATCGTGAAGGGAAGCTTTAGCGGTATTGGGAGATTTGTCCTGTACTAGGACGACATCCCCGTAAACCCACACCCTGGATATCTGGCAGGAAACATATCCGCCCAGTTATTATTAACCGTGAACACGCAGAAACGGTAGTTTTTGAGTAAACACAGGATTTCACATGTCTCTTTCTTAGTGGGCAATTAAGTTGCGACGAAGCACGCAGAGTTCAACGAGCTGAAGTGCTCAGCAAACAGCAGTCAGTCAGCTGAGCTGGTACTCAAAGTGCTCGACCTTGTGACTCTTATGTTGGAGAAGGTTCCACCGGGATTCACAATCATTCTCATTATGGTTTTTCGGCAGCCGAAAAATCTGAACAAGCAAACAAACAACAATGTTCAGACCATTTTTCTTGCTTTGGCCTGCCTTGTTCTTTCGTAGGGCCTGTCACAATAGGAGTTTTGCGGCCTGCTCCGGCCATAGTCCAGCAGGATGTTCCCCTGGAGGCTCATTAGCTGCGTAGAACTACTGGAAACCCACGGATTGAGTGAAGTGGACCACGAATACAGCACAATGGCTGGTGTGCTTTACTGACAATCAGTGCGCTGTAAGGCGGTAGAATTTGCAAACAGTAGTTCAGCCGCAAGCTTACTTTAGAAAGATGCTGTAGCAACTGGTTTTACTGACTTGGTCGTGTTCGCAAGTCATCACTCTAGTAAACCTCGTATTTCTTGACGAGGTGGCAAAGACGTGTTTAAGTAGGATCAGCAGTTTTCGACAGGACTCTTCTATCTGAGACTGATAACTAAGTTATCCGTTGTGAGCCAATTTCGATGTGAGAAGGTCTATTGTAAAGTATAGATTAGAGATTTACGTTAAAGATCCGAATACATTTACTAAGAAATGTGTTAAGTTCTGAATCAGTACTTGAGGATCAACGGAGCAAAAACTGTTCAAAAAGCAACGAATATGAAAAGGTGGCATCACAAAGCAGGAGCTTAGGCCACCTGTTGTCCAAGCTTTTTGGGCGTTAGAATTTTAGGGGATACCAGTTTGTAATCGTTATAGGAGCAGACGGTAATGTCGGATTGTTCTTCACTTGCAGCTCGTCTTTCTGTGACGTGTCAGGCGTGAGGTGTCAGACCTACTCCATGGACATTGGTCAAAAAGAAAAGTCGGAATATATGTAGGTAATTTGCTGCTCATTTGATTCACATTGGATTTAAGAGCCGGTTACTAACCACTTCTTTGCGATCTATGTACAATATGCTATCCACTATCCACAGCTGAACCGGCAGCCATCATGGAGACTGTGGCTGAAGAACCCAATCCGCGGGACATCGGGGGGAGCAGCGAGTTCATAATTGACAAAATTATTTCATAAACCCTTCATATCGTGAGACCATCTGCGATTCTCTACGAACACAAACTGGTGAAAGCTAAGCAAATCGACCAAGATTTGGGTACAGTAATGAGATAAATGAAACCATATATACAAACCGTTACGCTTCTTGTGGAAAACCTACGGGAGAGAAAACCTCCGATGATGGTCATCTGCGATGACTGAGACACGTAAAGCTGTTTTATGCCTTCAACCAGAGCTCTTATCCTTATTGACGTGAGGTAGGTCAGTGAGTCACTATGATCATCGCACAGCCATCGATACCGAGCAGTCATTGGCCGCTTCAGACATTCGCCAAAAGAGCAAAGCTAGCTGGAGTCCACCGTTACTTGGAAGTAATTCTGTTCCTGCCACATTATTGGGAGGTAGCCAACAGAGTTCATCAAAGACAGATGACGGTTCCCTATCACAGCTTGGGGGAATCACGTGGTCCCATAGAGGTTGGCCCTATCCAACAATTTCCCTGGCGATCCTTATCATTAGAAAATCCAAAGAGTTTGGATTGAGATTTTCTTTGCAATTCGCAACGTTTATACAACTGGGGCCACTTGGGTGGTCATGGCTCATGCCCGATTTCGGAAACACGCCAGTGTTTGCTTGAAAACCATTTTGTAACTTAGCTCATACTCAAAGCCCGGTACGGTATTACACAACGGGGAATCTTTAAATAGAGATCTGTGTGGGAAAAATCGTTTTTTACGCACACGTATGAGTTTTTTCTTCGGATCAGTTTTGCTCTGCAATTTAGATTAGAGGTCCGAATGCACTTACTAAGAAATGTGCCAAGATCTGTAACAGTAGTTAAGGATCTACGGAGCAACAACTCTTCGTAAACAACGCTACGCCAAGCAGTCGAGAATCATTGTACAGCAGTTTTATTCCCACTGAGAATCACCAGCAATGCAAATCTCACAAATCTCCAAGGTGATACAAACTTGCGAGCCCCCGGTAAATAAGTGAAGACGAAACCGTTCGGTCACGAGCGGCTGATCAGCGGTGTGGTCAACTTGCACTTGCCACTCACCCTCAGCCACAATTCACATCAAGTGGTCACCGGAGGAGCCAGTCAGCGGTGAATACGGGAGACTCAACTGAATCCCTCATTTATGCTGTTCCTTAGTTGAGTCTCTATTTAGAGCTAATGTACTGTGCAAATGAGCGTATGTTGCCTGTTGCATACACGTTGATTTGCAAGTAGAAGACAAACTGATAGAAGCTCGGGGACTAAGCTTACCTGAGCCAAAGAAGGGTGAAACTGGTGGTAGGCTACCAAAGAGTTTTCAGTAACTCTATGGGTGATGTTCTGCAGTTCCTCGAATGTCGTACCAACCGGAACATGAAGCCACCCACAAGCAGCTTATTCAGTTGAACAATACCATAAACGAGTCGCTTTTTAACACCAATTCAATATGATAGCTTGTTTTCATAGTCGTACATTGACAAGATCTGAGCACAATCTAGCACCCATCACAGACATCCCATTCAGGCTTCTTGGGGCAAAAAGTAATATCAGCTTTCAGTAATTTAAAGCATCTCCTTAGGGTACAGTAAGCTTTTGACTGTCTTATTAATGACGTTCGTTGTCTTGCCACAGTAGCTATTGGTGAGGGACTACCACGGGAAACCGGGCCTCTGACATCTCAGTGTGGATGGGTTTCCTCAAGGGGATCGCACACTACGCCTTGGCTGAAACGGAACTTTGATGCTGCCTTAAGCGGTTTTCATTTGGAAGAAACTCTTTTGAGAAGGGTTTACAGTGTTCACTTAATGCTCATGGCTGTGACATCCTGGTATTGGTAATCATATGAGTAACTGAATAAGGTATGACACTCCACATTACATAAACCTCTGGGCTGGGAGTGTAATAAATCCCACAAAATGTCTGCTAGCGTCTTCTAATACGGTTTTGATGTCGTCATCCTGCAACCCAATTCAAGCACTGTTCATATCTGAAACCTTCATTTCGAATCAATCCTGCATGGAAAAACACTGTTCTCAGAAATTACACATCCATCGATGCCTGATGACGTCAATTTGATAAAATTTGAGATAAGGGTAGGAAATGATATTTCCAATAAAGTCCTGAGACTGTAAATGCGAAGTTTATTTTGATATATTCCTAATTTTCACAAACTGACAGAACAAACTAGGAACTTTCAGTCCTGTATCGATTTTTCTAACGAATCGTCCTTATGGCAGTACTGACTATCATAGTATTGCTTCAGTGCATCAAGCTTCCCCCAACAGTGGACAGCCTCGTGGCCGAAAGAAACAGTGTGCTTCCATCATGCGTTCATTCTTCTGGGTAAGCCACCCCTTATCATCTCGCTAAAGGAATTGTTCACATAAAAAACACTTTTTTCCCAGACATGCTGCCTTTTTTCAAAGGTCACAATAATGGGTGTGAAGCTCCTGGCGCCATGCGCACTGGAAAGCTGCAAGTGTTTATCGACTAATATCGGTTGAGCCTACCCGGTTTGATATTTTTAAGGTCTATCGTAACTGAGAATACCTGCGGATAGCAAAAAGAGTAAAATTGTCGCTTGAAGAAAAACCTAACTCAAACGATTGAGTAGAACCCGGACTGATTTGAAAACTCCTAGTGAAGACGGAAACAGAACTTTGAGACAATAAATAGCTGTTCTGAAAGTCGATTGTTTCACTGCAAAGTAAGTGATACTTCGCCAGTTACACTGTGTAGCACAAAAAGGGAATGGAATGGATCTTTAATATCAGTGTTTTCGAAAACCCTCGATTGGGCCGTAAAACATCATGGCATTTTTACAATATGCGATGAAATGGTCAATGGTGCAGGCAATTAAGTTAGAAGTAATAAAAGTTGTTACTGAATCAAAACATTTGAACCTCATTCACCTGCCTTCGTGGACGATCTTGTCTCACGAACCGAAAACCAGGGCACATTCATGCATCAATCGGTGCTTTTAGAGTAGCATAAACAACG